>CM069444.1:59577049-59980256 GCA_035610835.1 Ophiura sarsii
CAACGCAAATTTAATAGGTTCAATGCACAAACTCTTTATAAGTAGTGAATATATGAGTGCAGTCAGGAGGAACTTTGAATTGTGCGCTTCAGATCTAACGTTTCGATGAAAATGATAAAAACACCAATATTCCTTTAAAAGCTTGTAAATTCTGAAAAAAATGTTCGATTGTCGTAAATCAAAATTCTTAGAAAAGATGAAACTTCAATAATTTTGCATATAGAAGCAAAATGGTCTAAATGGTTCGTACACTCTAAGAAATTAAAGAACCTTTTTTTGTCCTGCCAGGAGAACCCTTAAAGGTTCTTTAAAGAACCAAAAATAGTTCCCCAAACGTGATACAGAACCATTTTTGGTTGATACAGAACCATTTTTGGTTCTATGAAGAACCTTGTTTGGTTCTTCAATTTTCAAGAACCTTTTTTGATAGTTCAAGAGAGAGGTTCCTTTTAGAACCTTCAAAAAGGGTTCTTGAAAATTGAAGAACCCCAAAAGGTTCTTCATAGAACCAAAAATGGTTCTGTATCAACCAAAAATGGTTCTGTATCATGTTTGGGGAACTATTTTTGGTTCTTTAAAGAACCTTTAAGGGTTCTCCTGGCAGGACAACTTTAGAACCATTTTTTCTAAGTGTGTAACATATCAAAAAAACATCTGAAAAACTGATCAGACCACGGTACAAATCTTTTTGATACAGCCTGTAGAACTTAAATTTCTAAAGAACACAGTTTAAGACAAGACATGGTTCTTCTTGATTACAGAACCCTTCACAAGAACTATTTTGTTCTTTCAAAACTGTTACAAGTTCTTAAGGCAAGACACGACACGGTTCTTCTTGATTCATACAGAAAACCCTTCACTCACAAAGAATCATTAAAGAACCGTTTGAGTAGTTATAACACTTTTAGGTCTAGAATGGGTCCAGAATAAATACCGGCTTTTATAAAGATCACAGATGTGTCTATTATAAGAGTGTCTGCTATTTATCATTCATTTTCAGACACAATACAATAGATTTTCTTTCTTACTAAAAGAAAGTGTTTGAATTGATTTTTTTAATTTTGTGAGTGCTGTAATTATTAAACTATTAATCAAATACATGCATATGAAAGTATACATATTTGGAAAGGAAATGGATCAGAGAATCCAAATTTGGCGTCAATTTTGACCCAAAATGTTGATTATGTCTGAAATCACAAAATTCACTTTTTTGACCCAATTCTTTTTGAACAAGCTAACAAAAATATTTTTGAGGTAAAAATGCCCAAATCGCTTGATGATGACGTATAGACACTGACTTAGGAACGATTTTTTTCTTCAACCTAATCTAATATTTTGTTGAAATGTTGACAAAAAAGTGCCAAAAAAGTGCGAGAAAAAAATGGAAACCTTCTTTTTGTGGCACTTTTTAGTGAAAATTTCAAACAAAATAGATAAGGTTAAAAATATCTTTATGATACACTTTTCACTTTTAGTACTAAGCTTGAACGAACTCAACGAGAGTCTCGCCCTGCCTCAACAGAAAATATCTGATAGTAGGTGTTCTGAAAGTGTTTTCCGCATAAAACATGTGCCATTTTTTTTTAAATTGGACTGAATATGGTGTTCAACATTTGTTCTTACATGAATCTAGGCCGTGACATTATTCCGGATATACGGTAATTATCATAAATGATTAGCCAAATCTTACGCACCATTGTAAACTCCCACTCTACATAAATAGGCTAAAACTTGTCTTATAAGCTCGTGATTAATCCCGCACCTGTACGCACACTTTCAGTCTATTTTGGATGTCGTCATGGGATTGGGAGGGGCCAAACTGTTTTAATTGGTTCACAATTGATTGTAACCTTGGTCATACTTTTAATTAAGCCTGCATTAAGAATAAATGGAAAATAAGTGATTGTTTATGAAAAATAAACGAATTGCAAACAAATATGTATACAGTAAGCTGAATTTTGAATGGTTGAATGAATAATTGTTAAAAACTATTTAACGAATTCTGCCAACAACAAAAAATTAAGATTTAGATTGCAAGATTTAGTAAATGAAAACAAGCAATTAGATAAGAATAAGCACGATTTGATTGATTGATTGATTGATTGATTGATTGATTGATTGATTGATTGATTGATTGATTGATTGATTGATTGATTGATTGATTGATTGATTGATTGATTGATTGATTGATTGATTGATTGATTGATTGATTGATTGATTGATTGATTGATTGATTGATTGATTGATTGATTGATTGATTGATTGATTGATTGATTGATTGATTGATTGATTGATTGATTGATTGATTGATTGGTTAATTGAATGATTAAAAAAGGACCCCAAATGAAACACTCACCCGACTGTCGAGTACTGTAGGTATCTGAAAAATACAATTGGCAAATGAAACGCTCGTACATGTAGCAGGTCTTTCAATACAACAGGTTTACTGGCGACATGCAGGTTAGTGTGGTCGTTACACCTGTCCAGGAAATGGTTGGACACTCAGAGATCAACAAAAAGGAAATCATTGTTTGTGTGATGTGTGAAATCTGCCAATGTCAACCACATCGAATCATCAGGAAACCCTTGATGAGTCAAAGATAGAATTGAGGTCTTAGCTAATGGATAGTAATGTGTTAATAGATGTCATCGTCATGTTTGGCAGCTATTTCGCTGGGTTGGCCTCGCGTAGTTGCCAAACCGATACGGTCAGGAGATCTTAAGTAACACTTGTTTGACGTCGGTCCAGGGTATCGACGACAAGGATAGCTTTTATACACTTCCATGTATGTATCTGACTGATATGAGAAGTTATAAAGCAACATCAGTCAGGGTGTAATAGAAGTATAGACTGGTCCCTAATAGCTAATAGTCAGATATGCCCCCTCCCCCCCCCCCCCCCCTGATGACCCCACATGCCCCCCCCCCCCCCTCTAAATATAGAATGACGGTTCAATTTTCGCATGCAGTCGCAAGGGGTGTGCAAAAAGTAAAGACGGGAACGATTATGCGCTAATCTTGAACATTGAAAAAAAATCATTAGATGGAATCCATTGTTTTTAAATGGCCGACTTAGCTAGAGAGAATAATTTCATTTCAATTGGACGTCGACTCTCCCTTTGAATGTAGGTGTATGTCACTGAACATTACCATATATTGGTGGAGAATCCGGTGATTCTGACGTAATCCTTTGAGCTCATTAGCCTTATTTTTTAGCCGGCCCTTTGTAAAATGTTGTTCTAGCCTTTCAAACTTCCCCTCCTTTTGGATGCTTGGTCATTGTACACCTAAGTTTTTAATTATTTCTGTTTTCTATGTAGGCATATAGCCTATGATGTAGACTCAATACAGCCAAAGCCCTAATTGTATGCAATCTGTTTACCTAATTTGTATTGCTTTTCATTTCGTTGCATTGCGTTGCGCTGCATTGCATTGCACTTTCCATTTCATTGCATTGTATTGCTTTGCACTCTACATTGCATTGCATCGCATCGTATTGCATCGCATCGTATTGCACTCTACATTGCCCCGGGGGGACCAGTCAAACATAATGGTGTACACATGCGTGACCAAATTTTTTCCAGACACCCCCTAAACAAGTTTTACCATGCAAGCAAAATTACCCCCTAAACAAGTTTTAGCGCGCTTTCCTTGCAAATTTTGACCCCTAAACAAGTTCTTGCCAGAATATGACCCCTAAACAAGTTTTGTCTATTTAATGGGGAACAAAATAAGTTACCCTAAACACGTTCGACCTGTATTTTAAGCCGGGATTTTAAGCCACCCTTTTTCTTGAAAATCAGCATTTTTGATACCCTTAACGCGTCACTCGCGTGACGCGTCCAACACTGAAAAAACACCCCTTTTTACGCGTTTTTTTGGTCACGCATGTGTACAACATTATGTTTGACAAAAAATCACCGGAAGTGATAGAGCTAGTTTTTTCCGACGGAGACACGCTGATTTTCTAATTTTTCTGTTCCACTTTATGGTGTCATAGTTTACCTTTCTTGTTGGTCGACGCACAGAAATACCGGAAGTAGTTGTTGGAGATATTTTTGAGGAGGATTTTTTTGGGGGAGGGGGGATTTTCTCTGTTTTTGGTCAAATTTTCCGGGGAAGATTTTCAAAGGGGGGGGGGGGGGGGGGCGATCGCCACCGTCGCGCCCCCCCCCCCCCCCCCCCCCCCCCCCCATCTGACGGGCCTGCCTCCCCCGATTAACGGGTTAAATTTGTCAAACTTATGTACAGTGTTTGTGAGTTTACACGGGCGGTGGAATTTCTGTTGGACAGGTATTTCTGAGAGTTATCTGTCCGACTATACTGACTGGTTTAAAAAAATATTAAGTTTTAGCCCTGTACAAAATTATGACACAATACGAAATAAACCAATTACAAAGTTATGCCTATTTTGGGTTTGTTTGAGAAAACACGTGACAGAATTACCAAATTAAGTTGCCCATAAAGATGCCACTGCTGATAAATTGACTTAAAAAAAGGTAAATTTGAAATAATAATGAATTCAACTGAGCTTTGAGAATAATGGAGAAGAAAAGAAGGAACCAATTTATTTAAGGTCCAATATGTCTTATTCGGCCGCTTATGACAGGCCCGATGACAGGTGCATGGACGATAAGGTCCCAGTTGTGTCGCGCGTAATACGCGTCAGTGGACGTTGTTTTATTGTTCTCTCCTTGTGCAACCTGCCCATCACATAATGAGTTTCAATAGTCTAATTACTTTTTGCACCTTGCGCATGCTACACGGACACTGCTTTGTCTTGACAAAGAACAGGTCAACAGGCTGTGTACTTGAAGCAATGGGTTCTGTAAATTGATTGGCAGTTGCATGTAACACATTTGCCACAAGTCTATAGGCCTATGTAATCTTTTTTTCAAATTGAAATTATTTTAAATTAATGAAATCATATTTTATTTCCTAAAATTGTTAAAAATTCCTGAACAAATGCGTTCGGCAAAAACACTTTAAAACGAACTCTATAAATAAAACACTGTAAATCTGGACTAGAACATTTCCTGAAATCAGTAATGGTGTGGATGGGGACAAATGGCCTCCTTTTTGTATCGAACTAAATATAATTCTTTTTCAGAGATAATAAAGTGCTCACATTTCGTTGATACTCTTTAGAAAGTAGATTTTAGGCCCAAATGTCAGCATTTGCGCTCAAAAATAGTTAGTTAGAATAACCCCTTCTCACGGTCAACTATAGGCGACGTACGTACACCAACGGAAAACGGGTTAATGTAACGCTTTTTGTGTCATTTTCTTGGTCATTTGACATATAAAGGGTAAGAAATTACAAGAAACACAGAGTCCAAATTTAACCCAACTTTTCAGTTGGTTTATATTTGACCCCGAAAAAGGGGTATTCTAACTAGGCTACATATTTTTAAGTGTGTATATTGAACACCGGACCATTTGACACACTTAACATCGCTGTTGATTCTTAACCAATAATTGAAAACGAATGAGCTTTTGCTTTTTTAATTTTATGATCTTAAGGGTGTATATTATTCATATAAACCTAATTATTTATTTTTGCTTGGTTTTATTGTTCCATGTTCCGTCTGTTTTTTCTATAGTGTCTGCTCACCGGCTGGCAATTTAGTCAGTGTTTCCAAAAATATCGCCAAACGCGCACCAATATTTAGAAAAAGTCACTAAAAATTCTACCAATTTTAGCGGCATGGGGCGAACGAAATCCGACCTTAAATTGTTATTAAACATGCTAAAAGACGCATGGACGCACAGTAATGTTTTGCACGACGCCAGGAAGTTAAAATTAAATACGCCCAATTGTGCGTCAAATGCTAGGCATTAGTAACAATCGAAGTAGCCTATTTGAAGTAGAATTTGACGTTGGTTAAATAAAGAACAATAACGATATTTAGTTGTTGACAATTAACTTGACAATTCAATGAACACAAAGAGCAGACGACTAAAAGTTAGTAGAGAAGCAAAAACCCACAAGGAAAATCCCGCGCTCCCATACGCTCTGATGCATCTTGAGACAAAGCAAAACCTTCAGATAACCTTTTATATTTGACGTTGAAAAGATTTTTACGCTGAAGTTTTATATTACCTGAGACCACAAAAAAGTCGTCTCAATTTTTAACACTATTTATTTTGCATATTATAAGGTATATTGGTGAAGGTATGATAAATTATTTCAACTAATGTATCATTGATTTCTAATAGAAAGGGCTGTCGTTGGTTTGGTAATGAAATCAAGCAATATAAATAAGGAATAAAAATATCCCCGGAAAATATCACGACCCTAAAAATTAAGAGAAAAACACGAAAACCTATTGTTTTGGTTGGGATCCTAGGTCCATGTTACAATGATAGGATGTGTACTATTATTATCGATCATGTCGGCCTTAAATGTCTTTGACATAAACCAAAGAGAGTAGGCTCATATTGCTCATATTATCAAAACTGGCATAAAACAGCGTTGATGGACCCGAAGAAGGGCGGCCGGGCGAGGCTGCTATCACTGAAACCGATGTCTGATTTCTTGATCAACCATACCCGGCTTGCTGCCCGGGCTTGCTGCAGCACCTTTCAATCACAAATCTTGCGTATTTACAAAAGAATTGGAGGGAATTCCCGCGCACTCCATAACAATGCGGTGAATCCTTGAGTAGTCGCGGGAACAGCACGCGACGAAACAATAACCTACATTTTGTTAGTCGCGTGCCGAATACAATAGGGTGCAAGAACCATAACGCTTAAGTGCACTCAAGAGACCACTAGCCCGCAGGTAGACAAATTAACGGATAAAATTACTGGACTATTATTATAATATGGTTGATTGAGAGTTATTAAAACCTGCGTTTTTGTTCTGTAATTGTTTCTTCGACCAAATGGTCTACCTACTGTTATTAAAGATCAATTAATTTTAATTGCGAAAAGAAAAATGTCTAACAAAAACTTCCCACCCGGCTATCGCATGCAGATTTTATATTTATCTATCTATTTATTTATTTATTTGGTCATCTATTTATTTATTTAGTCATCTATTTATTAATTAAGTAATTTAGTAATTTATTTAGTCACTCATTCATTGACTGGTAGGCTCATGCTGTCTTTTTCTATTTTGACTTCCCAAACCATTGATAATATAGTTTACTGAAAATAAAACATTTTTTAAAAGTCTTATTAAGAATGTTGAAGAATTGTCATGAATTCCATTCGTGTACAAAGTTGAATTTAATGGTGTTGTATTATATAAACTTTAGGTGTATTGTTTTACGGGTCAACCAATTAAGCACTACGGCCTACATAATAATATTATCTGAAATACGATGATATCACACCGGAACATTTACCATGCAACCTTATATCATGGCCGGCCTGGTTTGGCTAAGATGGTTAAAAAGTTACCACTAGATCAAACACAGGTTATGACGTGAGTAAAGAGGTTATAAACATGTGTAAACATGATAGAGGTTTGGGACACTCATATATAGCATGTGCACTGTGTGGTAATGTCTTCAATTCATATCTATAGTTTAAACAATCAATATATTTTTTTATGAAACAGCATCCTTTTAAAAAGAATTTCTTGTAAGACAGCTTTCATCCTTTTAAAGGAATTCGTGCTCAATGTAGGTGTTTGTTTGACTGAAAATGGGGTACCGTAATACATGCATTGTGATAATATACAAATGAAATTGAATAAGGCCAAGTGCATTAGATTTTGAGTTTCCTGTTTAACATTTCAAAAAAGGGACGAGGTGACTTTTAATTATTAATTAATAATTATTTGTTGTACTTAATAATGTGCTAAATATAGCCATTTAGTTGCACTTTCGACTCACCACAGCTATTTTAATGTTTCATGTTTTACCGTAGTGTGCTTATACATTTTTATGAGTTGGACCCCCGGACCATTAAAATACTAACAAAATGGGTTCAGTCAAAAATAAACCATGCACATCATTAAAGAAAAAGAAAAATCATGTGTGTACGATGGCACCAAAAGCTCTTGATGGCACATAGTGCGTTGTTGACCATTTTCTCACTTTTGGATCCAGGCCCGGGAACCAGGATAGCAGGATGTCACACCTATACCAATATGTGTAAGGGACTAGTCTTACTTATAGTCTTAGGGTTTGGCACGTGCCATGTTTAGTGAACTAAAACATTAAACTCCAATCCTATAAACCTTTGGTGAAAATGAACCCTAAAAACAAGGCCGTCGCGTCGTCTTGATTTCCGTTATTTTATCACCACAAATCCTACTACAAGGATGCTGAGAGTATCATAGCTTACCGGCGGCACGCGTACGCGACACTACACAGCAGGTGCCGGGTCGCGACAACAAAATCCTTAAGTGGAAAACAAAACCCTTAAGTAAAGATGTCCATATGCTACGCTAGTTTTAACACCTTTTGTAAGGGTCTTTTTGTTAGCAGTACAAATGGTCCAATCTTTGAGACAACAAGTGGCACGCGAGCTGTGAGCGAGAAGCGAGAGCGGCCTCGACCGAGCTAGTCGTACGCGCACACCTGTCGCCGCGTCAACAATAAAGAATCCCTCAAATAATCGGTACCCAATAATAGACCCTTAAGGCATTCATAAATAGACGTTTCATTGATTGACTCGGCGAATATCAACTAGCTTTCTTCATAAATTAATATGTATGTTATTAGTTATTCATGAAATATTAAGCTTTTATATGTATAAATGGGATAATAGTTTCTTGTTGTTCGATTTCTTATTGTTGTGGTTTTCGGATGACTGGGCGGGCGCAAGTCGGATGTTAGGGTTTTTATTATCATGTAGATCTAGTGTCGCATGATACATTTGAGGTTCAATTTTCAGCTTTAGTGGTTTTGATAACCTTTAATTAGAAGTGGATGTTCCGCTATTTTGACCATCAACATATTTTGATAACAGAAGAAACTCCATGTTTTTCTTATTATTTCTGTAAAATGTTCGATATGTTCCATTGAGACGTTATAGGCCAAAATGCAGTGAATTACTGCCAATACTACTCATGGGCACATTTCATGTCTCCTTGTGCTTCTAAAATAAGAACTATTGGAGTTAATGCAACCCAAACTTTAGAACACGACTATTTTAAGGATAACCATTCATGCATAGTATAGAAAACATCAAGTTGAAAATCGGGCCAGCAATCGAGACACCTACCTTTAAGAAACTGTATCATTAGATGAAATTCCGGACTTGAAGAAAAAGAAATTACCCGGTTTTATCACGTACGTAACAACGTGATACAATTATTGTTGTAATTGGTCCCGGGTAATTTGTAATTAGCTTTCATTAAGTTTGATACAAAAGCTGCAAATCGTTCATGTTATAATATTTGAAGTGTATAAAGTAATACAGCACCTGTATGATAACATGTATACAGGGTGAATTAAAAAAAATGTGTACAGATAGAAACGGCTTATTGACTTTGATGTGTGCATTGAACTATAACATTGATTTATTTGCATATAACGTATTTAATTTAGTTCATCTTTCGAGAGCAAAAATGAAAATAATTGACTGAAAAATAATAAAAATGTGACAGGTTTTGTAAGCCGACCCCATTTTTCGCCATTCCAATAGGATTTACGTATAGCATCACTAAATTGAGTGACAACGGTGGTGGGCTTCGTTAAAGACCTTAATTTCAACAGAGAGAACTATTAAATACGCTTCATACAAACAACAGCAATAATTCAGTGCATAAATCAAGGTCAAAGGGCCGTTTCAATTCGTGCACAATTTTCTTTTGATTCACCCTGTATAACCACAAGAAAAATTAAAAGGCGCGAGTATCAGCACAATGACAATGGATGAGAAATAACAAGAGGGACAACAGGGAGGCGAACACTTATTATTGAGTCGACTAAATGATCACAAACCTTCACTCTAAGAAATTAAAGAACCCTTTTTTGTCCTCCCAGGAGAACCCTTCAGGTTCTTCATAGAACCAAAAATGGTTCAAAAAAGGTTCTGTATCATGTTTAAGGAACCTCTTTTGGTTCTTTAGAGAACCTTGAAGGATTATCCTGAGAGGACAACTTTAGAACCATCTTACCGGAAGTCAATGGTCAAAGCTTCCCGTGGATCCCACTATTCGGATGAAGTCTCTCCTCGATGAATTATTAACACTTTCCACGCGGCAGGCGTCTGCAGACGACATTCCAAAAGTTCACAAAATGTTTAAAAAAACATATTGTATTGACTTTCAATATCCTATTTAGAATATCCTATTTAGAATCACTATGAGAAATGCAATGAAAGAAGTACAAACATGCCTAGTCTTGGTTCTGTTATCCTTAAGGTATACTTTGAAAATTGGGAAAGGTTTCTGAAAAATCTGTTTTGTATGGCATAACTAATTGCCGCGTGGAAAGTGTTAAGAAGTTCGCGGTATTATTAATATCTTGTTTTAAGCATTAACTTCATAATCATGATAATGAGGAAATAAGATGACACGTTTTAACTTGTAAAAGAACAATATTTTTTTAATATTATGTTTTGGGGCGGATTTTAGCACTCTATAAAAGATAGTAAAAGTGGACATTTTAACCAATGTTGTTATACCTTTATTCGACAAAAACAAATTATACCAAATTGGTTGACTTTTAAAGGGGCGTTAAGAGATGTGGTGGAGGCAGCGCCCTCAATTACAAAAATATATGATAAAAACTGGGATTTGTATATTTTTACAATTGTATTAGGCCTACATGTATGAACTTACACCTATAAGGATTAGGAAAAATCAGCCCTCTTTGTACAACAAAACGTCGATTCAAAATGCCGATCTCCGGCAGATCAGCATTTTACGCCAGACAGTATCCCCCTGCAGTACGCGTGATAAATAATGCGAACCATATTTGCATAGAGGGCGTTTTTCAATAAATAGCGATGGTATTGTTTTAATCAAGTTTTTGCTGTGTTTTTTGTTAGTAGAAACAACAATGATCAATAATGGCAATTTTTAATGTTCATCTTGAATTCTGAAGTTAATATTTTAAAATTCTAAAATGTCAACACCACTAAATGTCCCTTTAATTTTAGGTAATGGGACGGGAAGGGAGCTGGAGGAGTATCTTCTATTGTATAAGTTCGGGTTTAACTCTTATCCATTGCGAAATCAAGAGAATTTTTAGATTGGGGAATTCCTTGGTTACATCAATCCTGTATAATGCATATAGATTTAGGTCCACTGATATCACGTATAGGCCTATACATACCTGTTGAATATTTCGATGTATATAATTACCTCAATATTGCCGCGTTCTCATAGCGACGCGGAACAATAGAGGAAACTAAACATTTCCCCAAAAATGTTTGTTTTGTCCACAAAGTCACCTATAGCTTAGCGGTGTGAACCTACGCGTCTCGGACTATTAGGCTGAATTACACCACAGACGTACACAACACTAGACGGTACTATGCCATTACTAATAAGGTTATTTTTATTCGACAAAACAAAACAAAAACAACATGAAAACAACATTCAAAATTGTCGCATTATAATATTGAAGATATAACTGCACTGCATGCGCATTTTGTTCAGCCCGGAAGTGCTCAACCATTTTAGGCCTATACCTTTCAGATGATATTGTTAGGAATATTAAAAACGTAGCGCCCTTAAAATCATAATATAAAAGGAGGCTGTAGTGTCAACATGAACCAAGACGAGGGTCAGTATAAGCGCAGCAAAGACAGGTCTTTGGAAGTTAATTTGAAACGCATCTTCATCATGTTGATGGTTGGTGAACACTCTAGCAATACTGTTGCTGACCAATGCAATTATAATGAATTACGCGGGGACGCGGTTTCGGGGTTTCAGCAACAGAATCAGAGTTGTACCTAAAAAATCAATCCAAGCGTATACCGTAAAAAAAACTAAAAAAACTGCAATAGTGGAAAGAAGCCATCTTGGTTTCAAAACCAAGTTGAAGTTTAAAACTTTTTAAACGTTGCAAGAATTATATATTTGTTCCTTATTTTATGTGAAAAAATGAAATCAATCGCATTTTTCGTTTGTCGTTTATCCACGAGCATATAGTGATTTTCAATCGAAAGTGCACACATTTCATGTTCACATTTGAATATCCCGCCAACAAAAATTGGAATAATTTCATTTTTATTGAAATTTAGAACATAAAAGTAATTCATAGCATGGGTTATGAAAATTATTTCATCTTCCAAGTAAACAAGATAGGATGCATTAAATTCAAATCACGTCACAAATTTACGCGAATGTTCACATTTTAATGAGAGACACATTTTGCAATTTTACGCATGGTTTGGGTGTTTCGTGGACAAGCGTGTGAAATGGGTGCATGGGTAAAAAGGCTGACCAAAGGCAAAAGAAAAATGCGATTCATTTCATTTTTTTCACATGAAATCAATCACATATATGTTAATTTTATAACGTTTGAAAAAACTCAAACATCAAACTTGGTTTTGAAAACAAGCTGGCTTCTTTCTATACTATTGCAGTTTTGTTGACTCACCCTGTAGAAAGCATTGTTGTTGTTGGATTGAATTTCGGTACAACACGGCTTCCGGGGTGAAACCACGTATTCATCCATACTCTATCCCGTGGTATAGAACAACATAAGGTTTACGGGGATTGGAGAGGTTGTGTGGAGGTAGGAGAGAGTGGGGAGAGATAGAAGACAAAAATCGTAGCTTAATTTACTGTTAAGATTATTCCTTCATAGCTTTTTAGTTAGGCTTGGGCGATGCAGTCAAGGTATTCGACCTTTGACGCCTTATGGCCTACTTGCCCATTGCCTAATGCATGATCATTCGATCACACAATGGTGAACCCTGATAAAGGTTTCCGGGTGTGCCGATCTCCGGACGTCCGTGGTAGATTTGTTACCATCATTAGCAGGTGTACACATGTCAAAGTGAGATTCCATACAGGTGTATACATCCTGATCCGGGGGGGGGGGGGGGGGGGGGGGGTGACACAATATTGGAAGTGATGGGGATGACCAGGATATTGACTCAAAACGTGGGGTCATTCAGTGAGGGATTTTACACACAAAAACATTCAGTGAGGAGGCCAAAAGCAGAGGGCCTCCGGGGGGGGGGGGGGGGGGGGGAGTGATGACACGATATTGGAAGTGACGGGTTGACCAGGATATTGACTCAAAACGTGGGGTCATTCAGTGAGAGATTTTATACACAAAACATTCAGCATGTTCAGTGAGGAGGCCAAAAGTAGAGGGCCAATCAATGAGACTCACCACACATATTTTAACCACACGGGGGGTAAAAGCAGAGGGCCAATCAGTGAGACTCACCACACATATTTTAACCACGGGGGTAAAAGCAGAGCTGAGGGCCAATCAGTGAGGCTCACCACACATATTTTCACCACACGGGGTAAAAGTGAGGGCCAATCAGTGAGACTCACCACACATATTTGAACCAAACGGGGGTAAAGCAGGGGCCAATCAGCATGTTTGATCAGTGGGACTCAACACACATATTTTAACCAAACGGGGGTAAAAGCAGAGGGCCAATCAGTGAGACACACCACACATAGTTTAACCACACGGGGATAAAAGCAGAGGGCCAATAAGTGAGACTCGCACATATTTGAACCAAACGGGGGTTATCATTATCTCCATATTTTCATAATGGGGCAATAGTCAATCAGTTACAGAAATACTTCACAAAACAGGTGCTTTTTCGTGATAGGTTATTTAAAAAGAGATCATTGGATGAAAGTATGATAATATATTAAAATGGGTTTCCCAATGACAGCATGGCCAAAGGAGGTCAATAAGGCAGACCCCATCACACATTGTTAGAAAGTGCCCCCCCCCCCCCCCCCCCCCACTCCCGATAAGCCATCAGATCAGGTGCTATCGAGTAGCGTCTATTTATAACCGTACTATACTAGTCCTTCCTATAGGACTTACCTTTTTTTTTGTATTATGAGCTTGGCCTTTTTCATTTTGCATACGGACTAAAGCTGTTGTTCGAAATATAGTACACCAGTTCTTCATTGAGTCAAATTAGTTTCGAATAAAGAGATCATAAATCGTATTACGATGCGTACATCAGTACTTCGTTATTAAGTCAGGATGGTTAAACTAAAGAGGTCATAACTTTTATTAAGATGTGTACACCATTAATTAAGATGAAAAGTTCATAACTTTTGTTAAGATATGAATGAAAGAAGTCATAACTTTTATTAAGAGGTGTACACCAATATTTCATTAAGTCAGGATGATAAAGAGGTCATAACTTTCATTAAGATGTGTACACCAGTACTTCGTAAAGTCAGGATGGTTAAGATGAAGAGGTCATAACTTTTGTTAAGATGCGTACACCAGTACTTTGTTAATTCAGGATGGTTAAGATAAAGAGGTCATAACTTTTGTTAGATGTGTACACCAGTACTTCGTTAAGTCAGGATGGTTAAGATAAAAGAGATCATAACTTTTGTTAGATGTGTACACCAGTACTTCGTTAAGTCAGGATGGTTAAGATAAAGAGGTCATAACTTTTGTTAGATGTGTACACCAGTACTTCGTTAAGTCAGGATGGTTAAGATAAAAGAGGTCATAACTTGTGTTAGGTGTGTACACCAGCAGTGGCGTAACTATACTTTTTCATTTGGGGGGGGGGGGGGGGCAAGAAGGGGCAGTGACTTGAAATGGGGGGGGGGGCTCCTAAGATTTTGTGAGTCAAGAGATGCGCGCGAACATTTTCCATTTTCGACTTTACAGCTATTTTTTGGACAATTGAGCTACATTTTGGCTCTAAACAAGCTTGTACCAACGAATATTGGAAGACAAGGAAGACATGCGCGCGTAGCGCGCGAAATCTTTTCATATGTGTACTTTTGACCATCATAATTCCATGATTCCTTTCGTCAAATGAACCGACAGTGCCAATCTCAACCGACACGATGTCATTATTGGGGGGATTTGGTGTGTAATTTGTTTGTAAATTTCATTTACAGCCGTACTTGATTTCATTTGGGGGGGGGGGGGGGGCAAGCGGGGGGGGGGCAAGGGTTCCAAGTTGGGGGGGGGGGGCTCCCGCCCCCCCCCCCCCCCCCCCCCCCTGCCCCCGCTGGTTACGCCACTGTACACCAGTACTTCATTAACTCAGGATGGTTAAGATAAAGAGGTCATAACTTTGTTAGATGTGTACACCAGTACTTCGTTAAGTCAGGATGGTTAAGATAAAAGAGGTCATAACTTGTGTTAGGTGTGTACACCAGTACTTCGTTAAGTCAGGACGGTTAAGATAAAGAGGTCATTACTTTTGTTAAGATGTGTACACAAGTATTTCATTAACTCCGGATGTTAAAATAAAGAGGCCATAACTTTTGTTAAGATGTGTACACTAGTATTTCATTACGTCAGGATGTTTAAAATAAAGAGAAACCAGTTTTATCCTTGAGTCATGATGTTTAGAGTAAAGAGGTCATAATTGTTATTGCAATTTGTACATTAGTCAGGGTAGGTATAAAAAAAACACCTTTTGTTGAGATATGTTATGTACACCAGTATTTGATTAAGACAAGATGGTTAATTAAGATAAAGAGGTTATAACTTTTGCTAAGATGCATAAACAGTATTTTATTAATAAATGTACACCAGTATTTCATTAAGTCGGGAGGACTGATTAAGATAAAAGAGGTTATAACTTTTGTTAAAATGTGTACACCAGCAATGTATTACGTCAGGATGGTAAAAATAATGATGTCATAACTTTTGTTAAGATGTGTAGGCCTACACCAGTATTCTATTAAGTCAGGATGGTTAAAATAGCGATGTAAAAACTTTTGTTACGATGTGTAAACCAATATTTCATTACGCGTTACGTCAGGATGATTAAGATAATAAAGAGGTTATAATACTTTTGTTAAGATGTGCACACCAATATTTCATCCCGGGTTTTTAAATGAAGCCTTGATGATTAGAATGAAGAGGTACTAACTTTTTGTAAGATGTGTACGCGATAACCCAATCCAGGTTGCGTCAGAGTCAAGTTAAATCAATAATCAATGGCTTCAAATCATATTGGATTTGTGAGTTCAATGTGACTCAAGATAGTCAGTCAAATCACAAGCGTAACAAGCGACTTGATAAATCCGGTGTTAAAGGGAGGGCGCTATTACATTTCCTCTAATGCCAGTTTCTAATGTCGGGCAAATTTCTATCAACTATTTCCATACTAATATCCTATGTCATTTCAACCCAAAACTGTTGGAGCTTAAAAATCAACTCCAGTTTAATGTCGGTGATTATTTTCAAATGATCAGAAAATCAGCGTTTTTAGTAAACCTGTGGTTATCGTCAGTAGATACATGTATGGTAAACCAGTAAGACTGGGGAAGAGGTCGTAGTAATAAGAGGGTAAATTCGCACATATTTGTGGTCTTCAACGTCCAACTTGGTGTGTATTTTCTTGAGAAAGATTTGTAAATCTCCAATACAAATGTAATATTGTACACTAATATGGTCTTATAGTGGTCATGTTAGTGATGTGTAAACATCTGTGGTGGGTTGTAGTCAGTAGCGTAGCCAGGGTCACTTGTCAGGGGGGGCAAAGGTATTTTTTCCCGGTGAGCACCAGTTCGACCCGGTGGGGTGGGGGGGGGGGGGGGGTGGGGTGAGGTAAAAAAAAAAATCGCACGGTCCAAAAAAAATCGCACACTCAAAAAGTCGCGCAATACAAAACACACCACAGTTTTGGCCAATCCTCCGGGTTTTCATCAGTTTTCTCTATAACATTTTTCTTTATTTAGCCGAAGTCCTGCTACAAAAAAAAATTGACCCGCCAAATTTCCCCTTTTGTGCACGCTACTGCCTTTTCCTTTCCTTTTTTCCCCTTTCCTTACCTTTTTTCCCTTTCATTTCCTTCCTTTCCCTTCCTTTACCTTCCCGATTTTCCACTGCCTTCCCGATTTCCCGGTCAAATTATTTTTCAGGGGGGGCACTTTGCACCCCCCTGGCTACGCTACTGGTTGTAGTGCTGGCGGGTGAAATATATAGGAAAAAGTGAAATGGGAAAAGATGAAATGGCACAAGGACAAAATGGCATCGAATGAAATGGGAAAAGATGGCACGATGAACAAATGGCATAGAATGAAATGGGAGAGGACAAAGTGGCTAAGGATGAACATAAGTGGACCGGATAAAGTAGAAAAAGACAAAAATGGGAGAAAACAAAAATGGGAGAAGTCAAAATAGCATGAAGACAAAATGAGACGGGACAAAGTAGGAAAATACAAAATGGCACAGGATGAAATGGGAGAAAAAATGGCAAAAGGGCAAAATTGCATAAAGACGAAATGGCAAAGGATGAAATGGATCATGACACAAATGGCGTAAGGACACACTTGCTTGTCAAAAATCACTTCATGGATTGGTTACATATAATTATGTCTGGTCATCTGAAAACTATGATTTGTCTATTAACACTTTCCATGCGGGATGTTTCTGCAGACGACATTCCAAAATTTCACAAAATGTTTATAAAATGTCAAAATAATAAATTTCATTACCATATTTGGAATCACAATGAGTAATGCATTGAAATAAGTACAAACATTCCTAGTATTGGTTCAGTAATTTTTGAGATAGGCTTTGAAAGTTGGGAAAGGTTTCTCAAAAATCTATTTTGTATAATGGTAAAACTAATGGCCGCGTGGCAAGTGTTAATTAAAGACATCTTTTGATGATAGAATCCTATAATTTAAAGAAATATAAAAATCATAGATATTTGTATAATTATAGTTGGTATTCATATTTATTGCCATCATCATCATCAAGTTATATAATAATTGTATATTTGTAAACATTATTTTCACACCTGTAGAGTTTGCTTGAATAAGCTTAGTCACACTTTAGTACAAAGAGAGTCAAAATATTCAAGACCCGTTTCAACAATTGTTTTTTGAAAATATGTAAATTTTTGATTGAATTTAAAATTAAGCTCTATTTCATACTCGGTGAAATGATACTAAACAATTGCATGTCATGATCATAAAGACCAAAAGAAGAAAGCTCAGTTTGTATGCCGTAAGGCCTACGAATAGTATCTCAACAATATACTCAGCAGCGAACCTGGTGGAAATAAAAGACTTGGTGTCATCATCAAAGCTAAACGGTGCGACAGGACTGGAATTGCTCCCCTGATGGAAGACAACATTCTCCACAGTGATCCCAAGACAAAGGTCAACATATTGAATAGGCAATTTGCATCAGTGTTCTCCAACGATGTCAACATTAACCTGCCAGACCTGGGCTCCCAACCGACCATGACCAACATCAAAGTCAACACTCCACAACATTCTCCACGGCGATCCCAAGAAAAAGGCCAACATATTGAATAGACAATTTGCATCAGCGTTCTCCAACGATGTCAACATTGACCTGCCAGACATGGGCTTCAGCTCCCACCCGACCATGACCAACATCAAAGTCAACACTCCAGGAGTAGAGAAACTACTACAGAACCTGAAGCCGCACAAGGCAACAGGACCTGATGGGATACCTGCAAGACTATTAAAGCCATTACACTTCTCTTCTAAGATTCATTTTAGCATAAAAAGGCAATTTTTTTCCCCGCTGTGCACACATTTTCTTACTAAATTAGGTTAAATTAGACCAAATGTTGACAATTTTAGCAGAATTCCGCTAAAATGTGCGTGCAAACGCGCATTTTCATACCAAATTAGTTAGTATTTTGACAATTTAAGAGAAAATGGCAAAAACAAATTGCAAGTTTTGCGCGCATCATTTTTTTAAAAACAAAAATCCAAAAGATTCTCAAAAAATTGCAAAAAAAAGAATCCAAAATCAATTCCAAAAAAGTTCTCAAAATATTTCAAAAAATTAAAAAGACCAAATTCAAAAAATGTAGTCTCTACTGCATTTTGTGACTGCTACACATACAATCGGCATATAATATACGCTTTAAGTGTATTCGTACAGTGTAAGCTTCAGTGTGTTAAGAGACCTCCAAGTGTTAAAAATATTGGTCGACCAATATCGCTGACACAATGTGCAGAATAATAGTTTTTTACAAATGCATTGAAAGAATAGGACAGAAGATTCTCAATGCATAATAATGAGTACAATTGGTTGTTTGGTCATTTTGTTCACTGTAATACCATTCAGTGAGTTGAAATTCAATACTACACCGAACTCTGAACATTTGGCAGTAGACACAAAAATAGTGTTTATATGTAACACTTAAAAATATCTATCATAAAATATATTTGATCAATATTTAAACATTTTCTATACTATAATTACATAATCAATACAATGTTTGTTTCAAAAACAGTTATTATACATACAAAATATTATAAAACAAATCCAATGAGATTAAGTTATGTTATTGAGGCAAAACAATTGCCAACATTATTACATATAAAATTACACAAAAATAATTACAATAACTATTATATCTTTGATATGTTAACATGGTTAAGAAGCTGGAATGTATAAAGTGATAGTCTACTTTTTAGACCCTTTTTATATAATATAGCCCTCCGTTGTGATTGAACACAGGTGTCTCCAAATTTGAGAAAGAAATCAACAGACAGGTTTAAAAAGAGGGTCTAAAGAAGTAGACTACAAAAGAGAAGGCAAGAAACAAATCTTTTATCAATTAGCAAAACCTACCATATTCTCTTTAAATACAAGCGAACAATATCTTTTTCCAAATATAGTTGAGGCTGTTAGGGCATTATGGGGGCTGTTTGGTTCACTTTTGAGTTTCTTCCAAAAGCACCAGATTTGGCCCAGATGCCGCCCATACCATACTATTTTTGACAGTTGTCAATATTAGCCCTCATGGCACGACCATATTGGCCAAATCCAATCTGGTCGCCATCCGAAGCAGAGGTATAGTGTAGCTCCGTTTTTGGCACCCATCAAAAATCAAAATAGTATGGTATAAGCAACATCTGAACCAAAATATCCCGAAGCCCCCAACTAATCAAGAGATCCCTTGTTTTGGATCAGTTGCCATTTTACAGGGAACACAAAAGTGTTGGCTACGTGGTTCAGTCCCGACACATTCAATACAACCTGATGAACCTGATGATTGACCTCCAAATTAGTATAACCATTACTTGGAATGAAAAGATTACTTGAAACATTACATGCATTTTTTTAGCCAAGACATATTTGAATAGAGTTAAGTGTACCTTCCATAATGACCGCTTATTTAAAACATAGTATCTTTCTGTAAATGTAAAAGGGCTGGAAAAATTGCACACAGTTTCCTGGCAAGGGAAATGCGATGAAGTTGGATTTCCCACTGCTTTAGCGGCGGAGGGGTGTCTGAGGGGGCTGCCCCCCCTCCGAAGCTTGAGCTTTTTGGAAAATTAAGGTCCATTTGATGTCATTTGGTGCATCATTTTATGTAATATCGTCTGTATTTCTCTATTGACTATTATTACTCTTTTTAGATTTTTCTTGGGTGATCTTGGCATG
The DNA here is from genome assembly GCA_035610835.1 of Ophiura sarsii. Taxonomy (NCBI): domain Eukaryota; kingdom Metazoa; phylum Echinodermata; class Ophiuroidea; order Amphilepidida; family Ophiuridae; genus Ophiura; species Ophiura sarsii. Next base: position 59,597,536 of record CM069444.1, read on the forward strand.
CATTTCCCGGCAAGGAGCTTGCCGTTTTGCCCTAATTTCACTGCCCTGTATAATATGAATGTAAGCAAAAGTTTATGAAACTTAAAGGGAAAAAATGTTATATTTATTATTACCAATGAAACACTAGCCAAACCTATACAAAACATCTTTTCACATCAAAATCCTCTATGTGCAACATATCAGGAAAACTATATGTATTTCTGGAAAAATTACCAGGGATGTGTGCTTTTACTTAAAAAAACACACCTTTTCCGACAATGTACAACACAATGGACTTGTATTAGAGAGAATATGTTTCGCTTTGACCTTATTTTCAAATGATAACAAATTTTGATGATACCTTATGTTAAGATGATACCTTATTTTAAGATGATACCTTATGGAGACAAATTTATGTATATACTGTATATATGCAGCAATGGAAATATCCACATGACTTTCCACCTAGGGTAGACAGTCCCAGGGTAGACCAACTCTGGGTGGACCAATCCTGGGTGGTTAGGCTTAAGGTAATGGTTAGGGTTAGGGCCAGGGTTGAGGGTTAGGTTTAAAAACAGTCCCGGGGTGGAGGGTTAGAGTTAGAAACAGTCCCGGAGTTGTTTTAGAATGATCCATCCTTTTTTTACCTCCCCGACCACCAACCCCCTGAGTGTTTTACATTTAATTTATAATCAATATAGTTTCCATGTGTTTTTTAAGTTCACCCAGGGTTGGTCCACCCCGGGACTGCCTACCTCGGGACTGTCTACCCCTGGGTATTTCCATCGCTGCGTATATATATATATAATCTGTATAATAATAATTCTTATATATTGGGCATGGTTTAAAATGTCAACCCATAATATCCATCAATTTCATTGGTTCTGTGGTTAGTTTTGTTGGATACGCGCTATAGATTACCAGACCGGTAATCTATGGATCTGGGCGGGGCTTAATTCACACCTTTGATGATGCCGGAACTACATTAAAAAACATCGCCTCGTCTATAATTGTAAACATCCTCGTCAATTATTGTAAATCGAAAGTAAGCTTATTTTACAATACAACATTAGGTTATATGCATGTAATTAAATGTAAATAAAAGATAGAGGTCCATTTAATGAATAAACGCTAATAGTAATAAGACATGTAAAAGATAGAAGGACAAATAAAAAGGGTGCCTAAAGGGTGCCTATTTTCGTCTGCTATAAAATAAATATTCGTATAGGCCTAGCTAGGCTACATTCGTAATTACTTGCAATAAAGTGAATATGGAAGAAACCACAGCAACTTTTGCAATTGGAGACCTAGATGTAAAACATGTGAAAGGAGAACCAGAACCAGAACCGGAGTGTGATGATTTACCAGATGAAGTGATCAGAAATTTGATGGGAAGGTCCGACGTTTAATAGCGGCAAGCATTTGCTGCTGGCGTGATGATCGCGCGCCATCCACCCGCCCCTGAATTTACCATTTGTAGAGCTCGGTGAGGCTGAATTTAGCCATATAGAGGAGTGAAAAGATGACAAAACTTACCGAAAAGGGCCACGAGCGCTCGAGCTGGGGCGTCAATCGCCGTAAAAGTAAGGAAACATTTTTACGTGGTGTATTTATTAAATTAAAACATTCAAAAGTCCCCCGGCTCTTTTTGCGTTCGCACACAGGCCAGAAATAGGAACTACTTTAGCACGTATCCAACAAAACCAATGAAATTGATGGATATTATGGGTTGCCATTTTAAACAATATATAAGAATGACGATTAAATAATTATTTGCAGTGATTTCAAGTAAAAATTCCATCGTATACCGCGAATAAATCTGATCACTAAGGGCTACCTGATCACCAAGGCCACCAAATCACATATTCTTGAGATTCTTGCGCCAAAGTAAAATTTCTATGGGTTGTTCGATTTTGTTTGTGGGGATGTTTAGAACAGTAATCAGTTGATTTGCCACTGTGTACTAATTCAAAACGATCTTAAATGATCCCCCAATGAATAAAATGTTGAAAAAAAACGTTGATAAATATAAGAATGAGAATAAAATATGGTTCGTCGATGTTTTGGTATAGAAGGCTGCCATATAATGCATAGGCTGTACCATATTTTTATCGTCGTGAATGGCCGCCTGCGGCGACCATTCACGACTCAAAATATGGTACAGCCTATGCATTATATGGCAGCCTTCTATACCAAAACATCGACGAACCATATTTTATTCTCTAATTATCAAATGATGCACTGCCCCTATCAAAAGTGCTCAATTCCTAAAAAGAGTGTAATATGTTGACAAACAAGCAGTTAAGTATATATTTACCTTACATAAATATAAGGCACAACTGGCATTGCATGAAAGTGTCTAGCAAGATTATGGGTTTAAAAAAAGTATGCCCCCCCCCTAAAATTAGATGCATGCCCCCCTAAAATTAGATGGATAACTCCACACACAATTAAACGTTTTGGGAATTGAAACATTTATGAAAATTGAAAACGTTTGGCTACCCATAGAAAGTTTTCCTTTTTTCGATATCATCACTTTTCCCAAAACAGTCACAATTCCCCAAAATGAAGATTTCAGAAAAAGTGGCACTTTTCAAGATCCTATATACGAAAGTTACAAAAATATCTCCAGTACTTTTTTAAAATTCATTTCAATTGTCTATATTTTCAATTACAAGAAACTCTCTTCTTTCTTTAGCTGCTCTTTATTTGAAATTCAGAAAATAAATGATTTTTTCCATGCATGACTAGCCAATAGTGTCCATCATTTACGTCAATAACTTCCCTGCATCATTGAAAAGTGCCACTTTTCATTCAATACAAAGAATGACAATGATTTCATTCCCTAAACATCGAGCAATGAAAAAATATATATAAGGGCAAGGCTAATGACCCATTAGTTGACAAAAGGACCTATCAAAAAGGCGTGGTTGATCAATTGTTTTTGGTGACAATTTATTTTTTTACAGTCCGAATCAAACTTTGAAATGGTTGGCTGGGTCTGTATGTCAAGTTTTTTTGCTTTATGCCAAACAATCCTGTCTGATGCCTTACCTTAATCTGTGCTTAGAATGATTTATTTTTATTATTTTTAAACGGGACATTTATGGAAAAGCAGGGAAATAATCGTGAGATTGGGCTACAAAGACCAAACACAAGGTGAAAATAAATCAAACTGCTGAAATTTGGGTGACATAAAGCAGGAATTCTGGCATTATCAGGAAAATTCTCCTACCTGAAGTACTGTAATTAGTTTCTTTTCCCCAATGGAAGGTGCACATTCACCTTCCTCAGAATGAGTGTGATACCTTGGTCTCAAAAGTGGAGGCGTTATCATATTTTAATGTTTCGTTTTTGCAAAAATAGGGAATAAATAATTGATTTTGATGTGTGTGGAAGATTGATATTTCCGTGTTTGAATATTGATAAATAATGGCAGTCATTTAGACCTGATACAAGCTGAACAGGGTCTTAACACTTTCTGCGCGGCAGGCGTCTGCAGACGACATTCCAAAAATGCACAAAATGTTTCAAAAATGTCAACATTATTGAATTTCATTCCCATATTTGGAATCACCATGCGAAATACAATGCAATAAGTACTACACATATTTCTAGTATTGCTTCAGCAATCCAGAGATAGACTTTGAAAATTGAGAAAGGTTTCTGAAAAATCTGTTTTGTATATGAAGAGGTATTTTGCAAAAGGGCCTACGTCCACTTTTTGAGAAAAAGTCAAAAAACTGTTTCTAATTATTCAAATTGAGCAATTGAAAAACTTAATGGATTATGAAAGAGGTACACCACATACTAACTTAAATTGGAATAAATTTCAAATGTGCTAGTTTTTAAAAAAAATTAATTGAAAATTTGGATGTAAGCCCTTTTGAAACAAAACTCAATCTGTTTGTACATAGAGAAAATACCACACAAAACAAATCATTTATTTTAATCATTTTTCCAAAATGAGTTTGATATATAGTTTTGTTGCAAAAGGACTTGTATCCAGAATTAATTATGTATACAAGCCCTTTTGCAACACAACAACAACTTCAATGGCTGTATACAACGAGATGAAGGTCTTTTTGAAAAAAATGACTTTTGTTTCCTTGAAACATATGATTGTGCCCTATACATTTCTATATCAAACTCATTTTTGAAAAAAAAAGCACCATAGCTCTTTTGCAACAAAGCTCTTCATATGGTAAAATCAATATCGGCGTTGAGAGTGTTAACAAGCAGACAAGGCTGGAACATTGGGTCTAATAGAATGGCACATACCTTACACCAAACACAAGAACAAAAGGTTTCGCATTTATATGTGACCCGTCACATCAAAACATACCTATTGGGGTCTTTTATCCAATGTCTGATTTTAACATCAACAAAACATGCAAAAATCAAGATTTCAATTGATACCTCAAAATTGAAATTTAGCCTTAAGAATCTATGATGAATAGAAGCTTAGCATTTCCTTTTTAATTTCTTTATATTTTTCAAGACATTTTACTTCATATCTAGAAACTAGAAATACAGACAATAGGTATGTTTTGATGTGATGGGTCACCTTGGTCACATAAAGGGGTAAAAAAAAGTAAGTCCCCCCTAAAATTTGATCAGATTTGTTTGGATAACTCTACACGTAATTAGACGTTTTGAGAGATTGAAACACTTATGTAAATCAAAAACACTTGGCTACCCATAGAAAGTTTCTCCATTTCAATATCATTATTACTTTTCCCAAAATGATGTTTTCAGAAAAAGTGGCACTTTTCAAGATTCTATACAAGTTTGTGTGCATAAATCCACACACAATTAAGCGTTTTGAAAGATTGAAACATTTATGAAACGGGAAAACCCTTGGCTACCCCTACAAAGTTTCCCCTTTCAATACCATGTTTACTTTTCCCAAAACAACCACATTTCCCAAAATGATGTTTTCTGAAAAGTAGCACTTTTCAACGATACAGGGAAGTTATTTTGATGTGAATTAGCTAGTCATGAATGAAATCATTTTATTTTTAATTTCAAATAAGGATCAGCTAAAGGAATAAAAGACTATCTTTTAGTTGAAAATAAAGACAATTCAAATTAATTTTAAACAACATTAGAGACATTTTTGTAAATTTCTCGCATAAGATTTTAAAAAGTGCCACTTTTTCTAAAAACATAATTTTAGAAAAATGTGAATGTTTTGGAAGAAGTAAACATGCTATTAAAAAAAAAACCTGCGATGGCTGGCCAAGCGTTTTTTCTTTTGATAAACATCTCAATCTTTCCAAAGGTACATATGTGTGTGGAGTTATGCAAGCAAACGCGATCACATTTTAGGGGGACCTACTTTTGTTGACCCCTTTATGTTGGCTAATTTAAAATCAATTATCATCTGAGGTATAAGTCCACTCAATTCTTATGAATGAGGTATCAAATTACAGTGAAGATGTTTGCTCATTTAATGTTTATCGTAGATTTTTGGTACCGATTATTGATTTTGAATTAACTAACATAATAACCTGGTCAGGAATTGTTTGTGTCCGGTGTATTCTAAAATTCCAATGCCTCCCCCTCCCCAATCATATGCCCCCCTGCACAATCCCCATGACAGCCCTTCTCTCTTATACCAACTACTGATATTCTATGAGAGATATTCAACTGTAGTACAAAATGTTCATCATCAGACTGGTGGTTACAAGGTTCATCATTGAAAATTCTGGAAATCCTGCAAAATATGGTAAAAAATATCAAAGAATTATTTATATAATATTGAATGGCTTTGAGGGTAATACAAGAATATATTGCAAGAGCTATACAAATATTGCACGAGTTGGAGACAAGTGCGATATTTTTATAGCGAGTGCAATATATTCTTGCAATATTTTCATAGCGAGTGCAATATATTCTTGTATCACCCGAAAATAAGACATTCAATATTATTATTTATTATTCATCTAACAGACTGTTTTGATAAAAACTAAATAAGTTACCCCGAACTGACCTTCTCTGCCCATATACTCACACACACTTCTTCTGCGCCGCACAAAAAATATTGGACGACAGTATTTTTTGAATATTGGACGCACATCCGGGAACTTGGTGCACAATATTCAATACGAACTTTTATTGTACCGTTTGGAAGGCCCATATAAATAATAATCATTAATAATGGATTTGGAGGTAATCCCAAGGAGGGGATTTAGAGAAGAAAAGAACAGAATATGTCACTAATTATGGGTGGGGTTACTCCACTGGTATTAGGAAAGAGAATGCCCAGCTCAAACAGACCCGCCAACTTTTAACACAGATAAATATTGGGAAGCCCTTTATTGAGTTCATCTACGAGTTTGTCGCTGTACATTTGAATTCTAATATATCACGTTAACATGGGCAGGTTTATTATGTATGTATGAGTAATATTTCATTTTTTTCAGCCCGTTTGCATCAGTCAATAAAACCCACACCTGTTTTGAGAGTCATAAACATCCCATTATAAGCCCGGTACCTGCTGTATATCGCTATATTATTCCAATAATTCAATAGAGAGAACGCACACTGATTTTATTGGTCTACACATCATATCGTTCTTTTCATTTTTTTTTTGTTTCTCCTGAATATTTTATTGGTTTTTTCTCTGCAGACTATCAAAATCAGTGATGTATAGGGCCATGCGTTTTATACTTGCCTCCCAAAAAGGGCGGTGCTGTTACACTTTTTTTATTCATGCTGTCATAATCCTTAATTTTTCCAAACCACAAAAGCTATGTCAACAAATTTGGTAAGAAGTAAGAAGAAGATAGCATTCTTACAAAATGTTTCTATGAAAGCAATCATTCGAAAATTTCCATATATTACGGATGACCATTTTACATAAGCTGTCTACTGAAGATAGCATTCTTATGCATGCTTTCTAATGCAGATTACCTTCTTACACATGTCTATAAAAGCAATCATTCTAATAATTTCCATATAGGCTTATTATTACAGATGACCATTTTACGTAAGCTGTCTACTGAAGATAGCATTCTCACACATGATGTCTATGGAAGCAATTAATCTAATAATTCCATATATTACAGTAGACCATAATCTGTAAGCTGTCTACTGAAGATAGCATTCTCACACATGATGTCTATGGAAGCAATTATTCTAATAATTCCATATATTACAGTAGACCATAATCTGTAAGCTGTCTACTGAAGATAGCATTCTTACACATGATGTCTATGGAAGCAATTAATCTAATAATTCCATATATTACAGTAGACCATAATCTGTAAGCTGTCTACTGAAGATAGCATTCTTACACATGATGTCTATGGAAGCAATTAATCTAATAATTCCATATATTACAGTAGACCATAATCTGTAAGCTGTCTACTGAAGATAGCATTCTCACACATGATGTCTATGGAAGCAATTAATCTAATAATTCCATATATTACAGTAGACCATAATCTGTAAGCTGTCTACTGAAGATAGCATTCTCACACATGATGTCTATGGAAGCAATTAATCTAATAATTCCATATATTACAGTAGACCATAATCTGTAAGCTGTCTACTGAAGATAGCATTCTCACACATGATGTCTATGGAAGCAATTATTCTAATAATTCCATATATTACAGTAGACCATAATCTGTAAGCTGTCTACTGAAGATAGCATTCTCACACATGATGTCTATGGAAGCAATTATTCTAATAATTCCATATATTACAGTAGACCATAATCTGTAAGCTGTCTACTGAAGATAGCATTCTCACACATGATGTCTATGGAAGCAATTAATCTAATAATTCCATATATTACAGTAGACCATAATCTGTAAGCTGTCTACTGAAGATAGCATTCTCACACATGATGTCTATGGAAGCAATTATTCTAATAATTCCATATATTACAGTAGACCATAATCTGTAAGCTGTCTACTGAAGATAGCATTCTCACACATGATGTCTATGGAAGCAATTAATCTAATAATTCCATATATTACAGTAGACCATAATCTGTAAGCTGTCTACTGAAGATAGCATTCTCACACATGATGTCTATGGAAGCAATTATTCTAATAATTCCATATATTACAGTAGACCATAATCTGTAAGCTGTCTACTGAAGATAGCATTCTCACACATGATGTCTATGGAAGCAATTAATCTAATAATTCCATATATTACAGTAGACCATAATCTGTAAGCTGTCTACTGAAGATAGCATTCTCACACATGATGTCTATGGAAGCAATTATTCTAATAATTCCATATATTACAGTAGACCATAATCTGTAAGCTGTCTACTTAAGATAGCATTCTCACACATGATGTCTATGGAAGCAATTATTCTAATAATTCCATATATTACAGTAGACCATAATCTGTAAGCTGTCTACTGAAGATAGCATTCTTACACATGATGTCTATGGTAGCAATTAATCTAATAATTCCATATATTACAGTAGACCATAATCTGTAAGCTGTCTACTGAAGATAGCATTCTTACACATGATGTCTATGGAAGCAATTAATCTAATAATTCCATATATTACAGTAGACCATAATCTGTAAGCTGTCTACTGAAGATAGCATTCTCACACATGATGTCTATGGAAGCAATTATTCTAATAATTCCATATATTACAGTAGACCATAATCTGTAAGCTGTCTACTGAAGATAGCATTCTCACACATGATGTCTATGGAAGCAATTAATCTAATAATTCCATATATTACAGTAGACCATAATCTGTAAGCTGTCTACTGAAGATAGCATTCTTACACATGATGTCTATGGAAGCAATTAATCTAATAATTCCATATATTACAGTAGACCATAATCTGTAAGCTGTCTACTGAAGATAGCATTCTCACACATGATGTCTATGGAAGCAATTATTCTAATAATTCCATATATTACAGTAGACCATAATCTGTAAGCTGTCTACTGAAGATAGCATTCTCACACATGATGTCTATGGAAGCAATTAATCTAATAATTCCATATATTACAGTAGACCATAATCTGTAAGCTGTCTACTGAAGATAGCATTCTTACACATGATGTCTATGGAAGCAATTAATCTAATAATTCCATATATTACAGTAGACCATAATCTGTAAGCTGTCTACTTAAGATAGCATTCTCACACATGATGTCTATGGAAGCAATTAATCTAATAATTCCATATATTACAGTAGACCATAATCTGTAAGCTGTCTACTGAAGATAGCATTCTTACACATGATGTCTATGGAAGCAATTATTCTAATAATTCCATATATTACGGTAGACCATAATCTGTAAGCTGTCTACTTAAGATAGGATTCTCACACATGATGTCTATGGAAGCAATTAATCTAATAATTCCATATATTACAGTAGACCATAATCTGTAAGCTGTCTACTGAAGATAGCATTCTCACACATGATGTCTATGGAAGCAATTAATCTAATAATTCCATATATTACAGTAGACCATAATCTGTAAGCTGTCTACTGAAGATAGCATTCTCACACATGATGTCTATGGAAGCAATTAATCTAATAATTCCATATATTACAGTAGACCATAATCTGTAAGCTGTCTACTGAAGATAGCATTCTTACACATGATGTCTATGGAAGCAATTATTCTAATAATTCCATATATTACAGTAGACCATAATCTGTAAGCTGTCTACTGAAGATAGCATTCTCACACATGATGTCTATGGTAGCAATTAATCTAATAATTCCATATATTACAGTAGACCATAATATGTAAGCTGTCTACTGAAGATAGCATTCTTACACATGATGTCTATGGAAGCAATTATTCTAATAATTCCATATATTACAGTAGACCATAATCTGTAAGCTGTCTACTTAAGATAGGATTCTCACACATGATGTCTATGGAAGCAATTAATATAATAATTCCATATATTACAGTAGACCATAATCTGTAAGCTGTCTACTGAAGATAGCATTCTCACACATGATGTCTATGGTAGCAATTAATCTAATAATTCCATATATTACAGTAGACCATAATATGTAAGCTGTCTACTGAAGATAGCATTCTTACACATGATGTCTATGGAAGCAATTATTCTAATAATTCCATATATTACAGTAGACCATAATCTGTAAGCTGTCTACTGAAGATAGCATTCTCACACATGATGTCTATGGTAGCAATTATTCTAATAATTCCATATATTACAGTAGACCATAATCTGTAAGCTGTCTACTGAAGATAGCATTCTTACACATGATGTCTATGGAAGCAATTATTCTAATAATTCCATATATTACAGTAGACCATAATCTGTAAGCTGTCTACTGAAGATAGCATTCTCACACATGATGTCTATGGAAGCAATTAATCTAATAATTCCATATATTACAGTAGACCATAATCTGTAAGCTGTCTACTTAAGATAGCATTCTCACACATGATGTCTATGGAAGCAATTAATCTAATAATTCCATATATTACAGTAGACCATAATCTGTAAGCTGTCTACTGAAGATAGCATTCTTACACATGATGTCTATGGAAGCAATTATTCTAATAATTCCATATATTACAGTAGACCATTTTACGTAAGCTGTCTACTGAAGATAGCATTCTCACACATGATGTCTATGGAAGCAATTAATCTAATAATTCCATATATTACAGTAGACCATAATCTGTAAGCTGTCTACTGAAGATAGCATTCTTACACATGATGTCTATGGAAGCAATTATTCTAATAATTCCATATATTACAGTAGACCATAATCTGTAAGCTGTCTACTGAAGATAGCATTCTCACACATGATGTCTATGGAAGCAATTAATCTAATAATTCCATATATTACAGTAGACCATAATCTGTAAGCTGTCTACTGAAGATAGCATTCTCACACATGATGTCTATGGAAGCAATTAATCTAATAATTCCATATATTACAGTAGACCATAATCTGTAAGCTGTCTACTGAAGATAGCATTCTCACACATGATGTCTATGGAAGCAATTAATCTAATAATTCCATATATTACAGTAGACCATAATCTGTAAGCTGTCTACTGAAGATAGCATTCTTACACATGATGTCTATGGAAGCAATTATTCTAATAATTCCATATATTACAGTAGACCATAATCTGTAAGCTGTCTACTGAAGATAGCATTCTTACACATGATGTCTATGGAAGCAATTATTCTAATAATTCCATATATTACGGTAGACCATAATCTGTAAGCTGTCTACTTAAGATAGGATTCTCACACATGATGTCTATGGAAGCAATTAATCTAATAATTCCATATATTACAGTAGACCATAATCTGTAAGCTGTCTACTGAAGATAGCTTTCTTACACATGATGTCTATGGAAGCAATTATTCTAATAATTACATATATTATAGTAGACCATAATATGTAAGCTGTCTACTGAAGATAGCATTCTAACACATCGAGGGTTCATAAACAAAAGGCCTCATCTCCATTTTTTCAGAAATGAGATTTTGGTATCAAAATGTTCAGAAAGAAATTCTCTTTCCCGTAACACACAGCCTATCTCCATAACACAACCCCTTTTCAAAGTTATAGCCAGTATCATGGCTATGGAAGCAATTATTCTAATAATTCCATATATTACAGTAGACCATAATCTGTAAGCTGTCTACTGAAGATAGCATTCTCACACATGATGTCTATGGAAGCAATTAATCTAATAATTCCATATATTACAGTAGACCATAATCTGTAAGCTGTCTACTGAAGATAGCATTCTTACACATGATGTCTATGGAAGCAATTAATCTAATAATTCCATATATTACAGTAGACCATAATCTGTAAGCTGTCTACTGAAGATAGCATTCTCACACATGATGTCTATGGAAGCAATTAATCTAATAATTCCATATATTACAGTAGACCATAATCTGTAAGCTGTCTACTGAAGATAGCATTCTTACACATGATGTCTATGGAAGCAATTAATCTAATAATTCCATATATTACAGTAGACCATAATCTGTAAGCTGTCTACTGAAGATAGCATTCTCACACATGATGTCTATTGAAGCAATTAATCTAATAATTCCATATATTACAGTAGACCATAATCTGTAAGCTGTCTACTGAAGATAGCATTCTTACACATGATGTCTATTGAAGCAATTAATCTAATAATTCCATATATTACAGTAGACCATAATCTGTAAGCTGTCTACTGAAGATAGCATTCTCACACATGATGTCTATGGAAGCAATTATTCTAATAATTCCATATATTACAGTAGACCATAATCTGTAAGCTGTCTACTGAAGATAGCATTCTCACACATGATGTCTATGGAAGCAATTAATCTAATAATTCCATATATTACAGTAGACCATAATCTGTAAGCTGTCTACTGAAGATAGCATTCTCACACATGATGTCTATGGAAGCAATTAATCTAATAATTCCATATATTACAGTAGACCATAATCTGTAAGCTGTCTACTGAAGATAGCATTCTTACACATGATGTCTATGGAAGCAATTATTCTAATAATTCCATATATTACAGTAGACCATAATCTGTAAGCTGTCTACTGAAGATAGCATTCTCACACATGATGTCTATGGAAGCAATTATTCTAATAATTCCATATATTACAGTAGACCATAATCTGTAAGCTGTCTACTGAAGATAGCATTCTCACACATGATGTCTATGGAAGCAATTAATCTAATAATTCCATATATTACAGTAGACCATAATCTGTAAGCTGTCTACTGAAGATAGCATTCTCACACATGATGTCTATGGAAGCAATTAATCTAATAATTCCATATATTACAGTAGACCATAATCTGTAAGCTGTCTACTGAAGATAGCATTCTCACACATGATGTCTATGGAAGCAATTAATCTAATAATTCCATATATTACAGTAGACCATAATCTGTAAGCTGTCTACTGAAGATAGCATTCTCACACATGATGTCTATGGAAGCAATTAATCTAATAATTCCATATATTACAGTAGACCATAATCTGTAAGCTGTCTACTGAAGATAGCATTCTCACACATGATGTCTATGGAAGCAATTAATCTAATAATTCCATATATTACAGTAGACCATAATCTGTAAGCTGTCTACTGAAGATAGCATTCTCACACATGATGTCTATGGAAGCAATTAATCTAATAATTCCATATATTACAGTAGACCATAATCTGTAAGCTGTCTACTGAAGATAGCATTCTTACACATGATGTCTATGGAAGCAATTAATCTAATAATTCCATATATTACAGTAGACCATAATCTGTAAGCTGTCAACTGAAGATAGCATTCTCACACATGATGTCTATGGAAGCAATTAATCTAATAATTCCATATATTACAGTAGACCATAATCTGTAAGCTGTCTACTGAAGATAGCTTTCTTACACATGATGTCTATGGAAGCAATTATTCTAATAATTACATATATTACAGTAGACCATAATATGTAAGCTGTCTACTGAAGATAGCATTCTTACACATCGAGGGTTCATAAACAAAAGGCCTCATCTCCATTTTTCAGAAATGAGATTTTTGTATCAAAATGTTCAGAAAGAAATTCTCTTTCCCGTAACACACAGCCTATCTCCATAACACAACCCCTTTTCAAAGTTATAGCCAGTATCACAAGGCCTCATCTCTATCTCCCCAATGTGTTTAAAAATTTCAATAGGCTTTTTCTCAAAATAGTCAAAATGGAGATAAGGCCTTTTGTTTCTGAGCCCTTGACATGATGTTCTATGGAATCAATCATTCTAAGAATTTCCATATAATTATTACAGGTGACCATTTTACATAAGCTGCTTACTAGAGCATTTTTATTTATACATGTTATCTAAGCATGCTGTCTCCTGAACATAGCATTCTTATGCATGCTGTCTCCTGAAGATAGCATTCTTATGCATGTCAATCTAATGCAGATATCACCTGTACACTTGATGCCTATGAAACCAAGGATGATTTCCATATAACAAGGTCAACAAAAGAAAGTCAGTTTGTTTATGTCCTATAGAGTAACTTCCAATTATTTTATGACCAAACAGGCTAGATAGACATTTGGATGAATCTTTTTGGCACAATTTTGTACCACATTTGCCACAAAACAACAAAGATAAACCATGATTAGTACCATTTCGAGAAAATCTGTGACGTTTCCAAATTCGCATTTTCAACACACACACGTGTCCTAGCCAGTGTCCACTGCGTCACCAATCTGTTCTTGGCTCGGCGCTTTGATACTTTTTTCAGCGCACTGCAAGCGCAAGGCCTGATCGCCGTAGGTGTGACAGCCCTTTCAAGATAGCATTTGTATGCCTGCCATTGCCATCTACTGAAGATAGCATTCTTTCACATGTTTCTACTGCAGAGCATATGGAATTCTCCTGCATGTCTACATGATGCTAGCTTTCTTATGTTTGCCATCAGTTGAAGATATGTTTAAATTTAAGAGCTGAATACTGAATTTAGCTTTTCATGCATGCCATCTTTTGAAGAACATTCTCAAGCATTCCCTCCTCTAGAGATGCCAATTTATGAATTCTATTTATTAAAGATGGTGAGAATATTCTTACAAAAATGTTTAGTGATAGAATTATTATGCATACTATCCACAGAAAATAACATGCCATCTATTGCAGATAGCATTAAATGCATGCTATCTACTGAAGATAGCATTTTTATGCATGCTGTCTACTGAAGATAGCATTTTTATGTATGCTGTCTACTGAAGATAACATTTTGTAATCATGCTGTCTACTTAATAAAGGCAGCATTCTTTAGCATGTTGTCTACTAAAGATAATATTCTTATGCAAGCTGTCTACTGAAGATTACATTTTAGCATGCTGTCTACTGAAGATAGTATCCTTATGCATATGCATGCTGTCTACTGAAGATAGCATTTTTATGCATGCTGTCTACTGCAGATAGCACTCTTTTGCATACTGTCTACTGCAGATAGCATTCTTTTGCATGCTGTCTACTGAATGTAGCATTTGTATGCATGTTGTCTACTGAAGATAGCATTATTATGCATGCAGTCTACTAAATATAGTATTTCAGGCATGCTGTTGTCTGAAGATAGCATTTGCATGCTGTCTACTACATATAGCATTATTTGTATGCTATTTACTGAAGATAGCATTTTATGCATGCTGTCTACTGAAGATGGCATTTTATGTATGCTGTCTACTGAAGACAGAATTCTTATGCATGCTGTCTATTGAAGATAGCATTTTATGGATGTTATCTGCTGAAGATAGAGAACTCTAATGCAAGGTGTCTACTAAAGATAGTATTTTATACATGCTGTCTACTGAATATAGCGTTGTATGCATGCTGTCTATTGAAGATGGCATTATGTGGCATGCGTCTACTAAAGATAGCATTCTTTTGCATGTTGTCCACTGAACATAGTATTTGAATGCATGCTGTTTTCTGCAGATAGCAATATTTTGCATGTTATCTACTGAAGAAAGAATTCTAATGCAAGGTGTCTACTAAAGAGAATATTTTATACATGCTGTCTACTGAAGATAGCATTGTATGCATGCTATCTATTGACGATAGCATTATATGGCATGCGTCTACTAAAGATAGCATTTTATGGATGCTGCCTACTGAAGATAGCATTCTCTTGCATGTTGACAATAGCATTATTAGGCATGCTGTCTACTGAAAATATCATCTTTTTGCAAGCTGTCTACTGATGAAAATTACATTTTTATGCATGCTGTCTCCTGAAGATAGCATTCTTTTGCATTTGGTCTACTGAATATAGCATTGTATGCATGTTATCTACTGAAGATTGCATTCTTATGCCAGGTGTCTACTAAAGACAGCATTTTATACATGCTGTCTACTAACGATAGCATTAATGCACGGCTGTCAATTGAAGTCATTCCTGATTTTTTAAAATAATTTCAGGACATTTCTGAAATGTTGTCAAAATTGGAAGTTTTCCAAATTTCATTATACGGGATAATAACAGAAATTGATATTTGTTAGTGTATTCAATGATTTTTAAGTATTTTAAGAGAATATGCACAAATAATTGGTTGTTGAAGAATAATATGAAACTTAAATAGCAAACATTTGATTAAGTGGGCACCAAGTCAAAACAGTATGGAACAATTCAACACTATATGCCCCTTGGTATTTTTGTTTCCTGCTTTCTGATTGGTTTGCAATTGCTGATAGTGTATGAATATGAAATAATTTAATGAATATAACCATCCTGAAGCTAATAAATCAAGCGCAATTAAAATGATTCTGATTATAATAATACTATATATGTAGACGATACGATTTCTGAAAAAAATATGCAGCAGGCATAATAAAAGCATTGTATGGGCCACCTGTTAGGCATATAGCATTTAATAAAACTATAGCAGTAAACACTTTTCCTACAGAATTCATTAAGCTTATAGCACTGTGCATATAGGCAGTCAGGTGTGAGAAGTTAACTATAACTGTTGTGTAGCGATTCATGGTGTTCAAGGGATCCTTTATCACAGTTGTGATTAAAGGTGTATGTTCCGATCACTTTAGCTTTTTTCACATCAATATATTTTGATATCAGAAGAAAAACCCAATTTTTTCTCATTATGTCTGTAAAATCTTAGGCGCAAGATATGTTCAATTAAGACGTTATAGGTCAAAATGCAGTGAATTACTGCCAAAGGTGGTTAACCACCAGGCCAGTTTGTGTACTACTCAAAGGGCAAATTTAATGTCACCTTGTGCTTCTAAAATAAAAACCATTGGAGTTATGCAACCCAAACTTTGGAATATGACTATTTAAAGATGACCCTTCATGAAGAATAGAAAACATAGAGTTGAAAATTGCACCAGCAATCGGAACACCTACCCTTTAAGTATACAGATCCCGGACAATATTTTACATCTATTCTAAATAGAGGGGTTATCAGTGTTTTGGATTAGCAACCATTTTTATACTAAACTGCGTTTAAGAAATTTGGAAAGAGGATACACCTGTGTCATGGTATTTATTTGACAGCACGATTGGAATTGGACTTGATGCTTGAGCGGGTCGTAGATTATTCCAAATATTCAGAACAGCAGAGGGCTTTTCAGTTCCTATTTACTCCCCTCTGTGACACGTTATGTACCGAGTGAATCAAAACAAATTGTGCACTTATTGAAATGGCCATTTGACTTTGATGTGTGCATCCCAAGATAAACATAGATTAACTACGTTTTATACAAATAACAACAATTTTATGGTTTAATGCACACATCGAGGTCAAATTTCTGATTCAAACCTTGCACAATTTTGATTCACCCTGTATGGCTTTTCTTTTTCTAATTAATTACAACAAAATGAATGCTATCCAAACTCTACAAAGCAAAATTGTGAATATAAAAGAATCTGAGAACCAGCCAACTACCTCCCAAAGACACCTGTACAGTGATTTATGATTGCTTTGTACTGCAATGATGGCAATGATGAAAACACAAAGCCAGATGTATCATAGTGTCATTATACTGCCCTCTATCATCTGAGGGCACAGCATAGCGGCTCTGCATGTGACAAAGTTTATCATATAATGGCTGAACTTTGTTCACAAAAGCCATAACAATCTAAAAATCCTGTTTCATTTGTGCCAGTTTATGTCACTTTAAAAAATCCTGTGTCAATTGAAAGAATAAACCGAATAGACTGTAATACACCATGATTTCAGTAAATGACACATGGTGGAATTCTTTCTGTAAAGCCAATCAATGAAAATGTGCAGTACCTTTAAAGGCATATTATGTGATCTTTTCCAGAGGCGCCCTCTATTCATGATTTTTATTTTTAGAAAGTAGATTTTCTTGCAGATTTACATTTCAGATCATAATTCATAAATATATTCCTAGATACAGAGCGATACGATTCCTAATTACTTCGAAATCATGGTTTAAAGAGTGAAAATAAACTTTCAGGTCTGTGGGACAACTTATTTTTCACGCTAAATTCACTCTAAAACCATGATTTTGAAGTAATTAAGAAACGTATCGCTCTGTAACTCAGAATATATTTATGATTTATGATCAGATATGTAAATCTGCAAGAAAATCTACTTTCTAAAAAAATCATGAATAGAGGGCGCTCCCTGGAAAAGATCACATAATATGCCTTTAAGTAATCAGGCAAATCATAAGATGATAACATCTGTTTGCATCAATTTAACAGGATTGTTTGTTTGTTTGTTTATTTGTTTGTTTGTTTGTTGACACAGTCGGTCCATGCGGAAACACCCACACTGATATATCGCAAATATAATTCCAAATCTCACATTCTATTCTAAAATAAAATCCTCTTTTTGGTCATTCTTCATCAAAATAATTCCAAATCTCACATTCTATTCTAAAACAAAATCCTCTTTTCATTCTTCATCAAAACACAGGTAGGTAAGAAAGAGGTGCACCAGACATAGAAGTAGAAAAAGCAGATTTATTAGTAGCAGAAATCAGCTTACAATTGAACATGCAATGATTATTGGCAAATTAATGTGAAAGCAGCTATTAGTTACATGCAATAATTATTAGTAAATTAGTAGGAAATCATGTATTTTAGGTCCCAGCCATGTATGAAGTATATATGACAGAATAAAGTGCACCATATAAATACAACCAGGTATTTTATTCTATCATGCAATTAATGGATAACTTTGACCTAAAGTACACGTTTATCTAATTAAGTACATATTACAGCAGGCTTTCTCAACTGGCAGCGCGCACGCCACTTGTGGCGCATCAAGGCATCCTAAGTGGCGCGAGAGTGGTTAAAAAAAATCATATCATGATATAGCCAGATTTCATAGGCCTATGACAGTCAAATGTATAAAGACATCACTTTTTCGCACGCATGTGCCCTCAAAAGATTGATATTAGTTATTATGCTGCCTACATGTATGTTAAAAGATTTTGAAATTAATGTTATAAAGGGAATTTTGCCGTTGTAAATTCTAAATAA
Source organism: Ophiura sarsii (assembly GCA_035610835.1). Classification (NCBI taxonomy): domain Eukaryota; kingdom Metazoa; phylum Echinodermata; class Ophiuroidea; order Amphilepidida; family Ophiuridae; genus Ophiura; species Ophiura sarsii. The sequence continues at coordinate 59,616,531 of CM069444.1, forward strand.
ATATGCCCAAGTGGAGCTTCAACAAGTTGGTTACTAAAATGTGGCGCATCAGTAAATCTAGTTGAGAAAGCCTGTATTACAGGGTGAGTCAGAAAGAAAAGGCACCCCTTTTTCGTCACAAAAAGTTCAGACATGCACATTTAAAACCAACCAATGGTAGTGCTAAAACACTATTAATTTGGCTTTCATTAAAAAAAAAATAGAATTTTATAATCAATTATTACCTTATCATGTTACAGTTATTTTTCAAGTAAAGCCCTATATTTTATAGAGCCACAGGATGATCAAATTATCATGCCATTCTTCAATTATTTTAATGAAGTGCGCTTTTTCAGAAATCAGCTCAAATGCCTCTTTTCAGACCTTTTCTTACTCAATTTCTCAAGGTTCTATTTATTTTCATTCATTTTGTATCCAAAATGCTTGTGTCTTTTTAGGTTGTTCACCAGTTTCATTGATACATAGTTGCTTTTCTGAATCAGCCAGCCATGACAGTATTATGTGTTATTGCCATCCTGTGGATTTTTTTAAAAATAGCGGGCTCCACTAAAACAGATGTAACATTGTGATGCAATGGTCAAATGCCTTGGTCGAATTGATTTGTTTAAAATGCAAGCCAAATATGTGATCTTTTTGGCACGATCACTGGTTTTGAATATGCAGGCCTGACATTTTCATGGTGCTTTTGCAAAATAAGGTGTCCACTCTTTCTGCCTCGCCCTGTAGCTGTTGTTTATACATGCAATCGGTATTAGTAAATACAAAACAGCTATTGTTCATAAATGCATTAATTATTAGTGAAGAAGTACCAAACCGGATTTTTTGATATGTGCAATAATTATTAGTAATCTAAAATAAAGCAGCTGATGGTTATAAGCCATGATTATTAGTAAATCAGAACAAAACAGTTATTGTTTATATCTGCAATAATACTAATAAATATATAGTAGGTGCAAGATTGAGATTACGTTGAACAAATCTAAGATGTTAACATACATTTCAGATGGTTTTTTTAGACGTAAACCAGGTTGGCTGACTTCCTCAACATTGGCTCGATCCACTTGTTTTTGCCGCGAGAGATGTTTTTCTTGTTCCCAGGATGCAAAGTTGTGATGAGTGGATCAAACATGTGACTTACAGAATAAATGCCCTCGGTGCGGTTTATTATGTGAGGCCCGTGTCGTAGTATCCAAATTGCTTCTCGGATTCAACTTTTCTATTAGTCAAAGCATTTTTTGCAGGGAAAACAAGCAAATCATGCCATTACTGAGGAAGTCAACCGACTTTGTTGATGGAACCATCTAAAAACATCTTAGATTTGTTCAACATAATCTCAATCTTACATTCTATCTACAATCCTGATGAACTTATTCAAAGACATAGTGTCAACATCTTGTTGACAGTGATGTCAACAGGTTATTTGATTGATTTTCTGCTGATTTTCCACTGATACGCACAATAAACTCTGAGACACTATAGTTTAATCAGTTTCAAATTGGCGAGAAATATTCGGTTTTGATCATTCCGTGCGCAAAAGTAATCCAAGCATACACACGCGATTATAGCTACATGCACACAGTTTGGGCTGCCCGCACCCACGTCACACATGTGATGCAGCAGTGCGCTTGTTGCCTTCACGTGTCAGCATTCTTTGAATTCATTCGCTGCTGTAAGGAGGCTTCATCAATTTGGAGCTGATCAAACTATAGTATAGAGGTTTGGACAGGGCTTAATTCATACCTTCAGTGTGTATGGTCATGTTAAAACATTCAAGCTCACCCTACACAAAGTTGCCAGAGCAGGCATTGTGTGTTAAGGCTGTGAATGCACAGGTAGTTTCGTACCCGGGTACCCATCCCGTTTTTCGAAAATACACACTAAAAAAAAATAATAATAAAATTTTTTAAAAAATAGTCCCAAAATGACACATAATGGGGTCAATAGAGGTCATTTGGGACAAATTTGTACTAAGAATTTCATTTTTTTCATTTTTTTCCCCCGGGTATTCGAGTACCTAATTTGGTACCCGGGTACCCGGAATAGCGGGCGGGTACCCGGGTATAAGTCACAGCCTTATTGTGTGTATTATAACTCAGAGTTACCATGTGCACATGTGCAAAAGAATGTGATTATTCAAAGCAGCCAAGTTGGTAAACAACTCGGTGGATTTGTTAATTTTATAGAGAGGGAAATTTGTATTGTTTGATTAAAGGTGTATGTTCCGATTACTTTTTTGGGGCTATGATTTTTTTTTCACATCAAGATATTTTGATATCACAAGAATCCCCATATTTTATTCATTATGTCTATGAAATCTTAGGGGCCCGAAATGTTCCATTAATAATTATAGGCTAAAATGTGGTGAATTACTGCCAAAGGTGGTTAACCACCGACCAGTTTGTGTACAATGGGCAAATATTTTGTGACCTTGTGCTTTTAAAAATAGAATCGTTGGAGATATGCATCTCGAACTTTGGAATGCTCTATTTTTAAGGATGACCTTTCATGTAAAATAGAAAACATCAAGTTGAAAATCGGGCCAGCAATCGGAACATCTACCTTTAAAATAAATCTAACAAAAAACATTATTTTTATGATAAGAGGTGAAAATAACCAATAAACTAAAAAAAGAATGAGAATAAAATATGGCTCTTAGTTGTTTTGCTCTATATATATGGTACAGCCTATACATTATTTGACCAACATATATAGCAAAACAGCTATGAACTATATTTAATTCTCTAGGTAAAGTAGTACAAAACCGATATAGTTTATACATGCATTAATTATTAGTAATTTAGAAAAAAGTAGCTGATGGTTATAAGCAATGCTTATTAGTAAATTAGTACAAAACAGTTATAATTTAAACATGCAATAGTTATGAGTAAATTAGCAAAACAGCTATAATTTAAACAAGCAATGATTATTAGTAAATTATTAAAAAAGCTATTGTTTATACATGCAATAGTTATGAGTAAATTAGCAAAACAGCAACAGTTTAAACATGCAATCGTTATTAGTACAACTCAGGTTAATACATGCAATAATTATTAGTAAATTTGCAAAACAACTATAGTTATGCGATAGTTATGATTAAATGAGATTTAACACCTATTGTTTATAAATGCAATAAGTATTAGTTAATTAGCAAAACAGTTATCATTTATACATGCAATAATTATTAGTAAAGGAGTACGATACGAAACAGCTATAGTATATACACACTTAAACAAAAGTGGTTTTAAGTTAGTTAATTCAAAATCAATAATCGGTACTGAAATGCATTAAAATAAGTACAAACATGCCTAGTATTTGTTCAGTAATTCTTGAGATAGACTTAGAAAAAATAACTATGCTAAATTTCTTCTCCCCAATCCCCCCCCCCCCCCCCCCCCCCCCCCCCCCCCCCTGCGCAGACGATGCACTAGTACATTTTGGTGGTCGAAGCGGCCTGTCACTTGCGCTGATTTTTTAAGTCTGTTAAAATAAATAATAATAATAATAATATTGAATGTCTTATTTCCGTGTGATACAAAGATTCCACAAGGTTCAAATTTGTCTAGGTTGTACAATATATTCTTGTATGACACTCAAAGCCATTCAATATTATAAAAATAGTTGATCAATAACTGTTTAGAAACAGGGATGGATAATAAGGACTTTAAATGTTTCATACATTGGCATTTCAAAATACTTTGCATATCGATGTTGAGTTTAAAATAATATGTAAACTGTATAAAAAAAATTGTGTGTGTGAACATTGAACAATTGTTGAATCATTTTTGAACAAATGTTACAAAATGTAAAAAGAGTATATAAGTTTGTTAAAAATACTTGACACTTTATGATAAAATGTAACAATTATGACAATTTTTTTACAAATTTTTAGAAAATGTGTTTCCAAATGTTACAATTGTTAACTTGTATTATAAAATAGATAATTTAAAAAAAATCATTTAAGATTTTGTACAAATATGTTAAGAATACAGGGTGTATCAGAATGAACTATACCATGTTTCTAAAATACATAAAAAAATACAAAATTATAATTGTTTTAAATTTAAACACCTGCAATATAAAGTTGAACATGTTTTCTACATTATATGTTAATTTCATTGAGATATCTCTTTTTGTTCTCGTGTGGCAAGACTTATCGAAAATCAATGAAAAATGTGTTTTCAATTTGTTAGCTCAAAGAATTCACAGACCTTGAAAAGCCATCGGCAAATTTGAGGTTTCTTCTCATATGTATTTTATATCAATAACTTTTATTACTTAAATTGATCATTTCGACCAAAATTGAAATCTACCATCTTTACCAGAAAGTCTGTATTTTCCATCATAAATGTCCGATTTTCAAAATCTAAAATTCTTATGAAAGCTGAGCCTTTGCGCAAGATATATGTGAAAACGGTTTCAACAATATCGATCAAATTCATACTATAATAAATCATATTGCCTCGGTATAATTAATTCCGATTCACCCTGTATAGCAAATTTATAAACGTTTCTTTTTAAAAATGTTAGTGTATGTGCTATAAAATGTAAGTAATTTGTGTATACATCTATATACTTACTTCTCCCATTTCTACCAGTGGAGGACTGGTTTCCACTCTTCTTAACAACGGCTCAAGTTTCTCTTCTAAATGATACCCCATAAGATCCTTGCGAGATATAATACCCACTACGTTATTACAAGGATCCGTGACTGTTAGATGTCGTAATCCTAGCGTACGGAATATGATGTACGTGCGGTGGAGAGAGAAGTTATCTGGAATGCACGGAGAAGATCTGTTGACGTATGGACTCTGCGGAGAATAATGGGATTAAATGGTTTCTTATCATTATTGAATTATGTGCCGCTAACACAGGCACCACATTATATCATATGGGTATCAGAGAGGATTAATATGTGTACTGTCGCGGCAAAAAGATGCAGTTGTCAGTAAATTGCATTCTGGGATATTGATGGAATTAGGAAAAATAAGGAAGATAAAACAATTTTACAGTAATTTTTCTTCATAAAATCATAAAGCAGTATCCAATTTTAACCACAATGGTGTCATTTTGAAGCATTCAAAAAGCTCCTTTTGCTGGGCGCAAGATCTCAACTTTTTCTTTGAGAGACAACTGCACACTTTTGCTGCAGCTGTAAACATTTATGTGAAGTAATCAAACAAAATAAGTCGCAAAATATTGTTAAAATGTAGCATTGCAAAAAGCCAATACAATCACATAGAAAACTCAAATGGTGATTTTCTACTTCAGACTCATTTTGCTTGATCGTATCACATTGTGTTGTAATGACTCGGGGTCAATGATATTTGAAATGTCACCATTTTTGGATGACTTGACTTGGCTCAGGTCACTGATAACAGTGACTTGATTTGTAACTCAAAATTACATGAATTTCAGAAGGCTTTATCCAACTCAAGTCCCTTAAAAGATCTGACTTATGGGGGACTCAAGAGAGGAACACGCTCCTTATAAAAGTATACCTTTTTGGAAGGGATATGGGTCAGAGAATCCATTTTTGGCATCAATTTTGACCAAAATGTTGATTTTTTGAGAAAATCACAACAAAATCACTTTTTTGACCAAATTCATTTGGGACAAGCTAACAAAATTTATTTTTGAGTAAAAAATGCCCAAAATTGCTTGATTACTTACTATTAAGACACATCTTCTTTAAGGAAGAGATAAAGAAGGTATATGGTGGTGAATGTTCAAATAGAACTCATAAAAGAACTCTAAATTCACCGAATATAAAAAATGTAAAAACATGTAGCAAGTTAACTTGCAGCAACTTTTGTGCTAAATGTGTAAGAAAAATAGTAAAAAAAGATTTGTATGTAACTTGTAATCATTGTACTCTTGATTATCATGTAAAATGTAGTGATATTTCAGATGTAGACAAATGTAACATTTGGTATTGCAATAGTTGTTTCCATAAGGTTGCTAATTTTGAACTTCCTTTTAGTCAGGACTTTATTGACTTCCAATGTAAGATTCAAAAGGGATTAAAAATAGCTCATTTAAATATCCAGGGCCTAATTTACAAAATTGATCAAGTTAATCTTCTTTTGAATGACAATTGTATTGATGTATTGTGTATTAATGAAACCTGGTTAAAAAGTGATGTTGGTGACTCAGAATTGAATATTGATGGCTATAGTGTTTACAGACTTGATAGACAAAATGGCAAAATTCGTGGTGGTGTTTTATGTTATGTTAAAGATAATATTCCTTCAAAGCAGAATGTTGATTTATATGAAACTGACATGGAAGCTATTTTTATTGAAGTTAACTTGCCAAAAACTAAGCCTATTCTTATTAGTAGTATTTATCGTCCACCAGACTGTACTGTAGACTTCTTAGATAAACTTGATGATATGTTCCAAAAGTGTAATAACTTGTATGAAGATGTGTATATTTTAGGAGATTTCAACTTAGATCAAGCAAAAACATGTAATTTAAGGAAAGTAACACATTTGGCTAATAATTCGCACATGAAACAAATCATTAAAGATTATACAAGGATAACAGAAACTAGTAAAACTAAAATAGATTTAATCTTAGTATCTAAGCCTGAACTTGTAATATCGAGTGGTGTACACAGTTTGGGACTCAGTGACTACTCATTAACATATGTTGTAAGAAAATGTAATCAACTTAAACTTCCTCCAAAGATTGTAAAATCTAGATGTTTTAAAAACTTCAATGAGCTTGACTTTATTGATACTATAAATAATATTGATTGGGATAAAATTTGCTCTATTGATAATGTTAATGACGCACTTCATCAATGGCAAATTCTATTCACTGAAGCATGTGATAAGCATGCACCTTTTAAAGAGAAAAAAATTAAAGGTTGTCTACCTGAATGGATGAATGGGGACTTCATAAGACTAAGTAAAGATAAAGACTATTATTTTGCTAAGGCACATAAGACAAATAATCAAGAAGATTGGAATAAAGCTAAATCACTCAGAAATAAAGTAAACAATATGAGGTTTTACCTGAAAAAGAACTATTGTAATGAAGCTGTAGTTAATAATATGCATGATAGTAAAAATCTTTGGAAAACAATTAAGAAAATTGTACCTAGCAAAACTGTAAGTGTACCAACATCAATTTCCAACAAAGATGGCAAATGTTCAGAAAATAGTAAAGTTATGGCAGATGAATTTAATAAGTACTTTACATCTATTGGTAATAAACTTGGTAGTAAATTTAATGAACATAATCATGTTGAATGTCCTTGTAATAGTGTATGCTCTAGTCACAACTGTATTATGGAAAATAAGTTTAATTTTAGTACAATATCAGCTGAGTTTGTTTTAAAACAAATATGTAATATGAATAATAGTAAATCACCAGGATTAGATCAATTCAATGTCAGGTTGTTGAAATTGGCTGGACCCATCATTTCAAATTGCCTTTCTCATATCTGCAACCTGTCCCTGAATGAATCTACTTTCCCTGATGAATGGAAGAAAGCTAAGGTAACACCAATATTTAAATCTGATGATAAAACAGATGTAGGTAATTATAGACCCATCTCAGTGTTGCCAATTATCTCTAAAATTATTGAAAGGGCTGTTCATGATCAACTATATGTCTATTTAACTAACGCAGGCTTATTATCTAATGCTCAATCTGGTTTTCGACCCAACCATTCCACTTCAACAACTTTACTTGATGTTCAAGATTATATTTTGAAAAATATGGATAATGGGTATGTTACTGGTGTTATATTTATTGACTTAAAAAAAGCCTTTGACACTGTAAACCATGACATTCTTCTTAGGAAACTTAAAAATTATGGTATTGATAGTAGCGAACTTTTATGGTTTAAGTCATATCTAAGCAACAGGTTCCAGACTGTCAATGTAAATTCAACCTTGTCTGATTTTCAACCTATCAACATAGGAATTCCTCAAGGTTCTATATTAGGACCTTTACTTTTCATCATGTTTGTAAATTGTTTACCAAATGCTGTAGATAAATGTAAGACAGTAATGTATGCTGATGATACTTCATTAATGTGTAAAGCTAAAAATATTGTTGATCTCCAAAATCAATTAGAATCATGTTTAAGCACAGTAGCTAATTGGTTCAAAGCAAACAAGCTTACCCTGAATGTTGATAAGACTAAATTCATGATATTTGGTAGTAATAAGATGCGTGAGAGGTTTCAAGATGTACAATTAACCTACAATAATAACATCATTGAAAAGGTAGATGAATTTAAATACTTGGGCATAAAATTAGATAGCAATTTGTCTTGGTCAGCTCATGTTGATTATATGTGTAAGAATGTCTCTAAAAGAACAGGTATTATCAAACGTATGAAACATTTTCTTCCAAATCAAACTATTGTAATGTTATCAAATGCTCTTGTTATTCCTCACTTTGATTATGGAAGCACAGTTTGGTCAAACTTTTCTGCCGAATGTCATAGAAAATTACAGGTTCTTCATAATAATTTAGCCAGGATAATACTTTCAGCTGATATAAGAACACCAACAAATGATTTAATGGATGCACTTCAATGGGTTAAACTTGATAAAAGATGGCATAATCACCTTTTACTAATTGTGTATAAATGTTTAAGAAATATAAGTCCATCATACTTATCGATGCAGTTTGAATTTGTTCATAATAACCATTGTCATGTAACGTCAAGAAATCACACAAGTAATACTTTGGTTGTACCGAAATTTAAGTCGAACTCAGGTATGCGAACGTTTCATGTTAGGGCAGCATATGCCTGGAACAACTTGCCATCAACAATCAGAACCGAACTTGAGAATATGTCAGTGCAACAATTTAAAACAAAGATCCATGGAATTTAAATTTTGTGTTCTAAAGTATATTACAATTCTGCATTTCCTTGCTGAATTTATCTGATGGTTCTGTATATATTTATGTAAATAGTTGTTATATTCCATGTATATATATTGTAAATAATTATGTATTTTTCTCTGTGAAATGAGGGCCTGCTTGGAAAGCAGTGCTTGACACTGAAGCTGTTTACCCTCAATAAAGAAAGATTAAATAATAATAATATAAATATAGTGCCGGTTTTCTCTTTTTTTCTTCTAAAGCTGTATTTTTGAAATTTTTCACATTTTTGGCACTTTTTGGTAAAATATCAAAAAATACAGAGCTCTTTAAAAGTAAAAAAATGAGAAAATTGGCACTAGATTAGTGTCCTTATAGTATAATCATACAATTTTGGGCCCTTTTTTACTAACAACTAATTTTGTCAGCTTGTCCCAAAAAAAATTGGGTCAAAAAAGTGAATTGTTTGATTTTCTCAAAAATTCAACATTTTTGGTCAAAATTGACATTGATCTATTTCCTTTCCAAAAATGTATACTTTTAAATGCATTTGATTAATAGTTCAATAATTACATAACTTGCAAAAATCAAAAAATCAAATAAAAAACTTCCTTGAGTCCGCCCTTAACTTGATTCATTCGAAGGATTAAACTTGACTTGAATCTGATGCTTCATTTGAGATTGAACAAATTTGACTGCCAAAGAGAATATATACGCCTGTGCTACCTACAGGAACGAATATACTGTATTCTTCATGTCTTTCCTATTTAAACACGGCCCCTACAAGGGTGCTCCAAATGAGAAGACTGAAACAAATACAGTTCCATAAGTGTGTGCTGATAAACTTGTGAATAAACATGAGCTAATTCATGCACCATCACGCCACAGTGCGTCGGTAGTTTCATGCAGCAATGTTCACTGCATGACGCGACAGGGCGCACGATTAGCCTCCCATGGCGCAGCGTGACGATTTGTTCGACGCGCCACTGAATTGGACCAGTCGGGTGGTATTTCTGTTGTTGCTGGGCACAAATGGGCATTCTCAGTATTTGTTTGCATTTTCATATACTGTATCAAGTGGAAATATTTGCGCTACATTCATTTTTGCACGCTAAAATCATCGCTGCGAAAATAAAAACACCCAAATATATTTATTTTGCATGTAGGTTTATGTAATTGTAAGAAGCTCAAATTTGCGATAATAAAAACAAGCAAAATTGTTCAAAATGTGCAAATCGTTAACAAATTACACTTTCACAGTATACTTATTACTCATGGAATTCCAGTAATCGCACACTTTTTTGCTGTGTTCTTTTCCTAGTCCCTCGATTTGTTCCGCCATTTTTAAAGATTGCGACTATATAGAGGGACCCGGGGACCCAGTCTAAGGAATGAACCTGAGAAGGGGAGGCACTCAAGTAAAAAAAGTTGTATGCATCTGCCTGAAAGCACTCTCAGAAACCACCATTATCATAGTCTCAAAAAAGAATAAGTGACTCTCATACACATCTAGGCAGGGGTGTACCACTGAGCTTGCCGATCGGGTCCACTTTTAAATTGAACTTAGTCAGCATAGAATTGGTGGCGCTGTTCTACCGATAAGGCGTAATTGTAGCAGACGACGCGACGCTGGCCACGCGTCTCTCAGACGACCCAATATGGCAATGGGAGTGCACCATTTTGAATTATTTTTAACAGTCATCGCCCGGTTAACGATAACAATTCTTCTAATTATGATGAATTTGTCAAAATGATAAGTTTAATATTCGCGATTACGTGTTATTGACTACGAATTCAAAATGTAGGTTTCGCGTGGCCACCGTCGTCTGTGTAAATCTACAGCGCCCCCAAACCTATGCTGACTAACAATTCCGTTAAACCTGGTTAAACATTGTTAAACGCGTTAAACGCCGGTCACGGACGCATTCCGGACGATTACCATAATTTATTCAAATATGCAAAAGGGTCCGTTTTCGCTACGTACGTTAGTATAGGACTTTCCTATCCCAAAATTAATAGTATCCCTGATCTAGGGCTCAGAAACAAAAGGCCTTATCTCCATTTTGACCATTTTGAGAAAAAGACTATTGAAGATTTTTAAACACATTGGGGAGATGGGGATAGGCCTTGTAATACTGGCTATAACTTTGAAAGGGGTTGTGTTATGAAGATAAGGCTGTGTTGCTGGAGAGAGAATTTCTTTCTGAACATTTTGATACCATAATCTCATTTTTGACAAAATGGAGATGAGGCCTTTTGTTTCCGAGCCCTCGACATGTCTTGGTCAAAAAATCTGCATTTTCATCCATGCTTATGCTCACATCTTTATTTTTGAGTGGACCCCCCGGAGCGGGTTACTTAGTATGTCACATATTGGCCTGAAATGGTTGCACCACATACTTATACCAATAACAGGTCTTTGCGTAACTCTAACCTCCTCTCAGTCCCCAAAGCTCGTACTCAGAGATATGCGAGAAGTCCCTTCCCGTACATGGTCTAGTTGTGGAATGCAGAAGCTTCGGAAGTTTAAGGGTGTATGGTATGTTGAAGTGACTCTGTATAATTGTTGGCTATTACCATTATTTGCTTGCCTTTTACTTTGTAATACTTGGTGTCATTTGTATGTATTTAATTGTTTTTTAATGTAAGATTGTATGCAATTCAGCCTCTGGCTGCTATGTGCATTTGTTTAATAAACCTTGAATAATGACACACCGGGACAACAATCAATCATGCATTGAAGACAAAGACCCCGGTTTAGTTGACTTAATATTCATGATATTGCATCTACATGAGAATATTGTAATGAATTGTCAACTAATGACCGGTGCACAATGCATGACATATGCATAACACTTTCCACACGGCTATTATTTTTACCATACACTACACAGATTTTTCAGAGACCTCTCACAATGTTCAAAAGTCTATCTCAAGGATTACTGACCTAATACTAGGCATGTTTGTACTTATGTCAATGCATTTCTCATGGTGATTCCAAATATGGTAATGAAATTAAATAATTTTGACTTTTTTAAACATTTTGTGACATTTTGGAATGTCGTCTGCAGCCGCCTGCCGTGTGGAAAGTGTTAAAAGGTGTCATACTATACAGACTGAATATGAATGAACTCTCACAATGTTCATAGTCTATCTCAAGGATTACTGACCTAATACTAGGCATGTTTGTACTTATGTCAATGCATTTCTCAATGGTGATTCCAAATATGGTAATGAAATTGAATAATTTTGACATTTTGTGAATATTGGAATGTCGTCTGCAGCTGCCTGCCGCGTAGAAAGTATTAACCCCCTGGGCACTACCGGCATATCTTACAGTGGTTCTGATTGGTGTATTGCAAGATATACTCATTTGAATAGCCAATTAAAATGCAGCTTGTAAAATATTTCACTCCAATCTTTATCAGGGATACAATTATTCTAACACTGTCTCTGATTGGTGCAATAAATGATGTATCTATCTTTCTAACCAATCGGCCGGTAGTTCTCTGGGGGTTAAGAGGTGTCATACCATACAGACTGAATATGAATGAACCACAGGTGCAAATGCAAGGATCTCGTTTATATCCTATATGGTGTCCCAATAAAAAACTTGTTATTAATATATATTGGCAAATGATTAATAGCATTGCACCATGCATGACATGTGTAGATAGTCGTTAAAATGTCATTAAGTATATTGCTACTGCAAATGTTGATATTTCCATGCATCATTGATCATAACCTTGTAATATCACAGCAGCGCTGTGCTTTAAGCCCCACCATGGAATGGTATATATATGGAAAGATGTGAAAATAAGCACTTTTGCATCTCACAGGTGCATTCTCAAAGATATGTTTATTTATGATTGTTCTAAGGCCAAAAAAAAAGAAGAGTGACTTGCCCTTTCAGGGCCAGAGTCTGGGTCAGGATTTTTTTTGATTTTTTTATTTTACAGGGAGATACAGGGAGATACTACACAAAAACATGTTTTAAAGAGACAAAAAATAAATAAAAATTGTTTGTTGATTTTTTTATGATTTTTAAACAAGCAGATACTACTCAAAAACACGTTTTCATCTTTCTTTATTGTTGTGTGCTTCTTTCAAAAATTTTTTAAAAAAATGTATTTTTTTTTTTTTTTTGAAAAAAAAAATTAAAAATAGCAACCCTAGATTTCCGAAAATTAGGGTTGGAAAGGGCAAGGCAACTTTTTTTCTTCTTTTTTTTTTGCCTAATAAAAACTTGATATCTGGTAATTTATTTGATGAATTGTTGATTAATGTACTGATCAATCACAATGCTTGCCTCTGAACCTAAGCATAGCAGGGACTTGACTGTGGTTGTACCTTTGAGTTACAAACAATGTTATATCTTGTCAGGACAGGGAACCTTTGCATTCATCCTTTGTTAAGTCTAACTACACATCTTCTAACCCGTACTGCTTCTGGTTGGGGGCACTGTCATAGTGATCAATGAATCTTAGACATGAGAAAATGGGCCCTCTCATCTTTGTTCATGGCTTCGGGTGCCTTCCATAGAATCCAGAAGGCTTATACTCCCTGTCATAATGCCTTGGACATAATTCCATCATATCATGCGTACGTATGTGCGTAGGTGCGCATTGCAAAGCGTAGGTGCGATTGTGCGTAAACCTGGAAGTGCGTACCGGTCCCTTTAAACAAATAATCTTGCAACCTAATTGGTCAATGGTGAAATTGTCACACGCCGTGATTAACGGCGTGTGACCTTAGTTGAATATGCATGTCGAGATGAATAGTTGTTCACGCCTGTCAAGCATTTCGCAAACAACAAAATAAGCTCGCGTGAAATAACGCAAATTTATATCCAAGGAACTATGGCAGGGAGTATAGTAGATATTTCGTGATTGTGGTTTATACATCATTGTAACAGCGCCCCTCCAATGGAAGCAGCACAGGCCAGAAGAGGTCAGTATGATGAAGTATGAAGACCACAATACACCGAAACAGTGAAATGGGAGTAAAATTCTTTGGTTTTGAAAAATGGGAATTGTATTAATTACTATATTCCTGCAAACCTGATGAATTTATTCAAAGACATTACTTCAATGTTTAAGCCTAAGTAGGAACACACTGAGCTGTTCATCCTCTGTAAAGCAAGTATTTGAAAAGGTACCATTTTTTCTTGAAAACAGTCGATATTAGAGCACTTTATGCTTAACGCACATAGCGCATCCCATCTAAACAAAACTGGAAAAACAAAAACCTTATTACACGTTTTGTGGTCAATGCGCGCTTACACTGTAATGATCGACTGGCGACCGGTCAAGTCTTCACTATGCCAAGGTTGTGGGTTGGGGGTTGGGATTACAAATGATATGTGCATAATGATCTTTTCAACATGCACAAAAGGTGCACACACAAAAGTAGTATTCAATTGAAATTGTTCAATATGAATCTCAAAATAACAAAAAGAAAAAGCTGGTTTAATTAAAATTTTGTAATTGATTTGATGGGTTGTCAACTAATGATGGGTGCACAATGACTATATATATGCCCCGGGGGAAGGGGGTGGGCAGTCAGGTATAATGTTGTAATCATCCGCGTGAATGAAAACGTGGAATGAGGGTGCTTTTTTCGATCACAAAGTGGGCCCCCATGGGCCTATGCTAAGGGTATGAAAATCGCCAATTTGAGAGAATAGGGGTGTCTTTTTCAACCTGAATCCGCGCTAAGGGCTGCTTGGGACAATTAGTCATGTGTCATCTTTGTAAAAATAGCTGAAAAACAGGCAAATTTACTAACAAAACTGAATCACACAATAACTTCATACATTTTTCCAGTCTAAACTCTGTCTTGAGGACCTTTATCCTTTGCTATGAGTATGGTTCATCGAGCTGTAAACCTTGTTAATGGTCACTTTTTCCTTCTTTGCAAATCTGCGTTAAGGGTAGTTTTTGAGAGTGGATTCTCAAAGATGATTACAACTTTTATACATGAGTGCCCCCCCCCCCCCCCCCCCCCCCCGAACTAATATATACAAAAAAGTCAAACAGGCTACAGTCTACTATTAAGATTCTCAACTAAAATTAATATCACAGGTGCATTTACAGAGATATTAAATTGGTTTAAATTGTACAGGGTGTCTACAGGGTGTCTCAAATTGTTTGGGTAATTTCTTCTGACTTAGCAATGCCTTAACAGTGGGTGACTGATTTTAGCCAACATTTTTTACTTGGTGTTTCTATTCTATATGAAGGAATATCACAAATGCAGTCATACTCCACTATTTGAGTTAAATTGCTCCAGCTATTCTTATGATATTTCAAAAGATTTTCAATGGTTAAAACAATAGTATTATAGTTTAATCAGTTCCAAATGGGCGAAAAACATTTGGTTTTTATCACTTCATGCGCACGATTATAGCCACACGCATACATTTTTTTTGCACGCACGCGTCACGCATATGATACACAGAGTGCTCTTTGCCTTCACGCATGCCCACATCCGTTTGTATTTGTTTGCTGCTGTAATGAGGCTTCACCAATTTGGAACTGATCAAACTATAACACTTCCCCATAGACATACCAGTATACACATTGCGTGGGTGGTATACCACTTTTTGAAGTAATTTACAACTTTTTCACCTATCGCATTAATAAAAACATCTCTGTGTCCGAAAATTATGCAGGGGTGTAATGAGAAAAACATGGGCTTTATTCCGATACCAAAATCTCAATTTGTTAATGAGGCCACATTATTATCTTCAAGCAGGGTTATAGATTGAATGCCGGCTCATTTTACTGACATTGAGCGGAGTGAGTGTAGCAAAAGAAGCGCAGCGGATCAAAGCATGGGGTCCAGAGGCCCACTTAAAGAAAAACAGTGCTGTTCATGAAATAGAGCATTATATGGTAGGGAAATAATTATCTAATGTATATTGACCAGTTTAATTGAACACAGAATATTCAATAAAACAAATTTAAATTGCACATCCCCTACCTGTGATTATTTGAAATTTCGCGCCCGGTTGTCTGTGTTGATAGTGCTGATGGGATAGCCATACCCAATATTGTTACTAAAACCACCTCATCAGCAACAGGTTGGTGCACGTAATCACGCAGGAATTCAATGCATAAATCGAAAATATCAATACATGAAATAGAGTCAATCAATATGGCTACGTCCATAGGTGATTTTTTTAAAACTTTCTAAAGCCGAGTTTGTCTTAACGCAGCACTTCTAAAAACTTCAACATACGTATAAGATCTGTATAATAATAATGCTACATATTTGAGCGCTAAAGTTTCATGGCAAGGATTTCCTTTAATGGGGGCCGTTTATTGATTCTATCCATAAGATGTATGTTTTTTTTCAAAAACTTAAAACTTGTTTATAAATTACATTATATTACTGGTCGGCCAGCGTTAGTGCCGACTACACCCGACCGGCACAGACCAGCGTAGCTTTAACCCTATTGTACAAGTAGTAATGATGGGAAGTGTAGCAGGATAGCAATGGATTGCATGCTCATTATCCCCTACCATTACTCAACACTACAAATCACTACACTTCTAGGTGCTGGTAGTGCGCGCTTCCACGGTCTATCTTGTAGGGGGCTATCAAATGGCGAAAAAATGTTATAAGCATCACTCTACACTGTAGTTGTCAATGTAACACTTCAGTGAATAAACAACAGATTTGATCTTTTGAACGAGATATAGTGTTGAATTTGGCACACTGTAAAAATGATAATTTTCGTGTGATTACATTTTCAGCCATTAAGCTTGTTTTTAAATTCGCAATTTGAAAGTGCATTACATAGACTTATACACAAAATAAAAATATTAGTGTGTTGTTATTTTTAGGGTAGCTGCTTGGAGTGCGGAAAGCGCAAACATTAATGTAGCACGAAAATGTCCACATTTACAGTATTCAGATTGAGACCTCCCATATTCTCAAGCAAGAGGCTTAGTACTGAAACAAGTAATTGTTACAAAATTGGTATCGCTGGAAAGACAAACACACCAGCTTTCTTTTGGCATGTAATATAATATGAACATCACAATTTATGAAAAATTGATGATTGCAAAAAGAAAATCTGATTTTTTCTTTTTTTAGGAGTTTAAGATTTTATTTGTTTAAGATTTTATTTGAGTTTGAGCTATCTTCAGTAGACAGTAACATGTCACTGCATTGGGACCAGGGGGGGGGGTGTACTTGCCTAATACGGTATACGAGGAATAAATATTTGCTTACCAGATTGAGGTAGATATTCTGAAAACGAGGATCTTCACAATAATGAAGCAGTAGTTCATCATTTTCTGAGAGTTTCTTTGGCACTTTGTCTACAGCAATCTGAGAAGGAAAAATAAAAATAAAATAGAATTAATCCACTCATGATAACTTTGATCAAAACATTTTCTATGAGATAGCCAATAACAGCCCTCAAAATATCTGTAAGGGTGGGGTGGGAGCTAACAATCAGACTATCCTGTTTAAGTTACAGCACCTTAATGCTAGAAGTAGGTGTGGGAGTGTGAGTGGGGTGGGGTTGAAGCTAACAATCTGTTTGTACCACTTTGAACTTAATCACACATAGAGGTTGATGGGAGTGGGGTGGTGTGGGGTGGTGTGGGGTGTGTGGAGTGGGGTGGAGTGCGTTTGTAATTACCTGCAAACGAGGACGCACACCCGTTTTTTACATTCCAACTGCGGACACACCTGCAACCGAGGACGTCCTTGATACATGCAAAGTATTGCAAACAACATAAGAAACGCTATCTAAATGAGGTCCTCTTTGGTGATGCTCTCCCCCATACACCCTTTAAGCCCTATGTTGGATAGCACAGTCTAGATGGCGGTTTGACACCCAATTTTATTTTTTCAACCGCCATTTTTGTCATCGGTGAGACGGTGTGTGTCCAGGTTGGTGGGTCCTCATTTGGATAGTATTTGGATGTTTGGTCCTCGTTTGGAGGTATTTACAAGTGGGGGTCGGGGGTTATATAGGTTGAGGTGGTGTGGTGTGGGATGTAAACTGACAATTAGATTACATACCCTTAATGTTAGCATCCTTAATACCAAGCAGTGGGCTGAGGGTCAATTTATCCCCAAACAGCTAAACGTGCTCCCCCAAAGCACCTCAGAAATGAACCCATAATGGCATAAAACACCAAATTCTTATGAAACCCTAATTTAATCGATGTCTCCTTTGCCTGCCCCACCAGGAGCCAAGGAGCATAATACATTAACAGAATGTTATTTCTGTGACATGTTATGTTAATGTGTTAAACATGATGTCAATGTCTTCAACATGCAATGGAAATGCGATCATTATAATAGTGCTCTGGGAGCATGCAATCTCAAATACCTTTTGATAATCTAATGCATTAATTTCTGGTTCTTCATTACTTGCCGCTACATCGCCTTCAAAGTTACTCTCATCCAATAGGAGGACACTCAACTCTATTCTGTAATCACAATAATAACGAGAACAGTGTAAATAAATAACTCAAATGGTGCAAAAAAATATTTCTTTGAAAAATATCGACAAGAAACTAATCTCCAAAATCAAACAAGGGTTCATCAAATAAACAAAAGCTGCATAGGTTTAATGAAACAAGAAAATAATGTCCAGAGAATAAGCAAGAAATTTGTATAGTTTAAAATGGTCAATCTTTCAAGCTTAGTTAGTCTTTATCAAGTCATACTCTGCTTTTAACACAGGTTTAAACACACCCTTGGTTGTGAGATGAAGACTGTAAATTGGCCAGACTTGCTGAGAGTCTATGTGGCGTCTCGTCAAAAACAAAGAAAGGCCCAAGAAAGTGCTGGAACGGGGCTGATGCCAGATGGATTGCGATGGATAAAAATTGAGGAATAAATTATGGCTATCTATAATCCCCACGGAACAAATAAGGACCCTAAATATGTAAAACCATTGTATAAAAGTATATACCCTTTATTTTAATTTGGCTTGTTTTCATACCCTATTCACGTTACATACATAACATTGAAAAACGACCCTAATTACATGATTTTTTGGATTTAAATAACGAAGTATACAAAATGTAGGAAATTGAAACAAGTTTACAACGTTTTCTTGAGGGGTTGAGATGATGTAAAGATTTTGTGTGTGTTTATTTTGAGTACCACCTCAGACAACTTTCACAAACTCAAAATATAGTAAGATATATCCATTTCTTGGTTTTATAACTTTTCATAAAATCTACAATGGATTTCACCTCTAAACAAATTAAGCAAATTAAAGGTGTTGTAAGACACTACAGAAATCTATATACATTTTGTTGAAAATAAATACATACTTTTCTTTCCATGTCAAAAATGTGTGCTACAGCAGTGTTTTATATAGGTTGGTAAAACAATGTAATTTCCAACATTTTCCACTCTTGGGTAAAAATTTGCAAGAGTGAAAATCAAAAGTGAATCCTTTATATTGGTTGAGTGAAAACACTAACTTGTTAAAAAAAAAGTTATAATAATTGAGTAATATTCCTCTTAGTTTTGGAGAACTGCATAGGTTCTACAAGCAGTCAGAAAGAACAGGCACTTTTTCGCAAAGGCATCAAAAACCTTTTGGGCATGCACATTCAAAACCAATGGAAGTGCTAAAAGACCCCTAATTTGGCTTTCATTCAATAATTTCTTTTTCAAAATCAACAATGTCATTTATAACTATTTTTAGTTAAGTCCCCAATTTTAAAGCCAATCCAGGGAATGGTTCAATTATAAAAGCCATTCTTCAATGTATTCTAAATAGGCTAGCTTTCTTAATAAGTTGAGATGCTTCTTTGCCGTTTTTTTCCTTCTTGAACTCAAGCTTATTCTTACTCATAATTTCACAGTTCATTTTATTGCCTGTCATTTTAAGATTTTATATCCAACCTGTTAAGGCACACAAATGTCATGTGCCTTTACAGGTTTTTCACCAGTTTCATTGATTGGCATCTCTGAATCAGCCAGCCAACAGTTTGGTCAAACTTTTCTGCCGAATGTCATAGAAAATTACAGGTTCTTCATAATAATTTAGCCAGGATAATACTTTCAGCTGATATAAGAACACCAACAAATGATTTGATGGATGCACTTCAATGGGTTAAACTTGATAAAAGATGGCATAATCACCTTTTACTAATTGTGTATAAATGTTTAAGAAATGTAAGTCCATCATACTTATCGATGCAGTTTGAATTTGTTCATAATAACCATTGTCATGTAACAAGAAATCACACAAGTAATACTTTGGTTGTACCGAAATTTAAGTCGAACTCAGGTATGCGAACGTTTCATGTTAGGGCAGCATATGCCTGGAACAACTTGCCATCAACAATCAGAACCGAGCTTGAGAATATGTCAGTGCAACAATTTAAAACAAAGATCCATGGAATTTAAATTTTGTGTTCTAAAGTATATTACAATTCTGCATTTCCTTGCTGAATTTATCTGATGGTTCTGTATATATATATTTATGTAAATAGTTGTTATATTCCATGTATATATATTGTAAATAATTATGTATTTTTCTCTGTGAAATGAGGGCCTGCTTGGAAAGCAGTGCTTGACACTGAAGCTGTTTACCCTCAATAAAGAAAGATTAAATAATAATAATAACAAGACTATGTGTTATTGCCATCACATGGATTGGCTTTCAAATTAAAATACTACTGGGTTCTACTAAAATTGCTGTAACACTATGATGCAATGGTCGAATTCAAAAAAGTCTTTTGCTTTTAAATGAAAGCCAAATATGTAGTCATTTTAGCACTATCATTGGTTTTGAATGTGCATGTCTGACATTTTTGTAGTGCTATTGCTTGGCCCATAGACCATTTCATATAGAGATCGGAAAACTTCAGAACAACAGGTCACATGGACTACGTGCATAAAATGCCGCGTATAATAAAGCGGTTGATCGCATTCGTTGCATCGGTTGTCCGTTTAGCGGTTTAACAATGTTTACATACAAGCGTACACCCAAGGGAAGTAAAACTAGTAGCGAGACTATTCTGTTTATATCAACAATGGCGCTGATACGGGCAACTTTAAAATTTATCGAGCTGAAGGTAAAATGTGATGGTATTACCCTGAATCGCTTTTATGTCCCCATTTTTGTTATAAAAAAATACAACTTTGTCCGGAGACAATGTCTCACCAACACCAGCGCAATCCACACACGGGTTATTGAAGACACCGGGTGAAACCACATTTGTTTTTCTGTTGATGACTTATGAGTCGTCAAACTGGTGCCAAAAGCACTCGGCTAATCGGAAAGCATCGGAACCGATCGAATATTTTTGTATTTGAAATGGTCTATACTATATACTGTAAAAGCCAATATTTTCGCGTACAGATATTTTCGCGGATTTTGGTATCAAAGACATTTCGCGAATTGTTTTTTTCGCGGGCGACCGTCTGAAAGCATTGCATGAATGTGTAAAGCAATATTTTCGCGTGTTATAATTTTTGCGGAAAAAGATTTTGCGCGAAAAGCGCGAAAATAAAACCAACGCGAATATTTCAGCTTTTACAGTAACACATACCTTGATATTATCCCAAAGAATTGATCATCCTGTCCCGGCGGTCCAGATCTTACAACCGGGAATCCTCCATGCGTTGTGTCTAGTAATAAATGAGCCAGGTTACTGATTGGTTCTTTTTGATGAACAGTGTGAACAGGTGTTGCCATGGCATCCTTAGCTTGGTATAACTCTAGATTAATACTGCAAGATAATCACAGACATTTTACTTTTTATTTGTCGACTTGACAATTACTAGAACAAAATAGGATATGAAATCAAAAAGACTGACAGCCTATTCTAAATTTTCCATCAAACCTTAGATGACAAGAATGCTGGAAACCCTGTAGAGTGTACACCACCAAATAACATTTTGCATTTTGGCAATATCCGGCAGTGTTTGAAATTAAGATAGACCCCATCATAAGTCTAAATTTAACATCCTAGAAAAGGTAAAAAGTGCTGTAAATGTACTAAAATGATTCATAATTTGGCATTTGTAGGTTATTCCCTCCACATTAGGCCCAACATCTCTAGCTTTTTAAAAGCTAAAACCCCTGATCTAAGAATATAGGCAGCTTGTCGTACCTAAGATAGATATCATTGGCCCATAGCGGATGAAAATGCTGGTTACCCTACAAAAGTGATTGTTTTTAAGCAGAAGACATCTTGATCTTCAATAAAAACAACGATTTGAATGAACCAGTTTGCTCTAAAGGTGAAAAAAAATAACAAGAACTTGACCTCTTTACCACACAAAGCAATAGGGAACTGATTTGGTGGTGTGGGACCTGTACATGATCTTTGGAATATTGGCCCTCCCTCACATCTCTTTTAAACCTAGGGTATTAACCATTTTAAGAATGGTGGACACAAAGAGGATGGTAGTATTTGAACTGGGAATATTCAATGGAAATATATGCTTAACACTTTCCACACGGCAGGCAGCTGCAGACGACATTCCAAAAACTCACAAAATGTTTCAAAAATGTCAACATTATTGAATTTCATTACCATATTTGGAATCACCATGAGAAATGCATTGAAATAAGTACAAACATGCCTAGTATTGGGTCAGGAATCATTAGAATAGACTTTGAAAATTGTGAAAGGTTTCTGAAAAATCTGTTTTGTGTATGGTAGAAATAATAGCAGCGTGGAAAGTGTTAAGCTTGTGTACAACTTGGGAAACACACAGAATGTGCAGTCGGGTGTGCAAATTTAACCATACTTCTTATAGAATTTAATAAACTATGTGTCTCATCAAAAGAAGAAAAAAAGAAGGAAGGTCTTGTATTCCTTGCCAAATTAGACTAGCACATGTTGCTTACTATCGCTAAAACCTACATCTGAGAAATTATTTGTGACATGATCAAGCAAAATGAATCTGAAGTCGAAAATATCACATTTTAAAGTTTTTTTACTCTTATTGATCATGTACAATGCAACCTATTGCAGAAAACTCATTAAGCAAGGTCAATTACTTCTAATGAGTAATTGAAGGGATAAAATTAAAAAAACAGAAATTCTATCCTCTGTTCGGTTATATCTTAAAATCTATATTTGCGACTTCTGACTCAGTTTGTTAGATCACATCACCTATATAGGGATGTACCATGTTCGAATGTTTGCAAGATATTTCTGAATAGTGAATATAGATGTCCGCATTTTGGACAAATATCCTTAGCAAAATATTCTCAAATAAACATCAAATAAGATGTTGTTGGTGAAACACTGTAAGATTGTCCCTGTTCAGCCCCAGCTATTATCAGAAAAAAGATTCAAACCAAAATCAATCTAGGACTTCTTTTACCCAAAACAAGGCTTCCTCCTCGAACAAATGACCCCTTATTATGCACCAGTTGCTGAGAGGTCAAAACCAACCTTTACATTAATAAGAGTTTCAATTTAAATTGAAGTGAAATCCCTAGCATTCAGCGTGTACACCACCAATGCACTATGGGATATCACGTCAGCGTATACACCACCAATGCACTATGGGATATCACGTCAGCGTATACACCACCAATGCACTATGGGATATCACGTCAGCGTATGCACCACCAATGCACTATGGGATATCACGTCAGCGTATACACCACCAATGCACTATTATCACGTCCAGTAAAAGTTTATCACAGCAATAGTTCCTTCTTTCGGTACCAATTGCGAGATTTTGATAGACTTTTTTCAATTATATCGATTAATTTTACACTTACTTTTTCTTCTCATGCATAATGACGGGTTCCTCATCCAGGAATGGTATGCATTTGACTTCTAATAATGCGTGGTATATCGGGTGAGTTATGAAATCTCCAACCCACTTAGCAACCATGATGGCGACCATGATGGGGAGCAAAAATTGAATATCATTGGTGATTTCCATCTACAAAAGAAAAAGAGAAAAAGAAAGGTTTTCTTGAACCCTAATCTTACCAGAGACCACAGAAGGCCACAGCAAATAGCTGCTGTACCGCGTGGCACGATCCGGCAAGCTGTCAAATGGTCTAGAAAAAGTTAGAGCTCCCCTGTTAGCGCAATCAGTAACGCATCTGCCTTCCACGCCGGCGGCCCAGATTTGATCCCCAGAGTTGGCGAACAGTGATCTTTCCCAAAAAAAATTTGACCTGTTTTTCTCCCCTGATAGTTTAATTGTAAAAAATACACTTAGTGAGTTAGGGTTAATGGAAGCAATAGGTCAAAAGTCAATCAACTTAGCAGCCATGATGGCGACCATGATCGTGAGCAGATAATGAATGTCATTGGTGAATTCCGTCTACAAAAAAAGGAATAGAATAAATAATGTTTTGCCTTTAACCTCACCAGCCAGGCTATGTTTTTGGTTGGAAACCAGGGGAGGGGATAAAGTATGAATTTGTTACCCAACAAATCACCGTGAAATCCCAGGGTTTCTACCCCCTGGTCCCTCCGATCACCACCACCGCGTCCCTAACCACTGAGCTAAGCTGCCAACGCTTGCCCGGGCAGCAATTTCATACCTTCATACCAGCTCAGTCAATGACATCATCCAATCAATGCTGTTGCATGCACATGGACATTGATTTTGGACGTAGTGAATCATAGTGTCTAGGAGGGTTAGGGTTAATGGAAGTAATATATCAAAGATCAACCAACTTAGCAACCATTAATCATAATGCACATGGTATGGTCATGAGCACATGAATTATACATACCATGATTACAGTTAATGACATTGTAAGCCTTGACACACCACCAAAGAATGATGCAGCACCTATAAGTGCAAATGCTCCCGGATCCATCCAAGCCCAATATGGGTTGTCATCTACTGACATTACACCAAACATAGATACCATTGCGAGGCCTATCAGACGCCCATATAAGGCACCTATGAAGCTGGTGGTAAGAAAAGCATAAAGAAAAGAAGTTATAAAGAATGATGCAGCACCTATAAGTGCAAATGCTCCAGGGTCCATCCAAGCCCAGTATGGGTTGTCATCTACTGACATTACACCAAACATAGATACCATCGCCAGGCCTATCAGACGGCCATATAAGGCACCTATGAAGCTGGTGGTAGAAAAAGCATCAAGAAAAGAAGTTATAAAGAAGAATGGGAAAGCACTATTAAAATGCCGTAAAGTGTAACTTTTTCAAAGTAAATAATTAATAGTACCAGGCACGTCCATATCATTAATGTTCAATACATACTAGCTGGTCGAAGGTCATGGCAATCTTAGGTGGCTCGAGTGGACTATGTTATGAGAATCGCTCACAGTAACTTGACAGATTGAGATGACCGGTCGCGCGGGATTGAAGCGATTCAGGCCTTGCGAGCTACTGCGACCTGTCCCAACTTTTGGAAAGTCGCCACTGACTTGATTGGATTCAATTGAACAACAAATGATGCAAATAACGGCATCGGGAGCGATTGCAAAGGGACCTCAGTATGTTATCAGCATTAGTGATGATTTTAATTTATGATTTTGCATATAAATAATGAGTTTGATCGATTATTTTGTCGGTAACTGTGAATAATCAAAACATTCTACTTTGGGACCTTGGAATTTCACTTGGGGCTTCGTTCAATTCCTAACTAACTTGGTTCCAAAGTGAAAATGTTTTGATTCTTCACCATTACCTCTAAATAACTGATGATAAGCAGTCATTATCCTTTAAACGGGAGGTCCAGGATTTAATATCCGGGAGTTGAAATGAATTTCACTTCCAACCACCACGAATTAAAGATTAATTATTCACTGGGGCTTGATTGTTCCTTAACACCACATGGCACACGTCTGCAGACTACATTCCAAAACTCCACAAAATGTTTAAAAAATGTCAACATTATTGAATTTCATTACCATATTTGGAATCACCATGAGAAATGCATTGAAATAAGTACAAACATGCTTAGTATTGGATCAGTAATCCTTGAGATAGACCTTGAAAGTTGAGAAAGGTTTCCGAAAAATCTGTTTTGTATATGGTAAAACTAAGTGTTAAACTTAACCCATGGGCTACACACCATGTTTGAGGAGTTTATTATGTACTTACAGCATAGGTACCACCAGTCCAGATGATATAGCTGGTCCACAAGACCAACAAGCCACAATGAAATAGAATACTAGTACAGTGACTAACGCTGTGTAGCCAAACTCCCAATGTGTTTCTCTGGAGAATAGATGATGTATAGCTTCTTCACCCGTCACAAATAATAAGGTAGCAACTGTTAATATACAAACATGTCGGTTATTTTATTAGTTGTATGTATGCAACATAACAAAGCACTAAAAATAGCAGCATAAGACAATACAGTATGAATTGCCACAAAGATAACATGTTAACACTTTCCACGCTGCAGTCGTCTACAGACGTCAGTTCCGAAATTTCACAAACTGTTTCAAAAATGATTTCATCACCATATTCGGAATCACCATGATAAATGCATTAAAATTAGCACAAACATGCCTAGCGTTGGTTTAGTAATCCTTGAGATAGACTTTGTCAAATTTGTCAAAGGTTTCGGAAAAATCTGTTTTGTATATGGTCTAAATCAGTGGTTCCCAACCTTTTACTGGTGGTGACCCCATTCCAGAAACCAACATCAGAGCGTGACCCTTTCACAGAACAAAGTCACATGTGTTACTATGATACAACCTTATATAGAATTTGTTTTGTTAAATTAGGC
Source organism: Ophiura sarsii (assembly GCA_035610835.1). Taxonomy (NCBI): domain Eukaryota; kingdom Metazoa; phylum Echinodermata; class Ophiuroidea; order Amphilepidida; family Ophiuridae; genus Ophiura; species Ophiura sarsii. The sequence goes on from CM069444.1 coordinate 59,643,069, forward strand.
TAGTCCGCAACCCCACAAAAGTGGCCCAGAGGTTGGGAGCCACTGGTCTAAACTAATATCGAAGTGGAAGGTGTTAACTGACCCGACTTGTATGCCTATTACTGGGGTGTGAATAAGATTACGCAACCAGCAGTGTAGTGTAGACCATGTTTTAAATGATCAATTATGACGATAGAAGAACATACCTATTGTCTACTTTGGGATTTAAGACCTGTTGGCACCAACACTTCCCAATTTGCTAGCATCGGTTCGGGTCTGGTTCCTAGGGCCAGGGGATATATTTTAATAATATTCTCAGGTCTGGTTAGGGTATTCCCAGGGATGGAACACATTTTCAATCATAAATGTTGGGTCAGGCCAGGGTATGATACTTTGGGTTGGATCAAATAAGTATAGAATCAATATCTGTATTGAGTCAATACAAGTAATGCTGGGTAGTAATTATAGGCAAGTAAAGTGGCCATCACAATACACGGTTGGACAGAATTCAATCAAACTCGCACGCATGTGTGACCAAATGTCAGTGAGCGCTTGGAATATTTGTTATGCGTGGGAAATCATGCTTGCCCATGTTGTCCCCCGGGGGGGGGGGGGGGGGGGGGGGGGTGTACTCGCCTAAGACGGTATACAAGGGTGTACCGATCTAGGGGGCGGTGAACTCACCTAAGACGGTATACGGGGGGAGGGGGGTGCTGCTCTAATGGGTAGCTTTTTTTGGCAACAAATCCCTCAACATGGGGTATGATCTTGTGCTGGAAATCCCTAATAATGGGGGTCACCTTTTACAAATGGGTCTATTTTCGCGGAAATTTGCAAAAATTGGGTCTAAAAAGAAGCAAAACCCCTCGAAATAGGTAACTCCAGCCGCACACCCCCGACCAAACCAAATCCGAGTATCCCTCCCCCCTCCCGGGTGTTGTCCAAAGCATTATGATGGCGACCATAGTAGGTAATTGGTACAATATTATATATTCAATTTGATTTTGTCACTGTTTCAATAATTAACATAATTGGTCTTTGCTCCAGTTTGAATTCATATAAATTGCACAGGACCCGTCATGGGTTAGGTAAGAAACAGGGCATTTGTGGCTCTTATGGGGATCAGGTGGAAATGTGCCAAATAGGTCTCAACGTAGTTTGGATACAGACTATATTGAATTATCAGCTGCTACTTACCTTGGTTAAATGTTTGATTAGTAAACTGTATGGTCCCATTCGGATGATAAGTCGTCTTGCCATCAGGGCATGTGTATATACTAACAGTTGGTTCTGTGTTGCTGGTACTTTCTAAACATTGAGGACTCAAGTCATCTGATGGTCTGAGAAAAAAAAGTTTAAATCAGTTCTTACAAGATATTTATCAAAACATGAAAAACATCTGAATAATTTGACATTTCTTTTAACAGAAAAAGAAAAGGAAATTTTAAATCATTCATTGCAAATTTCAATCCTGATGAACGTATTCAAATATGGAAAACATCTCATAATGGATTTAATTCCACACTGCTAAATTATTTGAGCCCTTGCCGGTCTGCTTCGTATTTTTACCTTATTGTAGAATTCTGTGGCCAACACCTAATCGCAGTGGTCAGAAAAGCTGTTTATTGCTCCGAAATGATTCAAATTGAATTATAATCCAGATTTTTAGGACTACTACCCAATACCAAAGTGCAAAACAAAATATTTGTATTTAATTTTATAGGTTTTGAGAGGAGTTTAATTGTATATGTTCTGTCAACACTTCTCAAATATATTATGATGATGAATGAGGGGGTAATACCAGTTGTCAAATTTCAGAGGCTTATTTCTCGAATTCAGGGTTACACTATATACATTTTACACTTCAAAGATCACAAACATGAGGATGTGCGTTCTAGCCTCAACGTGGTCAATGTGTTTGTATCCTTAGACAAGATACTTATAGGTCAATAAATGCGTATGTATTGTTTCAAGAGAATTTAGACAAATCAATGCATGCGCGCTGATGTTGATGTGTGAATAATGGCACGACCCTGCTGGGGGAGTGCTATTATTATTTACGCAGAAGTAAGTATAATGCTATTATTCCTAAACCTAAAACAAATTATAAAAAACGCAGTTTTTCTTATAGGGGTGCCATTGAATGGAACAAACTTGACAAAAATATACAAGTCTCCCCCAATATTACTATTAGTATATTTATCAACCGTCTTAAACGAATGTGTCAGTTGTAATTTTCGATATCTTAAAATTCAATTTTTGTAATCTTGTTTTATTACACTGTATACTATAAGATTAAAGAAATATGTTATATTATGTAATTTTAGAGTTATTATATAAAATGTTAATTATATTGACTTTATCACGGCCTCAGTGAAAAACAGCTGTAAAGTTGACCTATGTATCGTGAATAAATAAAGATTATGTATGTATGTATGCGCAAGAGTGTTGATTTGTCTTATTTTTCGAGAATCAAAACATACGCATGTATTGACCTAATTAATTCATACACGACACTATACAAATCAAAATTCACAATTTGAGCATAATTTTGATCTATCGAATAACGAATAAAAACATGTTAACTAGTTGGCTAACACCCGCAGTGAAAATCGGCGAACCCGCGATACCTGAAGAACGAATCAAAACAAAGCGTGTGGTGCGCGCATTGAACGGCATGCATTGAACGGCATTGAACGGAGTGCATTAGACACTTTCAATGCACTCCGCGTATTTTAAGTTTCTTGCATTCTGATTGGTTCAACACTATTAAGAGTGTATGAATTAGTCTCGATTGTCTCGTTGACCCAAGCAAGCAAGAGTGGGTAGCTGTTAAAAAAGGGTGATATTATATACAATCTGAGTGCTGATATGGATGTGCGCCTAGCCAGCAGCCACATAGATGAAACGAAATGATTGTGATGATTTCCTAACGACATCGTAATAATAATGGCAATCGCGCCTGCAGCGTCTGTAAAGGATGGATAAGTGCGCATTACAAATCCAAGTTATTTTATTATTGTTGTAGTCTGTTATTATGGTGAATGCTGACCTAACAAGTAATATTGCATCTTGTACGCTCAAGGTTATGATTTCAGCTCCAGGGACACTTTGTTTACAGTGGAAATATTGGCCATGTTCACTTGTACACATCCATGAACCAGTGTTGTTGTCAAACAGACACTATGTTGAATACCCTACTGATAAACAAAAAAATTCTCATACAATTTACACCAGAGGAATTCAATGATAGGGTAATAATAAACTTAGCCAGATTAACCACCAGACAAGGACCAGACCAGTGATGACAGATATGTCTGGCCAACTATCCTCTGCACACTTAAAAATAGGTAGCTAAAAATGACTCCTTGTCAGGGTTCAACTATGCACCAACTGAAAAAGGGTTAAATATGACACTTTTCCAGTTAGGTGTGTATTTATGATGGTTTGTGGTTAACATGGTTAATACCAGCCTGTTTTTATGGAGCATACCAGTCTGTTGGTATTGAAATCATAACAACTCGGTGAGCCTCATTAATCAAGTTTGACACAATGGGACTATTGGCCATGTAGGCGTACAGGTAAAATGTTCCATTCGTGCCCTCACGGGCACTCATGGAACATCTTATACTTGTTGATAGCCCATACAATTGATTAACATTCTTGTTCAGCTACAAAATATTGGTCCTTTCTTATTATAAGTTTCTAACTCATTGTATCATATATGTTTCTCAATTATTGTATCATATCATTATATGCTTCTTACTTATTGTGTGGAATATATTTACAAATACATACACATTTGTCTCTCCGTTGAAATAGCAAGTGAATGGAGAACATGAAAAGGCAGCAGGTAGCATGACACTGGCGGTTGATACCAACATCTAGAGAGGAGGAAAATAAATATAACCAGTGAGGCCAAACAAAGAAAGTCTGTCTCAGAAACATTGGGCCAAACAGCTAAGTGCTGTGCGATTATTTTTTTTATTGATTTTTTAATAAAATAGGCAATGAGGTATGCGATATTTATTTATTTTTGTGCGATTTTTTGTTGTTGCTTATTCAAGCTTACAGAGAACTTTTTTTAACTTTTTTTGGTAAAAAATCAAAAAACAAAAAAATCAAAAACAAAAAAAATCAACAACAAAAATCTTTTTTTTTTTTTTTTTTAAAAATCAAAAAAAGAAGAAGTTTTTTAGCCCCAGCGCATAGACCTATGCGCCATAGCTCATTTCATATACCAATGCGGGCGGGCTTCTGAGACAGACCTTCTTCTTTGTTTGGCCTGAATGGATGATGGAAGGACACAGTAAGACAACAGCAAGGATTTGTATGGCATATTACTTGCAAAATCAGAGAGGTTGAAGAAAAAAAGAATGATTTGTTACTCTTATACCCAATCAGGATCAAAATAGTTTCAAAATTTATGGTGAATTTGGCACATTTTGAATGAGACCTCCCCAAACTATCAAGAAGGTGGTTAAGCACTGAAACAAGTGATCGCTACAAAAAAGGCAAAAAGAGGAACACATCAGCTTTTCATTGATTATGAAATACAATATGAATATATCACAAAATATCTGAAAAATTAGTGAATCTTGAACACAATTTTGGAACTTTTTTGAGGAGTTTATTATGGGAATAAATAATGCAACCCATACTTACAACTATAATACACGGTTCTACAACCCTGGCTATTTTCTGATGCCATTCATTGGTGAATTTAGTCATAAGAGCTCTCCTAGCCCGTGCCATCTTGAGGGTGATAAATACAAACAATCCTCCTAGTACACCTCCTAATACTCCGATGACAACTGTTGGTATAAACATGATGATGTTGACATCCAGGCCTTCACGCACCTGTAAGGAAGAGATGTATTTATCAGATCAATATTACCAGGGGTGGAAACAAGACCCGCCCGCCCGACCTCCCATAGCGGGTAACTTTCGTGTCGGGCGGGTGAAGATGCAAAGGTACCCGTCCAACTGGCAGGTTGTAAAATGTAAGTAACAGTAAGTTCAGGGTAATTTCATCATCAGATCCGTGTGTCATGATGATAGAGGAGATCAGGTTGATAGGAGATTAAAGAGGGTATTGCCTATTGGATTGATGAACATGATGAATACGAGGAGCTGTTATGGAATAAAGACAAACACATGTAATTGTATCATCATTTAAAAAGTAGTCTTGCTCTATAATTGTTTGCTGCAAAATATCATGAAAAACCTTGAGCTTGTGACATTTTGGTCGGGCAGGTAAATTCTGTGAGTTACCTGCCCGACTGGCTAGTTGAAAAAAATCTGAAGTTCCACCACTGAATATTACTATGAAATATTTACACTTTATAATAATTGGTCGGGTGAAATATATTAATGACCACTTCTGTCTCATCCTTCTGTCGCTGGCATTAAATTATATTTCTGAGCTATTAATCTCACAGTTTGGTCACATTTGAATATTTTTTCTCAAATTTCTGATTCAGCGGGACATTCCCAACATTTTTGGAAAAAACAAAACAATAAACAAACAAAATGCATTTACTTAGGCCTTTAGAACATGCACCGTAATAAGCAATTCCCATGACTGTATTTGTTTTTGTTTTACTTGAGGTCACATGACCCAAGGAAGCCTTACATGAAGCTTATTTTCATTGGCGCCGATTGAAACACCGAAATAGATTGGGACAGTTAGTGGTTCACACCATACTCTTTTATAAACTGACTGCGATAGGCATTGCTCTCGTAACATTTTCCACGCGGCTATTATATTTACCATACACAAAACAGATTTTTCAGAAACCTTTCACAATTTTGAAAGTCTATCTGAAGGATTACTGAACCAATACTAGGCATGTTTGTACTTATTTCAAAGCATTTCATGTGGTGTTTCCGACTGGTTATGATATTTGATAATTTTGACATTTTTGAAACATTGTGTGAAATTTTGGAATGTCGTCTGCCAACGCCTGCCGTGTGGAAAGTGTCAACATAGACTAACAGTGTTACGTCCTCTGAAGGACTTACCTGAAATAAGATATATTTGTCCGCAGTAAATAGCCCAAAGTTTCCCTGATATATGAACCCATCAAATGCTGAGTTGAACAGATCGGTTGTAAATGTGGATACCATACAACAGAAGAAAACTTGCCAGGAGAGCTTCATACTCCAAAAAGAGGATACTTCTTCCATTGCGAATAATAACCCACCAACGGGGGCGCCAAACGCCGATGCCACACCTGCTGCTGCACCCGCTGAGATGAAGTTACGTCTAGTAGAAATAGGTTCAAAATTACTTGGGTATTACTGGTGTATGGGATAGTTATACTCTGACTAATGTATACGTGGTAAGTTATATTCAAATTACAGTAATATTTTGTGAACATACTTACTTATCTTCTGGATTACGGAATCTATGAAAGAATGGCAGAGAAAACCCCAGGGTTTCAGACTTGAACTGACTCAATCCTGCTCCAATTAATGACCTGAAATATAAAATAGAGAACAAAACGTGTCTGTGTGTCTCAGTGGAAAGAACCTGCAAACACATGTGGTGAGTTTAAACCCTGTTTAAATGAGGACAGGGAATTTCTATGGGCGGGTGCTATTGGGGTGCTATTTCCAGATCTGGTACTTACCCCATATGAATCATAGGTCCTACAGGGAGTCCATTACTTACAGCACATATACACGAGAAGAATTTAACAATCAATGTCCTGATATTGAAGATGTGGCGAACTAGGGTGCCATTGAGGATCCAACATCAGTACTTACCCCATATGAATCATAGGTCCTTCTGGTCCAACAGGGAGTCCACTACTCACAGCACATATACATGAGAAGAATTTGACAATCAATGTCCTGATATTGAAGATGTGACGGACTAGGGTACCATTGAGGAAACAGATTAACTCAGGCATGCCTGAACCCCCGGCAGACGGACGTAAAAACTGAAATAAAAATACACCATTATGCAGATATTTCTTTCAAAGTAAAATGGATACTATTTCAATGCCAAAGAACAACAACACATCTAATACCGCCTTGGTAATAATACATACGTGTAACCATAATCTTGTGTGTACGCTTGGATTACATTTGCGCATGAAAACATAAAAACAGAATATTTCTCGCCAATTTGGAACTGATTAAATATATAGTAACAGTGTTGGTTCAATATTGTCGGTCGGCCGCATTATTAACACATCTTAGGTTTCTAGAAATTGTACAAAAATAATGTATGGTCATGATGTCTATGTTGGTTCAATATTGTCGGCCAGCCGCATTACAAACAGATGGCATCATTGTTGGCTGCATGACACATCGATCTATTTGACATGATATTGTTGGTCACACCAAGCATATCTAATCAATGCAATAGTCTGACTTGGCTTCAAACTTTATCATTTCTCATTTCTGTTTTTATCATTTTTTTAAAGAATGGTATTGGTATACTTTGTATAGGGAGGAAAAACCAGGCCAGACCAACACAATTTATTTATTTTTTACTTAATTGTTTAAAATTTGTGAAATATTGTGAAAATTGCCTGGAAATTAACCCAAATTAAAAAAAAACTTTTTTGTTTTGCACGCGCCGGTATGGGGGACACAAACTCCCCCCTGTTCGTCGCCTAAAAGTCGCGAAACAAAAAGAACTCTAGGTGAACTCTCAACACATCTACCCACATGAACACTTACCACAACGATACCACTGCCAATCAAGACTAGTAAAAGACTGAAACTCATGACCCATATCCAAGCTAAAGGATAGCCAGATTCCTGAAATAATTAGATATTATTAGATAATAATAAAAGTTTTGGATAGTATACAAATATTGACTGCAATGAGGGGCATGGTTCAAATTATAGGCCCGTAGTTATCTCGAAAACCAGACAAAGCCAATCAAATAACAGGACTCTCCATTCTTTAGTAAATTCTGATCGTAGGTTTTTGTCAGTCACCCTGGTTGGATAAGCTTGGTGTTTTGATATTCCATATATCAGGAGAATATCATATATGTGACATGTTCTACCAAAACCAGACGGAATTGGGCAGAGCTCCAAACTGAGAAATAGCCCAAAACATAATTGGGGGTGATTTTTGGGGGAATTTGAGTTTCTGGTAAATAATTAATCTTCAGAGTGTTTATAACAATATTGTGAAAGATTCAGATTAAAAAATTATCCTAAATGTATGTTTCAGTGATTTAAAAAAATCCTAGTTCTAGTAAAAAGCCTAGTTCAAGTAACTTTAAAGGGCGATATCTCAGTTTGGAGTTTTCATAAAGACCGTAAAAGACGAACTTGAAAATGATGTAACTCCGCTTTGGGAAGTCCGATTAAAAAAAGAGAGGTACCACTGTAAAGCTGAAGATCTCTAGTTTAATAATCAATTACTAACTCAATTTTGATATTTTGCCCAATTGTGTCTGGTTTCGGTAGAACACGTCACATATTTGCAAAAGGGTTATCAGTAAGACTGGGCGATATGATGCCGCTCATGGATTTTCATTCATAAAAAAAGACACCTCGCAAGTTGAAAAAATGCAAAAATTTGTTTGTGAATGAAAAATTGTAAATTGACCTTTCTCACGGTCACAACGCATACATGTGTAATGATGATTTTGGTCAGTTGCTACAACATGATGGGAAGGGAAAATGGCGATCGCCGAGATTGGTTGTGATTGTGTAGTTCGCTTCTGATTGCCGAAATAATGATGGCAAAAGATGGCGTAATCGGCAATAAATCTAACACATCAATACCATTTTCTAAGTCTTAAAAAATACATATTTAGCAGCGATATCGCGACATTAAAAACAGTGGCGCTTCCCACCCTTAGTTGTCAGTTTTGTTTCCCTCAGGTACCGAGTTTCTATTCTACCCCGATTACAAAATATTAATTTCCGCCTTTTTATCCAACTTTTAATTGACTTTTCTTCTCTCGCCCATATTTTCTCTGTCCCCTTTCTTTCCTCCCTTTCACCCTTTCCCCATCTCTTTCTTTCACACAAGTGACCGAGTTACTTCCCCATATTCAAAACAGTTGAGTTTTGTTCCTACCCTCATAGAAGGTTATTTTTCACAGTTATACCCCTGTCAAATACATAAATAAATATTACATGAAGTATATACTGGTACCTCATATATATATTGAGAAGAAAAAAAGAAATGCTAATGCATTGGATGGGTGGGACTGCTGCATTGAAGCTGACAAGTGAAGTAATTGGTAGAGCACAATTTTCTACTGTGGCAGACACCTATTGGCTTTTTGTGAATTGCATAATCAGTGGCTGTTGCATGCCAACACATATTGGCTTTGTCTGTGTGGTTGAAGAGTCTGTAAATGCATATTTTAATGTAATATCCAAATTACTATCCTTGTCAGCTTCAATACACATTTTAAAAATCAGCTCCACCCATCCAATGCATTATCATTTCCTTTTTCTCTCTCTTTCTGTTTGCAATATGTTAGGTCCATGCTTTAATACATTCTGATGTAATTAATACTCACCTTGCACAAATGTAATCCAATAGTTTTATCAGTTTCAAATTGGCGATAAATATGCTGTTTTTATCTCTCCTCGCAGAAAAGTAATCCAAATGAATTTGCGCTATTTTGGCATACGCAAGCGTCACACTAACACATGCATTCGCCATGTGACGTTGTGCGCGTCCACGATCATATGAATTAATTTGCTGCTGAACGCAGGTTTGCCAATTTGGAACTGACTGAAATATTGGATTTTTTGATTGTTTTGGACAACACACAACTAACCTGTAAATATTTCTCTGTTAGTTCCCATTTAAAATCTGATATCAAATCAATCATCTGATGAAGTAGGAAGCCAACAAGACCAGTTGCAAAACCTACCAAACCCATCATCACCCACCTATCCCAGTCCAATCTGAAAAAGAAAGTAATTAGAGGTATATTACTTCAGGTACCTGGTGCAATAATTAATTATGGTAGAGTTTTAGCTAAACAGAATATCTCCTTAGGCCCCCCCCCCCCCAAAAAAAAAGTTGACTGCCCTTTCCGACCGACCCTAATTTTCAGAAATCTAGGGTCGCTTTTTTCTTTCTTTTTTTTTTAATTAAAAAAAATTAAAAAATGAAAGAAGCACATAACAATAAAGAAAGATGAAAACGTGTTTTAAGTAGTATCTGCTTGTTTAAATTTTTTTTAATAAATCAAAAAAAAATTCTTTAAAACATATTTTTGTGTAGTATCTCCCTGTATAAATTTTTAACAAATCAAAAATAAAATAAAAATCTGACCGTCCGACCCAGACTGGCCCTGAAAGGGCAAGTCAACTCTTTTTTTTTTGGCCTAATGAATCTTCTGGACCCTGTAGTATCCTAAATTTACCGAAAACCGTGTATCGGACGATGATACCCGACACTTGATTTCTGACATGAACACTAGGACAGACCATGTTTTGGGGGTCATTCATTACTCACAGACTACTGCACATGGGCGGCATAAAGCCGGATCTCTCGTATTATTAAATATTTTTATATTAATTTACTTTGTGTCCGAGTGACTTTTCTTACTGATTGCATAACTGAGTGAAACTAGGATATTATAGACCCCATCTGGTGTGAAAGCTATTAGAGGCAGAGGCCCCCTCCAGTAACTTTCAAGTTTACGCTATCAAGTCAGATATTTGCCTACACCTAGATACATCAAAGATTCAACTGCGAGGTCCAATTGCTCGTACAACAGGGTGTGTTTTTGTCGCCTTATGGTTATAAACGCATCAAATCACACATTTTGTACAAGCATTTCACAAACTGTTGGGCAATTGTACATTTCAGATACTTGGAAGTCTTATCTATACTGAAGTTACACACCAACCAAGCACATTTTCTCATAGTTTGATATGTTTACCCCCCCCCCCCCCCCCCCCCCCCCCCCCCACACCCACCCTCTTCACTCTCCATACCTTGCAGGCTGTTGTCGTAGCCAGTTTTTATACACATTGCTATGTGGCGGTAAATAATCCAAACTCTCATATCCTGCCAACACTTCCCTCTCTTGTTCCGTGTAGGAATGATTGACATAGCGGCTCTCGTAATCACGACCTTTGGCAAAGAAACCGCTCTTGTCATCTGTAGGATGGACGTCTACATGGGGTGAGCTTTCCTTGACTGACGATGATTTGTTGGAGCGTCGGGACCTCATCGTGCCACCGCTAGAGAGCTCTAGAGAGGGTGACAATACTTGATCTATCTCATGTGACATGAGTTAGAGGATGTCTTGTCTGTTAGTATTCTGCAATGAAATTGGATATGATGTTAGGATTAGGATTATAACATGGTCTTGTAGAGTAGGGGGCTATGTCTTGATTTTGGAGCCAAATTAGTTATTCTATGTCCAACTCACACTGTATAGTGGTTTCTATAGTTCGTAAACGTGAATCAATCAAGCTTCTCAACTGAGCAATATCAGAAAAAGATGCACCTTTTCTTACGGGAGACTTAACTTTAAACTTAACATTCAATGGGCACATTTCTTGTGACCTTGTGCTTCTGAAAATAGAACCATTGAAGTTATGCAACTCTAACTTTGGATTGGAATGCGACAATTTTAAGGATGATCTTTCATGTAAAATAGAAAACATCAAATTGAAAACCGGGCCAGCAATCAGAACATCTACCTTTAACATAAATTGATGTCATAATGGAAAGAACAAAGTTTGTCCGTCCATTTAATATGACAGACAATTTTGGAGTAATTACTCTATAAAATCAACCAAATATTTCAGAATTCTACTAAACTGCGCCAATAAAGTATCTAAACACTTACAAATGGTCAGATTTGTTGGAACCTGAAATAGTATGCAAAAACATAATTAATTAATTTGATTCACAGTTATCTTCTGCGCATTTTGACACCTCTTTTGTTGCGCTACGATGTTGTTTGGCGGATTTATTGGCACTTGAGTGGCTTTAAGGAAGTTTTTTGTTGAATTTTGTTAGTGCTGTAATTATTGAACCATGACTCAAATGTGACTCACTTTTTTGACCCAATTTTTTTGAACAAAGCTAACAAACATAATTTTGAGTTAAAAATGCCCAAATCACTTGATGATGATGTTAAGACACTACTGGAGGGACGATTATTTGTTTTTATAATCTAATCCAATATTTTTTTGAAATTTTGACAAAAAAGTGTTTAAAAAAAAATTAAAAATCCATTTTTTCACGTTTTTTGGTCAAAATTTTCAAAAATATTAGATTAGGTTTTTTATTTTTAAAAATCGTCCCTTCATTAGGCCTAAAAAAAAGAAGGTTTGATTGGCGTAACATGACCAAAACAAATAGGGTAGGTCGGTCGGGATTTTTTTAATTTTAATTTTTAATTTTTTAAATCACCTACTTTTGAACGCATCGTTGAACACAACAATACATTTTTGCCCGGCAATTAAATACACTAGAGCTATGTGTAGACATTGCACAGTACTGTTGTGTTCAACAATATATCATTTCGATGGGGACTTAAAATAGCCGAAAATGAAAGCAAACAGTCAAAAACTTTAATACTTTGTTCAATTTTTATAAATACGAGGGGCGGTCAGTAAATAATGAAAGTGATCGTGGTATGGGATGCATGAGTGATTCTATTGAGGCGATAATGTGATCAATACAAAGTATGAACCTTTGTCTTTCAAACAATACACTTTTGGATTGTTAGATACCTTTGGTTATGTAACGTCATTAACATAAACACAATAGGTTTCAGACACTGACTGAAATCTGTCAATTATTTGGCTGGATATGTAATATGTTGAATATGGGTTGATTGATACATTTGCGTATATCTCGGCAATGCAAGCATAAAAACAGATAACACTTGGCACATGGTTAGAATACACACTTATCTCTGTTTGACACTCTTTTTTAGATCTGAATGCCTTAATTCGAACAAGAAGGGACCATCTCAAATACGCTTTTATTTAGCAGAATCCGCAATAATATACCTTAGAAAACAACAAAGGACAAAGAACAATGGAGGGATTATAATTTAATAAATTGTTGTGGGATGTAAAGCAATAATAGTGGGTATTTCAAAAGGAGCTGTTCATAAAATGTCCTCAAACCATTGAAATTATATGACGATTACACACACAATACATATCTAGTAGCTCTAAAGATAACAGTAACTAGAGATAATTGTGATCTTAGATCACGGATATTAGTCGAGGGCTTTGACCTTTGACCTTGCTATATGTTGTCAAAGGGCAATAACCTTAAGTTGTACTATATTTGATAATTGTTTTTATAAATTTCAGCCCTGAAGTAGTTTAAAAATACATTTTGAACCCTAATGACCTTTTCTTGACCTTTGACCCCAAACTTATAATTGACTTTTTTTCTTGGCTTATCAATGCGCACAAGAATAAAGTAGTCCGGTCAAATCAGAGCATGTCTTCAGTTTTACACCTGTATAGTTCAATGACCCCTAGTGACCCCGTTTGAAATGTCACTTTTAATGGAGAAGCACCCTGTATGAACATGGATAAGAGACATCTTTTGACAAATTCTGACAATCATCGGTCATTTCGTCTCGGACAAGTAGTATTTTGAGTGCGCGGAGTGAAAATGTAAATTTTGACCCCTAGGGACCTTTTTTTTACCTTTGACCTTAACGGTATGATTGACTTTTGTTCTTGTCTCATCAATGCTCACAAAATAAAAGAAACCGGGTCAAAATCGGAGCATGCCTTATGTTTTCCCCCTGTAAAGTTCAATGACCCCTAGTGACCCCGTTTGACATTTCACTTTTAGTGGAGAAGCACCCTATATGAACATTGATCCAAGGAATCTTTTGACCAATTATAAGTATCATCAGTCATTTTCCCTCTGACAAGTAGGGTTTTGAGTGAATGAGTAAAAATTTACATTTTGACCTCTAGCGACCCCAAACATTTTTCGATTTAAAAAACCGAACTATTATATATGCGTACGGTCAAAAGGAATATGTTGGCCAATTGTCACGATCCTAGATCATTTCAATAAATTGCAAATGCGTTTTAAGTGAAAATCACGTTTTGACCCCTAGTTACCCTTGTGTGACCTTTGACCCCTTATGCTTTACAACCTGAGTAGTGGTGCACATAAGGGTACTTATGACCAAATATAGTCCAAATCAGCTCAATGGTTACGGAGCTACAGGTCCCAAGGCGGAAGAAGAAGAAGAAAGAAGAAGAAGAAAGAAGAACTAGACATGACCTGTGATCGGAGATCACGAATATTAGTCGGGTGTGTTACATGTTAACCCCTTCGAGTGGCAAATGGAGTAAATAAATACAGTTGAACCCCTAGTGACCTTTTCTTGACCTCTGACCCAAAACTTGTAATTGACTTTTTTGCTTGGCTGATCAATGCGCACAAGAAAAAGGTAGTCCCGTCAAAATCGGAGCATGTTTTAAGATTTTCACTTGTAAAGTTCAATGACCTCTAGTGACCCCGTGTGACATGTCACTTTTAGTGGAGAAGGACCCTATATGAACATTGATGAGAGGAACCTTTTGACTAATTCTGACAATCATAGGTCATTTCCTCTCGGACGAGTAGCATTTTGAGTGAATGGAGTGAAAATTTACATTTTGACCCCTAGTGACCCCAAATATTTTTTGATTTTAAAAACCGAACTATTGTACATGCGTACGGTCAAAAGGAATATGTTGACCAATTCTGACGATCCTAGGTCATTTCACTAAATTGCAAATGCGTTTTTAGTGAAAATCACGTTTTGACCCCTAGTGACCTTTTTTTGACCTCTGACCCAAAACTTGTAATTGACTTTTTTGCTTGGCTGATCAATGCGCACAAGGAAAAAGTAGTCTTGTTAAAATCGGAGCATGTCTTAAGATTTTCACCTGTATAGTTCAATGACCTCTAGTGACCTCGTGTAACATGTCACTTTTAGTGGAGAAGGACCCTATATGGACATGGATAAGAGGAATCTTTTGACCAATTCTGACAATCATAGGTCATTATCTCTTGGACAAGTAGTATTTTGAGTGCGAGGAGTAAAAATGTACATTTTGACCCCTAGTGACCTTTTATTGACCTTTGATCTTAACGGTATGATTGACTTTTGTTCTTGTCTTATCAATGCCCACAAAATAAAAGAAACCCGGTCAAAATCGAAGCATGCCTTATATTTTTCCCCTGTAAAGTTCAATGACCTCTAGTGACCTCGTTTGACATGTCACTTTTAGTGTGGAAGGACCCTATATGAACATTGATCAAAGAAATCTTTTGACCAATTCTGAGTATCATCAGTCATTTTCCCTCGGACAAGTAGGGTTTTGAGTGAATGGAGTAAAATTTACATTTTGACCCCTAGTGACCCCAAATGATTTTTAATTTTAAAAACCGTTCTTTTGTACATGCGTACGGTCAAAAGGAATATGTGGACCAATTTTGACGATCCTAGGTCATTTCACTAAATTGGAAATGCGTTTTTAGTGAAAATCACGTTTTGACCCCTATTGACCTTTTCTTGACCTCTGACCCAAAACTTGTAATTGACTTTTTTGCTTGGCTGATCAATGCGCACAAGACAAAAGTAGTCCTGTCAAAATTGGAGCATGTCTTAGGAATTTCACCTGTATAGTTCAATGACCTCTAGTGACCTCGTGTGACATGTCACTTTTAGTGAAGAAGGACCCTATATGGACATGGATAAGAGGAATCTTTTGACCAATTCTGACAATCATAGGTCATTATCTCTCGGACAAGTAGTATTTTGAGTGCGAGGAGTAAAAATGTACATTTTGACCCCTAGTGACCTTTTCTTGACCTTTGATCTTAACAATATGATTGACTTTTGTTCTTGTCTTATCAATGCCCACTAAATAAAAGAAACCCGGTCAAAATCGGAGCATGCCTTATATTTTCCCGCTGTAAAGTTCAATGACCTCTAGTGACCCCGTTTGACATGTCACTTTTAGTGTGGAAGGACCCTATATGAACATTGATCCAAGGAATCTTTTGACTAATTCTGAGTATCATCAGTCTTTTTCCCTCGGACAAGTAGGGTTTTGAGTGAATGGAGTAAAATTTACATTTTGACCCCTGGTGACCCCAAATGATTTTTAATTTTAAAAACCGTTCTTTTGTACATGCGTACGTTCAAAAGGAATATGTGGACCAATTTTGACGATCCTAGGTCATTTCACTAAATTGCAAATGCGTTTTTAGTAAAAATCACGTTTTGACCCCTAGTGACCCCTGTGTGACCTTTGACCCCTTATGCTTTACAACCTGAGTAGTGGTGCACATAAGGGTTCTTATGACCAAATATGGTCAAAATCGGGTCAATGGTTACGGAGCTATAGGTCCCATGACAGAAAAAGAAAGAAGACGAAGAAGAAACAGGACGAATACAGTATATTAGTCGTTTCTCGACTAATATAAGAAGAAAGAAACAGGACGAATACAGTATATTAGTCGTTTCTCGACTAATATAATAAGAGAGGTCGTGGCAGCCATCTTTGATTGATACATTCCTGTATATCTTCATTTTGACTATCACAATATGTGTACACATTGATTTAAGCATTTTTCATTATTTCTGATTAGAATTTGAAGGCACAGTAAGCTTTTATCTGGTAAATATCATGATTTTAGCCATTTTGGGCCCGTTTCATAATTATCTGCATTCTACGCATGCGCATTTTTTCCGCAGGTTTCATGCGAATAAGTTCGATTAATTAGTTAACTATCATATGGAATCTTCCAAACTGGTTAATTGCTTGAATTTTTCCTAAATTGTTTGTTTTTCCGCAATATTAGTGATTCACTGACTGAGCATTTTTTAATGAAAATTAGCTATTTGAAATACTGATATTTGTATACCTTTTATTCAATTGCTTCTCCTTACTTTTTCCTCTTATACTACACATTCCAAATTAGACAGGGATTAAAGTTATTGTCTTTTGTATCATATTTATGCGGGAAAAATCGGGATTTACCTGCTTCTGATGTCATGTTATGCAATCTTCTTACCATGTGTTTCATAAAAACAATTCAAATTTCCCGCCAAATAACTGATTTAGCAGTGTCCCAAGTGTACTTACTTTGAGACAATGCTATGACGTCATAGTTCACACTTAAAAAGCCAAAACTGTATTGTTTGAAAGACAAAGGTTCATACTTTGTATTGATCACATTATCCCCTCAATAGAATCACTCATGCATCCCATACCATGATCACTTTCATTATTTACTGACCGCCCCTCGTATAAATATTTTTCCCCCTCAAAATAATAAAAAATATTCAGGGTCGGCGATGTATTTAGGGTCGGTCAGGTTACGCCAATCAAACCTCTTTTTTTTTTAGGCCTTAGTGTCTTAAAATCATTATAAAGTGATTTGGCCATTTTTTACTCAAAATTATTTTTTGTTAGTTTTGTTCAAAAAAATGTGGGTCATCATTTTGTGATTTTCTCAAAAAATCTACTTTTTTAGTCAAAATTGACGCCAAATTAAGTAGAATTCAAAAGTTGCAAAAGCTCCTATTCACCCCAATTCCAGAATAGAACTCGCACAAGCATCACACACAGACAAAATCAAGACAAGACACCAATTTGTTCTGTTTACTTAACCATGACAATTAATGATTGATTAATTATTGATTTATGCCTTCCATCTCTGACCCTTTTGTTTTGTTATTGTCAATTAATGCAATTAACTAAGACAAACAAATCATTTATAAAAGGCGGGCAACAATAATGCTGATCTTATTCGTCACAGTACGCTCTTGCTTGAATAGGGGCTTTTGCAACTTTTGAATTCGACCTTAAGCCACTCAAGTGCCCATAAATCCGCCAAACAATATCGTAGCGCAACAAAAGAGGTGTCAAAATGCGCAGAAGATAACTGTAAATCGAAGTAATTAATTCTTTTTTTGCATACAATTTCAGGTTCCGATAAATTTGACCATTTGTAAGTGTTTAGATACTTTATTGGCGTAGTTTATATGTACTAGCGGGATGCCCGTCCTACGGACGGGCTCTCCCGCTAGGGAGTAGGGCCTACCAGATAGAACACCTACAAATGAAACAACACAAAAGTGTTGGAAATTTTATAACGAAACACATAGGAATAGAACAATATTTAAAACATTTTTGTTTTAAATCAAAGACCCCCGCCCGCCATGCCCCGTGGCATATTTTAACTCCAAGGCCTAAACCTTAACCCGTACCCCAACCGTCACCATCCCGCCCCCGCCCGCCCCGTGGCATATCCGTTATGCAATTTAGCATCACAACTCCCCTTCGTCACCGCCCCCCGCCCCGCCCCGTGGCGTATCGCCTCTAGAGGCCATTTTAAACGCCCACAATGTAGCTTTATACCTGAATTCACGCCCACAATGTACCTCTTGTAAGAAACAACATACAGACAGACACACAGACAACACACACGAAGGATGCTGCCATAAGGTCTCTTCCTGCGGACGACCTAACGACCTAAAAATGGGGAGAGGGGGCAAGATAAACCAATTAATCGCCGCTCCCCGACCTGGAATTGATCCGGGGACCCTCTGCACATCAACCTGCATAGGCAAGCCACGACTAGTATCAGTTTCACGTTCGCACAGTGGCCGCACTCACTAAATAGGCTCGGTTGATTGCGTCATCGAAAACCGTCCATGCATGCTCTGGGAGACAGTCTCTGCCGTTGTATTTTGTGGTATTTGGTTTCGTAGGGTTGGGGTTAAGGATGAAAAAAGGAGGGGGGAAGTGGTCATTACCCTACCAAATACCACAAAATATCACGGCAGAGACTAGTCTTGATTGTACACATATGTTTTTAGTTCATTTTTGTATACCTTAGAGAACAGTATAAATCATTTGCATGATTTAAATAATGGTTTCTGTCAAGCTGTTGATGAGATATAAAAATAAAGACTTATATTAGGTAACTTAATTGACTTATTAATGATAGATATATGTGATGCAGCACATCAAAAGGGGGACTTTGTGGCTGTGTGTTTTTCAAGATATAGATGAAAACGGACTAATTTTTTTTTTAATTTTTAGGAATCATTTTCACTTGTAAAATCTGAATGCCTTGATCAATTTTGATAAATTTGGTGTCATTTTTAAGTTTAGAAAATGCCCTTAAAGCACATGTAATAAACTCAAAATTGACTTCACCTGTAAAGCCCCCCCCCCTTTTTCTTATTACAATGTCATTTGTTTTACTACATATCACATAGTGCATGGTGTTACAGTCCCCCTTTTGATGTGCTGCATCACATGGTTAAGCAGATAATATAATGTACATTAACTTAAATAAATATTCATATCTGTAAAGCGAAATAGTCTTCAAATGTCAGGTTCGATATCAAATGAATTGTCCAAGTCTCATCTTTACAAAGTAAGTTTAAGAAATTCTATAATGATTTCCAAACTATTTGTATAACAGAAAACCACGATGTCCATGCTTTTTGGACACCATGACACGAAGAGGAGAACTATAAAGACGAAAAGCCAATCAGCATTTTTATATGAAGGTTTAGTATTCTGCAACTGGTTTGTTTGTTACATCAATTCCATGTGGTTGGTGTAGGTTATATTCATTGATTATTATCTTGTTCCATCAATCAACACAAACTATTGGCTACAAATTTCTTTTAAAATCATTTTAATCAATCTCATTAAGTATTAACATACACGTTTTACCAAAATGAAAATATTTTAGATACATATGTATGAAAAAAACCTGTTGTACGAGCCCAACTGACCCATTTTTTTAGAAATTGGTAAAACTAATTTTCACATTCAAATGCATACTGACCCCCCTTCCCTGCTTGTCAAAAACCGACAAAATGTTTACAAATATTTTTTCATTTTCAAGGGAAAATAAGGGATAAAAGCCGACCTGAGAGGTCCGTTTGCCCGTACAACAGTCTTTGATGGATCGGCTGTGAATAGTCACTGACATGCTATTCAAGAACAGTTTATTTTCTGACATTTTTATTTTACATGACATTCATGCTTTTATGTGCACTCTCATTTTAGATGAGACATACATATACCGTACACATGTATTTAGAATCTTGTTTCGTCAAGCATTACATAATGTCTTCCATTAACAGAACCTTTGCGATAAAAACAATCGCACCAACTACCAATGATAGTGTATAAGAGTGGATTAAGCACAGAATTAATTGGTAATACAAAACATATTATCCATGCAAAGACAATGGGAGATATTTCTGTCTCCTCGGTCTGTATCATAATCCCAAGCACTATTATTGGCAACCAGCACATCAAATCAGTTATTGTTATAAGTGACATCTTAATTCCAGATCTTAATGTGGACACATTTGCTCTGCATCTACACAGTTGAATAAACAAACATAAGTAACACATTGAAACAGTTATGCAGCATATTAGGTTGACACCAAGAAAAAGTATGATGGAATAAACTGATCCAAATTTGCTGCCTAGAATTACATAGGTACCAATAGTTAAGAAATCATCCCCTCTATTGATATTATCGTATGTAATTGTTATATTTTCTATTCTGGTTTCGGTAATAAATCTTCTGGCTAGTGGTAAACCGATGCATACTTCACTAAATTTATAAAGCTGTGTATCCGTTTCCAATACAATTGCTAAAGCACTTACAACAAGTGCAATTATCCATACCAGTGCTGTTGCAATTACTTTTGACCTGGTTCTCAAAAATAGTTTCCTACTTATTCCAGGTTTTCTGAATGCCCAAAATCGGTCAATGCCTATTAAAGTGATAAAAAATAAGGATGCTTCACTTGAAAGAACCGATACAAATCCAGCCAATTTGCAGAGTTTGTGAGTTTTCCAATAGTCTGCTTGAATTGGAAAGTATTGCCCATAATACCGATCGGCTGATCCAATTATTAGCATATATGCTCCCATAAGGAAATCAGCAGCAGCAAGGTTAACTATAAAAAGCACTTGTTTCTTTGGGTCTTTGCTATCTTTTCCCCTTTTCAGTGACAAGCAACCGCGTATTAAAACATACATGTTTGCAATTAGAGCAAGTACACTTATAATCCACACTGAATACTTCAGCAATGTATTTGGTAAGAGCTGTTCACATGTCATATATTCTGATTTGGGTGTTTGTGATATACACTTTGGACCTGTGTTTGAATTTATTTGGCAACATATTCCTGGAGTGTCTACAACTATGGTTGTGGTATTCTCAAACCAGGAAAAAGAGTTGGGTGTTATTCTGTTAAGTGCATTGCCTTGAAGGTCAATGTTCTTCATTTCCGTTACATTACTAAATGCAGTATGATGAATTGCTGTTATTTGATTGTCATGGATATCTAAAATGATAAGATTATGCAAGCCAGAGAAGGAATATGGTCCAATTATGGATATCATGTTCCATCTTAAAATAAGAACTTGCAGCTTAACACAGCAGTTCTTCAAACTCATTAGAGATGAAGTTGTGAGTGTGTTATTATTCAGCCACAATTCTGATAAGCTTATCAGTCCATAAAATAAATCTGCATGTAAGCTGGATAAGTGGTTACCAGATAAAATTAGTTGTGTTAATTCAGCAAGGCCTCTGAATGTACCAGGTTGTAGTGTTGTGAGGCTATTATTGGTCAGGTACAATATCGATAAGTTTCCCAACCCTTCAAATACATCAATGTGGAAATTTGACAAGTTGTTATCATCCAGATACAAATTTTTTACATTACCAAGATCTCTGAATGTACCAGGTTGTAGTGTTGTGAGGCTATTACTGGTCAGCAACAATGTCGATAAGTTTCCCAACCCTTGAAATACATCAATGTGGAGATTTGACAAGTTGTTATCATCCAGATACAAATATATTAAATTACCAAGATCGCTGAATGTACCAGGTTGTAGTGTTGTGAGGCTATTATTGGTCAGCAACAATCGAGATAAGTTTCCCAACCCTTGAAATACATCAAGGTGGAGATTTGACAAGTTGTTATCATCCAGATACAAATATATTAAATTACCAAGATCTCTGTATGTACCAGGTTGTAGTGTTGTGAGGCTATTATTGGTCAGCGACAATCGAGATAAGTTTCCCAAACCTTGAAATACATCAATGTGGAGATTTGACAAGTTGTTATCAGTCAGAACCAAATCTATTAAATTACCAAGATCTCTGAATGAGCCTGGCTCTAGGGTTGATAGTCTGTTATTATGCACCCTCAATGTCAATAGGTTGACCAACCCTTGAAATAAATCTACATCGAGATCTGATAAGTTGTTACCAGACAAGCTAAGCAGCTTTAACTGTGCAAGGTCCCTGAATACACCAGGTTGTAGGGTTGTCAGCTTGTTATTATGCAGCTGCAATATAGTTAAGCTAACCAACCCATGAAATAAATCTATATGTATATTTGTTAAGTAGTTATCATTCAGGTCCAGCCTTGATAAATTAGCAAGATCCCTGAAAATACCAGGTGGTAACATTGTGAGCACATTATCATCAAGCCTCAGTTCAAATAGGTTACGCAACCCTTGAAATATATCAATATTGAGATTTGATAAGTGATTACTCCATAAATATATATTTCTTAATTCAGCAAGATTCCCAAATATACCTGGCTCCAGTGTTTGGAATTGGTTATTATGCAGCGCGAGTACACTGAGGTTAAATAAATCGTGAAATATATCAACACTGAGGTTGGATAATTGGTTATCATTTAGACTAAGCTGTGTTAAATGAGTCAGGTCACTGAATATACCTGGGTCCAAAGCTGTTAGTGTGTTATTTTGCATCCACAATTCTGACAGACTTGCCAACCCTTGAAATATATCTACATGCAGATGGACTAGCTGATTATCGTACAAGGTCAGGTTTTGTAAATGGAAAAGGTCCCTGAATAAACCTGGATTCAAGTTGGTTAGTGCATTATCGTGCAACCATAGTGCTGCTAGGCTTTCCAACCCTTGAAATATATCTACATTGAGATTGGTTAACTTGTTGTCATTCAGATACAGAGCTGTTAAATATCTAAGATCCCTAAATATATTTGAATAGGATGTGTGAAAGGTTGACAGTTGATTTCCCAATAGCGATAAATGTGTCATATTCTTTACATTTCTAAAGGTATCTGTGTCAATATCTTCAATACTATTGTAGGAGAGATCAAGGTAAATCAGACTAATCATATCATGAAATGTTGTTGGGCCTAGTATAGAAAGGGTATTACCTGTTAACGAGAAAACTTGAAGACTATTCAAATTTACAGATTTATTACGTTCTATCGTCATGATTTGGTTTTCTATCAAATACAATACTTGTATACCATGTAAACCCTCAAACATATTAGCGGTTAAACCAATCAGCTTATTTCCATTCAAGAACAACTGCTTCAGAGTAGCTAGACCTGAAAATGCACAAGAGTTTATATGTATCAAGTTATTAAAGGAGAGATCCAGTACTTGCAATCGAGATAATCCTTCAAAAGTGTCTTGGTGCAGAATGGAGATCATGTTGAGGTCCAACAGTAAAATGTTGAGGTTGTTGAGATTCCTGAAGCCACCTGGACTAATGTGAACAAGCTGTCTCCTACTTCCATTTAGTGCTGATATGTTGACTTGTAAATCGTATGATTGTGGAAATATGAGAAGTGTTTTTTCGTTGTCCTCGGTGTCAAAGCATTCTGTGGCAAATTGATTCAAATGCAGGCTACAGGTGCATTCAATAGGACATAGCGGGTATTCAGCTACAGATATATCTGCGTAGGATAAGTCTAACAGCGGATGTTGACTCTCAGGGAGATATTCACCGGGAAACGTTAGTGTTAAGGATGGATGGTCGTAAGCCAACAGTTGATATTGTTCAATGAAAGAGTAGTCAACATTGAACACTTGCGTAAAATTATTGTCAGAGTATTGGCACATCTCCGGATTGACATCATCTCTACCAGTTTGTTGTGTGATACATTTTGTTGGATCAGAATTTTTCACAGGTTGACTAGAATCCCCAATAAGTAGTAGTTGTACCGTTGCTGATAACTTGGTGTATACTTCCAGGCTGCTGCTTGTGAATGTTATACTGCAAGGTCCCCTTAATTCAATTATGTCATTGAAACATGTAGCTTCAGTGTCATTCAGCTGCAAAAAGAAATAGTTATCGGTTGACCAATTACTTTGCGTCGTCCTTACATTTATGTCAATCTGTGCTCCAGGTGTGGAGGAAACAAAGACATGACATGGCTTGTTTTCATAAGTATTGAGAGTAATACCAGTTGTCATGTTTCTGGATAGAGTTATATGTTGATTGTCACAGTTCACAACATTGTCCATGTTTTCACTATTACTTCCGTTATTCGTGAGTTCTACCGTTTGGTCTAAATTTGCTTCATAGTAGTCTGCCGTTGTGCTGTCATAAGTCCCTGACAATGGAATGTCAGTAACATTCTCCGCTTCATCATACGTGACTTTACGGTTTGTTGTCAATTGATCAGTCACCTTCGCCAGTTCACTAGCATTGTAAGCCTGCCGATAGTCTCTCTTTCTTCCTACTACATGCTTACCCACAGCAGGTGTAGATTTAACTTGCTGAACACCGTCATCAAACTTGACTTCTAGACCTTTTGCACTCCCATTATTTGTAGAGTCCACATAGTGAATACCACAGAAGTAGATAGGGATACAGATTAAGGCCAAAATCCATAAACAAGATAAAGCAGTCCCCTTCATATTGTAAATCTCCACCAGAAAAGTGTTTTCAGCTCTGGTTTGTAACAGATGTGATAGTGGTTCATTCAAGATTGAATACAGACAGTTTTATATCCTTTTCCCATTTGTAAATGGTGGGATATTTTTTGTATGAGTCATAAGTAAAATTAGATGGCACAAAGTGTAATCAGGGAATCTTTTGTATTGGTAAATCCCACCAACGTTCTATTTGCATACATGATCACCTATCCGGAACTAACCATGGTAAATGCTATACTCTCTTCATTGCATTGTATGATAGGATAGGATCGTGACCTATACAATGGCAGTTCAGCACAACTTATTAGGCTGGAAGAAAAATAAGTTGACTTTGCCTTTGCAGCCGATCTAAATATCTAGGGTCGCTTTTTTCCCTTTTTTAATATCATATTTTTGTTTAAAAAATAGCAAAATGTGTTCTGTACTGTACTTACTTATTTGTTATATATATCTAGGGTTTTGAGTTTTAAGAAAGAAGAAAGCTGCATGTTCATCATTCTGTTAAATCTGTTTTCTTGTGTAGTATCTATTCCATTCATTAAAACAAATCAGCCAACCCAGATATGTTTGGAGGCAAGTCAATTGTTTTGCCTTACAAAAAGTCACGGTTGATCAAACCACATTAAATATACTATCGTGCAAGTACAAATCCAAACAAAGATTGAATGTCAATCTTAAAAGTTTGTTCCCTCGCGGCAATCTATAAAAGATTGAAAAGTCAATCTTTAGATTGAATTTTCAATCTTTGGAATTAAGAGAGTAGGCATACAAAATCTGATGTTTCGGTGATTTTTTACAATTTTAATAATATTACTTGTTGATTTTAAAGGGGCATTGAGAGATTTCACAAAAAATGAAATTCAATATTTTCATATTGTTTAGATAAAAATGATATATACATAGAAACCCTCTCATGTAAGATTTCTTCAAAAGAAATCAGTAAAATGAAAAATAAAGACATTTTGTCAGAAGAATTATTGAGGGAATAAGATCAAATAACCTGCCAGCCATCATAACCTTTATCGACTTCAAGAAAGCGTTTGACACAATACATAGGGGACGAATGCTGCAAATATTGAAAGCCTATGGTGTACCTGATCAGCTTACAAAATGCGATAGCAGAGATACAAAGACACCAAGGCAAAGGTTATATCACCAGATGGAGAAACAGAAGTGTTTGAGATACTGGCTGGAGTACAAGGAGACACCCTGGCTCCATATCTCTTTGTCATTGTTCTTGACTATGCCCTAAGAGAGGCCATAGATGGCAGAGAAGAAGAGCTAGGATTCCACCTCACAAAAAGAAGCAGCAGAAGAATAGAACCAACTGTATTAACTGACTTAGACCAGACGCGTACGCAGGATTTTGTGAAAAGTGGTGTTTTAGAAATATAGATATAATTATTTAACTATCTATGCCTGCGCGAAGCGCTGTACGGGAAACGCTTGCGCGTGTCCCGGGGGGAGTTCGACGCCAGAAGTTTTTTGAAATTCACGGTTGTAAAGAACGCATTTCCTTGCATATTTTTGAACACTTATTGCAGGCCGGTTTATTCTTAGTTCAACGTAGCAATTTCTCATGTGTTAACACCAAATCTTAATCAGTGGCGTAGCTAGGTTATTCATATTGGGGGTGGGCGAGAAATGAAAATGAACCGACAATATTTTTTTAATCAAGAAATGCTATTTTACACCTATTTTTGGCACGATTGAGCTAAATTTTGGCTCTAAACAAGCTTATACGCATTTTGGGAAGACATATCCTCACGTAGCGAGCGAAAATTGTCATCTTTGTACTTTATCCATCACTTCCATGATTCCTTTGGTCAAATGAACCGACAGTGCCAATCTCAACCGACACGACGTCAATATGGGGGGGGGGGGGGGGCGGTCGCCCCCCTCTGGCGACACCACTGACCTTAATACTTTTGACTGAGTTCCTAAAAACATCATTATATACAGTAATTACATAATCCGCAGGCATTGGTTTTACCGACGATCTCATTGGTTCAATGTGTGTCACATGACACATGTTTCTCCATTTCAAGTTTAACAGACAGACAGAAAAAAGCATCGACGCCTAGTAATCTTTTCAATTTGGTTTCTTTAATAGTGTATCTATTTTTCTCTCTTTACATTTTTATCCTGTCTTTTCCCTTCCTATTTTCTTATTTTTCTTTTCACCCGGCTTGGAGGGGGTGTTTAATACGTGGTTAACCCTTTGAACCCTAGCTGTCCCTGCCGGTTTGTAACCCTCACTGAGGGGTACAAACAGGGAGAGGAACAGCTAGGGTTCCCCCGGGGGTTTCCCTCGCCCTAGCCTTCCCACGGTTCACAGATGTCAGAAACGTGCTCGATAAAAGCCCTCAATTGTTGAGAAAAAACAGGCGTTGGAACTTTACCCTACTTTGTCTAGTTCGCCAGTCGTCTTAGCAATGTAAACAAACCCTTTTTTAAGCATGCTATAGGCCTACGGCGCCGCCGGAAGACCGGCTCATCGGGTACAAAGTTATGTTGAGTGGCCGGTAACGTGCGTCGGGTAATTGGTACCCCAATGAACGCTCAAAATGAACGCTGCAAAGACGAAGTACATGTCCTTCAACCAGACGCAAGTACCTGTAATCACCACAAGCGAAAGCATGCGCCTTGATAAAGTGGAGGACTTTAAATACCTTGGATCCTGGATGAACAGCACTGAAAAGGACATCAAAACACGCAAAGCAGCTACATGGAGAGCTTGTGGCAAACTTAGTCAGTTATGGAAGGCTAAATCACTATCCAGAAAGCTCAAAGAAAGACTGTTCATAGCTACAGTAGAATCAGTCCTCCTTTATGGATGTGAGGCATGGACAGTCACCCCAAAGCTTAGTAAACAACTGGATGGATGCTACACTAGGATGCTAAGATCTGTGTTCAACATCAACTGGAGTCAGCATGTGACGAATAAGGACCTGTATGGGGACATGCCAAAAGTCTCGGACAAGATCAGAGAACGCAGAGCAAGATTTGCTGGACACTGCTTCAGGGGGTCCAAGGAGCTTGTACACAAACTCATACATTGGATTCCAAAGCATGGAGTAAGAAAGCGTGGCAGACCAGCCCTGACCTACATTGACATTCTAAAACGTGATACAGGACTGCAGTTGGAAGAAATCAAGACAGCTATGTTGGAAAGGAAGATCTGGAGAGGCATTGTGGTTCGGAAAAATCATCCGCCCTAAGTCAAGTAAGTCAAGTCAGGCCAAACTAATTAAATCGTTTGTCTCAAAGCTCTCCCAAAGTTGAAAACCTAATGCGGAATGCAGGGTTTTTTTCTTGGTTTTTCAATTTTATTTCATTTTTTATTTCTCCAGACTGCAGGATGACAAGAGTAAAATATGCTATTGTGGCAATACCAGTGTACTCGAGACCAGGCTTTCCGACACCAAGATCATCTTAAACCATCAGACGAATGAAGATGAAATGGTAGACAAATAAAAGTCACATCTACAAAGGAAAATTTAACTTTGTGTTTGTTTTTATTTATTAGCGAATTAAAAAAAATAAAAAATAAAAAAAAAATAACGTGGGCGATTTTACTAACGCGCGCGGGAGCTTTGAGACGGACTATTTAATTAGTTTGGCCTCAGCATTTTCTGAAGGTATATTGGTGCTTTTCACTTTTTTTTGTATTGTGGTTAAAAGTCCCCACCAATTGAATCAGGGAGGTCATGACTAAGCATCACGTAACAAGCCATGGTAGGTCTTCAAGGTTATTTTGAATAAACATGAAACAAATACGTGAGAAGCCATCTGTGTCCTTTTAGATGAATAAGGGTAGTTTCGATGTGATCATATAGAAACTCAAAATACATACCAACATACATACATACATATATAATAGGCACCATTTCATAAAGATCACAGCGCTAAAGATGACAGAACAATACAAAATCCATGAATTTCATATGAAATACTGCAAACCAAGCTCTATCATTTTGGGTGGTAGTTAGTACGTATATATAAAGCATCGTACATGTGAAAACCCAACTTCTGAACAAATTGTGGGCTCCCTCCATGAAGGATCTCTTAGTGCCCCTTTAAGTGTTATAGAGTTTTTCCTAATATATGCAAATTATTACACTTTTCATACAGGTTTAGAGAGTGATTAAAACCATGCATTAAATTCATGAAATAGTTGGAATATATCCACTAGCAGAGGCCCCAATGTAGCTCCAAAGTACTGAGAGTATAGCGGCAATTTAAATGATTAATAAACTAACTAATTAGCGAATTAATTAAGTAAGTAACGCAAAATGTGAAAAATTATATGAATAACCAAGTAATTAGCTGATTATTTAATTGATTTTATAAATTATATGGGAGCTTCATTAATATTTTTATCCACATGTTTCGTGGCGTGCGGGATAGAGAATCCCAGTGTGGTGTGCGAGTTGAAACAATGTCAAATTTTATCTGTCGACGTTGGCTGATGCGCATTGGCAGCAGCAGGAACGCGCCTTAAAACCACCTGTGAGTGTTACCAACGAATCTCACTTTTGGGAGCTTAAAGATGAAAGGAAACATAGTTTTTAAATTGTATTCATATAGGAACCAGCGCGAAGCAGGGGGTAACTTTCAAGCTACCAATAGTCAATCTCGTTACCAACCCATAAAACCCGGCAGCACTATGTACTGGCACTTGAAGATACTTGAAAGTCAAGCAATATGACAAAACACCCTACCCTACCCATGCCACGACAACCCGTTTACCATCACAATTCCCTGCCCCTTCCCCACCTCCAATCCCTCCCCTTCCCATCACCAACACAAACCCGTCCCATTCACATACCCCTCCCCACCACAAAACCCCTCTCAGCTCACACCACAAACACCCTACCCTACCAACCTCATCCCTAGGCCTACCCTCCCCATCCTATGCATCCACGTCACCACAACCCCCCTCCTCATCAAAATTCCCCACCCCAACCTATCCCCACCACAAACCCCTCCCCTTCTCATCCCCAACACAATCCCTTCCCATTCACAAAACCGCTCCCCCACCACAAACACCCTACCTACCCCACCCCCTCTCCCACCACAAACACCCCACCCCTAGTCCAACCCTCCCCACCCTATGCATCCATCCCCCTTCCCCACCACAAACCTTCTCCCCTTCCCCCACCACAAATCCCTGCCCTCTACCACAACCCCTCCCCACCAATGACCCCCTCCCTAATCACAAACACCCTCCCCATCACTAACCCCCTCCCAACCACAAACACCCTCCCCATCCCTATCCCCTCCCCAATCACGAACATCCTCCCTACCCCCAGCCCCACCTCACCAAACCCACTATCACAAATTACATGGCATCGTTGCGTGGCCCATCACTACAAAAACTTATTTTACAATAGACACACTTTCGTTGATGCTGAATGGATGTCTCTGACACACCCCTTGTATTTCACTGCCCACAAGTTCTCATTTAGGCTAGTGGATCCTCCAGATATAGTGCTGGGAGATATCAATCAAGCCTCTCAGTTTCAAAGAATATGAGTCAACTCGACGTTCGGTCAAGTCGACCGTTACGTACTCAACGGTTGACCGACTCGACGGTCGGACCAACTCGACGTACGAACAAAGTCGACGGTTGACCGACTCGACTCTCCTTTACCAACTCGACGGATGGTTGAATGATCGCGACGTGAGGACTGATGGGTGAATGAGCATAGGATGTCAGCGGGGAATCCCGGGTAACATAGCTTCATGGGTGAATGCATTCCTCGCAATACATGCAATAGGACTGATAGGGGGTGGATGCCCGGGTGGGTATTGAATGATATGATGCTCGATCGCGACACGGTGTAGGACCGGGCGTGCAAAATGGGTGAATGGGGTGACAGCAGCCTAGGGAATCCTGGGGTACCCATTATGTGCACAGTGCATGGAGGATGGTTGAATTAGGACCGGGCTTGCAAAAATGGATGACTTGGCACGGGTTGACCGTCAGCACCCAGGTGAAATAACTCCATATATCGGCCGTATTGAAGTTCATTGAATGGCACGCGAAACGGGGAATAGTCCTAGTTTTATACGGCACTCAATGCAGCAAAAAAATGTCTATTAGGCCTGCTTCTACATGGGCCTGGTGTGTGTGTGCTTAGATTTCCCCCATAGGTTACAGCGGAAGATCCTGCTATTGGCGTGCTATTAACTGACCGGGTTTGATAAAATAGTTTACAATTGATATTAGGGAATAGCTTTGTTTCTACCGTAATATAGTCAAACTCACATCATTTATTAAATAAGCCTATAGGCCTTTGTAACTTAACTGGGCCTAAAATTGCCAATAATATATACATTTCCATGCACACTCCGCCCATATCGCCCATCATGTTCGTACCCGGAATTTACAGGTAAACATAGGTCTATGATGGCTTTAGCAATGTCCGTGCGTGGTCTAACTAACACCGGGCAAGCCTATTTGACCCTTTGACCCGGTGCCAGCCGGCGGGCCGCGCCTGGTGTGTGTGTGCTTAGATTTCCCCCATAGGTTACAGCAGAAGATCCTGCTAATGGCGTGCTATTAACTGACCGGGTTTGATTAAATAGTTAATACAATTGATATTAGGGAATATAGCTTTGTTTCTACCGTAATATATATATCAAACTCACATAAAGTCTAAATGAAGCACACACCCGATCATTAAATAAGCTTATATGTAACTAATTAACTGGGCCTAAAATTGCCTATAATATATACATTTCCATGCACACTCAGCCCATATTGCCCACACCCAACCCGCCGCGCCTTGTGTGTGCTTGACCCTTTGACGACCCGGTGCCGGCAGGCGGCCGCACCTGTTGTGTGCTTAGATTTCCTCCATAGATTACAGCGGACGATCGTGCTATTGGGGTGCTATAACTGACCGGTATTGTAACAATTTATCGGGCAATTTATGGGGAATATAGCTTTGTTTTTATCGTAATGTGTATGTTTGTTAAAGTTTTAATATGTTTTCATTTTATTATGATTAGAGGATGGGGTGTAAGGATAACCCGCTAAAAACGTATTTCCAAAGGGGTAGGCCCTAACGTTAAAATACAGATACATTTACGGCAAAAGATAAAATGATAAACTGCTTAACCCCTAGTCATAGGCCTACTCATTCACCCAGTCATGACAGTGCATTCAATGAATATTCACTACATAGCTACATACGGCCGATATGTGGAGTTATTTCACCCGGGCTTCCCCTGCCGTACCCCATGCTCATTCACCCATTTTTACATGCCCCCCGGTCCTGTCGCGAGCATACGGTCATTTCCCCGCTGTAACCCCATAGGACTACTCATTCACCCAGTCATGCCAGTGCAGATCAGTCCTATTGCATTCACCCATCCATGTTTTACTCGGGATTCCTCCGCTGTCACCCTATGCTCACCCCCTTCATCCTATTGCATGTATTGCGAGGAATGCATTCACCCATGAAGTTATATTACCCGGGATTCTCCGCTGACATCCTATGCTCATTCACCCATCAGTCCTCACGTCGCGATCATTCAACCATCCGTCGAGTTGGTATAGGAGAGTCGAGTCGGTCAACCGTCGAGTTGGTCCGACCGTCGAGTCGGTCAACCGTCGAGTATGTAACGGTCGACTTGACCGAACGTCGAGTTGACCGGGTACCGTTTCAAACCCAAAATAACGAAATGTTCCTATTTAATCTCTTCAACATTAACAAGGATCATTCATACTACTGTAAGTCTTTAGTTTGCATAATTCAAACAAGAAATCAAACATAAACCTTACCTCAAAAGATGTTACTCTATTGGAACAATTATTTTTGGTTTCAACACGAAAAATAGTGAATTTATTACGCATTTTGTCTTGGTGGCCAAATTTGTCCACCTGCAAGGAATGAACTTCGAAGTTTTAAACTCATACAAACAAAATATAACGTGTGTCCATCACCATACCTTACTGTTCCAGCAATTAACTATTGTCGAAGAAGAAGCACCTAATTAAAATAAAGAAATCCTTCAATAAACAAAACCAATAACTTCAAAGGGAAAATTAATGAGCGATAAAATGCAATGTTTACATCGTGAGTGCAAAGTGACCGCCCCTTAGCAGTAATCTCTCCCATTTGCAATTCATAATTGATTGGTGGCGTTTCTAGATAATAATGTTTGTTTGTTTGAGAAAAATAATCTAACCTAAACACAGGAACTCTAAACCAAGATTGAGGTATCGTGACCTTAAGAAATGTTAAAAAATTAGCATAAAATGAAAATTAATGTATTTGGACGAATTTCAACGCTAATTTCGGTTGATAAAATTTAAATTGATAACTTTACAAGTCAATTTGAGAAAAACGTCTATTTTTATGTTAGCCTTGAAATGTATGGCTCAACAACTTTCAATTTCTAGGGTGTGTCAAAAAAGTGTACAATTGGTAAAAATCATAACAAAACATTTTATATTAAATGTATAGATTTGTGCTGAATAAATTGAATTAAATTGAATAGAATAAAAAGTATGAAAAAATAGTTCCAACTGGAACAGTGTAGAGACCACTAATAGGATATAAGAATATTGAAAACAGCTCATATAGTTTGCTTTCTATTTCAGTCTTTTTTCAGACATTACATGAATAAATTGCTTTCAATCTATTTTAGTAGGCCTATTTTTTCAGACTTAAGTTGTATTTAAATTTTTGGTCTAAGGGACCGTTCATTATATGGTAGAGAGGCGGCTGGGGAAAATATAGGGGGCCATGTAACTTTCAAATGTTGAAATAGGGGAGGGGCTTTGTAACTTGTTATACTCAAACAAGGGAGGGGTAACTTTGTTAGATTTCAATTGAACCATTGAGATGGTGATGATCAGGGTGACGTGCCATTAACGTTACATTTGTGCGACCTTTCAAGTAAAAAAGATACTTATGAGAAAACTTTAGGAGAGCAAAACATCTTTTCACTGCATGCCCCCTGATCTGTTGGAAAACCATATGCGTGAAAATCAACAGTGGTCAAGAACATTAGAACCAAACACGCCAAAAAGGGAGGAAAACATGTAAATATCATTAGTGGTCAAGAAAATAGAGCCAATAAGGAGGAAAATATGTAATTTTGGTAGGGGGCCTATACCTAAAAAAGTGTTCACAAAGTAAAATATTTCATTATCGTATCATGGCTTTTTGAAATTATATATTATGGCGAGCGTAGATGTATGGAGAATAAATAAAATATACAGAACTGACTAAAATGTCATCGCCCGATTTTGATTCCCCTGAATCCACTTCATCTCCTGCTGCACTGCAGTCTTTTCCTATAGGGATGGATCCCAAGGATGGATCATTGTAATCATAAAAGGTCATAAGTTTTTACCCAGAAATATTTTCTAACTTTTTGGTTAAAAAAGCTAACAAAATCAGGCAAATTTTATATATTTTGTATGCCAAAGGTTCCGCTCGCTACGCTCGCCATACTATAATTTCACAAAAGGAGGGGCCACCATAAGATTATTGGGCTGTCAGAACGTCTATGCATAATTTTGGACAGCCACCTAATAACAAGTGGAATTTTAACGAGGTAGTTTGGAGAGGGCGAAATGGAAGAGCACAAAGTGGCAAAGGACGAATGGCATTAAGCCGAAGTAACGGAATGGGAATAGGACGAACTGACACGCGGATGAAATAGCATTAGGACGAAGTAGTATAAGGACGAATTGGGAGAGAGGACTATGCGGGAAAGGACGAAATGGGAGAGGACGAAATGGCAAGAGGACGAAATTGGAAAGGACCAAATAGGAACATTTCCCCAGAACCACCGTTAAAAAACTATAAATAATGAAGGTCCCTAATGAAAATGAGAGTCATGAGGTCGGGGCGGGGTGTTCAGAGCCAGAGGATTTCTCATGCAGTGGCTACACTGCAAAAACTCCGGTGTTAAAATGCAACACTGAGCCGGTGTTTCGCTCCAGGTGTTGGTGTTAGGTCAACACCATAGGAATAACTGATGTAACACTTCTCATGGTGTTAAGTTTCTTGTGTTAAACTTGGTGTAAGAATAACTCCCATGGGTGTCATTATTCCACACATGCGCACGGAGGTTGGTTGGTTATATTGGTTTTGTAACACTTTGGATTGTATATTTAATACATTTGATCTAGTGATTCGATCTGCAACATGCACCATTCCATAATTAAATGGCAAGTAAGAACATTAATTCACAAACACGTTCAAGTTTTAATTTGAACTGTTGAACAGTGAAATATATTATTTGCAAGCATTTTGTTGTTAAAGTACTTCAACTTATCTAACATTAATATTTTAACACCAGAAGGTGTAAATTAACACAGAGGTATTCCTATATCAAATCCAATAAAGTGTCAATTTAATACCAACGGTTTCAAGGTTTTACACCATCTTAATAATGTCAGGTAACAACACAATTTTTAACACCGGTGTCTGGTGTTAACCCCGGTGTTAACTAACTCCACAGGGTGCGGTCCCGTATGGATTAATTTAACACCAACGGTGTTACTGCTTTACACCATCTTGGTGTCAAAAGTTAACACCACATATATCAACACCGGTGTTTGGTGTTAACTAACACCACAGGGGGTGGTTCCGTATTGATTCCAAGACTAGAGAGTGTTAAAAATAACACCCATGGTGTTAATTTTAACACCCCAATTTTTGCAGTATATATACACAC
Organism: Ophiura sarsii; assembly: GCA_035610835.1. Lineage (NCBI taxonomy): Eukaryota > Metazoa > Echinodermata > Ophiuroidea > Amphilepidida > Ophiuridae > Ophiura > Ophiura sarsii. The sequence continues at coordinate 59,678,481 of CM069444.1, forward strand.
TCCGACAGGGCCCCCGAGACTTAAAAATTGAATTAGAGATGCTCCGTCGAAGGGCATTTCTAAGCGGTTTCAAAGATCATAAACGTTATCGGCCTATTATTATAGCATATGGTTTTCTCACCTTTTTAAATAGTTCTTTTTACCGTTTACAAAATATAGCTATTGTCAATAATGCACTTATCAATTGCAGTCCCGGCCCCGGCCCCGGGGGCCCCGGGGCATGGCGGGGACTATGCGGGGACCGTACGCAAACGTACAAAAAACATGGCCCGGCTATGCGGGGGCGTGCACCCGGGGCGTACAAAACGTGCTCCCGCTAGCCGGGGAGTGTAGCCGGGGCATAGCGGGGACGTACATTACTGAAAAAATAGGCCGGGCATTGTAGCGGGGGCGTACGCTAGGGTACACGAATGTACACCCCGGGGCATAGCCGGGGCGTACACATACATAGCGGGGACGTACGCTAAGGTACAAAAAATGTACACCCCGGTGTGTAGCCGGGGTGTACGCACACATAGCGGGGATGTACGCTAAGGTACATATCATCCACACCGGGGCATAGAGATATAAAATGCAATATATTAAACTTTAAAATTAGTCACCGCGATTGATCAATGCCTGGATTTTCACTACCATGACTACGGTAAATTTAGTACAATTTGACCATATTGTGCTTTTGCCTGGAATAATGTACACGGAGGGCCCGGACAGATAGACAACACCTACTTGCAGGCCCGTAAGTCAGGGAGGGGGAGCCCACCCATTCCCCCTCCCAAGTCCCCAAGAAGGTCCAAAATCCCCCTCACAAGTCAATTAGATCAATTAAATACGGTTTGTTCATAATAAATTAATTGGATCAAAACTCTCCAATGTTGCCGGTGGGTACGCATGATCTATCAAAAATAAAGCTACACAATATGATATCCATTGACTCGATTCTGGTTGACAGCAGACTGAGATAGATCATGCCAACATTATAGTATTTTTTAGTTTTAGGCCTCTGGTAAGTTTTGTTCTGGAGCACTGTATAAACTAAACTATTCACAAAACCATATAGTAGTGAACGGTAAATCATGAAAATGCTCGCAGTGAACCGTGTAACATGATGATTCGCTAATATTGCCCCGGCTGTCTGAGGCCGGGCGTAGCCGGGGCGTACACTATGCCCCGGCTATGGGGGCCGGGACCGTACGCCGTCGTACACTTTGTCCCGGCTATGGGGGGCCGGGACCGTACGCCGGCGTACACTTTGTCCCGGCCATGGGGGGCCGGGACTGTAGCGGGGGCGTACAAAAAGTGGTGCCCCGCCCTGCGGGGACCGTACACGACTGTAGCCGGGACGTCACATCGGCAATTTGTACGTCCCGGCCCTAATCCCCGCTATCCCCGGGTCCCCCGGGGCCGGGGCTGCAATTGATAAGTGCATAATGTTCGATCATGACTATAGGACAGTTGAGGCAACTAACCCGGCAACTGATTGCCTTTACCTAACAATTTTCTCTTTTCTCGAAAAAATCTTAGTTGCTGAAAGACACTGATTTTCAAAAAGGCAGTAAAAGACCCTCAGCATTCCCTTGGCTGGCTCAAGTTCAACAAAAAAACCACTCAGCATTCCCTTGGCTGGCTCAAGTTCAACGCGCTTCATTTCAATCGCGCATAAAAAAATCCCCCAAATCCTTAATTTACAAAACTATCCTACTGTCTTAAATTACATCTTACACTACAATTTTCATGTGCATCTGTCCAAAATCGCGGAATCGCAACGCGCATACATGTAGGTCTGAACGAGCAAATGAACCAAACTTTATACAAGTTTAATTGAGTGGGATGTGTACATACATTTTAGAATAAGGCTTCGCGCACGCAGTTACAATTTTGGTTTACATAATTAATGCCCTACATACAATTTATTACAGTATGTGAGTAAATGGTCAACCCCATAAAAGTGTAGCACCCAAAATATGCCAAGAATTGGATCAAAATGCCTGGCACACCTCAGATGAAAGAGAAAATCCTGATTCCATTGAGGTGATCAATCCCAAGAAACCAAGATCTTCACTTTACAAACACGGTAAAAAAATATATTGGAGCGAATAGAGAAAAAAAATGAGACACATTTTTATGCAAAACCTGCAAAGTGTACCAAACTACTGCCGTGTGATTTCTGTCAGACATTTTGTACAAAGTAAGCGTAGGCTCAAATCACATAAAAAGGTTTTAAAATATGCCAAAAAACCAAAACACTGCATATTATATTGAAGCGAGTGAATTTGAAATTTTGATTAACTATCCCATAAATGCTGTACACAATTACCTCGTCCTACATGTTAGGATTTTAAAGCTAGGGTTTAGATTTCCACATTTCCACATTATGCACATCTTATCTGAGACTACTTTACATCTTAAATCTACAATACATGTCATAATCATGATAATGAAGCAAAATGGAAGGACACGTCCTATTTATTTTTATCACCTGGTCTCGTCAGCAGAGTAAACTTAACATTTATCTACGGTCGGGTCGTCTCAGTCTCGTCAGTCAAACATTGCCAAACATAGACGGTATAAAATCAATTGTCAAACATTTTCAAACATTTTGTAAATGGGCATCATGATCATTGTCACATCAACATCACTGGCATGATTGGTGAATACACATTTTATGAATAATGTTAATGAATAATGTTTTGCATGAAAATGAATCATATTGTTTAGAGTTTTTTTTTTTTTTTTTTTAATCAGTGTCCATTCAACTCGCACCTTTTAGATCCATCGATGAACTTGTCTTCGTTGTATTTTTTTTTAACGGAACACCTGGCCGGCTTGCTCGGAACTGTCGGTGGCTGTTGAATCGGGTCCCCCGTTGAATCCGGTACACAGGCATGGTGTAAGAGGCGGCGGCGTAAATGTATTGTATGGGCCTATCGTACAGAGAATACGACTTCATGGACGAATTGATTCATAAATGTTTCAAATGTTACTGAATTCCATAGCGATCTCACCTGCTGGTCGTGTATATTGGTTGGAGTCTCTGCCGGGGTCTCTGCAACTCGTTCGTGGCATACTGTGTCATAGGCTTTGGCCTACTTGTTGGGAGACAGATAGGCCTGCGGTAATCGCCAGTGGTTTAAAACTCTCCTTGGTCGTATCATATTCACAATTAATCGGTCCTTGCGCAAAATTGTAAAATACATCAAAATGTCGCCATATAATATTATAATCCACTATTCGACGATTCATGCGATCGGAAATAATATTCTGTTGTGTCGTTGTCGAATGTCTCATTCTATCGTCCATCAAAATCACACGGGTATAAACGATCTCGAAATCATTGTCGAAAAGGCCTATTGATGTCCATAATTGCAATCTTGAGCTCTGCATGCATCTTACTGTATTAATATTAAAGTCGTTCGTCGTCGTCTCTCAGTCACTGTCTCCTCGATCCATATCAGTCACTTTTACCATGTTTACCATGTTTACGGCTTCACTGTCCAAACTGTCCAGCCATGTTCATTGTTCATGTTCATCTTTCGCAAAACGCTGATTTCCACTTCGGCGAGAGGTACCGTAGGCAAATAAATGTCTCAAAATCCTGCCCGGATGAACTCCATCATATGTGACGATTTGCCTTCTTCATCTGTCGTCACGGGGGTAATTAGCCTCAGAGGTAGAAACACTCGCTTTGTTTATATAGTTTTACAAACACAATCCTTTATTCATCTCAAAATACAACACTTTATTTATTATTTATCCATCGTGTACTATGCGACCTTGCTCGGCCGGTGCTCCAATCAATCTGAATTATAATTACAGCGCCTACATGTAGCCGGGATGGACTGATCCTACCGAGAGAGGGCGCTATGTCATATAACCTATTCGTGACATATATAGGCCTCCCGCCTGCCGGGACGCGATGTTCGTTACCGTAAACAACATTCGATACCTTGACGGATAAAGCGCATAGCACATGTACATTGTACAGCAATACAGTGAGTGTGTTACGGTTAATAAATTCGCTGCCGGGACCATTCGGTGCATTTCCATCCGTCTTTATTGACACTGCAGTTTTTGCAGATCAGAAACTTCTCGTGCGTCTAAATGTTATTTTCTTCAGATTTCCTCGCCTCTATTATAACACAGCAGGTCCACATATGATTTCAACCCATGTAGAATGGGTTTTGTGGTGGTTGGTGGGGTGTGTGGGGGTGTGTGAGGGGGGGGGGGGGGGGCGTCAAATGGCCTCACCTTTCTGACAGATATGTTGGTCATAATACCTTTAATAGGCATTGAGAGATACCTTAGGGAGTACGCCCTCAATTTTTCTAGAACTCATGTATAACTACCATCTGAAACCGTTTACCTTAAAGCAAGGGCGTCCCCAGACCCTTTTCATTGGGGGGGGGGTGTAAAGGTCATAAATTGCCGACAAAGCCATTTGTGCCGACACTAAAAAATTTTTTGGCTCGCTTCGCTCGCCGGAATTCATACACACACAGTTTGGAATGGACTGTATGGTCAGATGCGTCAATCCGTTTTCAGATACATGGGGGGGGGGGGGGGGGTGGGGGTGGGGGGGGGGGGGGTGGGGGGGGAGGGGGGACACAAGTTTGATAATGATAATTGAAATGTTAAAATAAAGCAGCACATAGCGCTGATTGAATAGTTCTGGGGGAGCCAAGGGCGTATCCAGGACTATTTTGATGGGTGGGGGGTGCAAAAATCCTCAAGCCATCTTGTTAATCTTAAATATTGAAAGGTACAGTATGACGTTTAAATGTCCTCCACATAACATTTAGAATATTTGTTCTGGACTGTCTTGAAGCTTTCTTGGTAAAGCTAAATAATGAAACATTGATACTAATACGCGCGAAGCGCGCAAAAATTGGCATTTCTAACACTTAAATGGTCAAGTATGACGTTTTTGACGGTTTGATATTGCATAGTTACATACATATCAAGTCCAAATCCAAATCGTATTGGTTTGAGGGCCATTATAATGTTAAAGCCTGTAGAAAATATGCGCGCAGAGCACGCCCAATTTTTCAATTTTTGAACTAAAATGGTCATTGAAAACTGGTTGAAGCCTTCTGATACTATAAATTAAGCTTAAATAATGAAACATTGAAACTAATACGCGCGAAGCGCGCAAAACTTGCATTTGTAACACTTAAAGGGTCCAGTATAACGTTTTTAAAGTCCCACATATAATATTTGGTTTGGTTCGAGACCATTATAATGTTGATACCTGTAGAAAGAATGCGCGCGAAGCGCACAAAGATTTTCAGTTTTTAAACTAAAATGGTCATAGAAAACTCGACATATAGACCTATACCATGCCCCTGGTGCACACACAAATTCTGGTCTCACGCAAATAACGACAATTGTGCTTATTGTCTTAATTATAATGATAATTTGCATTGTTCAAGTCGAAGTTAAGACAGTCTAAGCTCTTACATTGCATTCAGGCCCGTAAGACACTTTTTTCAAAGGGGGGCGTTTTGAACAACAACAAAAATGTGAGTAAAATATGCGCGCGTAGCGCGCGAAAATGTTCGAATTTGCACCTATTTTTTGCACGATCGAGGTACATTTTGGCTCTAAACAAGCTTGTAGCAAAGAATATTGCATTTTGGGAAGACAAATGCGCGCGTAGCGCGCGAAATTTTTTCATCTGTGTACAAATTTTTCGGGGAAGATTTTCAGAGGGGGGGGGGGCGATCGCCACCATCGCCCCCCTTCTTACGGGCCTGGCATTGACACCTAATCGTTGGAGTTGGACTTACTTTTGCGATAGACTGATAATGGGCTTGCAGAGTCTACAATCAGTACAATGAGAGCAATTGGCCTATACATCATAATTATAGGCGAATTATTTAATATCTCGTATGTGCCAACATGATTGGCCATTGGCGACATTATTGACTTGGGTTTGCATTGACAACGACAATGATATAGGCCTAGTTAGTATAATTAAAGAGCAATACAGGTCCCACACATTGACCGTTATGCCTAGTCTATACACAATTTTTTGCTAGGTGTCTTGACAATAAGCAAAACACTACTTGGGCCTATAGGCTGTTCATGTGCGCCGACCATAAAAATGGGCTCGTTCACACAGTGCCTACAAATTTATATGCCTACATTGCCTTTGTTCATTTTTGATTTGTGTTAACATAACATATATGCCGACACAACATTATCATTTGCGCATACGATATATGTTATAGGGCTTTCTCCCCTTCTTTCCCTTTTCCTTTCTTTCTCTCCTCTTTCCTTTCTTCCTTTCTTCTTTCTTTCCTCTTTCCTTTTCCTTTCTCTTTCTTTCTTTCTTCCCTTCTTTCTTTTTTCTTTCCCTTTTCCTTTCTCTTCCCTTTCTTTCTTTCTCCCTTTTCTTCCTCCTTCCTTTTTTTTGCCCACAGCTCCATTATTTTGCCGACAGATTTTATGAATGGGGGGGGGGGGGTGTGACACCCCCCCCCCCCCACACCCCCCCTCTGGGGACGCCCTTGCCTTAAAGGCGTATATAGTATGTGATCTTTTCCAGGGATCGGAACGCCCTCAAAACTCGTAAAAAAATTGAGCAGATTTTCTTGCAAATTTACATTTCTGATCATAAATCGTACATACATTCCAAGAATACAGGGTGATACGATTCTTAATTACTTCAAAATCATGGTTTTAAGTGAAAATAAACTGTCGGAGGCTGCGCCGACAACTTATTTTTACTCTAAATTCACTCTAAAACCATGATTTTGAGGTAATTAGGAATCGTATCGCACTGTAACTTGGAATTCATTATTTATGATCCGAAATGTAAATCTGCAAGAAAATCTACTTTCTAAAATAAAATCATGAATAGAGGGCGCACCCTGAAAAAGATCACATTCTATGCCTTTAATTCGCCGTCTATCATGTAAAACGAAAACGATTTGGTATTAAATTTCGATGTATACATCACATCGAAATGATCAGCATCACTTACCACGTAACTTGCTTCAACCAAATTTCAATCTAGCGCCATTATTCAACCGTTTTCATATAAATCATTACACTTCAGGGTTCCTACGTACCTTATAGATTGAAAATTATCTTTTTTTCCAAATTTCAATTTTACTCGACAATCTCTCAAAGTTTGGTCCATCTTACTATAAATCTGGAAACGGTGTGTGTTTGTTTGTGTATGTATGTATTTGTTATCCTTATTTCTCCGGTAGTTGTGATCAATGTGGCGCCTAATTTGCATGAAAGATAGAGGAAATAACGGGAAGGGTGTTAAAGTTTATTTCAGTGAAATTGGTTAATAATTGGCTCCAAAAACAGCAAAAAACCTCTCAGATTTGGCTCATAAATGCCACTAGAATTGAACAACGTGCGTTGCGCGTACTACCGCGTAATCATACCGTGGCTCACTGCCGCGGCTCACGCACTCCTACGCATGGCGCAGAAGCCGCACGGGAAATGGTTATAGGCCTGTGTTGGTAGGGTGGTGTCATGTTGGGGTGGGGGGGGGGGGGGGGGGCGGTGTAAAACCACGGGAAATGGTTTAGGATAGATGGCGCAGAAGCCACACGGGAAATGGTTATAGGCCTGTTGGTAGGGTATTTGGTGTCATGTTGGGGGGTGTAAAACCACGGGAAATGGTTTAGGATACGCTTACGGTTATAATGGTACAAATAGCGTTTTGCAGGGGTTAATGAAGCAACCTAATTTCTTTACTTTAAGTTGGCATGCCAAACAATCTAAGGGACCGAGGGTTAATGAAGTAGCCATCACCATGATCACGGGAAATGGTTTAGGGAGGGTTGTGATTATAAATCAAACCTGGTTTGGGTGCGTGTATGGGGGGGGGGGGGGGGGGGGGGGGGGGGTGTAAAACCACGAGAAATGTTTTAGGATAGGGTTTAGAGTTAATGAAGTAGCCACGAGAAATGTTTAGGAGGGTTATGATTATCAAACCACCTGGCTGGTGGTGTAGTTGCAGTGTGGAGGGGGAGGGGGGGGGGGGGGGGGGTTGTACGGGGTTTATGTGGTTTTTAAAGTACCGAGGGTTAACTTGATGCGGTTTGAGAGGTAGGGATTAATAAATTATCCACGGTAAAAGGTTTAGGAGGGATATGGTTATAAATTAACCTGATTTTTTTTTTTTGGGGGGGGGAGGGGGGTTATAGGGGGTTATGTGGTTTCAGAGGTAGGTAATGTGGCATAACCATCTAGCGGGGACCCGAGCGTAGCGAGGGTACGCCGCTAGTGTACATAACGGGGTAAATTCAAACGTGTGTGGGTGTGTGTGTGTGTGGGGGGGGGGGCGGTGTCTGACCTCACTTTTCCGACGGGCGTTGTAGTCAGATTTTTTTTTTTAATGTCCTGTCAAAATACTTGAACTTAAAACCGGTTTGGTCCATGTATGGGGCAAACTCAACCGTTTTGGGTGGGGGGATCACCTTCCCGACGAAAAATGTGAACACTTAACGTCCTGCATGACGTGACAGTACTTTAACTTAATTTTACACCAATTTGGTCCACTAAATGCACCCTTAGAAAAAATTGTTCTAAAGTTGTCCTGCCAGGAGAACCCTTAAAGGTTCTTTAAAGAACCAAAAATAGTTCATATTATTTGAAAATAAGATCGGCCTGAACATTTTGATGTTAAGGGGCAGAGCCCCGGAAACTATTTGATTCTGCGTAATTTATGAGACTCCAGACTTTTAGTATTTTTTTATTCAGCAAGATGATGAAAGAACAGCGTTTGCCCCCGACACCAGACTGATATCAATCTTTGTTCGATGTAGGCCTTGACCGCCTCAACCTTTTTTTCATCATAATTTCCTCGTTCGAGGGCCTCAGCTAGTGAACTTTTTGATGCATCACCCATCAATGTGCAATGACCCAACGCCCAATTTATAACCTGTCACTGAAATAACCACACATTAACCCATTTAATAAATCGCTTACGAAATGCCCCCGACCGTTACGAAAAAGACTTGTAAATGCCCCCGATCGTTACGAGAAAAACAAAGAAGATTTGTACAAATGTGTGATTTTCATCTACAAATTTTAAAGCTCTCTCGTTACACATTTCTGTTTATTTAACATGTTAATAGCTTACTAAATTTTCAAGACTACTGACAAAAAGTGGGACAAAGGTCATGGACTGTCGGTGTGTGTGTGTGTGTATGGTGTTTGTCGTTTTGAGCTTGATTTGATCAGGGAGATTTGATGAATAAAAATATGGTACTTTTGGTGTTCTGTAAATCAACTTGTGTAGATAAAATAATCTAAAACTTAAAACCTATTTCAAATGACCAATTTGTCTAAAAAGCACACTTTCATCAAATTATCTTTCTATTTTAGGGAAATCTCATGCACCTGTCAGTTCACTTTGGCAAATTAGAATAGAAACACTTTTCCTGGTTGTTTTGAACTTTTTGCATTGGCAGCGTTGTAACTTTCATCTGTTCAACCTTACTTCATACAACAGGATTTAACTTTGATAACGTTGTAACTGTTTGACAACGGAGTGTTATTGAACATTAATCTGTCAACTTTCAGTATTATGAAGTTTGTACACCAATTCTGAAAGGAAAACGTGAGTAACGTAAAGATTTTGAGTGGAGTTGAGCCTGACGAGCCGAGCACTGCTCACCGCACTGCTCACCGCACTGCAGTGCAGTGCAGCAGTGTACAGTGTAACAGTGTCAGACTTTCAGTATGTATACATGTACACACTACCAGTTTAGTACCAGATAATAAATGTGCTGATAACTCTAAAACAGTAAACTCCCCCTAAACTCCTACATAAACACATTAAAGTATAAAGTTGTTGAGAAATTTCTCCGCTTTATTTGAGATATTGCACGCTTGATTTTGATTATTTTAAAGGACGTTAAAAATCCCAAATTTTGTAAGGTTAAGTCCAATTTTCATTTTCACATTTTTCAACCGCTCAACCGTAACAATGCGGCCGGCCGACTATTCGACAACCTGGGCATGGACCGGCGAAATAGCACTACAAATAACTGGTTATCAATAATTTGCCTGTCTGAGTCCGCGTGTAGAAAAGCAAAATGCAAAAATGAAAATCGAACTTGACAATTGACATATATTTAGTTTTACATTTGGCCTTTGTTTGGGATTGTAACTTCCTTAATATAATAATCAACGATTCTTAGCGTGCAATATCTCAAATTAAAGAGGGGATATTTCTCAACAACTTCATAATTTAATATGTCTATGTTTTGTAGGACTCATTTATTACTATAAAAGTATAAGGCATAGTAAAAAAAATTACATGTTTCCCGTCCGGACTTTTTTAAAAAAGGAGGAGGGAGGGCAAGGGCTTAGGCAGCCAGCCGTGTTGGGAGTGTTTTACACTCCCAAATTTGTAAATACACTCCCAGTTTTTGTTCACATGGCCTATATATTCTTAAAGTTACACTCCCACTTTTTGAATTTACACAAATTTACACACCCACACCTTCAAATTCTGCCTAAGACCTTGACTTGTCAGTTACTTATTGTGTTGACTGTATGATAAGTACTTTTTTTTGTATGTGGGTGTAGGCCTATTTTTTTATAAAAGCCATGTCGTGACTGTATCAGGCACGTACTGCGGCATGTGAGCCGGGGGGGGGAGGGGGGCAGAAGTATATGTCGTCCCGACAGTGGCGTAAATTTTCGTAAAAGGTTGCCCCACATTTTTTCCCAGTCAGTCACCTCGTCCTCATGAATTTCACGTAAGTGGGGGGGGGGGGGGGGGGGGGGGGGGGGGGGGGGGGGGGGTCACTAACATTTCGTAGTCAAAAAAGCACAACAGTCAACAAATAATGCCCAATCCTCAGTGTTTTCGGCCTAGGCCCTATTTTTTTCTTCTTATGGGCAATTCCATGTTACTCACGTTACGCTTTTTCACTACGTTACACTTTTGGAAGTGCCATATTTTTTAGAAGAACAAGCTTGACAGAATTATTTTTTCTGCAGTAGTTACACAAGACCCAACACTAACTTTATATGCAATTAGAATTGCAACACAAGACATGACTTGCGAGTGAGAAGGAAAACACTTTTGTTACTCACGTTACATTTGATTGGCCACCATAAAATGGCAACAAGCCTTCATTCACAAAGTGTCCTCATACAGGATATTTTTGGAAACAAGTTTAAGATGGTTGATAAAGCTAACATTAAGATTTACAAATGCAAGGTGAAACTAATCTGATTAGACAAACACTTTTCAGAAAATTGACCAAAATAGCTGTTACTCACGTTACGTTACTCACGTTACTTGTTTTTACAAATTCAAATTGTATTTATATAGCTCATGCAGATTAGCTCAAAATGTTATGAAATAGTCTTGACATGATGTATTTAATTTCCCAAAATGTTATTATGTCTCCAAACGGTCAAATATGACCGCTACACAAGTTCACAGGACATTTTGCAAACTCTCTACCTGTTACATCAACAATATATTGATGAAAATGGTATCATTTTGCATTAAAACAGAAACAATTTGAGAGCTATTTTCTTTTTTGAAACTTAACATTATGTTTAACAAGTGTTAGGTGAAAATAATTGCATATAATTGATGAATTACACCATAGTTATCAAGGTTGCCGAATTCAGCACCTTTGCGCAAAATCAATATTTTTGAACTTAGGAACGATGAACGCAAGAAATATGCAGAAAATGCTCTACAATATTTGTGTACATAAGCTATGCATGTATATTTACCACTTTGTAACCAACAAAATTGAATATTTTCCTTCAAAAGTGACTTTCAGAGGACAAAGTTACTGTTTTACTTGTTGAAAAACTTGGAAAGACACGCAATGACCCCTGGAAATAGTGCGTACGAAGTGATGGAAGTGCCAGACTGACATAAGACTGATAAATGAATAAAACTAAGTGCAGTAAAAACAAAAAGAGATCCATTTCTTATTGCTACAATGCATTTTGGGCCGTTACTCACGTTACATTTTTGTTACTCACGTTACAATTGTTACTCACGTTACAGTTTTCAAACCTCTGCCATTTTAATAAAACTACACATAGCCCATTTTATTTCCTGATTTCAAATTAAGTACCTGGAGTATGATTATTATTCCATTTGGCAGAATTTAAAAGCAAAGAACAATTGAGTAGGACAACTATTTGATGTTTATCGTTACTCACGTTACATTTTCAATTATCATCGGACACTCAGGAGATTCCTCCCAACTTGTGTCAATGCATAGGTATTTTTCATAGTTGGTAACTTGAAACTAAGGTATTATGCATTTCAGAAATCAACAAATATTTATATTTACAGTTAATATTATATGTAAGAGGTCAACATAACCTGGACACACATTTTCCACTTATTTTTTATGAAAAAAACATTTTCCAACTTATGACGATAATTTCTTGAAATTTACAAACACATCATTCAAACATTTGATTGTCCCATATACCTACAAGTGTATACAATAAAATAAAATGGGTAATAAGCATCCAAATTGAATTTAAAATTTTCAGGTCATATCACCAATCTATGGAATTGCCCTTATGCGAATTTAGCGTCCCGGTATTGCGAATTTAGCATCCCGGTATTTGGAGCCAGGGGGGCAACTTGCCCCCCTGCCCCTCTGGTCGGTACGCCACTGGACTGTATTTAAACTGTATCTGATGTGCGCATGCTCATAACAATTAAAATGTCATCGCGGACCATGAAATCATGAAGATAGAAGGGGTATTTTATGAATCAGTCTCCGCAATATTCGTAACTACTAAAAAGGTCTTGGGTCCTTCCATGAGAAGATATCGATACGGTAGCTTTACAGAAACCATTGTGTCTGATCGCAATACCCTCTTTTTTTCTTGTTTTTGATAAGACACTTTGGAGTTCAATGTTTTTTTAATTTTTATAAATAACCTTCATGTTCTTATCCTCTTTTTTTGTCAAACGAGCTGAAGAGTTTGACATTTGAATTCCGATTCTGGTGGACCGATAACATGGTCCTGGACCATTAACGGATTAAAGCTATGCTATAACCATGATAACGAATGGTCCTTGACCATATCTTGGGCCAAAATCGAAGAACGAAAGCTATAGTCTGTGCGGCTTTTTAAGCATATTTAAAGCCAGTATTTGTGCTATTAGGCCTAAAAAAAAAGAAGTTTGATTGGCGTAACATAGAGAAAAAAAATAGGGTAGGTAGGTCGGATTTTTTTTAATTGTTTTTTTTTTTTTTAAATCTGTAAAACGTCTATGAAATTTTATATACCAGCACACATATACCATACAGACATAAACAAATGGCACAAATACACATTTTCACTGTCTTTTTTCTTTTTCTCACACAATTTTTTTTTTTTTTAAATTAAAAAAAAAAAATGTAAAAAAAAATGTAAAAAAAATGTTTAGGGTCGCGGGTTAAAATAGGGTCGGTCGGGTTACGCCAATCAAACTTTTTTTTTTTAGGCCTTATGCATATTTAAAGTCAGTTTTTGTACCTAGATGTCTGTAAAATGTATGAGATCTTCTTGATACGAAAATATAAACATATATTTTTCTTATTGTGACGAAATGATTAAAATAATATCTCAAAACTTGTAGAGTTGTGCAAAGCTTTATCATTTTGTAAACTAACTGTCATGACTGTGTTCAAGTAGCTACGTAGCTAAATATAGTTTTTACGCATTTCACAATCGTCAGAATCTTCCGTGGCTGAGTGCCAGTGGTTAAGGCGTCAGACTTCCAATCATTGTGAATACTTCGCGTGAGTTCAAGCCGCCCCGCATCTGCTTTTTTATTTTTTCACTTCAAATTTGTCATAAGTTACGTTGGTCAATTAATTAAACATTTGAAGTAAAATTATGAAAATATCCCTTTTTATTTTCTGTGAATAAAAAATAAAACGGCACTTTTTTTAAAAATAGCACCATACCAAAAATGTGAAAAGTCTAAAATCTCAGTGAAAAGCATGTTGAGTGCAAGTGTGACAGGCTTGCAGCCCATAGTACATGCACATAAACCCTAGCATCTTGAATTTGCACCTCCTTGGTGTTTACCAGAGGGAAGATATGGGTATAGATAAAGTCTAGGACAGTTCGTTTATCTATTTGGTAACTTCAGATATATAATCTTTCACCATACAAATATCTTTAAGAGAATTGAGCATTTTCTCAGTGTACCTGAATGCCTTTTAGGGCAAATTGCAGAACCTGCAATTTTAGAAAATTATAATTATTGATTCAACAATTTTGCCATCATTCTTGGATAAACTTCAGTTATTTATAAAAAGGCAAATCCCAAGAAATTAGATCATTGATTTAAAGAAAATAGTTACTAAAATTGAGTTGTTGATTTACCAGAGATCTATGGGTGAAAATGGAACACTATGTGGCAGCACAGACCTCACATCCACATTAATCCCTAACATTCACAGACAATGCTACGGTTCATTTCGTCCAAAAACAATGTCCACCTGCATGCTATACTCAGCCACAGCATTGATTCGATTACGTCATCGTCCAAACTGATATGTGGGTATAAATCGCTGCTCAGGGCAGAGTTGGCAGTTTAGCTCAGTGGTTAGGGACGAGGCGGTGGTGATCAGAGGGTCCGGGGTCGAATCCCGGGGGTTTCACAGCAATTTGTTGGGTAAACAAATCCTACTTTGACCCCCTCCCCGGTTTCCACACAAAAACATAGCCTGGTGGGTTAGGGTTAATTACCCCCTTCTCCTGGGATAGGATGCATTGATATCACTACATGGAGGTAATGGACTCTCAATCAACACAATGTAATGATTTATTATTCCCTCTATATTTACAGCGAGTACCCCCGTGCTACATGTAGTCATTCTGGAATGACAGTCAATTGATGAGTATTATGACCACAAGGATTCATTTTCAGTCGAGAGCGTTGTTTGATGCATTGATGAATTATGGCTGGTTTTAAACGGGTAAGTTGTTTGTTTTGATACAATATGATTGGCAGAATTATGGCTTGCTTTAAACATCATTATGTGATAAACCCAATATTGAAATATGTGACCTGGCACCACATAATGAGAGTAAAGTAGCAAATGAAAAAATTCACATTGTCAGAAAGTAGATACAAAGTTGTTATATTATATTATTATTATGCCATTCCAAAGTGAAATTATGATAAATGAAGTTAATCACTGCTGAATTATTGAATCGGAGGATAAGGCCTTCAAAAGTCAGTGAAGCTTATCGCCACTTGGCATCAATCCTGAGACTTGGTATGCAGTCAGTCGTTAGCACACACAAAACCCGTTCGCTGTGAAAGTAAATATGCATGGATTTTCGTGAAGGTCACGCAATTCGGTCGTTCGTGCATATTAATTAGCTGAACACCACCCATTTTTAAATCATTCTTATCTTGTTATTTGGTAATTTATCGGACTGAAATTCACAGAGAAGATAGATATACCCTTGAATTTTGATAATATCTTAACAATTAATTAAAACGATGAAATATTTTTAGTAAATTTACCGTAATTCCGTGCGAACAAAAAACGGTACCTTTACCGGATATTTTCATCGTGTTTGATGCCAAATTTCTCACTCGGAAGAAATAACACATTTCTGTAAATGCGACATTATAAAGGTTATGTAGTTCCCTGCACGAAAATGTAAAATATTCTGTCCAAAACGCGGTAAGATGCCCTGGAGGTAGCGGAATATGTCCGTGTGTTAAAATTGTCCGGAAAGAAAAATTACGCCATTTTCAATATCTACCGCTATGTTATTGTATTGCGCGATTCGCCGATGACCGATCACGTGGTACGCCTTTATATGGATATTGATAGCCAAATATGGAGATCGACTCCAAATATGGTGTTGGGCTTGAATAATGAGTTTAGCATGATAATTTCTATCATTTAAAACACAGACTCACAACCAGATTTTGTTTTGATTTTTTTCGGGGGTGGGGCGGGGGGTTGACAAAAATGGACCTCGTTTCAAAAATGTAGACCTTTTAACCAAATTAAAAACAATTGTGGGACCTCATTTTGGATTGGGGGGTCCTGCCTCCCCCACAGACCCAGCTGTGCCCCCCCCCCCCCCCCCCCCACACCACGGCTGGGTCTATCTCATACGGCCAAATAAAAATTATAACTAGTTTCTCGTGCTAATTTTTGAGGATAAGGGCTTTTTTTTATTTATTTTTTTATTTTAGAAAACACTGCGAATAGGCATTACCAGCGTGGTATTGCGTGCAACCTGAAGACAGCAAGGCAGTTATAAAATCCGTTTGTTTCATGATTCGGGGGGGGGGGGTTGTGATTATTGTATAAAAATGTCAGCTTTTTAAATATTGTAATCAAAATAAAAAGATGTGCCGAGACGAGAAACTACTTTATTTTTTACTTGGCCTTACAGGTGATATCGATTATAGACGTAAAAATGATATTTCTAAACATTTTGAATTTTATTGCAAATTACAATTGTATTTTTGTAGAAAGCAATGTGGTTCTATTAATTTTATTATGGTTGGACGCCCATAGCAGGCCTTGGTTAGTGATTTTAAGTCCATGGTGAAAGTGGCGAAGGGAAATTAGGGGCAACGTGGAAGTATTTAGAGAATAGAGGTAGAGGTCGTCCATCATAGACATGCACAACAAACTATGAAGAAGAATCGCACCACAGGCACAGTATTCTACATGCACTTTAATTGGTTCACGACTTTTTATTTTGCCCTGAAATGGGTTCGGTTCAGTGTCCATGAATTATGACAAAACAATTGAATGTTCAATGTGGTTTCTTTTTACATTTCTATTCCAATCATGGGCATCATAATACTGAAGGTGGTGACATGGTGTTTCCTCTACTTTTTGAGTAAAATTACAATTTTGTAATGATAATGCTGACGCCTATGAATGATACCAATATGATATATACAATCCCCATCCACATCAATGGAATGTACACACAAAAGATTAATGGTTTTGATTTCAGCTATAATTTATTCAAAACAAAGCCTTTGTCATATCAAACTGGACACACAAGTATTGTTATTTCTTGGCCCTTGGCCTGGTAGACAGAATGTTATTGGCCACATCAATTGTTCCCACATGAAAAATAATGGTGATCGGATGACATTGATCATCTTCCTGAAGGAAGTTTCGTAGCTTCCGAAGACAGAATGTTATTGGTAGACAGAATGTTATTGGCCACATCAATTGTTACTGTTCCCACATGAAAAATAATGGTGATCGGATGACATTGATCATCTTCCTGAAGGAAGTTTCGTAGCTTCCGAAGAGGGGCACCAGGAAGTGTTCTTTATACATCCGTGGCGAATGGCGAATGATGGCGATGTCATCGTCCTAGAAATTCTGGAAACCTGGTAATGGAAATCACCGTAATTCCGCGCACGACATCCTGGTTGGCCTGGCCGGGCGATTACCTGAAATTTGAAGAAAAAAAAGAGATTGACAAAAATTAATAATGACTAAAATTAGTTGAAATTATCATGTTCTGTTCAGGCTCAACCGACTCGTAATTTGACTTTGTAAACAATATTTTGAAATCCTTTGCTTTGACTTTGGCTTTGAGATAAATAAATAGGCTAAATAGGCTCCCTATGCCGATTATTAAATCTGCAAATTTTGAAACCTATTTGTTAGTGACTTTAACCTTAGGCAACATTTTATTTCCGTGTTGTCCCCTTCGACAATTTTTCAAGTTTTATAATTTTCTTTTTAGGCTTCTAATATTAATTAAAATACAAATTCATGAATTATAGCCAAGGCTTACTTTTACAGGCTGCATTAAAACAAATCAAACACTTAAATAGCCTATGGACTATGAATCGTATGTAGTATACAATGTATAGCAATGCTTTAGAGTTTAGAATCTGATCGTGCACCACCGAAATATTGCGTAATTCGACCATATTCGCCATTTTTCATGACTTTTTAGAAATGATTTTTCGATGTGAAATCGTCATAACACATTTCCAGCAAGGTAACATTCGAAAGCTTATGGTCTAAGCTTGTAGAAAAACACGAAACATTTTCGAACTATTTAGTAAGATAGGCTAGAGGTAGACGAATCCAACGTTCACTTTTTGCGATCTGTAGATTTTCGATCAATTCCTGGGAACGGTAAAATAACAAAAAACCACGAAAATCTGGCAAATTTGGTCTCATTTTGACCGGGAAAAAAGGTTTTCTACTTACTGCGTCACGAAGTAAACACTGTGTACAGTTACAGACTCCAGAGGGCAGTATTTGGTTCCCAGCGACTTTCCAGACGGCGGGGGCCATTCGATCTAACAAATTTCGATTATTTTCCGCATGATGCTCGAATTTGAGATTTCGCGGGATTCTCATTTCACAATGAGTGTGTAGACCTCATTAACGATCGCGCTAACGACTGACTGTATGGGGTATGAATAATTTTGGACAGGCATAAAAACACTATTCTTGTTAAATTCTATTGTTATGCAAAACATTTTGAGCCCAAATATATTGATTTGTACATTGCAAACTAACTGTCTTTTGTGTAAAGTGAAAGTAAAAAAACCCCCTTTTTTAGGGCAAATCCACCTGGATTCTCGCTGTAGTGATTTTACGCGAATTGATTCACGGATTCGCGCAGAAATTTTACCCCTGGCATTCACATACGTTTTCAAGCTATCCTTGGGATTTTGAATTGAACTACATAATGGACTTATCATTTCAATAATTTCTAAACGTACTATGCGACATGTGTAGTGCAGTCAATGCATTGGAACGCAGTGTGTTATTGCAGTGCGCAGTGTGCATTCAACTTTCTGAGTGTTTCTAGAACTCTTCATAACCCTACCTATCTACAATGCAGCCTTCTTCTACCTGCAAGGTTAGCAGTGCATCAAAAATCTTTGGTTGTCCAGGCAAATTGTTTTACTTGCTGCAACTAGATTTCAGGGATAGTCTTCTTCAAGTCTTTTGATTTTTGAATCCAAATGCTCTTGACATTATGTTTTCATGCCGTCTTAAAAATACCATTATTAAGCTAATTAGTGTGGAGATAATATAATAGGTGTCAATGGCAAGGATGAGTTTAATTAATGAATAAAAAGCCTTTTAATGTATTGGCTATTACTAAATACTTAAAGTGATGTCATGTATTGGCTATTACTAAATACTTCGTGATGTCAAATTAATTGAATTAAAATTAGTTAATTTAATTAAAATTATTCTTATAAGTTGTGCTGTCGTAGTTTTGTCTAGTGTTTTAGTGTAGGATGTTATGTAATGTTGCATTTTTTTTTGCTAAGGATGGTTTTTTTGGTTTTATTGGCTAAAGTAGACCCTCAGGTATCAGAAATCCATTGGTAACATTTTTTTCCATCTGCCGATTTGCCGCCATCTTGGATTTCAAAATGGCCGCCATTTCCAATATAATTTACCCTATAACTTTTGTTCTGAGCAACATATGAAGTCAAACTTGGTGGCAAACCACATGTTTTTAATACAAGGGAGTTCACAAGTGCTCTAGCTATGTTCCTATGTCTAACATACATGCATGGCCGCCATCT
Organism: Ophiura sarsii; assembly: GCA_035610835.1. Taxonomy (NCBI): domain Eukaryota; kingdom Metazoa; phylum Echinodermata; class Ophiuroidea; order Amphilepidida; family Ophiuridae; genus Ophiura; species Ophiura sarsii. The sequence continues at coordinate 59,698,018 of CM069444.1, forward strand.
TGGATTTCAAAATGGCCGCCATTCACAAAAAAATATTTTGCCATAACTTTTGTTCTAAGCAACATATAAAGTTGATTTTTGGTGGCAAAATCCATGTTTTCCTTTCCTCTATCTCCCATCTTGCTCCTTACTCTGCATGCCTCTCCTATGCACCCTTTTCCATGCTTTGCTTTACTATAGGTTGTAGATACAGGAGGCAATTCCATCAGCCCTCCTGTCCCTAATCGCTTCTCTTGCAGTTACCCATCTCCACGTCCTCGAAGACTAAGATGCATTGCAATGTAGTGCATGCTAGTCGCATGCCACCTGGATGGCCAAACCTTGCGGTTAGTGCTAACTGACGGAGCTCTGGGGGGCAATGGTTGGTAGTTCTAGGACTATTGGAGTATTCTGGAGGACTATTGATCATTGCTTTTTAGGTTTCACTTTAAATCACTGAGACCCGGGTAGAATATACTCATTAGCCTTGGCTGGCAAGTATTCTAGAAGAAGGACAACTTTGATCACAAACCATGCTGCAGGAGTTGCGACCGCAGTGATTACAGCAATTGAAAAAACATGATGGCAAACCAAATCAACACTAGGGTTTAAGTCCCTAAAATAACGTCTCCTGGAGCAAACTCGGATTTTTCTAAATCAACTGATGATGGCATGCCCCAAACCCGAAAGGGAGGAGTAAGCTTGACGACAGAGCACGCAATAGGAGACCACTTGCAACATGCAAGACCAATACTACTATATCTACCATGAATGTGAGAACTATCAGAGAGAGTCGATGCAGGGAGGAGCTTGTAACCAATCTAATTAAATGTAAAATTGACATGATCGGGATACAGGAACACCGCATTGTCCATGATGACCCAGTGAAGTATGAGAGCATTATGGGTGGAACTCTGATCACTACCTCAGCAACAAGAAATAAAGCAGGTGCAGATGTAGGTGGTGTCGGGATACTACTCAATAACAGAGCACTCAGATCATTAGCAAGTATCAAGCCACATCCTGATCGTACACTCAATAGTCAACTTCCATGGTAACCCAGCAACAATTGTAGTGGTGACCTACTGCCCTACAAATGTGGCGGATGAAGACATGGTAGGAGGTCATTACAACAGTCTAAAGGGGGCAATAGACTCCATTCCAGCACACAACATCTTGCTTGTTGTTGGCGACTTCAATGCTAGGCTTTGGAAAGGATGATGCCAAATTCACTTACCATGATGACACAAATAGAAATTGAGAGTACCTAGCAGACTTGGCTAAAGAGAAAGATCTTATAATCGCAAATAACTTACTTCCGCAAGAAAAAAGCTGTGGAGTCATGTGGACATATGTCAGCCCAAGCGGCAACAAACTACAGCTGGACTAAATCCGTTCACCGGGAAAAAAATACTCTTTGCCCCCCCCCCCTGACAAGTGACTACTGCTTATGATCATGTGAAAGAGGAAGACCTTACCAATAAGCTTAGAGAGGTAGAAAATGCCCACATAAACTGCAAGCATGGTAAGAGTTGGAAACTGATCAACAAAATATCAGGAAGATTGACTACAAGAAAAGGACAAATCAAAGGATCCACGCAAAAGGAGAGACTAGATAATTGGTATACTCATTTCAAAAATCTACTTGGGAGCCCACAGCACATAAGTAATGAAGATGAGGAAATTGCCCCAGTACTATCAAATCTCAGCATAAAAGAAGGACCCTTTGACTTGGAGGAATATGTGAGGGCTAATAAGAAGGCACTTGTAGAGGGGAAAAGCAGTGGGGAAGATGGTATCACACCTGAAATGCTCAAAAGATGTGATTTGGATAATATAATACTGGACTTCTGCAACGATGCCTTGATGAACGGGAAAAAGCCAGACCAATGGTCTATTCTCAACATAATACCAATACCAAAATCAGGTGATCTCAGTTTGGGAGGCAACTACCGTGGAATAAGTCTGAGCTCAATTGTTGCCGAGCTATACAACAAGATGATACTCAACAGAATCAGACCGGAGCTTGACATCCACTTGAGAGCTAATCAAAATGGCTTTCGAGTTGGACGTACCACGGTTGGCCACATTCTTGCCCTCCGAAGAATTATTGAGGGAATTAGATCAAACAACCTGCCAGCCACCTTTATAGACTTCAAGAAGGCGTTTGACACAATACATAGGGGACGAATGCTGCGAATTCTGAAGGCCTATAGTATACCTGAGCAGCTTACAAATGCGATTGCAGAAATATACAAGGACACCAAGGCAAAGGTTATATCACCTGAGGAATTTGAAATACTGGCTGGAGTACTACAAGGTGACACCTTGGCTCCATATCTCTTTGTCATTGTTCTCGACTACGCCCTAAGTGAGGCCATAGATGGCAAAGAAGAGGAGCTAGGATTCCGCTTAACAAAAAGAAGCAGCAGACGAATAGGACCAACCACAGTTACTGACCTATTACGACATTGCACTGTTGTCTGAAGACGTGTCTCAAGCGCAATCACTACTTAACAGAGTGGAGACTTCGGTGGGTAAAGTTGGGCTCAAAATGAACGCTGCAAAGACAAAGTACATGTCCTTCAACCAGAAGCAAAGTACCTGTAATCACCACAAACGAAGGTATGCCCCTTGATAAAGTGGAGGACTTCAAGTACCTTGGAGCCTGGATGAACAGTACAGAAAAGGACATCAAAACACGCAAAGCAGCTGCATGGAGAGCTTGTGGCAAACTCAGTCAGTTATGGAAGGCCAAATCACTATCCAGAAAGCTCTAAGAAAGACTGTTCATAGCTACTGTAGACTCAGTCCTCCTCTATGGATGCGAGTCATGGACAGTCGCCCCAAAGCTTAGTAAACAGCTGGACGGATGTTACACTAGAATGCTTAGAACTGTGTTCAACATCAACTGGAGGCAGCATGTGACAAATAAGGACCTGTACGCGGATATGCCCAAATTCTCTGACAAGATCAGGGAGCGTAGATCAAGATTTGCAGGACATTGCTTCAGGTTCAGAGGGTCCAATGAGCTGGCCTCCAAAATCATACATTGGGTACCAAAGCATGGAGTTAGAAAGTGTGGTAGACCAGCCCTAACCTACATTGACTTACTAAAGCGTGACACAGGATCGCAGGTAGAAGAAATCAAGACAGCTATGTTGGATAGGAAGATTTGGAGAGGCATCGTGGTTTGGGAATATCACCCGCCATAAGTCAAAGTAAGCAAGTCAAGTAATTATGCACATGTAGGCTAACTTATATGCCAAATAGGCTTCTAATATTATTAACCATTTTTCTTTCCTTTCCTAGTTTTTATTTCATTTTGTTTGTTTGTTTGGTTTTGCCTATGATACATGCAATTGAACAAAACAGCAATTACCCCCTATTATAATACAATAATACCCCTCTACACTACAGAGGGGGTAGCTGCTGTGGATACAAAAGCATACATTTGATTGCTCCTGGTATGTTTTCTTGTAATAAGTCCAATCCAATGTGATCAACCTAATGTATCACCAGTGGGGTACTACCGGACAATAAATACTAAGTATATGTTACTGCTAACAATTGAAATTTGTATTGAATTTACAGCTTAATTTATATATAGCAACCATTCATGTCAAATTAATTGATAACAGATATAATTGTACACTTAATTGTCAGTAAATAACTCTTGCCACAAAAATCAACTTCATATGTTGCTCAGAACAAAAGTTATAGGGTAAAATTTTTTTTTATGTAAATGGTGGCCATTTTGAAACCCAAGATGGTGGCCATGCATGTATGTAAGACATCAGAACATAGATACAGTATTTTTGAACTCTCAGGTATTGAAAACATGATTTGCCACCAATTTTGACTTCATAGGTTGCTCAGAACAAAAGTTATATGACAAATTCCATTGGAAATGGCGGCCATTTTGAAATCCAAGATGGCGGCCATTCCGTGGATGGAAAAAAATGTTACCAATGGATTTCTGATAGCTGAGGGTATACTCTATCCAATGACACCAAAAAAAGCATCCTTAGCAAAAACAAATGCACTAGTTTGAAATCCTACATAACAGCCTACACTATTTTTGTTTTAATTTCAATCAAACAGAAGTTACAAAAATCAATGATACTTTGTTTGATCGAGGACTAATGCCCATACTTTTTGTAGCGAGTCGGGCGATTTTAAGTCGCTAGTAGAGATGACTATTTTTTATGAATTACAAATTTCAATTATTTACAAATAAAAAATAATTTTGGATGTTGATATCATGCTTGCCCATATTGTTTTCATTAGGTTTTCAGCAGAAAATTAGTTAAGATACTTGTTTAGGATATCGGTGAGTCATGAAACCCCTCTCCCTCCCTTACCATATCTTCCGTCTCCACTCCCCCATCCGCTCCTCCCCTCCCCTCCCCTACCTCCTCCTCCCCTACCCCTCTCCCCTCCTCAGAGTCTTTGTTCTACGCAGAGAACATTAACATTAACATTGCAGTCATTGCTATAAGGGAAAGTATGATAAAGTACTATTTAACAAAAGCGCACTACAGGGCCATAGATGCAATGTTGTGGATTGCAGGTATTGTTGTTCCTGGTTCCTCTTATTTTGAGAACCTCCAGTCCATTTTTAGGTCGTCCGTAGGAAGAGACCTTATGGCAGCATCCTTCGTGTGTAGTCTGTGTCTGTGTGTGTGTGTAGTGTGTGTCAACAATTTGGTATACACTTTTTTCAACAATTTGGTATACACTTTTTGTTTTGTCCATTTCTTTTCCATACAATGTCCAATTGCAATCAAACTTCGGTCATAGATGCAACATGGGAACCTTCATATGTTAATGAGGTCAAAGGTCACATACCAAGGTCAAAGGTCATCTGAGGTCAAGATGTATATGTAAAAGTGGCTGCATATGTAAAATTGATTACATTTGTCCATTTCTTTTCCATACAATGACCAATTGTAACCAAACTTTGGTCATAGATACAACATGGAAACCTTCATATGTTAATGAGGTCAAAGGTCACATACCAAGGTCAAAGGTCATCTGACGTCAAGATGTAAATGTAGAAATGGCTGCATATGTAAAATTAATTACATTTTTCCATTTCTTTTCCATACAATGTCCAATTGCAATCAAACTTCGGTCATAGATGCAAAACTTCGGTCATAGATGGGAACCTTCATATGTTAATGAGGTCAAAGTTCACATACCAAGGTCAAAGGTCATCTGAGGTCAAGCTGCATATGTAAAATTGATTACATTTGTCCATTTCTTTTCCATACAATGACCAATTGTAACCTAACTTTGGTCATAGATACAACATGGAAATCTTCATATGTTAATGAGGTCAAAGGTCACATACCAAGGTCAAAGGTCATCTGAGGTCAAGATGTAAATGTAGAAATGGCTGCATATGTAAAATTGATTACATTTTTCCATTTCTTTTCCATACAATGACCAATTGCAACCAAACTTCAGTCATAGATACAACATGGAAACCCGCATAGGTTAATGAGGTCAAAGGTCGCATAGAAAGGTCAAAGGTCATCTGAGGTCAAGATGTAAAATTTAGTACACTTTTTTTTTGTCTCTTGTTCATTTTTTTTGGTCTCTTGTTCATTTTTCCATACAATGACCAATTGTAACCAAACTTGGGTCACGGATGCAACATGGAAACATTCATATGTTAATTAGGTCAAAGGTCACATACCAAGGTCAAAGGTCATATGAGGTCAAGATGTAAAATTAGCTGCATATGTAAAATTAATTACATTTAAACAGGTGAAGTACAATTGCAACCAAACTCCAGGATGTTTATTTTATTTTTTATATCCTGGATCCGCTAGTGGTCTAACCTCTTTCTTTCTAGATGCCTGTGGTTTGAGATCCACCTTGTTTTTAATCTACCCATATAAACGGACGACCTATTTGGGACCGCTGTCCCTATTTTTGTAGAACAGTTTACTGCGTCACATCAGGCATGCCTCATCATTGACTCAATTTAAGAAGATGTTATAGTGCTATTGTATAATTTATGTAAGAGCGCTTTAAAAATGCTCATTGTTTTGATGTTATGTTATGTAAAATGTATAAAAGTTAAACAAGACTACAAGTACCTCTTATTGCCTGATGATAAACTAGTTATTAGTTTAAAGGTTCATATGACTATCAAAATAGTTTGTAATCATTATTTACTCATTGATAATAGCTTCACAAATATGATAGATATCATGCCAAGCATTCCATCCATCCATACTGGACTTTTATACATAGGTATGCATAGACACCTTATGTGCTTGATTGCTTGAATGGATAATGAAGCTGTTCATGAATGGATTGGGTTAGGCGTAGGGTCAATGAATATTAGGATATTCAACCGTAGCTAGGAACTACTTGTGTAACTATTCAACCTGCAGGAGACTATTGGGCTTTATGCAGGGATCAAAGAGCAGCTTGAACTCACCCTCCTCAAGGGTCGTCAAAGATTCGACACCATCTCGACGTCGAATCTTTAGATACAAATATTTTGGGAAAGGTGAATCTTTACCGTCTTTATTTTCCGACATAGTGAATCTTCATCTAGTTTTATTTGAAGCATGGTGAATCTTGAACGCACGTTTCTTTTTACCGAGTGAAACTGTGTCGAACACGAAAATCGGCAATGTCGAATGAGCGTCGTATCTTCACTCCCAGAGGTGAAGCTTTATGATTTATTTATTCATCCATCTGTCATTTGATTAATTACAATGCTTCCGAATTTTGACCAACATCCCGTCACAATCGGACACCAACTTTCGAACCAATTTTTATGAAAACGAGCAACATTTATGATTTTGAGGAATAACGGACTAAGGTTTGGATTCATGTTATCTAATGAATTCTGAAGTTTCGTGTACTTTCGTCACTTAATTATAGTCCTTTTCTGAATGGTTTTTCGCCAAAGTCAAACGACGATCTATAATAATAGCACATGTGTTGAACAACACGGAAGTTAGGGGGTCTTTTGCTTTTATCAAAATGGGCTACAAACCAGTCTCTGTAGCGATGTTCTCAATCGAAATCGGGTATTTTATTGTGTAGAAACGACCGCGATAGGGCATGCAAAAGAGATAATTTGTTGACCTTTGACACAAACCTTGGACTCTTAAATTTACTATAGGGGGTGTTTATTCGGCAAACACGCTGGGACGCCGATATGAGTATAATTGGTACGGGAAGTCAGGCTAATTTTGTTGCGCGCGAAAAGCCCTTGAACCGAGGGGTAATGATTATTTTGTGCGCTCAGGTGATAGCTCCGCCGTCTGACGTCAATATTTATGTTTGGTTTTTAAAGTTTACTACTGAAAATTTGTCGATAGCTCCGCCGTCTGATGGCATTTTCCAGAAAAATGCCATCGAAAACTGTCAATATATTTTAATGTTTGTTTTCTAAACTTGAGTTTAAGAAAACTATTGTCGATAGCTCCGCCGTCTGATGTCAATATTTGTGCTTGTTTTCTAAAGTTGACTGCTGAAAATTTGTCGATAGCTCCGCCGTCTGATGGCATTTTCCAGAAAAATGCCATCGAAAACTGTCAATATATTTTAATGTTTGTTTTCTAAACTTGAGTTTTCGATGGCATTTTTCTGAAAAATGCCATCAGACGGCGGAGCTCTGAGACTAGATACTAGTCTCAGGCGGAGCTATCGACAAATTTTCAGGATGTCTGTAAATTTTTCGATAGCTCCGCCGTCTGACGTCAATATTTATGTTTGTTTTTTAAAGTTTACTGCTGATAATTTGTCGATAGCTCCGCCGTCTGATGGCATTTTCCAGAAAAATGCCATCATAAAAACTGTCAATATATTTTAATGTTTGTTTTCTAAACTTGAGTTTAGAAAACTATTGTCGATAGCTCCGCCGTCTGACGTCAATATTTGTGCTTGTTTTCTAAAGTTGACTGCTGAAAATTTGTCGATAGCTCCACCGTCTGATGGCATTTTCCAGAAAAATGCCATCGAAAACTACCAATTTTTTTAATGTTTGTTTTCTAAAGTTTACTGCTGAAAATTTTGAGTTTTCGATGGCATTTTTCTGAAAAATGCCATCAGACGGCGAACTATCGACAAATTTTCAGCATGTCTGTACATTTGTTGATAGCTCCGCCGTCTGACGTCAATATTTATGCTTGTTTTCTAAAGTTTACTGCTGAAAATTTTGAGTTTTCGATGGCATTTTTCTGAAAAATGCCATCAGACGGCGGAGCTATCGACAAATTTTCAGCATGTCTGTAAATTTGTCGATAGCTCCGCCGTCTGACTTCAATATTTATGTTTGTTTTCTAAAGTTTACTGCTGAAAATTTGTCGATAGCTCCACCGTCTGATGGCATTTTCCAGAAAAATGCCATCGAAAACTACCAATATATTTTTAATGTTTGTTTTCTAAAATGCCATCAGACGGTGGAGCTATCGACAAATTTTCAACATGTCTGTAAATTTGTTGATAGCTCCGCCGTCTGACGTCAATATTTATGCTTGTTTTCTAAAGTTTACTGCTGAAAATTTTGAGTTTTCGATGGCATTTTTCTGAAAAATGCCATCAGACGGCGGAGCTATCGACAAATTTTCAGCATGTCTGTAAATTTGTCGATAGCTCCGCCGTCTGACGTCAATATTTATGTTTGTTTTCTAAAGTTTACTGCTGAAAATGTGTCGATAGCTCCGCCGTCTGATGGCATTTTCCAGAAAAATGCCATCGAAAACTACCAATATATTTTTAATGTTTGTTTTCTAAACTCAAGTTTTCGATGGCATTCTTCTGAAAAATGCCATCAGACAGCGGAGCTATCGACAAATTTTCAATTTTCGTAAATTAGTGATTATAGTAGTGGCAAACTATAGACAAGTCCCACCAGTCCCGCACAAGTCCCACTCATATGTTTTCCTAGGTTCCAGGGATACACAGTGCAACTATATTTATAATAATGAATTCTGCACTTATCCGAAGAAGAAGAGTCGGCCCGCACCCTCTGAGCTTTATAATACACGATTGTGCGCCATGTTTTCAGACTGGAAAATAAATTCTAGTGCCAAACTACGGAAAATAAAATACCGTTCACTTGATGCATAAGGTGAACCGATGGTGAATCTTGACCACCCTTTTTGTATACGAGGTGAATCTTCACGTAATGAATAAATACAGCATGGTGAATCTCCACCTAGCTATTTCTTCGGGTTGGTGAATCTTGACCTAATTTTTGTTTTCAAGAGGTGAATCAATGGTGAATCTTGACCCTACGATTTTTTTGACAAGGTGAACGAGAGGTGAAGACTTGAGGAGGGTGAGTTCAAGCTGCTCTTTGATCCCTGCATTAGATGTTGCAAACTTGTGCAGCAATTAGGGAGGGTATATCAGTGACCTTTTTGCAATAAATATTTATAATTTGGTATTAATTGGTGGATTCATGAAATATTTGATATCTCCATGGGCACTGTAAAATCAATTTGTGTAACTCTTCCCCTCCTCTCCCCTCCCCTCCCCTCCCCTCCCCTCCCCTCCCCTCCCCTCCCCTCCCCTCCCCTCCCCTCCCCTCCCCTCCCCTCCCCTCCCCTCCCCTCCCCTCCCCTCCCCTCCCCTCCCCTCTCCTCCCCTCCCCTCCCCTCCCCTCCCCCTCCCCCTCTCCTTGGATATTCAATGCATTGTAGTTTGTTTGGTGGGTGGGTGCTTGTGACGGTGTGCAGCAGGAAATGTTATTGTTAAGGTGTAAAATAATGAAATGGAATAACAAAGGGAATTTATCTTCATGAAGGGAAAATTTGCATTTTGTTCTTTGGCCAAAATGTGCAGGAGTGTGTATCGAACGGAATGGGGGGATGGGGCAGAGGGGATTTTCAAAGGCTAGACCCCTCCCTTCTGATGTGGAGTGATTTAGAATTTAACCTAGTAAGTTCAGCTTTTTCAGAGTCTTTATAAATGAAACGGGAATGGGAAGCTGTGAGTCTGTCTGATGTTTCCAGAAAAGTTATCATATTGTCAGTCACTGTAAATAAGGACGTTGATATTGATCCATGGTAGTCAAAAAATTAATAGACCTAGATTTTACAGGTTCAAAATGCTGATACGGATCTCGTGATCTAGTGACTCAATTCAAAACTGATATCGGTCAATTATTACAAATTATGTTTGTAATGCATATTTCGCTCATGCATCTTATAAAAGGATAACCTTGTGGTACTGTGGCTGACCATCATTGTAGTTCTAATAATACTAACTATATGATAACCTTTTGATTTGACAAAGGTTCAACCAGGATTTTCTAGTGATGAGACACAAGCATTGCATCCAGTGGTACCCTTTGTGTATGGTGTATACTGTACATGTTTACAATAGGGATTTATGATGGGTTTTCATTCTCTACGTAGAGTGCAGAATGACACAGCAAAACAACACGCTATATTCAGGGGGGGTAGGTCAGATTTTTTATGGCATCGGGCGGAAAAAAATAAACGGACTTGCAACACTGCCGAATTGAAATCTCGCGTTATCGATGTTAACAATTTTCGTGTTTCCGCGAGAATACAATGTAAACAAATGGCGACGCCCATGAAGTGAAATGAAGCGAAATGAACAACTAAACTTGCTCTGCAAATCCACTTAAAAGTACAATTATCACATATATATTACTCAACGAGTGTTGATTTGAGTACTATGGACGTTATTTTGTATTTGGTTTTACCGTGGCATGTAGACATTTGATATGAAATACGGAGACATTTTGAACACATTTCTTCAACCATACGCCGTGATACCGCATACGGCCATGGTGTATCAGCCGTCATTTTATTCAATTCAGTTCGCAAGAAGACACCGAGCAAGAACGGGATAAGTCCATGGTGAACATGGACTTTTTAAGTCCATGGTTACAGTGTTCATTCCATCCATCGTCTGTTCTGGAGTGGTACTGGTGATGTAGTCTCGACAGGAACACATTGACATTTGACCTAGCTGATGGCTGGATTGTAAGTAAGCACTGACTAAGATTCACTTTTTAATAGTTCAATTATGGGCACTTGTGCTGGGCCGAGGGAAATATCAAAAGCTAATTTGTTATAGAATTGAAGGCTTCACCCCAACCCCTCATATGGGGTGTTGCAATAAAGCTAACGTAGGGAGACACAGGACGAATAAGGACAGTAAAAATGGTGTGTGCCGCCCCAGGAATCGAACCCAGTCTACCATGGCCGGAGTCCAGCAGATTGTGTATCACACAGCAGATAGTGTATCACGCTAACGGATCACGCTCAAAAAAAGATTTTGACCTTTGCGTGATTGCGCAATGAGATTAGGGTTAGGGTTTTGTTACTCGATTCTTTTTACATTGTGACAACAACAAAAAGAAACCCTGTTTTACGTGTAAACAGAGCCCTAGTACAACAAATCATACTTAGTGATATTTGTCATCAGTTGGTATTATTCATCATAGGGTATTTTGCATGTTTCACTATCTGTCCCCATCCTAAGGAAAAAAAGAAAGAAAAAAAACACACCAACGAATGGGTTTCCTGTACTAAACGGACCTCTCAGGATGGGTCGGTTGGTCAGGTGTTTTGTCAGTGTTTTTTTAAACTTTTATCCCCTTGAATTGAAAATGACCATAAAATGTTTACAAATCTGTAAAAAAACTTATTGAATTTTGACAAGCCCAAAAAATAAAGGAACTCCAAATATTTGGGTCTGTATTCATCTGCATGTGAACATTTGTTCACCGATTTCTAAAGAATGGGTCGGTCGGGCCAATAGAACAGGGTGGTTTGTTTTGTCAGTAAGGGCATCCAGACATTAAAATTGCCACAAATAAAATGTCTTGTTTTGTTTTTTATTTTCAGAAATAAGACGAGCATCTTGCAATCAGCTTATCTGTACCAAATCATGCACTGAGTGAACCAGCCTCACGAACTCCTTCAACTGACATGGATCTCACACAGTGTAGTTGGAGAAATAAATGATGACAGCATTCAGTCCTCCAAAATCATTAGTTATCCAACTTTCATCATCTTTACCTTGATGCCTATATAATTGTATACCTGTGTTTGACTTGACCTGGTCATATCTCCTATGTGATTGCTTTCATCTGCCAGCATTTTGAAAAAAAAGATGAAAATTCACCAAAATGCACTTTTTGCAGGGTCAATTGCCATACTTGAAATCAATCAAGAAAAAAACATCAAGAAACATCAACATAGTCTGCTTAAGATTTATGATATGGGCATCAACAGTGACAATGCTGCTGTTTGGTCTCAAAATATCCCCACAAAAGATGCATTTCATCTTTACAAAGGTCAATAGGGAAGCCTTTTAGAGTGAACAATGTCATTGCAGATGAGGGACGGATCTTGTGAGAATCACCAATCACTCACCATCATCAAAACCAAATTATGACAATATAAATGAAAATGACACAAATCAAATGATAATACTGTAAAACAGTTTAATTTCTCGGGAACTTAAGTTAGCGAATTATCATTTAGTCAACATTTTGCAGCAATTTAATTTCACTAATTTGTATCATCGTCCTATATATATAATATAATCATGATAATTGGTGGCAATTTAATTTGATCTCCTAGCGAAATTAAATTGCTAGCATAATTAAGTTGTTTTACAGTAGGGTAAAGTCGCCAGTTTTCGGTCAGCGCCTATTTTCGGTCACTTCGCCCAAATCGTGTAATGAAAATGACCTCGTCGTTATAAACTGACGGCTAGAAAACCGCCGCATAGTTGATGCCCTGTATTGCTTTAAAATTACGACGACCGATGCAATTACACAATTTTGGCGAAAGTGACCGAAAATAGGTGCTGACCGAAAACTGGCAACTTTACTCTATATCATGACTATTTAAAAAATAAATGTGCATGTAGATGCTAGTTACCGTAGAACTGGGATGACCCAAGGGTAACTTTAGTCCACCAAAAATAAAGAAATTATTTGACAAATCCAAGTCAAATTATTAACTCTCATTCGTCACCACACTGGTGAGTTCCAACCCCCCCTCGAGATGAGTAATCATATTTTTTGTTGCGTGAAGTGGATCACAGTAAATAAAAAGAATTGAATTGAAAGGATTTCATTAAGATCATTGACATCTACAATCTTGCTTATATTGTTGGTCAAACATCAAAGGTTTGCAATATTTCAGATGATTTTTGAGGAAAAAACTGTTCAGGGATGGACCTCTCCAGGTAGGGTCGGTCTGTTGAACAGTTTTATTTTGTCACCTTTCATTTAATACTAAAATGTCTGAAATTTGTGACGGTATTACGCAGGTAACCAACCCCCAAAGTTTTTTAAGTGATTGCACTTTCAGAATAATATTGCACCCATATCAAATGGCATTGGCAGGCAAGGTATGCAGTGACATCATCCCAAAAAGGAATCTTGATTTAAATACCATATAGTTTGTTCAGTACACAAAAGACAACAATTGTGATTGTATTTATTCGCACAAAAATAATTCCTTCTTGTTAACTCATCTATTAAAGGTAGATGACCCGATCACATTCCGATTTTCAACTTCAAGTTTTCTATTCTACATGAAAGGTCATCCTTAAAAAAGTCGTGTTCCAAAGTTTGAGTTGCATAGCTCTAATGGTTCTTATTTTACACGCACAAGATGCTGTGAACTGTACCCATTGAGTAGTACACAAACTATATCGGTGGTATACCACTATTCGCGGTAATTCGACGTTATTTCATCGATTTCTCCGTAATTATACCGATTTAGGCCGTCAAATTTCAGTATGATGATGAGAAAAATACGAGCTTTCATATGATATGAAAATCTCCGTATGTTTGAAATAATTCTGTGTTACGAAAATGTGATCGGGTCATCTACCTTTAATATGGACGTAATTGTGCATCATGCATTGTGCGCAGTTGCTTATGATAATCCTGCTGCATGCGAACATTAAAATATACATGCCACAGTTAGAATTAATTTTGTGTGTGGATTAATTCACAAGTCTTGCCTATACTGAACAAAGTATAGTGAACATAATGAACTTAAACTCAACCTAATAGACCAGACACATGCATTGAATAACTTCTTAAACAAAAGAAACCAACAATCACAAGTATTATTCCCAATTTTTATTGTTTGCACTCTGTTACAAATAACAAATTAACCATTAAAATTATGTAAATCATTATACGGCCAAACATTGTCGGTTTGAATTCTATCTATCATTAGGCCCGATCACACTGGTCCAACGCCATGAGTTTCTAATTGGTGTGTTGGCCATAAGGCGACAAAAAACCACCCTGTTCTATAGCAAAATGATCTTTCAGGTAAATGGACCTGACAAGTTACCTGATCTGTCATCTCAAGATATAATACATTGTAGTTATGACTGTGATGAAATTTGCCACCACTCTCACCCCGTGCATTAAGGGGGATGTGCACCTTCGCATAGCCTCCGTAAAACTGCCGTAACTTCTTCATTATTCATTCAATCTTAATAAAAGTATACATTTTTTTGCAGGAAAGGGTTCAATGAATCCAACTATAATCATGAAATTGACCATTTTGGAGAAAATTATAAAAAACATGTTTTTTGACCCATTTTAGGTTTGGAAAAGATAACTCAAAATATATTTTGTTAAATTTTGTCATACTAGTTTTATTATATTCCTCATGCAATTCCCTAGGAATCGTTTTTTTTTTTTAATTTTTACTTTATTATTTTTTGAATTACAGACCAAAAAGTGCCAAAAAACCTTTTTTTTAACCTCCAAAATCGTGAAAATCACGTTTTTTGGTAAAAAATCATATTTTTTGGCACTTTTTGTTCGATAATTCAAAAAATAATAAAGTAAAAATTTAAAAAAAAAAACGATTCCTAGGGAATTGCATGAGAAATATAATTAAACTAGTATGATAAAATTTAACAAAATATATTTTGAGTTATCTTTTCCAAACCTAAAATGGGTCAAAAAACGTGTTTTTTATAATTTTCTCCCAAAATGGTCAATTTCATGATCATGGTTGGATTCATTGAACCCTTTTCTGCAAGAAAATGTATACTTTTATATAGATTTAATGAATAATAAAGAAGTTACGGCAGTTTTACGGAGGCTGTACCTGAAGGTGCACAGCCCCCTTAATATGGAATGTCACGTGTCTTAAAATTAACAGATTTTCTGGAGTAATTCTGTTATACCCTTCACATGGGTATTCGTAGTGCGTGATTTTTAAGAACGACGCATACTAATCGATGTTGGTGTGAAGGGTATAACGGAATTATGCCGATTTTCTTTATTTCTTCTTTTATTGGCTGTTTATTATGGTTTAATGTTTAATCAGTTCCAAATTGGCAAGAAATATTTGTTTTTTATCTCTCTGTGCAAAAGTAAAAAAATTAACGTACATGGTTTTGGTCGCATTAACGCATCACACATAATGCACAGTGCGCTTTATGTGTGCCTGCGTCCTTCTGTATTAATTTGCTGCTGTAATTCACCAATTTGGAACTAATCCAACTACTGTAAAAGTGGAAATTTTCTTGCGCTAAGATCAGCAAGCGCAAAAAGAAAAATGCACAAATATATTCCTTTTGTATGTATGTCTATTTAAGGAACCTCAACATCACAAATATAAAAACAAGCAAACTTTTTCAAAATTTGCGAAGCGCTAAACTTACTCGCAAAAATGTCCACTTTTACAGTATACCATCTTAGAAACTTGTTCAACGACAACATCTGTTAGGCACCAAAAAAAACCCTGTTCTACAGGCCCAATGGAGCCAATTCTTTTTATATTTTCAAATAAAAAAACCTAGAAAACCCGGCGACCAAACCCGAGTGGTCAGTTTGCTCATAGATCAAGGCAGGTATTTTTTGGTAATCCTTAGAAGCTGGAAAAAAAGAAACCCCGTTCTACAGGTCCAACAGATCCAATTGTTAGAAATTGATGGAAATATTCTCATGCCAATGAATACTGGCCCAATTTCTTTTCTTGTCAGAAAAATGTCTACAGATTTATACGGTCATTTTGAGGGGGGGGGGGGGGGGGGGGGGGGGGGGGAAGGTCCATGACCAAACCCGAGCGGTCCCTTTTAACAGGGTATTATGTCCTCTTTATTTATTAACAGTTTTTAACCTTAATTTTGCTCTGAAAATTGAGTGTCCATATTTAACTGGGCGCCCAGGAGTTTTTTTAAACCTGGTTGCCAAGTTTTAGCCAATGTTTTCAAATTTTGAACAGCAAAGTATAGGACCAGAGCTACTATGGTCAGAAAAGTCACTAAGTAGCTCCTAGTCCACATATCCTTAAATCGAGGCTTGCTACTTAGTGTATTACATTTTCTGACAATAAGAAACAAGTAGGCTAATTCTTAAAGGAGGGGTCCCGCAAGCACAACATTTTGCATTATATATATTAGAAAAATAACTACTGAGCCCAACTTTTGTATTATATAGAATAAAACACCACACTTATGACAGAAACGAATAAAAACCACCATCTTTCAACATGCAATTTTTAAAATTCTTGGCGATCAAAAATCCCTTTGTCGATGAAGTCATAGTTATACAATGCACATGCGTAAATTTGAGCACCATGCAATAAGCTATCAGGCCTAAAGAAAAAAAGTTTGATTAGCCTAACCCGACCGACCCTAAATACATCACTGACCCTGAATATTTGTTATTATTTTGAGGGGAAAAATATTTATTTATTTATTATTTAAAAAAGGTGGTTTTTTTTTAAATACAGGGCGAGTCAAAAAGAAGTGTACGGGAATGAATATTTGTTTAAAAATAGACCAAACAAATTTGACAAACCAATGAGGCACGTATTCAAAAAGCAACTTATTCCGCGCATATCACAAAAGGGATCATTGAAATCGATCAAAAATGGGTCTCTTTTATTAAAACAGACATAGCTCCTGATATAATTGATCGGTTTCAATGATGCCTTATGTCATATAAGCGGAATAAGTTGCTTTTTGAAAACGTGCCTCATTGGTTTGTCAAATTTGTTTGGTATTTTTTTAAACAAATATTCAATCTCGTACAACTTCTTTTGGACTCGCCCTGTATAAATATAAAAATTGAACAAAGTATTAAAGTTTCTGACTGGTTGCTTTCATTTTCAGCTATTTTAAGTCCCCAAAGCAGGTGATATAAAAAAAAATTAAAAATCTCGACCGACCTACCCTATTTGTTTTTGTCATGTTAGGCCAATCAAACAATTTTTTTAGGCCTGACCATGAAGTCATCGACAGTGGGACTTTCAATCACCGCAAATTTTAAAAATTGCATGAACATTGAGAGATAGATATGGCAGTTTTTATTAGTTTTTGTTACTATAATCAAAACCAAAATTTGTCAATCACAGCGTCATGATCTGAGCGCTCGTGATCATTACAAAGGTTGAGCGTGTCCTTGCATGCAGTTCGTTCCAAAACAGTCGCAACGTGGCGCATGGTCTTGTTGAGTAGGGCCCCGATTGGTCAATTACTTATTTGTTTACAAGTATGTAACATCTTCCAGTTTTACTGTGCCCTTGATGTCACGGTTACGCATGATACGCACTAGTCGCATGGGATGCTGGGGAATCGTATACGCTGTGATCGACCATTTTTTGTTTTGATTATAGTATGATGTTTTGTTCTATATAATTATGCAATTTTGGCTAAATAATGTTGTGCTTGCGGGACCCCTCCTTTAAAAGCTACAACATCATTGTGTTTGAATTATAACTGATGCCAAACCAAAAACCAGCCTTTTCATCCCCACTTGTGTTTTTAATCAAAGCCAAAACCCAATAATCAAATATTGACTCATGTGACTCCTTGATCAACTAAATTTATGTCCAGGTACTGTTTAATACCATGCGCAGAGCATTTCTTGAATGCTGTACTATACAGCCGACTAATTGTGTTTGGTTCTGGCCTTATTATCGATACTCCTCCTTCACTTGTACTGACTCTCTATTTATTATTTCCTTTGCCTTGAGACTAAAAGTGATAATTGCTCACGACACAAAATACCAAGTAAATTTCACTGTAGAAGATGGCATCCCATTACAATACTACATGTACAATTGGTATAACCTTGCTCAAAGTTTTTACACATAAGGTAATATAACAATATATACCTCAGTGATCAGAGCAGCTGATGGTATGCAGCTTAAAAAAATTAGGTCTCTATAGAGTCTAGTTTCATCACTGCATCGCCCAATGCCATGAATATAGCTACATGTACATGTATGAGACATATACATAGATAGATAGTTAATTCCATCCATACATCCAAATGTGAAGTCTATTGGCCATCATGTTCCCTGTTCCATCCACACTTCAGGCAAATTGAATCCCTTGGTCATCCTGCTCCCTGTGTCCCACTGAGTACAGGCCATCCGTCTTTGTAAGATATCCAATGCTTGACAAGTTGACAGTTATTCACATCCATTTGGAGATTGACAACAATCTATTATAATGCAACCTAAAATCAATATTGTAAAAGAGAAGACAAAAATTGGTTATTTTGAGCTGCAGGGGATATCATCTTAACACTATTATAAATTGATTATTTTGTGTCCAGGTCAAATGTTTGAATTACCTAATATTTACTTTTTTTAAAATATATTGTAGCATAATAAAGGCATTGTTTAAATTCAACAAATACCCTAGCAACTTAATATTCTACGTCCAATCCAATGTCAGAACAGAATCAAGGAACATAATTCAATTTGTGAAAAACTTAAGTTTGAGTTTGCATAACAAATATAAATATTTTATTATTGCTTTTGATGGTGCCAGCAAATTCAAATTAATATCCCAATTTTGTTTACTTTCCCAATAAACATGATAAAGGAAAAAACAAAACCTGTTGTACAGGCCCATTGTATTAGAAATTAATTATTTTTTCCCCTTTTGCTTGTTATTGTAAACAAATATTTACAGATTTTTAAAAAGTAAACAATAAATATATGGTCAAGAAAAAACATGAAAGGAAAAAAGCCTGACCGACCCGACCTGAGAGGTTCGTTTGCCTGTACAACCGGACAGGGTGGCTTTTTTTTGTACCTCAGCCAAAATGTTTCTTTCTTTGTTTAATTTGGCAGTGTCCCTTATAAAAATCGCAATCAATTCTGCAACCTTGCGCAAGGATAAATTTGGGAAAATACAACCTTGCGCAACCAGTTTGGTTCTTCTGAGAAGGTTGCACAACCTTGCAGCAATCATCCACAACCTTGCGACAAATGTGTGCAACCTTGCGCAACCTGGTACCACCTTGCTGATGATTGCATTTTAGTAAGGGTGTGTTGAGGTACACGCTTGGGTCCGGGTGGGTAAACCCTGAACTTTTCCTTAACCCTAACCCTACTACACCACACAGCAACAGATTCTTTTTCCGACCCCAAAATGCACCAGGAATGTCCCCGCTCCCCAGGGATTTGAACCCCCGACCTCCTGCACCAAAGCCCAGCTTCCAATCCACTACACCACGGGAGCACTACACCTCGGCTCAGTATATTTGACTCGTTATATAGTGTGGGTCCATTTTGTAGCCCAAAACTTGCACACAAGGTTATAAAAACAGGTTGGCTGTGTGGTGTAGTACTTAGGGTTAGGGTTACTTATAGTGATGAATGATAAAAAACACAAAAAACATGGGGCTTGAGAACGGAGGGTCCCCGAATCGAATCCTGGCAGGTTCCCTGAGTGTTTTTCCTTGAAAATTGTGGTCTTGGTCAAAAACCCTAAACCGGGGTTAGGGTTATGGTACCATTTTTTCTTCCTTTTTGATGATCATGATGTAGTCAATTCAACCAAGCCTATATAGTGAGCGCAGTACACTGCGCCAACGAGTAGCTGAGGGCCGTGGCTTAGTGGGTGGGACATGGTGCTTGAGAACGGAGGGTCCCTGGATCAAATCCCGGCAGGTTCCCTGAGATTTAGCTGGTGTTTTTTCCTCAAAAATTGGGATCCCAGTCAAAAACCCTAAACTGGGGTTACGGTTAATTAATCAATTAATGCAGAAATGTAAAGATCTCGAAACTGTTTAGCTGTCCAATATTTTACATGTTCAGAAGTTTTCCAAGGGTGCAAGAATCCATTCAGTTCAGATTATTGCCGAGGATTTGATGAGAATCTATGAATTTTCCTCCATAGAATAACATATTAGATAGAATACCACAATCAACTTGGATTCTCAGAACTTTACCGGCGAGAATGGATTCTTGGATTCTTCTCAAATTTCTGACCCTGTTTTAATGCTCATTTAAATCCAAATGAGTTCAAACTCACATATAGTTAATAGGAGTAAGAATGGATATCCACCAATCCTCCATGTAAATCATGATCTTCCTTTGCATGACACTCAACTTGTTGGAGACATCTTCCAGGATTAGGTCCTTACAATGTATCTGCTTTGGCAAACATGTCTGGGTCCCATAAGTCCCATACAGAGTTGTGCATGTGGACTGAGTTGGTAGGATCCTGGCAGGAATCCTACAAGAATGAACAATCAGGCATAAAGAATTAGTTTAAAATCATGAAATTGCTGATTACTTGGTAACTTGTATTACGTTTTAGCGGGCTATTCTTTAATCTCCATTCTCTACATCTCTGTAAGAATAATTTGAATGAAGTTTTCATCTTTTGTATTGTAAAAAATGCCCAACATGAAAGATCAGCTGCTCGTGTTCATGTGAGACAGTGGCGTAGCTCGGGGGGGGGGGGGGGGGGGGGGGGGGCGCAAATTCCCCCCCTGACGGAAAAAAACCATTTGTGCCCCCGCCCCCCAGCCCCTCTAAAATAAATAAAAAAGGAGGAAAAAAAAAGAAAATAGGAAAATAATGATAAAAGACCGAGATGGCGGGCGGTTATGTGTGGGTATATTCAGCCCAAATAGTCAAATAAGGCAAATAATACATGTACATGTACTGTGCGATTTTTTTTTTTTGACCGCGCGAATTTTTTTGAACCTTAACCCCCCCCCCCCCCCCCCCCCCACTTACGTGAAATTCACGAGTTGGTGACTGGGAAAAAATTTGGGGCAACCTTTTACCAAAATTTCAGAAATCTTGCCCCCCTGAAAAAAATCCCAGCTACGCCACTGATGTGAGACCACTGCGAATATCGGTAACACGCATTACGCGCTGAGACGCACTAAAAATATCCCAACATTTATTTGCTTAAACTAAAACTAAACCAATCTACAATTAATCGGTCACTAAAAAAACTGGTAAGCAAGTGATATACTAAGGTTTATAAAAACAACAATTCAATTTTTTTTTCAATTTAAAATGGCACAATATTCAGTAACACATTGTTACCGTAACACATGTTACACTCTGTCCAGCCATAATTTACTAGCATTTTATTCTTTTATACATTGTAAATTAACAAACAAGCTTGACTTTGACAATTGAAATAACATATTTAACCATTAATAGTGATAAATAACACTTTTGAAAAATTGAAGTTTTAGCATCTTTTAGTTTTACTGATTATGATTCTGGTTACTCATGTTACGATTTTATGATGACTTAGTGTGAAGTGGCGGTTATGAATTTATCTAAATGTTTACTATTTTAATAAAGGGTCTTACTAGTAGGATTAAAATTATAAATAAGTGGCATCAATTAAAACCAAACCGTTTAAATGTTGGTGCTGGTGCCACCACTGTTTGGCACATCAATTGATACCCTGTCACCCAGGGTCATGGACCAAAGTAGCTGTGATTTGGGGTGACGTTCATGCACAAATCTCAATGTGATGTCTCCACCAGTCAGTTCCCACTTCCCAGTCTGCAATTTGTTGATGAATCTCATTCCTAATTTGCCTTTATCATTGGAGTAACAACCAGAATTATACTTACTGCAGAAAATGATGAGCACTCTGCTTGTGTCCAATGTAAATCTGCATTAAGTTTTTGTAGAGGGTGTTTTTTCCTGGATGTGTCGGTATTTGCATCTTTCTGCCATTCTGCATTTTGAAAAAGGAATAAAAGGAATGAAGTTATATTTCATTTTATTCAAGTATTCAAGTACATGTACCTATTAATTTTAAATCTGTCGGCATAATTCTGTTATACCCTACACACCAACATCGGTAGTATGCGTCGTTCATAAAGATCACACACTATGAATACCCCTGTGAAGGGTATAACAGAATTACTCCAATCTTTCATTGCCCCCTCCTCCATAAAGTATAAAATCTAAATATGAAGTAAAGACATTAGGCCACATGTTTTGAACCAGCCATCCAAAACGGTCACGGTGGTGACTTCGCACTTTTCTGAGAAAAAAAAAGGTGGTGACGTCGCACTTTTCCGAATTGTGTCCTAGGTGTTGCAGGTTTTTACGTGGTTTCACAAAACAGGTGTGAAAAATGAGCTCTTCAAAAAACCGACACAGTGCTAGTCTCAAACGACAGTGCCAATATTAAACAACAATGCCATTCTCAAATGACGACAGTTATTGACAATCACACTAACCGATGACGGTTATTGACAATCACACAACCAACGATGTTTTTTGACAATCACACAACCGACGATGTTTTTTGACAATCACACAACCGATGGAGGCAATCTTAACCGACAGGCTTCAGTCTACAGTCTGAACCGACTAAATTATAATATTAAGGGAGCAATCGCCCCCTGCACCCTCCGGCTATGCCACTGACTCAAAAGGTTTCACATTTTTATAATGTTGCCGAGTTCAAAATGCATGGCTATTGTTTTACCTAAAATGTCACCAAAGTCTAAAGTCTGCATAAATCTGGAATTCTGGAAAAAAATGGCTGATTTTACATGATTTGAGAAAAAAGTATCAAAAAATCTTGAAAATACCAAAAAGTGGTTCGGTACAGGTCAGGCCCGTAAAAGAGGGTTTTTTTCATCGCTTATTTGTCAGCTCAAATAAATGGATTGTTACGGATGCTCCATAGACGCCTGGGTCGGTCTGCCAAGTTGTTTTTTTGTTCCTCCAAAGGAAACATTGACATTGACATTCATTGATTAATATAAGACGAACTTGAGGAATATTTTCAAAGTGAAATAACTTTGTCAAAGGTGGTTAACAGATTGTTTGTGTGCAAATTTCATGTCACCTTCAGTGTTTTCACAGAACAAAATTCTTGAGGGTGAAAAATGATGGCCAAATTAGCGCTATAATCAAAACAAAAAATGTGTCGATCACAGTGTATACGATCCCCCTGCCCAGCGTCCCATGCGACTGGTCCTAACCGCGTCATTCGCGATGGCGCAGTAAAACTGGAACATGTGACATACTTGTAAACAAATAGGCAATTGACCAATCACTGGCCCTAATCAACAAGACCACACACTGCCTTGGGACTGTTTTGTAACGCACTGCATACAAAGAAAGGCTCCACCTTAATTTGTAATGATCACGAGCACTCAGATCATGATTATAGTGCAGTATTATTGTTGATTATAGTGCAGTGTTTTAGGCAGCAAAACAATGGAATTTTCAACATATTTCACCCTTTGTATAGGGAGAGTGAAAACACTACTTGTGCTTCTAAAATAAGGGCAATCCTGTATTTTTGAGGGGATAATTAATTGATTTGACAGAATAAACTGAATGCTTCATGAATTGACTGTACATTTCATGTACATGTATGTATTATAGACTTATAGTCAAATTTATGAATAAATTGGTTCATTCCGTCTAATCAATTTATCCCCCTAAAATAAAGGATTGTCAAGAACCAATTGGAACTCAACTTTTGATGACTATTTTAAGGATGACCCTTCTTGTAGAATAGAAAACATCAAGTTGAAAATAATAACACTACCTTTATTATAAAGATCTTAATAAACTGTAGTAGAAGTCTACAATCAAAACAAATAATTCTTGATTATTTCCTCGCAGTCAATGCCACCGTCTGCGTGACCATGACAGCATTGTGCGCTAGTAGTTCTGTAATTCAGTGCGTTGCTAGATTGTTTGGATGAACGCGAGGGCCATGATCGACAATTATTTGTTTTGATGTACACTTACATAATTTACAGTTACACTTAAATGCACTATGCACCTATTTAATTGCATCCCCGGCCCGGGGGACCCGAGACATGACAGGGACCATGCGGGGACCGTACAAAACATGTTGCCCGGCTATGCGGGGTCGTGTACCTGGGACGTACAAAAGGTGCCCAGGCTACAGGGGCAGAATTTCGTAACCAACCGCGCGAATCCGTTAAGATTTTCGCGGAAGGATTTTGCGAGAATCCATGGATTCTCGCCAATTTTGAGAATCCATGGATTATTGCGAAATTAATGAAAATAATATCAAGAATAAGGCTATAAGCTTGCACAACTTCCAAATTCGGCATGTTTGTTGACTAAGGGTCAAATACCAGTCATCTAGGTCCTGTTTTGGACTTGAAATCGATTCGCGGATTCGCGCCGAAATTCTACCCCTGGGCTAGCCGGGGCGTGTAGCGGGGACAGTGGCGTAACCAGCGGGGCCCCCCACTTGGAATTGGAACCCTTGCCCCCCCAAATGAAATCAACTACGGCTGTAAATAAAATTTACAAAAAAAGTACACACCAAATCCCCCAATAATGACGTCCATAAATGGCACTGTCGGTTCATTTGACGAAAGGAATCATGGAACTATGATGGTCAAAAGTTCACATATGAAAAAATTTCGCGCTTTACGCGCGCATGTCTTCTTAAAATGAAATATTCTTTGGTACAAGCTTATTTAGAGCCAAAATGTAGCTCAATCGTGCAAAAATAGCTGTAAAGTCAAAAAAAATCGCGCGCATCTCTTTACTCAAAAAAATCTTGGATTGTCTTAGGAGCCCCCCCCCCATTTCAAGTCACTGCCCTCTTCCTGCCCCCCTCCCCCCAAATGAAAAAGTCTAGTTACACCACTGAGCGGGGACGTACATCAAGTGCTGAAAAAATATGCCGGGGAATGGAATGTAGCGGGGGTGTAGGGGTGGGTACACAAATGTATACCCCGGGCGTGTGTACACATACATAGTGGGGATGTACGCTAAGGTACATAAAATGTATACACATGGTCATGGACAGTACTGTACATGTAGCTGGGGTTTACACTTTGTCCCAGCTATGGGGGGCCGGGACTGTACGCCGCTGTACACTTTGTCCTGGCTAAGGGGGGCCGGGACCGTATGGCGCGCAGCGACGTACACTTTGTCCCGGATGGGGGTCAGGCCGGGACTGTAAATAAAATAACACAACTGGCAGTTGTGGGACGTACAAAACATGGTGCTCCGCCCTGCGGAGACCATACACAGGGCGTCACAACAACATCTTGACCCCTCCCTGATACATTCCAGTTTAGCTGTTTAAGCTCTATAGTAATTACCACATCAAGCATCAAGTGTGTAAATTCGGTGTAAATTCTCACCAATTCTGCAATACACACGCAGACCTTCCGAATTCGGAGTTTCTGGAGACACAGCCTATGAAAAGCACAACAAATCAATTGATTGTTACGACTCATGTGCGTGTGTCAACTCACCTTATGTACTGTTATTGTTAACCTCTCTGTCGTACAAGCAGTTATACATGATATGTAGCTGTTGTAGAATTGTTTAAATCCAGTTGTGTTTGTCAACAACATCACCCGTCCCCGCATCAATCTCCATTTTTGTGTGACCGGATCATAATTCAGTCTCTTTACCATATCTATGTTCTGTTCGTATAACGACGTATTGCGATATTGCTCAGTGATAAGCAAAGTCTGTTGAAGAGACACTAAACATCGTAACGGGTTTTTCGTAATTTGAAAGGAAAACTGTCAAAATAGCAGTTCTTTAATGTCTTTTTGCTAAAAAACGTCCCGTGGGCCACGCTTGTTTTTTCTTGAAAATGCAAGTTAAAGTCTTTATCTTCCAGTTAAGACTATAAAAAGACGTGGCCCACGGGCCAATTAAATACAATCAGTCGGTTAATATTGGTCTCTACGAAAATCTATCCCATAGACTTGTGTACAAAATACAATTCGCCATGTCGCAATTTTGGAAATATCCTTGGAAAATCCCCCAAATTTAGTAACAAAATAAAACGATGTCCTTCCCCCCCTGGCTATATTGATCGGAATGCATGAAATTTGACAGTGATTGATAGAATTGTATACCCCTCCACTATACCTAACCGTTATAACAGAATAAACTGCAATAGGAAAGGTGCATTGAACTCTTGCACAATTGAATTTGCATTTCCGACTTTTTTATTTGAACATAAGTTATTCAAGCTGCCTTTCGCATGATTTCAATACCATTAGCAGTTGCCTGCGCAGGCGTGGTTTACATAAACTAGCGCTATGGTCGTAAGAAGCATTCCTTGACTTTGTATATATTGTTTCACTCACACCATATATATAGATCCTTTTCTTCTCAAGGATCTATGCTCACACCAAACAATTCATGTGAGCATGAATACCAGGGCTCAAACTTCATCGAGGCCATTGCGGCACCCTTTTGAGGTTTTGCCTTGGTGCCCTACACCTTTGCTAACTTTCAAGGTATTCTTGAACATTTGTTGGCCTTAGTGCCCCATCATAAATTTGTTCAGTGGCCTTCAAATTGGGTGCCCTCTAAATTAAAGTTTGAGCGGAGGTGAGTCACCCATTTTACTCTTTTGATCCCTTGGGATCACCCTTAGGAATCAAACTCATCAGGGGAATACTTGAGCCCAAAAAATGACAGATGAAATGGGGTGAGGGAGGGGGAATGCCGCTCCCACAAAACATCATAAAAAGCATTCCAAGATTGCGCAATGAAGAGCGAGTGGATACCACCAGCACAGTGTTGCTGTTGGGTATGGCATGGTTTTGGTTTTAACATCACTCTCAAAAGATTCACAATACCATGAAATGGCCTACATTCCTGCTATGCAAGATCAATTCGGACAATAGGATTTACACACAATGTTCTTCCTCGGTTCATTCAGGTGTAGGCTATGAGCATGGTCTATCACTTTGCATACAGGTTTTGATCATATTACATTTAACAAACTTGTAGGCCATTATCAAATCTATGAATGTTAGACTATAAATACATACAATTAATTGTATATGACCCGTCAGTAGCCAACGTTGAGTGAGTCTATTGTATACCATGCAATTTTGTTTTCCCTTTGGAAAAAGGATGTCAATCTCGTGCAATTTAATATGACCAAATGTCAGCCTTATATACAATGCCAACAATAAGACATTCAAATGTGGTTCAACTCCATAATGTACAACTGGGGGAAATAAACTTAGAAGTGGAGAGGACATGCCATTTAGGGAAATTTGAAAGGGGCACCAACTTTCTCCAAAAGGCAATGTACTTTTTAATGAAGTGAAAACAGCCAGAAATTGAGGGCAACTAGGTGGGTATCCAACACAACCTTGGAAGGAAATAAACTGTGGACTACTCAGGTCAATATCTTATTGTTGTTGATGACGTATTGGCCACTCTTACTACACATTGTGCAAATATTATAATCAATTTACATGGATATGAATGAATTATTGTATTTGAAATAAATTTCATTGTTCAATTATGTTTAATCAATTTTACATGTCTGATTGCATTATAACATAACATTTTAAAATCTATGAATTATTTTATCAATAGTACAGATCAGGTTATTTTCCTTGCCTTTTTGATATGTGCCAAACTTTCTGAAAAATGTCCAATCCTGGCGCCACTAAAAGTCAGACAAGCAATCCTTGAATAAAAATGAAAAAAAATCTTCAGATCCCTGATGTACAAAGTTTGATCCATCTTAGATTATCATGGGTGAAAAGCACTAGGGGGGCAAGATTGTTAAAGCACACACATTTGTATAAATTTGGTAAAAATACATCTCTGATATTAGGCACCCCCCCCTGTTTTATGGGCAGACAGACCTGTCAAATAGGGTCTGTTGGTCGGGGTTTTTAACCGCGATGTATATCGAGGTTCTTGTGACGCACGGCATCACTAGCCTCGTATCTGCGGGCACTGTTGTCATTGTTATGCATTCCGTTTTTTGTGTGTAATGTTAAAAAGCTAACTACTTTTTCGTTAAGGTATGGTTATCACTCAAAAATCGCGAGAATACTGTGAACCATATTTACTTAGATGTGTAGAAAGAAATGTTTCGAAAATCGATTTGGATACATACGCAATGTGAATTTTTGTTATGAAATACGTCATATCCTGGACTGTGCTGATATTGAACGATATTATACAAGCACGAGGCTATAGTGATCATGTGTGATAGCCGCAGGAGACGGCTTAAGTGGTATGCCTTGGTAAATATTGGATAAACCATAGACGGTGGATAAACCATGGACTTATTTGATCCGATGGATAAACAAACATATCTTCGAAGCAGTAAAGACGGTTAGTGCTGTTCAGTCGAGATTAATACTACAGTACAACAATAATAACACGCAGATAATAGTTAATTGGTAGCAGCCTTGAGTAAACCAGAGAGATGTTATACTAATAGTAATACACCTCCCTGGGTAAACTCCTTGGTAAACTCTCAGAAATCCAAAATTAACAAACCACGAAACTATTTATTAAGCCAATTGAGAAGACAGTATTGTAAGGAAATAACTAGTAAAGTTTCAACTGTTTAAAAATTGATTTTGCACAAATAAGTCTCATTTTCCATCATCACAACAGCAATTCATTAACTCATGTGGCGGCCGGCCGCCCTTTCCCAAAAACTTAATATTTTTGTTATTAACCATTCGTATGCTATTTTTTGTGTAAGTGTACAATGACTGAGATTGCATTCATAATGGGCCTCTAAATTCTGATTTTTTAAATACTATTTGTCCATAATATTACTCTATCTTGCTGTCATCACTATATTTGTTTGTTCATTAAATGTGCTCACAAATGCAGATTAAAATACTATTTAGTATTGTTAAAATAATATTTTTATGCCGTCCACTCGCGAGCGCGATCCTGACCTAGCAATTGTAATATAGTACGCAATGTGTTAATACTGATTCGCACGTGTTTCGTGTGGGCGATGGTTCACGCGCGCTGTATAAACTTCCTCGAAGCATTCGCTAATTAATGAATAATGGAGCTGAATCAGTAACGGGAATTCAATACAAGGGTTGGCCATTGTGAATGAGGGGTGAGATGCCATGTGTTTTTGGTATAGAAATCCTACAGCTCCGCTATATCTATGGTTGAGTTTTAAAAAAATCGCGTCGCCTACCTCTGCTCTGGTGCTTAAAATATATTAATTGTGCTACACTTAAAAAAGGGAATACCATAATTATTTAGTTTGTTTACATCACGGATCGGCGATCACGTTCGCTTGAAAAGAGGCTATAGGTTCATTAACACACTTTGGAGTTAAAAATACACAAGCACATGCAGAACACACAGAAGACCACGTGACCACTTAGCCTAGATAAATACTAATTAGGATTATACCATTTCTCAAGGGGTGTGTCCTCATTTTATTATTCAATTTCTCAAATAGTGTGTTCTCAATACGAACTTAAAATTCAGGGGAGGGGAGATACGTGATACCCATCATCTCCATAGTTTATAAACATTTACAATGATCTAAAACACTAAAATGAACTGAACTTTTGTTGATTATAAATTGAGAAGTGGATTAGGTAGGGAGGAGAGGGGAGGTTTGTTTAGTCAATTAAATTAAACAATATACATTTACTGTGATCTTAAAAACCTAGAGAGGGTTAGGGGTAAAGGGTAGGGGAGGGAGGGGCCAGGGGGAAATAGAGGTAGATAGTCAATTAAAAAATGTATATTTACGGTGATCTAAAAACACTAATTGGACTCAACTGAGTTCATGATAAAGATAGTCTGGAGAGGAGTAGGGAGGGAAAGGTGGAGGGAGAGCGCATGTTACAGGGGAGGAGTAGGGGAGATTGACTCTAGAGGGAGGGACAGTGGGAGGAGCATGGATGGGGAAATTGTCTCGGTGTGAGAGGGGCAGGAGGATTATCTCAAGAGGTTGAACACGGATTTGATTTACATAAGGGGGGGGGAAGATAGTTAGGCCTATTCAATACCCAGTTGATTTGACAGTTTTGATGTAAAGTAAAAAAAGAAGTGAAAGGAACCTTGTACTTTGTTAATGGGCAAGATGGTCTCGAGAGGGGAGGGGGCAGAAACATTGAAGCCTATCAGGTGCCTTATTTACTATAACTTTAGTTATACTTACATTGATTAAATTAATCGATTAATCTAAAAATACTAATAGAACTGAACTTACTTTGTTGATGATCAAGATTGTCTCGAGGGAAGTGAGGGGGCGGGGGACTTTGATATGGTGAATAAGGGGTAGGTTGTAAAAATGACCATGTTTGGTGGTACCAAGTGTTATTTTGGTGGTTCCCAGTGTTGCTGGTTCCGTGCTCAATGAATACGTTTTGGGGGTTGTGTTTGGATGTGGTGAATAAGGAGAGGTGGGTTGACAAAATATGCATACAACTAACATGTGATTATAACCAGATACAAAACAATTGCAACAGACACACGTTTGGGCCTTTGTTACTTCTATAGACAGTACAAAAGGCCTACAATTCCATTTCCTATGTATGATGGAGGATAATAATTATTTAGTAATTATGTTAATGAGCTCATTTGCATATTTTGCTATATTATTAGTTTTAGCTCTTACTCTTTGAGTACAATGACAGATAAACTTAAGCTAGGATGGTTAGACATGATCAGCTCCAACGCTGGTCCAACCAAGCTCTCATTTTCATTTGTATACATTTGATAATTAGCTAATTTGCATATTGGCTCAATACTTGAATTGGCTGTAACTCCTTAATGCAAGGACTATCTCAATTAAATATAACTCTTCAATTAAATAGACTGAGTGAACCTCTACAAAACTAGGATGGTTATACATGACTAGATCTATCATTTATCAATGTTAGGGCTGAATCGTATGGTTGTAATTATGCTAATGAGCTCATTTGCATATTTTGGTCAAATCTTTATTTTGGCTCTTAATCATGAAAACAATGAGTGGTACACTTCCAAATTGGCTAGAATGGTAAAACATGATCAGCTCCACCAATGGTCCAAGCTAGATCTCATTTATATTTGTGCTAATATGGTAATTAGCTAATTTGCATATTTTGGCTCAATACTTGAATTGGGTGTAACTCCTTAATGCAAGGACTATCTCAATTAAATATAACTCTTCAATGAAATAGACTGAGTTAACCGCTACAAAACTAGGATGGTTATACATGACTAGATCTATCATTGATCTATGTTAGGGCTGAATCGTATGGTTGTTATTATGCTAATGAGGTCATTTGCATATTTTGTTCAAATCTTTATTTTGGCTCTTAATCATGAAAACAATAACTGATACACTTCCAAATTGGCTCGAATCGTAAAACATGATCAGCTCCACCAATGGTCTAAGCTAGATCTCTATTACATTTGTGCTAATATGATAATTAGCTAATTTGCATATTTTGCCTGAATATTTGAATTGGCTGTAACTCCTTACTGCAAGGACTAATTGAATTAAATATAAATGTTCAATGAATAGATTGACTTAACCTATTACAAACTAGGATGGTTATACATGGCTAGATCTATCTTTTATTAATGTTAATGCTGATCCATATGGTTGTAATTATGCTAATGAGCTTATTTGCATATTTTGGTCAAATCTTTATTTTGGCCCTTAATCATGAAAACAATGAGTGATACACTTCTAAATTGGCTAGAATGGTAAAACATGATCAGCTCCACCAATGGTCCAAGCTATGTCCCATTTATATTTGTGCTAATATGATAATTAGCTAATTTGCATATTTTGCCTGAATATTTGAATTGGCTGTAACTCCTTAATGCAAGGACTAATTCAATTAAATATAAATCTTCAATGAATAGACTGACTTAACCTCTTACAAACTAGGATGGTTATACATGGCTAGATCTATCTTTGATTAAAGTTAATACTAATTCATATGGTTGTAATTATGCTAATGAGCTTATTTGCATATTTTGGTCAAAATGTTGAATTAGCTATAACGCTTAAAGACAACAACTAATTTAATTAAATATAATCTTAATCAAATATACTGATTTAACCTCTACCAAAACTTGGATGGTTAGACATGACCTGACCTATCAGTGATCAATGCTAGGGCATATTTATATGGTTGTTATGCAAATGAGCTCATTTGCATATTTTGTCAAATCTTTGATCTGGCTCCTAATCCTAAAAACAATGAGTAATAAACTTCCAAGTTGGCTAGTATTGTAGAACATGATCGGCTGCACCATTGGTCTAAGCTAGATTCCATTAGCATTTGTGTAAATATAATAATTAGCTCATTTTCA
The DNA here is from genome assembly GCA_035610835.1 of Ophiura sarsii. Classification (NCBI taxonomy): domain Eukaryota; kingdom Metazoa; phylum Echinodermata; class Ophiuroidea; order Amphilepidida; family Ophiuridae; genus Ophiura; species Ophiura sarsii. The sequence continues at coordinate 59,730,336 of CM069444.1, forward strand.
TATTTTAGTCAAAATGTTGAATAACTCTGCAAGGGAACACCTCATTCAATTAAATATAATTATTCAACTAATAAATAGGCAGACTTCACCTCTACCAAACTAAGATGGTTCGACATGACCAAATTTATTATTGATCAATGTTAGGGCTTTAGATGTAATTATTCTAATGTGCTAATTTGCATATTTGGTCAAATCTTTGATTTGGCTCTTAATTTTGAAAACAATGGGTAATACACTTCCAAGTTAACTACAGCCTACAGTGTGATAGGACATGATCAGCTGCACCATTGGTCCAAGCTAGTTCTCATTTGCATTTGTGTAAACATGATAATTAGCTCATTTGTATATTTAAGTCAAAATTTTGAATTAGCTATAACTTTGGCAACAACTTATTCAATTAAGTATAACTCTTCAGCTAATAGACTGTTTAACATCTACCAAACTAGGATGTTTAGACATGACTAGATTTATTATTGATATATGTTAGGGCTGATTTGTATGATTGTAATTATGTTAATGTCCTAATTTGCATATTTTGAAAAGATTTGGCTTTTAAAAACAATGAGTGATACACTTCCAAGTTAACTAGTATGAAGGGAGATGATCGGCTGCACAATTGTTGTAAGCTAGATCTCTTTGCATGTGTAAATATGATAATTAGATAATTTGCATATTTTAGTCCAAAAAATTGAATTAGTTATAACTACTTAATGCAACGACTAATTTATTTAACTGTAACTCTAAAAATAACACTCAGTCTTCAACCAATAAGTTCAAGTCCAATTGGAACTCACTTAGGTTACAGTTGTAACATGGGACCCTGCATAATTATGTTAACAAGGTTAAATGTCATCTTAGGCCGTGTTGTAAAATAGGCTGTTAAAGTTGTTGCTAAAATGTGAAGTCCAATTGATAATAAACTAAGCTTAACATCCATCATTCCAGTTTCATCATGGCCAGATCTATTATGAGTCATTATTGTAGAATATACTTAAGCTCCCTTTTACATGAAACCTGCAAAAATGTCGCGGTTCTGCATCATTGATGCCCTCGTTTTTGGTTTTTTATAAATTAAAAAACACCAAAAAACCTAAAATGTCACCAAAATCTGTACAAATCGTGAACACATTTTTTCGTGAACACATTTTTTCAACAGATTTTCGGCCAAAACCGGCTGATTTTATATGATTTGAGAAGAAAGCAATTCTAAAAATAATTCTTGAAAAATGCAAAAAGTTGTTCGGTCGGCCCGTAAAACAGGGAAGGGGGGGGGGGGGGGGGGGGGGGGGGGGGGGGATGGAGTGTTTCCTCCCCTTTTGGTAAAGTTATCTAAAACTAAAAGGTGGGTGTGGGGTTGGACAGAAGTGAAATTTCAGTGCTCGTCAAGGCACTATTTGCCATAGCTACGCCGCTGATTCTATCTCGGTTTGAGGATTTTCAAACTAAACCATAGGCTAGACATTGACATTGACTTTAAAAGTTTAATCAGTCTGTTAATTAATATGATACCAATATTAGATCAGGTAAATAGCCTTGAACTATGATTCTGTGGCGATTGGTTTGTTTGATGGTAAAAAAAAAGATGAAATCATGTCTGTGGTTTTAATTCTATCACGAAATGGGTTTAGTGTTTGGTTGCTCAGCAAACTAACCTAGATTACTAATAATAGGTAACTTAAGTTTATGTGTTTTAGTTGTCATTTATGTGTTTAAATTAAAATATAACAGCCAGCCTCATGCTGAAGGGCCAGAAAAAACATACAAGGTTCTGAACAATAATTCTTGATGGCATAGCATACTGAATATCTGAAAATGAAAAGCACAGAATTTAACGTTTTTGAATTCTGCACTACTAGAACTTAACATTGATTGTTCTGATTTGTGTTTAATTTAGAACACAGCACATACTGTTTCCTCAGGTCTTTATCTTAAATATATATTAATTTCAAGCCGGTTGTGATTTATGTTGGATCATTTTACACACCAACACTCAATACTGTTTTAATGGGCTCAACATCTGCATTGTACACCAAATAACAATAGTCCAATCATTTTATTGTCATAAAAACAAAGATAGTTTTGTTGTTATATCAGAAAAGAGTCTATTGTTCTATGTTTTGGCAAATGAATGGTTTTTTTTGTTCCCATCTGTATTCAGTTCAATTATGGACAAAGTATTTTATACTTTGAACTGGAATCCAGCGTGGATTGGAAACATCCATATTTGGTATGTTAAGTATAAAAGGCCTATTTGATCCCACTATCTGAGCAAATGCAAATTTCCAAGATTGTATTGATATCCCCTCAAATTATTCTTTATTTTCTAAAATAACTTTTCCTTTCAAAAAGAAATTGAAACTGTTATTAAACAATTATTTGGAATCAATTTGGATGTTAATTGTAAAGAGCGATTTAAAGGTATATGTGATCTTTTCCAGGGGACGCCCTCAATCCTCGAAAAAAATTGGAAGCAGATTTTCTTGCAGATTTACTTTTCTGATCATAAATCATAAATATATTCGATACAATTCCTAATTACCTCAAAATCATGGTTTTAGAGTGAATTTAGAGTAACATTTGAAAAATAGATACCGGAGCGGTACAATCTATTTTCAAACTATGACTTTGAAGTAATTAGGAATCATGTCGATCTGTAACTTGGAAGATCTTTATTATTTATGATCAAAAATGCAAATCTGCAAGAAAATCTGCTTTCATAGTAAAAATCAATGATAGTGGGAGCTACTTGGAAAAGATCACATAATATGCCTTTAATCTTGTAACCATTAAGTTATAGATAAGTTCATGATTTTTTTTGTTTAATTGAATTACAATAATGACAGTTTTTCAATGCCTCATCAGTGACAGATTGTGGCAATGAGAGGAATATCAATCTCTTCAATTAATTGAACCAAGGATATAGGGAAGAGCTTCTAGGTTCATGGGCACACACATCTAGAATGGGAGGTTAGGCCCTTCACAATTGATTTTGAGTTTCCTGTTGCCGCCCGCGTCCAAAATTGAGAATTAGACAATATTTAATTATTTTATTTTGATTTTCACCTTTAAAATGATTTTCAATACATTTTATTTGCTACTTTCTAACTTTAATCATATCAGCTATAATGATGTATAAACATAGAACATGATTGCATTATTACTTTGGTATCAAATTAATCATCATACTTGGAAAATAATTAAATACAGAGTCCTCAATGGGGTTGGAATTGGTTGCGACCACAAAATAATTAGTTTCAAAATAAACAAAATAAAAGATAATTAATAATTAATAATTAAAAGTCACCTCCTTTTTATTAAACCTGCAACAGGAAACTCAACATCGATTGTGAAGGGCCTCAGGTCAAGCGAAAGGAACAAACCTGTTTTCAACTGGGGCCACCTACTCATATTTGTAATTGAGATAATTTTTAATTATACTATTTTTGAATATATATAATAAGGAATTCTGAAACTGTTGACACATTTTCCATTACTTTCCACAAATTGCAATTTTTTTAAGTACAATATAGGGGGGGGGGGGGGGGTGGGGTACCGCGCCATTTTGTCCCGAAGCAATGGTCATGACGTCATATTTTGGTCGATTTTCTGAACTTTTGTATTGGATTTACGTGCAAAATATATGCCCTTGGCAGCATACTTTCCCGGGTGTGTGGGTGCACTTTAAATTTCAGATGTTCTAAAATGGACGGATATCTAACCAATTTGATAAAAAAACACGATCCACACACCCCAGAATTGCAAAAAAAGCATAAAATAAGTCCACTTTTTTGTGCCTTTGAACAGAGTGGCGGCCGGGATTGTAGAATTTAACACAGTGCATTAACCCATGACCCATGATATAAATAAATTATTTGCGTTATGTTTTTTCAATTAGCACGGTTAGTGTAGTGGAAAGAAAGTCGCTTGAGGAGCGAGAGGTTGTGGGTTCGAGTCCCATTAGGAGCACTTTTTTTTTTATATGCTGGATTTGCTTAGCATCATCTGTATGCTTGCCCACGCGGACACCACACTGCTGGCGTATACCGTATCAGGGTTACGCCATTTTTTCTCTCGAAAATGTCAAAAAAAATTACCGTTCTTTTAAAAATAAGAATTATAATCAAATTACAAACACATTTTGTGCGAGAGCAACACACACTTTTGGCAAAAATGGCACAATAAAAATCCGTTCGTTATAAATAAATGGACATGGTTAAATAATAAAACTATCACAATTACAGTCGTAAATCTCTGTGGCGTGCATAGGTTGGCCACAAGGTCTTAGCCAGCCACCCGTCCACCCGTCTTTTGGACGGGCAGTTTCTAAAGTGGACGGGTGGAAATATCCCCAACCCGTCTTATTGACGGCAGTTTTTTGGACAAAAATAAATAAATCATTAATTCATTATAAACTTCCAAGGGTCATGATAAGCGAGCACTTAAAATAAATAATACGGCGCGGTAGGACTATAAAATCTAGTACAAAATTAATGGTAGTCATTATATTATATTAAACGGTCCAGAATCCGACTTATATCAATTCTACAAGCATTGAACATCCCGATCAAATATTATGATACTGTTTTATGATGCGTTCAGACCTTGGCTGATAAAGAGATGGATATTCATGTATTATTATTAACCTTTACCATGCTGGGGAAAAACACTTGTCGTTCTGGTGGTATTCCCTCGGTTTTCTCAAAGTATCCCGAGCTTTAGCGGAATTGTAACTACATTTCGAATTTGTGCATAAAAATCGACCATAAATAGTGCAAGAAAATCTTGAAATGTCATTTAAAATACTTCGATCTATCGTACCAAATGCGAACTTGGCTCGGGGAATACCTTTCAATCATCATGTAAACAGAATTTGGTTCCCGTATGTTATTTTGCTCATGTTACGTCGTGCTGTAAAATGGGTACCACCAACCGCACGTGGTTTTTCGATGACGCAGTTCATTTCCATGAAGCAATGCAAAATACTGCCGCCGGCGGTTGGTAGACTAAGACTATGCCGCCCTCTACAATTTCGTTATAAATGTTCCATACGGAAATATTCAAGATCGACTAGGGGATGTATATAAGATGGCCGCGCGTACACGAAAGAAATAATTTCTTCGGTATAAAAAAATGCCCGGGAAAAAATGTCAAAAACGGCAGACATTAATTGGAATATAATGCAAATAATGAAACCTCTACCAGGGATAACTTTCAAAATTAATATATTTTCATGCAGAGAAGAAAATGGACTCATAAAGTAAGCTTATTACTTTTTAAAAAGTGATATTTATTTAACATTTAACAACAAACATTTTCAATAAAATATCGGTCAAAAGTGCCCCCCAAATCACACCAAATGGGTTCGAAAATTGAATTTTTTTCGAACGCTGAGGGGGGCACATCCCCCCTCAGACTCCCCCCTGTCCGCGCTAGCGCGGAACGCGGTGCTTCGCACCTTGGTGCTTCGCACGTCAGTCATTACAAATATTTTGTTTTGGTTTTTTGGACGGGCACATTTTAAATCATAGCTAAGACCCTGGTTGGCCATGTCGTTGGCAATCGGAAATCACGGGTTCGAATATTCCCATTATTTTTCTATTTTTAAACTTGATGGTATTATAATGTAACATCATTGTTATGTCAATTTTTATCAATTATAAATGCCGCCCATGCGTTTATAGTTTTCTTTTTATTTATTTATCTATCATAAATGTATCCTTGATTTATTTTAACTTTGTCTAAACAATTAAAATGCGTAAACAATTATATTATTGCTCGATATAGAGTGATTTAACTTGAGTCCAGTTTGATAATATGATAGCAAAACTTGTTGTAAAACCATTTTACCAGTGTGTCCAACAATTTCACACTTTGGTAATACATTCAGAGATGTCACTTTTAGCTTGTTATAGCTAGGCTCAATATAAGCAAGTTTGCGACCGGGTTTGCGACCTCTATAATTTTAGGCTGGTAACACAATCCCACAGTGCATTTCGTTAAAACAGTGTACATTATTTTTCCACGATACGTATCACGTGATAACCACGATCGATTTCGCAAAATATTGCAAAATGGCGCGGTAACCCAGCCCCCCATAAGTACAATAAAACCAACCAGCAAACAAAAAGGACACCCAAAACACACACACAATGACAAACAGGCCTGAAATTAAGAAATGAACAGAAATAAATAGGGCAAGCAATTTAAGGCAATTTGAAAGGGTCACCAAGGCAATTGTGTACTTTTGAATGGAGTGAAAATATCCAGAAATGGAGGGCATCTAGGCAACTAGGTGGGGCATTGAAGGCAAAAGGCAATTGCCTTCGATGCCTTCGATTAATTTGAGGCCTGATGACAAAACCTACAAACCCTTTATTTCCCTTTTTATTTCCTAAACTGTTAAATTTTTGGTTCAGATCATGAGACAGAAAATATTTTATCATACCATGCATACAGATTTTTAAAATCCTATTTGAGGGTTATGTTGAAATTTGATCACAACAGAAGTTATAAAGACAGGAATGTGGGGATTCCTACGATACCATGGATGCAGATCAATATCATCTCAAAGATGTCTATGATAAAAAGCACAGGAAATGGGATTTAATAAAATATAGATTTAGATGGAAGATCCCTCACCAGGCCTCAAATTTAGAAATGAAAAGGTCAAGCAATTTAAGGCAATTTGAAAGGGAGGGGCACCAAGGCAATTATGTACTTTTGAATGGAGTGAAAATAGCCAGAAATGGAGGGCATCTAGGCAACTAGGTGAGGCATCGAAGGCAATCGCCTTGGATGCCTTCGATTAATTTGAGGCCTGTCCCTCACTACTGTGCCTATTTTTTGTATGTAGCCAGTATTTGGACATGCAGGGGGTTCCCAGACAAACTATCTGGGCATTTGATTTAATTGTTTGCTCCAGTGCATCAATTCAACTGATGCGCTGCTGCCCCAGTGCACTATTTAATTTAAAAATCTATCCATATCAGATTGACTTGTTTTGTAAATCCTGTTAGGGGATGTGAAATCACTAAAGAAATCGCTAGTATGAACCAAGGAGATATGTATGAACAATGGTTTATGTGTATCAAATATACAGTGACAAGTAATGGTTGTGCTTGTTAAAAAATGCAGTGCCATGTATGTACATGTAGGGAAGGGGACATAGTTGTGAACTTGCGTAATATTAATTATTAATATTATTGTAGAAAATGTTTAAAGATATTATATTTTAACATCTCTTTAAAACAGAGTGTAAGAAAGAATACAATTGATTTCAACATAGGGTAAGCCCATAGAAAACGAAAATCATATTAAATAACTACCACAAACATTACAGATTTCCAGAAAATCCCCTCTCTTCACATTTTGGGTACATTTCTGTGTTTGTTCACCTAACAAATTTGGATGGAATTCAATGCTGTAAACATAGCTATGTTTGGGGTGAGGCATGGTTGAAGTACAGCAAACAAACCAACAGGCTCATTGGGAATTCTTTCCATTATCTATTTGCATGGCTTATTTGCATAGTCAAGAGTACATTAGTAAGAAACATCCATTGATCCTCTGAACACAAAAAACATGTTAACTAAGTGGTCTACCTACAAAAGCACCTCTGGTAAGTGGGTAGTTATTCCTCCTTATTTAGCAAATGCATTAAATTCTTTTCATTGTAATACCTGAAATGCTTTAAACAAATCAATCTTGAATCAATTTGGACAAAAGGAACATCTTATTATAAAGCAATTATGTCAGGGTCTTTGACCTACACAACAATCATGACCCATACTGTAAACATGGAATTTTCGCGCTACAATAATTTCAGCGCTCCAAGCAGCTACCGCAAAAATAAAAACATGGGAACATATTTATTTTGTGTATAAGTCTGTGTATTAATGAACTTTCAAATTGCAAATTTAAAAACAAGCGAAATGGCTGAAAGTCGGCAGAGCGCGAAAATGTAATCGCGCTAAAATTACCACTTTTACAGTCTGCTATTTACAAGTTGCTCAATACTATGAAATAAAAAACACCTTTAGAAATAAATGACATCAAAAACAACATTAGAAATAAATGACATTTTTGTAAATGGGGCTATTTTTTGAAATCCCATTTATATCAATGGTGAAGAAAATGTTACCCTGACATGAACAGTGAACATTAAACAACATTCCATGTGGTTGATCAAATAGTCCCTGGCGAATAGTAAATAGCCTAATGTTGTATGTTGTCCCCAGTGGAAAAAAAACCAGCGTCATATTTGGCTCTAACAGATTGAAATGTGTATGTGTAGATATTTACATTGCTAGACGACAAAAAACACCACCCTGTTCTTTGGGCAAACGGACCTATCAGGTAGGGTCTGTCAGTCAGGCGTTTTTTCAACAATTTGGTGACATTTTTTATATGAGACAACATTGGATAGGCGTAGTTTAAATTTGTTTATAAGTGTGACCACCCTCGCGCAGTGTGTTGTAACTAATAGTTTGTTCCATATCGCAAGCTTCTGAAGTGCGTTTTACTTGTCTGACATATAAATGGTCCACTCATAAGTCAAGCCACAGGTCATTTGTAAAATGTTTTGGAAATGAACCTACAGTTTTAAGTTTAATTTTGTTGTTATGATGCAGACACTTTCATTTAAGAGATGATGGTGGATGTATTTCATAGTTGAGTTCAGATCAAGCAACCAATGTTGGTCCTGTGTATAGGAGGAGCTATCCCGAGCATGTTAAAAGGTCACAGACTCTTTCGTAAAGAGTAGGGGATCATCCCGGTCTGTGTCTGCACACACATATTAGGTTAGGTCGAGAGTGGATCGTGATGGACCATTGAGTTTATTACTCTAGTCTTAATGTCAAAGCGCAACTTGCGCATTTATACAGGTCAAGACCTGGAAAGCAATAGTTGCGAGCGCAATGGCAACATAGCTGGAAAGCGTAGACGACGACGCCAAGCTGCCACCAACTGAAAGATGTAACAATGATAAGTTGATAATAGGGACAACCAACTTTTATGTATGGACGTGACATTCTAAAAGTATGAACAACTATATATGAGTCATTATAGAAAATGACAATGAATTAGCTGGTTGAAGGCTAAATGCTAACATCTGGTAAAATAGACATACATTTATAGATCTGTCTCTTTGGATCTGCCTACTTGGACTTGGAATATGTCACATGCATCCAATCTATGAGGACCTGGAATTAAATTTTACAGTCTATTCTGATCATCAACTTTGCTGCTCATTATTTGATGGTTAATTGATCATACCATGTGTACAGTTTGTCATTTTTGCTAAGGCAAAAAAAATAAATGTTTGGTTGTCCTCCAGAGCTCTCAGAGAGGAGGGGTGGGTGGGTGGATTTTTTTTTTTTTAATTTTGTTTACAAATTTTCTTATACCAGCGGAAGCTCAAAGTTCAGCCAACAAGAAGTTGAAATCACACTAAGAGTCGCACATGTTAATATAAACACTTAGCTTAATATTCAATGCCGTTTAAACTGTTAAAAAAATAAATATTTGAAATGAAAAAAAAATCTGATAAAAAACACGCTGAATAAAATCTGAAAATCTAAAACCATGATTTTGAGGTAATTAGGAATCGTATCGCTCTGTAACTTGGAATGTATACGATTTATGATCAGAAATGTAAATCTGCAAGAAAATCTACTTTCTAAAAAAAATAATGAATAGAGGGCGCTCTCTGGAAAAGATCACATAATATGCCTTTAATTGCAAGGCTATTGTGATTATTTAAATCCGGATCTTCCGGTAAACCAATAAAAATGCCCATTGTAATCTTAGGAATTGTTTCCACAAATGACCACAATTGATTTAATAAATGATCAAAAAATTTGTTGATAATTTTTTAACATTTATAGGGTAATTAGTTAATTAGGCCAAATATATCCCTGGAAATAATTAATGTAGAATGTTGTCTATCCCATTTAATTTGCTAAATGTGTTTAATTTATTGATTTGTAATACTAATAGTCTAGTCAATCAAATAATATTGATTGGGTCGTCTGCTATTTGTATAATTATTGATCAGTCTGTCCACCAGCCATTCCCCATCTGTTATTAACACTTTCCATGCGGCTATAGTATTAGTTTTACCATTATTCAAAACAGATTTTTCAGAAACCTTTCCCAACTTTTGACGCCTATATCAAGGATTACCGAATCAATACTAGGCATGTTTTGTACTTATTCCAATGCATTTCTCATGGTGATTCCAAATATGGTGATGAAATTCAATAATTTTGAAATTTGTGAAACATTTTGTGACATTTTGGAACTGTAGTCTGCAGACGCCTGCCGTGTGGAAAGTGTTAATATCACCCATTAATACCCTGTCACTTTCACTCCACTTATTAAATCGTCATCAATCTGTGCATGATGCAGATTGCAGACTCATCTACCCTTTATTACACATGGTAATAATGATGCCGTTTGTCATCAATAAACTGCGATATCACGAGTCAATGTAATGTCCCGGGTAATGTCCATATCACAGCTGGTTTAAACCCGGTGGGGGGGCACTGACATTGGAAAAGGGTATAGGTATGTGCCGCGCTGAAGACCCCCTTTTCACCCTCTGCTGCTAGCTCTTATGACCCCCCTTTTGAGCCTGCATCAGTTCTTAAGACCCCCAATTTTATTGAAAATTCAAAAATCGCGAAAATTTTGCGTTCCAAAGCCCCAATTCTTTGAAAATTTTGCGTTCTAACACCAAAATTTGCATTTTTGTTTATCAAAATTGAAATTTAGGTCAGTTCTCAAGACCTACTTTCTTGAAAAAATCAGTTCCTAAGACTCTATTTTTCGTCATAAAATCGGCTCAGTTCAGTTCTGTAGCCCCCCTTTTTGAGACCCTGGGCGGCACACCACTACCCCAAAAAAAGTTGAGTGCCCCCCCCCCCCCCGGGTTTAAACGTCTGACGTGGTACAAATATTAGTCTAGTCTGTATTTATTTAACAGGGTTATCCCATCCGTGTTATGGATTAGCAATAATTTTGATCGCTAAATCTGTGTTTAAGAATTTCATACAAGAAGACCTCATCTTAATAATTGATGTGTTGGTATCATTAAATTTATAGAAATAAAATTGTGATGCCAATTTGTTTTGGATTAAATCTTGTGCAGACAGGGTCATCACTACCTGGAAACGATGTTTGGAGGGGTGGTACATGTATACAAAGGTGGACATCGTGAGGTATGAATATTCAGAATGGACCCTTCTAGTGACCCACGCAATGTTCCTCCTTTTTTCCCTTCATTTTGTCCCTCCCAAGTTTTATTACTCAAAACATAACATACCAGATATTTTGCTATTTTGACACTAAGATACAGACGTTTGCTAAATCCAACAGGATCCAACGAGTCTGGCTGTTTGTTCCACCCAACGTGGAAGTTTTTTTTTTCTTTTTTTTTTCTTCAGAAATTCTGGCTCCCACCTATAGTGCAATATAATGCACCAAGTAGCCGTGACACCCGTGGTGTACTGGAAAAGTCCTGTGTGCTGGAGGTCCGTGGTTCAAATCCGGGAAAGGGGGGGGGGGGGTCGCGGCGATATTTTGGGTCACTTATCGTCGCGGGAAAAAAAATCTGAAAAAGTAGCCGTAGGGGGTAGGGGGTTAAGGTTAATGATATCTGCTTTTAAATGTAACTGCCCTCCCATGCCACAAAACGATTAATGTCATCATGATGCCTCGTGACAATATTGTGCTATTAGGTTTCTATAAATGGATGCATCCTTCAACAAAATACTGTTAAACAACTTAATTTCATGGCAACTTAATTTAGCGAATTAGCATTTAGACAACTTTTTGAGGCAATTTAATTTCACTAATTTGTATCATCTTCCTATGTATAACCATTATAAATACAATAATCGGTGGCAATTTTATTTGGCGAATTGGATCTCCTAGCAAAATTAGCGAAATTAAATTGCTAGCGAAATTAAGTTGTTTTACAGTTATATGGATGATTAATGTGACATGTGAGATGGAGAAGATGAAGCATAAGGAGGATGAGATGAACATCTTTCTTCCTATGTGATGATAGGTTGGCCGCATGATGAACTTATGATGTTGTGACTAATAGGATCAGGAATAAGGACTACATCTTCCTTCCCAAAATGTTATGATGGGTTATTGATAGGTTATCCGGATGATGAACTAATGATGTCCTGACTCCTTCATGTAGGGATGAGAACTGCATCTTTCTCCTCTTAAGATGTGATAATAGGTTGTCCTGATGATGAACTTATGACGTTGTCACTTCTAGGAATAAGGACTACATCTTCCTTCCTAAGATGTGATGATGGGTTATCCGGATGATGATCTAATGATCTAATGATGTCCTGACTCCTAGGGATGAGGACTACATCTTCCTTCTTAACCCTTAGAATTCTGTAAAATCGGGAAAACCGGCTTCCCCGTGAAAGTGATATAACCCGAAAAGTCGGATAACCGGCTTTAACCGGCCTGAGATCATGTAATGGATTGATCATATGACTTTGAGTGGTAATATGACTTTCAAGTCACATGATGATCACTCGATGTAAAATACATTGTTAATGCCAGGTTTACCTTGTGTTTTGATGTCATTTTGTTGAAGAAAACTGTCAAAAATAGCACGAAATGGGATGAATATGCATCAAAATTATGCGCAGATAAATTTCAGGTAGACAGGGATTCATTGTATCATGGTCATGATTGGCAATTTTTGCCACTCCATAAAACGTTCAGTCAGAGGGTGTAAGATAGGTAGGATAGATCTATAAAAAGACATAATTAATGTAAATAACTCAGGGTGTGGGGGGGGGGGGGGGGGGGGGGTGACGGGTACAAATAATTCAGAGTTCAAGGGTTAAGATGTGATAATAGGTTGTCCTAATGATGAACTTATGACGTTTGACTTCTAGGAATAAGGACTAAATCTTCCTTCCCAAGATGTGATGATAGGTTATCTGGATGATGATCTAATGATCTAATGATGTCCTGACTCCTAGGGGTGAGGACTACATCTTCCTTCTTAAGAATGAGATGATAGGGTGTCCGGATGATGAACTAATGATGAAGACCATATCTGCCTTCTAAAGATGTGATGATGGGTTATCCGGATGATGAACTAATGATGTCCTGACTCCTAGCGATGAGGACTGAATCTTTCATCCTTATGATGATGCTTTATCTGATCAACCTATGTTGTCAGACTTCTAGGAATAAGGACTATATTGTATAAGGGGTAATGTCCGCGTACAGATATTTTTTGTGATTTTATAGTATTTTGAAAACGTGTAAAGCTTTAATTTTGCGGTTTCTACATTTAATGTAACTCTATCGATTGCAAAAGAATGTTTTCGTGTGTTTACAGTGTTTCATGTCCACTCGCGAAATTCACGAAAATAAAACCCTACAGTATTAGGTTTAAATCCCAGGGATTGTTTTAGGAATTAGTTGTGGCTTGCCTATGCGGGCCAGGGGGGGGGGGGGGGTTGATGTAAGGAGTGTCCTTGGATCATCGATTCCTGGTCGGGGAGCAGCAATTTATTGGTTCTTCTCATCCCCTCTCCCCGTTTTTTATTTAAAGAGAGGGTGATCAGGTTATGGTTAATAGTACCAAAAGCACAATCAAATCACAACATTTTAACAAGCAAAGCTAACAAGTAAATAATGAGTCAAATTTGAAACAATAAAGAATTTCATTGTTTTTGGCCCAATATGACCTATTTTGTTATTTTTTGTCTAATGCCACTGTTGCTATAATTCAGTACACTCACAGTAATGTGGGCAAGTTTTAGCTTTATTTTCACTAATTTCTCATAATGTTTTGTTCAAAATAACGAAAACCATAGTTTGTGTTCAAATTTTGTTTGCAACAAAAACATCCAAAATATAGTTGCTTGGATCTTGTCAATATTCAATAACTATGGGTGAATTGTAGCTTAGGCCAAATTAAATTAATTGTTTGTCTCAAAGCTCCTCTCCTGTTGTAAAACTAATGCAGAATGCATGTTTTTTTCAAGGTTTTTTTTTTTTTTTTTCAATATAAAATATTGAAATCCTTGTAAAAGTGAACTTTTGTATTTAAGATGATGTGATCAATGAAAATCTGACAAATCGGTGAAATTTTGGGATTTTTTTTTTTTTGGGGGAAAAAAAAAGAAAAGCGGGAGCTTTGAGACAAACAATTAATTTAATTTGGCCTTATTTCACTTCAATTTTAACACTTTTTGGTACGAATATACATAGGCAGATATTAACAGAGAAGCTGCGTTGGCATTAAATTATATAAATAATATGATGCCAAAAGTAGAAAATGCTGTGATTTTGAAGTGTTGTACACATTTTCGGCCATCGTGCATTTGATAAGCCTGAACACATTTATTGTCAAACTTTGTTTGAAAAGAAAACCAAACATATTAAGCACCCACCCAGTCATTGATTAATCATCTTCTGGAATGTCCTCAACTAATTAGCAATGGCCTTATCAGCTAAATGTTTTCATAAAGTTATAAAAGCTAAGATAAAACGCAGGTCATTTAAAAATAAACACCCACCCCCATCGAAAGTTTAGTTCAATGTGTCATCTAATTGAATAGCTCTATATTATTGATAAAATATTGCCAATTTGTTTAAATATATTTATACCAAAGGCATCCCCCTTCCACCCTCCATGGGCTTTATGTAGGAACCATTTCCCATTCAGGGGTGTTATATGTGGGTGGTTAAGATTGACTGAAGATTAACCTCATTACCTGTATGGTGTTATTGATAGCATAAACCATGGGTAGCGTTACACACATAACACACCCCTATTGTAAAGTGGATTGATCTACAAGAGTGGGCGTGTTGTGTGCACAGTACACATAGGCATGCCATGGAACTGCGTAGACTTCCTGGGTCGGCAACAGTGACTCATCAGTTTTGCCGTCTTCTGGTTAAACAGCCCATTTGGGCTCATTGAAATTCACGAAACTCCTGTTATTTCCGATTCTCCATTTCCTTAACTCTGGTACCGAGCTGCGAGGAATTGAGGAGCCACGACTCAAGGCCAGGGCTAGCAGTGCTTCATTTCCCAACAGTCTGCAGTACATATACTGTAAAAGTGTAAATGTTTCGCGCATTGCACATTTTGAACAATTTTGCTTGGTTTTCTTTCGCGATTTTCTAGCTTTCCTACTACATAGACCTACATACAAAATTAATATATTTTTGTGTCTTTATTTTTGCGCTTGCTGATAAAAATAAATGTAGCGTGGACCGGAAATGTATAGTACATTGCTCTGTGGGTGTACACCCCATTTGCTCATTTGGATGTTGTTATTATACAAACTTTGTGTGTTGATTTTGCACTCAAATGTTTCAAAGAGTTTTCGTACCCCGTTTTGGATACCAAAAAGATGTTCTTATCAAATAACCTAAGTAAATAATTAAGAATACTGTAACAATAACCAATGAGATATGATGGCATCAAAATGTTATCCATTGTCCATCTAAAACAATAACACTGGAACATTAGTCTAAAAGAGGCCAGGATGATATTTGTAAATATTACCTCGAAATGCAACGTACTTCATTAACTCTTCCTAGAAATCAAGTTCACTCAGGTCAACGTATTGGTTGTCATTAACTTTTTAAAGAGGATGTCAGATTATAGTAAGGTCAACAATTTTTTGTTTTGTTTGATTGTCCATAGATCACTTTTAAAAGTTGGGTAGGTCGGTCGGGAAAATTTTCTTTTTTTTCTTTCTTTTCTTCCTTGCCCTTTTTTCAGGTACCAAAAGTAAAATGAGATGTACTTGTTGTGGTAACTAAAATGGGGGAACAAAATCTGTAATATTTTGATGAGAATTTTTATTTTTAAACACTTTAAGAATAAAAAAAATTAAAAAATGATTTTCGACTAAAATTTGTAAAAGAAATAAGATTAAAAAAAAGAAAATCAACAAAAAAAAGAAAAGATTTTGGGTCGGAAGGATTTATACTAGAGGGTCAGGCGGACAAGGACAATCAAACGTAACCAAGCAGTTAATTATAAAAAATACCTAAAAGATATTGTACTACAGCAGCTACCGTACAGCAAAGACGAGAGTTTAAATTTCCACGAATCATCAATACTGGCCTAATTCACGGAATAACAATTTTGCAATTGTAAACTTTGGAGTTACATTGTTTAAACTTTACAATGCACTGCTACAAGGTAGATTGGAAATATTTGCGGATGTTCGTGAGTAAGTGCTCCTCGCGAAATTAGCGTCATTTAAATGCACACGATCATTTCTGGTTTTTACAGTATTCTATCTGGGTATTCTATATGGTAGCTGTACATGTAGTAAATTCTATAAAAGCTGATAATAATCTTGATACCATCAGATGTGTCCTTCCTCTTTTCATGCTTATTTGCCGCACCACAGCATCATTATTGGGCTGCTTTGTGAGCAACACTGTGACTCACAACTCCAATAGAGTTGTACCATTCAATTGGTAGGGATTTATTTATCAATACGCAATACATAATTGATGAAATAATGACACAGAGCAGTGCATGCAGTGGTGCCATGCAGCACGGAAGTTATACACACTCACACTTCGAATAGGAAAACACTCGGTTCTAAATCCACACTGTCTCCAGGTAGAAGTAAAGTGTTTGTGAAACATTAGGAAGTATTACTTGACTTTATTGATATCTCAAGTGGAGTTTCTTTCATCAGTTGAGATGTGTAAAGGAGCTTATAGCCATCAGGATGAGTAAGGACGTCATCAGGATTTATGGAAGATCTAGATTCGTTCATCCATCACCAACTAGCATCAATATTGTCTTGGATTATTAATAAGACATCCCAGGGATATTTGACATCCTATGTGTAGTCCATAGATGGGAAGTATTTGACTCTATTGGATTGTACCAGTTCCATGCTTGAACTTTCATCTAGTTCAAATGTTGTTAACAATATCATAGTGCCATAAGAAGAAACCTCCGTAGCATCGATTCCATCTCTGTATTCAGATCCATCCAGGATTCTAAGATATTTACAAGAGAGCAGTCAACTTATTTGTTATGCTGGATTGACTGCATAGGATTCTAATTGCCTAGTTCTCATTGCATCTCATAGGGGATAAGGACTCATTATTGCTGCATGAATACCACTGACTGGATTATAAATACCACTTGAAACTAGAACAACCGTGAAGTGTTGATACCGATCTCAATAGTTTCACACCAAGTGAAAGACATTTTACACCGACTGGCTGTCTTGCCTGCGGGGAGTGTTAATCCTCATTTTAATATCGCACCTCGTTGATTGGATATTTTATATGTTGTGTGTAGCCTAGCTTGACAGCATGCATCCTACAAATGTGGTGAGTTATTTTGATTTGCAAACAAATCCTGATTCTTTGCTTGCTATGTTGTAAAAATAGGCCGTATATTTATAGGGGTAGGGAAAATCTGTGATCATGTTATTTCCCTAACCCTATATAACATTATAGGGGTATGGAAAGTCTGTGATCGCATTATTTCCCTAGCCCTATATAATATATTGTCGTATAGGGGTAGGGGAAATCTGTGATCATGGTATTTCCCTGTAAGGAAAAAGCTGTGATCCCATTATTTCCCTTACCCTACCATATATTGCACTGGAGGATAGTAGAGCAATATTCTATTGGGATACCCTATAACATTTAGTCCTCAGGATCCGTGCATATGGGGATTTGACCTGTGATGTAATTATAAAGTTTTTTTGACAGAATCCATTTAGATTCTCATCATTTTGTTGAGAATTTAAATGTGATACTATCCTAGGTTTATTGCCGAAATTATAATCCTGTATCATCCATTATTGTTTGAAATACAGGATACATACTGTACAATGGTCTCTGTGCTTGTTGTTGTGAAATGCATTACAACAAATTTCTGTCATGGTAGCTTGCATTGTAAACATCACGGATGAACTTTGACATAAAGCTGGTAACTTTTCGTAAAAATAATGGCGGGTTTCGTCCCATTCAACAGGTACAATGTTAGGATACAAACTGTAGGGACTATTCATCCCATTCAATTTTTATGCCATCTGGTATGGATATACTGTACATCCAGGCCCACAGACCAAAGACGGTAAGCAACGATGAGTTTGAGAACTGTGGGAAAACCATAACAACTTGTAGTCCTAATCCAAACATACAAGCGTAGATGTTGATGGATGTTCAGGTGTAGTCCATCAAGAAAGGACCATGTTTTGCTGCAGTGAACAATTGAAGTCTTGGTTTGAAGTAAGGGTTTGAATGACTATGATGTCAGGCTAGTATCATTTGTTGAAGTATTGCTTGGCTTCAACCCTAACCTCCCTACAATATGTATAGCAATAGCATCAGAACACATATCCTGGGCCAGTGATAGACTTGCTTCAAGTCTCTCTTGTTAAAAGCGATCTCCATCTTATTTTACCAATCAGCCTGGAACCAAGGCTAGGCCAGGGATGCGAATATCATCAATGGATATTCTCTCTGCATTTTGCTGAAACTCTGCATGGATTACAAGTGTGGGTTAATCTGGGTGCGGACTACAAGCACACAGATGGTTTATCACTTTAGGATACAACCCGAGGCAAGTTCGCTGGGTTCAGACATGATCCAGCCGCCACTTGCATAGATACTATGTATTATATCACATGATCCCCTCCCATCATTATTTCAAGCAATAACAGGAAAAAGGGGAAATGATTTTGCCATTCAGGATGGCAAACAATCTGTTTTTTTCATAGTTTTAGTATGGTCCTTTGACTATGTGGATGTGTAGAAATTCTTACACTTAGGGACACACCAATTGATATTCAGGGGGGGGGGGGTGGAAGGTTTTTGAAGAAAATAAACTTCATTCATTATCTAGGCGAAAAAAACAAAACTTGACCCACTGAGGAGTAAAAAATATAAAAATCTGTCCCACCCAACTCAAAATAAAGAAAAACATTAGAAATGGAGGAAAAAAAACGCTGCCGTCTTTGGTGGGGAAAACAAATTCTGCCGGACCCAAACTTCCATGCCCCCCTCCCCCACAGGGCTGGAAAAAATGTATATTTCATGGGAAGCAAACAAAATTTCCCAGAGAGAATTCCCTCCAAGCTCCAAATACCCAAATTTCCCTTCAAATACCCAAATTTCCCTCCAAATACCCAAATTTCCCTCCAAATACCCAAATTTCCCTCCAAATACCCAAATTTCCCTCCAAATACCCAAATTTCCCCCCAAATAGTAAATACCCACATTTCCAGGGAAGGAGCTTCCCGAAATCCACATTTTTCCAGGCCTGCCCCCCCCCCCTGGATATCAATAAAATGGTGCATTCCTTATACCATGGTTATTTTACTCTAGTATACATGTATTTTTGTTGTCTTGCGTACAACATCAATGGCAGACAGCAAACTTTAAGTATTTTATTTAGTTTAAAAATAGACTCCCATAATCATTGTATGTATTATACTAGGCGTAAATTGTATGGGCTCTTTTCCGAAGTCTGTGTGTTCTTATTTTACCTGACGGGTGAAGGGGAAGTACAATCATGTTACCTCGACTCAAAAAAGATCGAAAACAACCCAATTCATGTGAACTTGTTTCGATAAGATTTATCATATAAGTATTTTAAGCAACTTGTGGTGGGCACTGTCTACATGTATGTTGAAATCAAACGAATTCTGTTCATTTTGACAGCACTGCATGGTACATTGCACTTTTTAAATGAACCATTAAAATGTATGTTTTTCTTTATGGACCACGCTTACATTGTATGTAATATTGTGCTGTGTATTACACTAAAATATCCTTTTACAATTAGGCGGCATAAAATAACACAAAAAGCACCAGATTTTATAGAGGTCGATGGATGTAAGAGAATTTCTGTTTAGTTCATGCTTCACTTATTTAATACCTTTTTATTCTAAATAGCATGACAAATGGGATGTAGAATCAACACAAATAATAAAAATGTACATGTACCCTATAGGCTGACATACAAATGTAGGATAAAATATAGTTTGAAGGACCAATATTTTGCATTAATTTTCCTCATGCCTGTCCCCGGATTGATTCTTGGCCGGTCCCCAGTGATTTTATAGTTGGTGTTTTCTCTTCCAAAATTGTGATCCCTATTAAAACCACAGAATAGGGTTATCACAGTTTTAAACTGTCAAAGATAATAGTTTTGGCCCTCCTTGCTCTACATTTATGCCCTTCTGCAAATATCTGGAGAACCTTCTAAAATCAAAATAAATAACAATAGGCTCTCTACCCATTGACATGACTGATGAATGCCTGCTTGTAATACTGCAATGAGGTATTTCTAAATGACCTTTTTTCCTCATGTGGAAGCTTGGATAGAATCTGGACGTACATTTGTGAAACCCCAGAAGCAGTTACGGAATCGTTTTGCCACAATCATCATCTGTAGGAATATCCACAGACCTTAGGTAATGAGTTTTTGAATACAAAGTAATGGCATACTGGCACCATTGCGAACTTTCAATCTGTGAATTACGCCATTGAATTACATCAACCCGTGTGTAAGGTTATAGAAGTAATTCCTGCCTGGAGGTTTACCTCAATTTAATAGAAAGGGCACAGTCTTGTATTATAAGTACCCTGTAAGATTTTCTCCTTAGACGTGTATAGTGTGTTCGTAATAAAAACCTTACCACAATATTTGAAATCAGATTGAATGTACTTGCCTAAGGCAATGCACAAGTTCAGTCTTGTATAGGTATGACTGAACTTTATTCCGATACTGGGTGTGATTTAGAAGCAAGAATTGGGTTGACCACAAGAATGATTACAAAAGTGCTATAATTTGAAAGAACCCACCTTTGGGCTACAATGTATGGCTGGGTTGCCCCTTTTACATGTATCGTATAGCGCAAGTTCAATGTCTGTAATCTGTACCACCTTAGTTTTTACATTTCAGTAATGAAGATGTTGATGTAATTGTCTGTGTATTACATTTGTTTCTCAATTTTAGGGTAATTCACTGCACCTTCCATTCCAGCTAGTTGTATCGATGCACGATTCTTAATAGTATTTTTTTAAATTTTACATGAATTCGTGTGGACACTCTGTTTTGAAATGTACATAATTTCAAAGTGATGTGTTTGAAACTGCAATCACTATCCTATTTGATTGGAGATGGAGTGTAGTATTTGTCCTGGACCGCACCATTCGTATAAATTAGCATTGAATATCCAATGCCTCGGGCTAGGCCAAGCTCAAGTGTTAGTGTAGTTCAGCGGGATGCACTTTAAGGATAGACGTTCCCTGAGGTCTAGGGTTAACTAAGGTGTCTAAGATTGCCAATTATGAAACCCATGGGCATCGATAGGTAATCTCTCTGTATGGTTCAAAACAATTGGATTGCGCCTTGTTTTTGTAAATATCTGCCCTATTGTACTGATTATTTATATTGAGTTTAAAAAATAATCGGAGTTACAGGCTGTCGTCTTATCCACCCAGCTTGTCGTCTCATCTGACCCAGCAAGTTTTGTTATAAATGCTTGACTGACATGACGCTAACTTTTTAAAATTCAGATGTGATACGGAGGAGTAGTATGGGCACTTAGGTTATAAGGTATTGGTTCACCTGCAGTTAGTTCTTATGGCACACTTCTGGGCTAGTTTCTCTGGTGATACCTCTCATTACCCCAAACAATTTTGAACAAATTTCACAGCACTATCCATTTACAACGATTGTTTTAAAATGATCGAAATGTCTACTCCTCCCTATCACTCAGATTTTTACCAAAATAGTGTCGTATAAAATGATTTGTGATTAGATTTGTTTAAACTTAAATGTTATTATCAAGCTACATCCCCGGCCTCCAACTCAACACAGACCGCGAAATCCTGAAAATGGAGGGTAGTTCATGAATTAGTCTCCGCGAAATTCGAAAAAAGGGGTATTTTACGAAATCCTAAAAAAAGTTTGGGAATCAACAATCGTATTCCTCCCCCGCTTGTATTAATTTACTACGGCTACCGGGAGCAACACATTTTTATCTATTTAATGTATGTATAAAGTGTCTTTGAAAAGTGGTGTTTGAAATAATAGTCATTGAATACCCCAAAAAGGGGGGTATTATTTTTCACCCCAATTTTGTCCTCGATTTTGTAAAAAGAGGTGGGGGGGGGGGTAAATTTGTTGAAAAATCATTGCAAAGGGGTACTTTGAAAAAATGAAGAACAGTCATGGTTACCAAATTTTGTGTTGTGTTTGCGTCGGGCAACATCTAGAATCTGTAGTGAATTATATCACAAATAACATCATTATTTGCATGCTTGTGTACATGTTGGTGACTAGGGCATTAGGTATTATTTAGGTCAGAGGGTAAAGCCCCTCCCCAACCCCCTGCTCAACCCCCAACAAGTGGTTGGATCATATTTTTCTGTAAACTTCCCACTGACACTGTAGGTGTTTGGGTGGCAAACCACTGCATGCATTTTGTACATAACCTTTCTCTACATTGTGTGTATGTAAACTTTCTGTCATTCATTACTCATATTTTATTTCATTCAATGTTTGCCCTAGTTTCACAATAATAACACATAGCAAACAAGCGAGGGAGACTCAAGAGAGTTGGGATACATTCTTGGGGGTTTGCTTGCTTGCGTGAGGCAGGTGGTGCTGTGAAACATACTCATTGACTATTTTTAGCGGTTTGTCTTTTTCGTGGTTGTACTTTGGAGTCCACCAACCAATGTCTTATTCTTTGTGTGGAGGCCCTTTTAACATAATGTAATCTTAAACAGCCCTAAACTGTAACCCCAACCCAACTGTAATCCTAAACCCTAAATCTTAACCATAACTCTAAACCAAGGAGGTGAGGAGTGACCTCAAATCTAACTCTTGCCTAACCAAAATCCATCCTTTACCCTATTAGCCCTAAGTCTTAATCTAATTTTAACCCTACCCCTAATTGTATCTCTAACCCTTATCTTAAACATTGACCTTAACTCTAATCCTAACAATAATCCAGCAGCAGTCATAAGTAATTTGGTTTGGAAGGCCTTTTACTTAAAATTATCAGCATCATTTTCAGTTTCTAGTGATCTCTGGTATTGTTTTTTGTAAACAACTTCAGTGCCATGCAGGTCTATTTACATTGTAGGATATCCTTGAGATGTTTTTGTTCATTTATTTGTATTCACATTCGCACATGAAGAGCATGAAATGTTTGTATCATGAAAATATCTCCTATTCTCCTTCTAGTTTGAGGCATGGAGGGTAGAATTTACAGCCTATGTTTGAAGTGGGGCATGTGACCTGGCATTGCAGGGTTCCCTATAGGGGATTTCCAACGGATTTATTCAGGGAGTGGTGGAGTGTTGTAAAAATTTCCATCAGCTAGCTGAGCTAGGCATACATTTGTAATGACTTTGGAATGCAGAAATGTCCATTTTTTCACACATTACACAAATGTTTTGCACGTAACATGCACATACCACCACAAGGTTGTGACAAAAATGGGTCATGAAATTGAAACTATGCCTACACATATTCCTAGTCACTTGAACTTGACACTTGTAAGCCAATCTATATCTCAATATTTAATGATTCATACTGTGTTTGATACAAATATTAAAAGCAAAAGAGACCACAAACATTATTTACAATCAATTGACATCAATGAACTCATTAGTGAACAATTAAAACAGGACAGCAAATTACCCACTAAGCAAGCCTTCAAATAAGCGGGCATCCCGGAGTATTTTACCAAATGGTTGCCAAGTTTTGGATCATTGGTGTTTTCCCAATTTTGCACAATAAGGTACATTTGTATAGGAACAGGAGCTATTTTTGTCAAAAATCAATGAGGTAGCTTCTTGTCCACGCACACTTTTGGAAGCTTGCTGCTAAACTAAGAACATTTCAGTAGACATTTATTGTTTTGTAGATCTATGTTAGAATCACAAGTACTCTAGCAATAGCAATGACTATGGTATCATAGTGCATGCAACGTTCCTGGTATAAAACATTCTGGGGTCACCCTGCATAACATTTATTCAATTATTCAATAACTTTAAGATTGTAACATGAAAATACTTTTTTTTCATGTATATTATTAGGCCTCATTTCTAGCATACACTTAACTCATGTCAAATTAAACTGCATTTATAACAAAGTTTAATAAATATTTTGATTATAATATACATGTAGTTCATTGTCAGACCTTGGGATGGGCAGGCACACAGGATATCCTGAGTCATTACCTCATCGGATAATGGGTAACTTTCTTTATCTACAACAGCAATTTGAACTTTTATTTCATTACAGTAATAAGAAGAGCTAAATATACTCCTAAATG
Source organism: Ophiura sarsii (assembly GCA_035610835.1). NCBI lineage: Eukaryota > Metazoa > Echinodermata > Ophiuroidea > Amphilepidida > Ophiuridae > Ophiura > Ophiura sarsii. Next base: position 59,754,692 of record CM069444.1, read on the forward strand.
ATCACGCAAAGGGACCAACATCTGACAAGACAAGCCACTGCCCCAATCCAGTGGGAAAATATACAACTTATTATTCAACTTGAAAAGGCTGTTGGCCCTTGCATTGATTTGTAGGAATTTACAGAACAACTTATACATACAGGGCAGGCCTAGTACACAGTGAACAACCAAAGGGACATGTATGTACATGTGTAAGGTAAAAAAATCTTAGTTTTCCCAAGTTGCTTTTCAACATTTAGTGCTCAGATACATTTCCAATATTTATTAATTAAAGAGATGGGGAAAAACCCATTTTTCAATGATTGATGATATGATTTGATTATTACACACGTAGGTAGGCCTCTTTGCTACACAGCGATGAATGAATATTTTGGGGCAAGTGCACACCACCTTTAGATTCATCAGAAACCTGTATGCCATTACTGTAAACGTGGACATTTTCACTCTATATTAATTTTAGAGCTTTTCGTGCTCCAGTCCAAGCCAGCTACCGCGAAAATAAAAACATGCAAACATATTTTTTTTTTTTTTGTATAAGTCTATGAAATGGACTTTCAAATCGCGAATTTAAAAATAAGCGAAATGGATGAAAATCCTCAAAGTACGAAAATGTAATTGCGCGAAAATTACCACTTTTACTATACTTTATGGATTCATTCAAGTTCAATCAAGGTGTGTAACATTGTTCACTCAATTGGATAAAATCCATTAACAAACAATGCTTATTGCGATCAATCTACTTCAACAAAACCATTCAATGTAAATGATTGTATGACTAGTATTTAACCAACACTATTGACAGTTAGTTTAGTGTGTAAAGTAATTTTAGTTGTGTCATGCTTGTTTTTCATGGAATATTTCAAAATATTTCAAAATCCATTTTCATAATTTTGTGGTTGGACTGTAGTCAGCATGGTGCCAATCAAGACATCAAAATATTTGCAATTGTCATTTTTGTTTTGTATTAGAATTGATTCTAAACTCAATTCTGTGACAAATTACGATTAGGGACCTCATACAGGTATGGTTGATTTGTTTTGTAATATTACATGTACGATGACCCTTATCAGAAATAGATAGTAGTTTGCATAGATTACAAAGATATGTTAGGGTCAGTCAGTGGATTGATCGGTGACCTCTATATTATTGTTATTTAATCAGTTGGCTATGTGTTGTGTTGATAGCTTAATATTTCTATTGTTTTCTATTTCGAAATTCTACTGCACTCTAAAAAGGAATCTCATAACAACAGACAGTAGATCCCCGCAGCAGCCTCAGCGTTTATCCCATAATACTACAAAATATATAATAAATATGAGCTTTTCTTATGTTCAGATCCGGCGAGGTACAGGAAGGTGTTACCAAAACATCCATATATATTATGATATAGGTTGATTGAGGAATTGAACCCGGGATTCCTGCGTGGGATCGCTAGAGCGTGGCCACTATGCTACACTAGACTAACTGATTTGGCAAAGTCGTTGATAAAGATGATTAAGTATGGAGTTATTTAAGAATCACATATCTTACGCGTTGCTAATCCCCATACTTTTTTTTTTATCATTTTAAACAATGGGAATTGTTCATTAGGAGTAGGACTCCAGCTTCTTGTGGGTGCTGTTCAATCTCTAATCGCTCCAGTATTACGTGCGCTAGGGCTATGACAATTGAGTATAAAATGTCGTAAGTTGTATGGTGGTTCCATGTTCAAAATGGTTAAAGGCCGAAATGCTATGCGATGTGGGAAGATCATCAAGGCTGCTATGGTACCGTCTAAGTTCTAGTGCCTTTTGAATTGTAGCAGTTATCCATTTCTATACTCTTTTTGGCCATCTCGAGACAGTGACGTAACTGAACAGGCGCAGCTTTTACGCACGCGTGTGTATCTTCCGCCTTTCAACGCTCGTGTTTGTACGCCAGCGCCGCGAGTATGCGCGCGCGTTATGTGATGCAATTAGTAGAATACGCGGTTACGTCACTGTCTCGAGATGGCCAAACAGAGTATAGTCACCCACTTTATAAATCCATGGATCCATCTCAAGAATCCATTGCATAATCTAACAATAGATAAGGATTTTTTCCTGATGTATGTCACAATTTCATAATGGCTCCTTTGATTGTACAATCTAAAGTGTCAAGATATACATAACTTGCATACTTGCATGAAATCTGTCATAATTCCACAACTTGTTGCAAAAGTGAAACATTTTTGCTTCAAATTCCTGCGGCATCATGTGGCATATTAAAAGAGGAGGGTTGGATTTGATGACCCCAATGAGGACACTTCCTCCCTCTGGGTGGTCCTCATCTTCCTCTTCCTCTCTGGATTTCATCATTGGTATGTCACTATGTGTGTCCTAAGGGAACGCCTGGTACTCCTGGTATGGTAGCTATGGGGTTGGATTAGTGCTAAGTGTTTCCTTGGGGATGACATAAACCTTGGTAATGACTTGTGATATATCATAGTATAATGCTTGCCTTGATCTTGCAACACATGGTATAACACCTTGATCTTACAACATTGACCTCATCAGGTCAACTTTTTTTTACAAGTACTACATGTACATGTATACATACTGTAAAACCACTTAATTTTGTGAGGGATTTAATTTCGCGGATTTCGCGATGGGTGTGGATTTGCGGAATTAAACACCCGCGAAACTGACAATTGAAAGTAACAGTAACATTTTCAGATTCGCAAAACTAAATGCCCACAAAAATACCAGTAATTTCAAATTTGTGAAATAAAGTATCCGCAAAATTAAAGTGGTTATATAGTATACTGGATGTCTTATTGTACTCCAATTATATATTTTAACAGCTATGGGGGTGGATTAGTTCTGTAAGTGGGTCCCAGGGGATGATACGAACTTGATAATGGTTTGTATATATATTGTACTCCAATTATGCGCTATGACATTAATTAATGGTGTTGGATTATTCTAAGAACTAAGTGTGTCTCTTGGGATCGTTTATAAAAAGTCCTGAATGTCTAATATTTCAACTAGCAACTGGCTACTGCAACTTGCAGAATTACTTCACCCGTATTGCATAATGTAAACATGTAGTTCTATAGTAATACTGTAAAAGTGCACATTTATTTTCGTAATTTTCGTGCTACATGTAAAATCAACAAGCGCAAAAATACAAACGCGCTTCATTCATTTTGTATGCAGGTCTAGTATTATATGTACGGAAGCTCAAAATTGCGAAAATAAAAACAAGCAAATTTATTCAAAAAGGGCTAAGCAAAGAAAATGTACACGGCGAAAATATACACTTTTACAGTAATCAAGGTATTTCATACACCTGAGCTCCTGATAACGAAATAAAACACACACAAAAACATTTTAAAAATATTAAATGAAAAGCTATAATAAAATAGCAAAACAAAAGTGATGATGTGATGCTCAAGCCTCAACAATTTGTATGACTTTTTCAGTTGCGTTTTCCATTTGTTAAAAATTAGCAGCCCATTTGGATGTGGTTTATCTGGTTTTTAATGAAGGCAGGCCTAACCCATAATAAATTTAGAAGTTGATTTGTAAAGCAAATGCTGACTAACAGTACCACCTACACATAATCCTACAATCTGATTAAAAATGAGGACAATGACCTAATTTGGCAAATGTTGAAATAGTTACAAAATATTTCAGGATGTAATTGTTAAACGTCAGGCATCTTTTGATTACAGTAACAGTTCAATTTTGTATGGTATTAAAGTCTCTGATCTAATCCCTACAAATATTGGCATCTTCTATGTCTACAAGTTTTGCAGAATTGGAGATACCTAACTACAAAATGAAAATCCGAAATTAAAGAATAGACTTAATAAACATGTAGCCCTAAAGTGATAATCCGGGGTGACATACATGTATCCTTGATTGGCGAACATGTTATATCCCCCACAAATATGGAGAAAAATTAAGCAAAAAGACACACTTAATGTGTGTCATTAGAGACCCCATTTAGGACAAAAATAAGGAATAGGACATTAAATTTGGACAGGTAGAAATTAACTTATATGAGGTATCTGTACAGTTTAACGCTATGAGTCATCCACACATGATCTTCAATTGGGATTTAATGACCAAATAGTATTTTAATGCACACAATAGGTCACACTTGTGCCCGCACTTGTGATTCAAAAGATCACATTTTTGCAATATTGGGACAGCCATTGTTACATGGTTTACTTTTTCACTGTTCACTGATTTTGTTAGCATCCACATACTCAGCTGATTGTAACAAAGGTTTCAAAACAGAAAAGAAAATGCTACATTAAGTAGAAGTAGTGCATATTGAAATGTTACTAAAAATGTATTTAATAATTAAATGCTTGAGACATGAGATAAAATGTGTATCTATGGCAAGAACTTAATGAGAAATGAGATTTTGTGTGAGGGGTGAGTGGGTGATAATAATGGATAGTCATGATCTTAATGCACATGCAGACCTGGATTGAATAAAGGGGGATTGGAAAGTGGCCCCCATCTTTGGAACTCCCTCGAAAATTCATACACAATTTCAAATTCAGTAAAACATTTTCGTAATAAATTCAAGCAAAAACTTATTTCAAGTTACGATTAATTGATTTTTTTAGAGCACTATGTCAATTTCACTTTATGGTTATTTGTAGGCCTAGTTATTTGATATTTTTTGAGCAATGTCCTTTGTCTTGTCTGGTATATATTGTTGGTGTCATATTTAGGTTTTAAATGTGGTTGTATTGTGTTTTATTGTCCCAGGGCTTCAGGGGAGGGCACATTACAGGCCTTTTTGGCCTTCCAGCCTTCTCCTCCAACTGTTTCATTTTTCTGTTGTTGTGAATTATCTGATTGTTTCTTACTGATTTTCAATGTAATTTGATGTTATTTGTGATTTTGATGTTATGGAAATAAATGATGAATGAAGTGATGAAAGTTTCATTCCCATCAAAATCTTGGGTATTTGGGGGAAATCTTGATTTTTCAAATGAAGAAATATGTATAAGAAATTAAAGTTTGCTTTACCAGCCCTGGATGTTGTCAACAAAGGGCCATGAACTTAAACGCATGAATATGCACAGCAACTGGTGGCTTTTAATAAGTCTATGGAATTGTAAATAGTTACAGTAAGGATGTTTTGACTGAGTGTTTTCCCCTTTCCAATATTTATGGTTTTCCTGCTTGGCCTGTGTTTCCTGAAAATCATTCACTGTACAAATGTTTTTCAATTTTTAATAAATGTGTGACGCATTATATTCAAATCTATTTGCGGAGAGTTTGTTTTAGAGTGTTTGAAAGAACAATTAAAAATCAATTTTTGTCATGGATCGGCACATTTTATAATTGGCTTGTTTTGGATGAGTAGAAATAACAAATTGTGACCCGCTTTTATTGTGATTTAATGGTCTGTTCAGCTAGGAAAGATCACCACAATTGTTTTTCATGGATGCGGGATATGAATATCAATAAAGAATGAAACAGATAACAATTAAAATGCGGTCTGCTAAATTATAAGCCTAATAAACTGACCTTGCTGGTTGCGGTGGATGGTTGCCCATGCATGTTATGATGAAATCAACAATATTAATCTTGTGTGATTTTAGGTGGGTTGGGGGGGGGGCATCTTTTTGTAACACTTGTCTCATTTTGGCTCTCAGTTGCTCTTTTTGTGATCTATAAAAATATGAATCAATCTTTCTTTTCTTCTATTTTGTTCTTCAATTTCAAATCTTCTTTGACCTCATGTAGCTGCATGTCAATTATGGCTGCTTTTAAAGATTTTAGATTAGGAGCTAAATCAAGTCACTTCTAGGGAAATAGGAGAGATCTGACCCAAGTGGGAGTTCCTTTAGTATACCCTACCACTGCATGTCTTCAATGGGGGCTTTTAAAGAATTTGTCAATATTTTACCTGTATATTTGCACTCTAGCCCATTGTTGAAGAACTAGTAAAATAATTCCAATTCTTGTGCTCCTAATCCTGGAGCACTCGTGGAATAACTATTAGCCTAAATGTGTGTATGTACATTTTGTAGTCACCAAAAGGGCATTCAAGTTTGGGGTACTCCCAAGTTTGTGACAATGCTAAGAACATGTACCCAACCTATGAACCATGTACCAAAATTCTACTGTTTGCTTTTCAATACAATCAAATAAATAGATTTGGTGTCTGTTTGTTTAAACACAATTGAAGTTTTGGTACAAAAATGTCAAATTTTTCATTTGGGTAATTGTCCATGTCACAATGCCAATCCTGACAATTCCTTTATAACAATAGGCAGGTTTTGTTATTAGCTTGTTGCGCCACTGTAGCCGGTACTTGTACCTGGAGTGTGCCTGGAAATGTGCATTTGGTTTCTAGATTATTCGCTTCGATCAAATCTATGGAATTCAGTTTATTTATTTGCCAAGTCTGGTATTACTTCAGGTCTCAAACTTTAATGCATTTGGACTGAAATTCCTATACGGGGTGAATTACATTTCTTTCAAATCCATGATTGAGTTTAGCCTTCTAGGCTTCTACACTGTGCGTTACCAAATGGTGCGTTACAGTGTGTAAATTACAAACTAAACTATATGCTTTCATTATTTCCCCTACCGCTGCTGAACGGATATCCTATAGAAAGGAAATGGTTACAACCAATCCCTTAGTGTAACTTTTTAAGAGCAGAGGATCTCAAACCGAGATCATAAGGGTACAACCTTTAACAGACATTGCTCAATTTCCATTGTTGTTAAACGCCCAATTAATTAACCTTGGTTTAATATTTCTTCATAGCATTCAATACGATATCTTCATGGTTTCTCAAATTAGACTATTATTAGTAAGCCTATACAGTACAGGCCTACATGTATGAGGTTTTTGTTAGGAAGTGAGGATTTATTGTTATTCTTTTAAATTATAAGGGAGTTCACATTTTTTTGGGTCGATAAAAATCTTTCATTTTACTGATAGGGTTGAAAAAATCCTTCATTTTAGTTACTGATAGTGACATAAAAAATGTATCACCGATCAAAGCACCGCTATGTTACGCATACCATAATTGATCATGAAAGACTTTTATTTTGGCATCAACTGGCACAGACAATTAGGTTGCGCTACATTAACAAGGAAGGACCGACGATTTCAGCAAATATTTGGATATACTGTGGTTTTGCACTTGATAATTGATGGGGTGATTGAGCAATAAAGACTCTCTTGTTGGGAGGGATTTATTGGTATTGGTAATGACTGTGGTAAAGAATAATGAGGTAGAACTAGGAGCCTAGGGATATGGGGGTTTGGATGGTACCCATTAGGTTTGCCATTCAATATGTAATTTCTCAATACCAACAAATCTTCCAAAGCAGTCATTTCTCGAGACTTGATCTTAAACAAAACAAAGGGAAACCGCGATAAAATGCATATAAGTATAAACTTAATTGTGACAAATTTTGACAAATATTTTCAATATCGGTCTGAGTTAACCTCTCTCTTTTCATGAAGCCCTTTGATTACTGTGTCCATGCGCCTTTGACGTTTTAACATTGTGGTAGCGCCCTCCCGACTCCCGTCATGGGTCTCATACCTCCGCATTCGGCCTGCAGCGGTTTTGAAAAGGGATTCGAGGGTCTTTGACAAATAGTAAGTCTGAGCTTCCTGATCCTCATCTCATATTGAAGTAAATTCATCTGAATTATGAAGTAAATTATAAATCAGACAACAATTTAACCGTAAAGTTTACAAAATATCAGTCAAGCCTATTCTTTTAAGGAGCTGTAAAATGAAAAAGCATCTTTTAAGTTTACCGTGAAATCATTGATAAGTGATCAGATTTTACTGGGTCCAATTCATTCAAACTGTTTGTGTTTTTAAAGCATATACTGCAGAAAAATTCAGGAATAGCCCAAAGCTACCAAAGTAATTAATTTCTTTATGATAGTATCAAGATATGCCCCCTCCCCCATATTTGCTTCAAGACAAAGTAGGTACTGTTTAAAATCTGACAGATTACGGAGTGGAATTTACAAGAAAATTAATAAATTTCAGATTAGTTTCATGAAATAGCCACAACCATCAATGTCAAGGAGTGTTTTGTTTTGTTTATGAATGAGCAGGAACTAAAGGATTAAAGATGTGGTTAGGGGATCAAGTGTGATTATTTACTGGACATATTCTGTGGTTAGATCTTGGACCATTGCACTTCCCTTATAGTTTTGATAGCTGGGCGAGATCATAACCAAATTAAAATATTGTTTTAAAGTGCTTTATAGGAAACAGTACTATGCACTACATGATAATAATACAAGGTGTTGACAAGGCAAATGTTGGAGAAATGGTCAGTAGCGTAGCCAGACGGGGCAAGGGGGGGGGGGGCAGAGTGGAGGCAGAGGAAAATCGGGAAGGCAACGGAAAGGGAGAAGAGACTAAAAGGAAAGGGACAGAAAGGAGAAAGGAAGACAGGCAAATTGGTTGGACAATTGCAGTTTTCTTGCCGGTATGGGGACGCAACGCCTCTACACCCCCCCCCCCCCCCCCCCCCCCCCCCCCCCCCCCCCCCGGCTTGTCATTTTCGTACTCGAAAGGAAATCAAAACATTTACATAAAAACCTGGCTACTCCACTGGGTCGAACTGGTGTTCACCGGAAGAAGAAAAAACCTTTTCACCCCTGACAAGTGACCCTGGCTACGCTACTGGAAATGGTATGCGAGGATTTTTACATTGTTAACGAGATATATGTGTGAGATATGTAAAGCAATGAAAGTTACTGAGATGCCAGAAATGGTTGAGGAGGATGTATCAACAACATCATTCAACAGTGGTGCGAGGGGAAGGTTTTTTTCTTCATGATTAGTGATATCTTCCTGAAATTGTCCCCCTTAAACCACTTGAAATGCAAATGCTCCTCAAACCTTAACCTTCCCTTCCCTTCCTTTGCTTTCCCTTCCCTCCTTCCTTCCTCCTCTACGTCTATACCCCTGTCCATGTGTAGGGGGACATTATTTAAGAAATTTATCAATACTAATAAGCCACATTTTCTTATTGTTCTTTACAGCATGTGCTTGCCAAGGCACTGTATGATAACTTTGCAGAGGCACCAGATGAGCTAGCATTCCGTAAGGGTGACGTAGTGACTGTCTTGGAACAGAACACTGGTGGGTTGGAAGGATGGTGGCTATGCTCATTGAATGGAAGGCAAGGAATTGCTCCTGGGAACAGGCTCAAACTGCTCGTGGGAATGTATGATAGCTCACAAAATCTGCATGGTGGAAGTCCACAAAAGGTTTGTATTATTTTGGTCGATTCAAAAGATTAAAGGGGGTATTTTACGAAAACCTTAAAAATGTTCATGTTTTGGAATCGACGGTCATATTCCTCCCCTGCTTGTAATGTAAACATCGATGCGCCCTCAATATCGTAATGTATTGATTTATTTACTACGGCTACTAGGCGGCATACAGCTCCGATACTGTGCTTGAAATTATCGTAACAGTCAACGAGAACATAACACAGGACTATTAACGCCTGTTACTATTGGGAGCAACACGTTTTTATCTATTTAATGTATAAAGTATCTTTGAAAAGGGTTGTTTGAAATGATAGTCATTGAAAACAAAAAAAAATTGACGGTATTTTTCACCCCAATTTTGTCCTCGTTTTTGCCAAAAAAGGGGGTAAAATTGTTGAAAAATCCCTTCAAAGGGGTACTTTGACAAAATGAAGAATAGTCATTGTTACCAACTTTTGTTTTGAGTTGGGTCCGGGCATAAGAGTCATTGAAATACTATATTAGTATTACTAACCTCCTACCTGGTGAAATCTATATCTGTACAATGTTGCAAAAACATGATCAGAATTTGAAATGTTGGTTATTTGGGTTGGTTGGTTGACTTGAGATGAACCAAACATTACTTTGACCTAATTGAATGTGTGATACATAGTTTTTAGGATATTATTACAACCACAGGGTGCAGGTAAAGTAGGTTACTGTATCATGCAATACCAATGTAACAGAATCATAGTAGCTATAGATATAGCTATAGATAGGACAGATACCGGAACCAAGGGATATCACCGCAGAACATTGTTTGTCTAGTATCGTATCTAATCAGTAGCTTTTCATGGTATGTTATTTACCTGCTAAATTTATACATTTGCTTCGGAAAAAAAGTCCCATTAGGGGATGAAAAGCGATGGGCCCGACCAACCCATTTTTGTTTAAATTGGTGAAAAACAGGTCAGGTGCAAATGATTTCTTTTTTTTACAGTCATTTTGAAGGGGGGAAAAGCTAGACCGACCAACCCAACCTGAAAGTTTCGTTTGCCCGCAGAACAGGTTTTCCTCTTCGCTGCCTTAGAAGGTACATGTATACAGATACCCAGTACCTGGCTTACATCATTGACTCTGTCTAGGGTCATTTCTTGCATGTAATTACAGCAAGATCTGGTACAACTTTTTGTGTGAACCTAATGTCAAAGTCAACTAATGAATTTCCTTGCTGCTTTACTCAATCAATGGTAATGAAGGCCTGTATGATAATATTGAAGATCCTTATTAAAGTTATTCCCCTCTGTTTATTGTATAATGCTCAAAATATGAGTCCTTAAAAATAGTAATGCAAACTGAAATTTGCCTCGTAAATAAGCTGACAAGTACGGAACATGCAAGGAACAATTTACCAGAGTCTAAACTACGGAAGCAATGTTATTCTCGTCAGTGCAGCACTTACAAATATGTGTGTGTAGGATGTGGGAGATGATTTCCTCATGTCTGGCGGGCTGACTACTGTCTGGCAAGATTGAAATGCTGCTCTATTATTATAAAACAAAATGTAATGGTCTGGAACTGTGTCAGACAGACAGGTCAAAGAGTGCTTCAGGGGTAAGGGGGTGTAGACATCTGTCACTGAGCATGGTGGTAAGACTAAGAGGCTATCTCCATGCGCTGAGACAGGGTGGATGAAATGACGGGGTAATATAATCAATACTCCATCTATGTACATCTAAACAACTCACAGAGGTTCAGATTGTTTATAAAACCGCATTGTTTAAACACAGTATTTGGTTTAAATAAGTAATTACAGAAATCTCAATTGGTTTGTGAATCCCAATGTTTTCCCAGAAATTGTCGTTTATTGTTTCAAAATATTTTGAAATGTATCTATCTAGTACTAGTAGGCCTTATTAATTGTTGGCTTCTATCTCAATGACCCAATTGGACACAATAGATACCTGTCAACTGCAAAGCCATAGAGCACTTTGTAGGATAATAATATTAAAATTACTTTCTATGAAATAAAACCCTACCACTAGGTACATTGGCACCAAAAATGTAGGCTGTCATATTCAAGGTTTCATGGACTTTTGTCCCTGTAGATGAGAGTAGGGCTTCACATCTTTATCATAAATATATTTTACAAAATGTAATTGTAAAGCTACATTGGCACTGGCGAGGCAAGGCCATGTGCTACCTCAGGTTTCCTGGACTATGTACTTGTATGGCTTCACACCCTTCTGTTGACAACCATTTGTTGTTGCTGATTTTTTATCGGAACAAGAAAACATCACTATCTATGGCACAAAACTTATCTTTATTTATATACAACTCATATAACATACACATTTGTTTCATGCACTGATATGGACAACAGCATTTCTATGATTTTCAAATGAAGGGGGGATACACTGATTTGACTGATGCATGTATGACAGGTTACAATGTAGGAAGATGAGAGTGTGTTGATCCTAATCACTATTTAAAGGGTCAACACATTTTGCTTTAGGTAGGGGGAGTATAATACACCAGCGACTGGTGCCCCGATCATCAGAGAATGGTTGAAAGAACACCTTAATTTAGAGATACACTGATAAATGTATGACAGGTTACAATGTAGGAAGATGAGAGAATGTTGATCCTAATCACTATATAGAGCAGTGGTTCCCAACCTATGGGGCGCGACGCACTTTTTGTGGGGTCGCGGACTAGCCTAATTTATCAAAAAATAAGATGTTATATTTTTGTACTGTACTGTATAGTTATAGCAAATATCATGGTAGCACATTTCAAAAAGGTTAAAATTTGATCAAATTTGACCATTTTAGCATACAATTTTGGCGCGCTGCGCGCACATTTATCACCATATTAGGTATAATAAGACCAAATAATGCAATTTGCTTACCAAATTAGTTAAAATTAGACCAAGTTTGACAGTTTTAGCGTAAAATGGCAAAACAAATTGCGCGCATTTTTCAATTCTTGCCCCCACCTAAATTGTTTCTTGCCCCCTCCCCCACCCAATTTGTTATGCTGGTGCCGCCACTGGTGACTTTGTTCTGTGAGGGGTCGCGTTCTGATGCTGGTTTCTGAAATGGGGTCACCACTGATATAGAGGGTCAACACATTTTGCCTTGAGAAGGGGGGGGGGTGGGGTGTATGTACACCCCTGATCTAGATGTAATATACGCCCTCGTCTGGTTGTATTAGTATCAACCGAGCTGATCTAATAAGGCCCCTGAAACTCAATGTTGAGTTTCCCGTCCCCCGCCCGCGTTATGATTTTGGGGCCGCGTTTGGGGCCAAAAATCTGAAAATAATTCATTATTTTGTAAAAAAAAATATAAAAAAAACCTTTTTTCTTTTTTTTTTACAATTTTTTTTTTTAAACAATTTTTTTCTGGAAGTATAAAACAATGACATTTGATGACCAATTATACCCATATTAGACCAGAAACAACCCATATGTTACCCCTTGACCCACACCTAAACAATGGTAAATTATAAAGATCCTAAAAAGTACATTTGTATTCATAAATTGAAAGTATTACTTTGAAGGACCGTTCTCGGTGTCAAAATATCATTTAAGTAACAACATCTAAATCAAGTAAGTTATGTACATTTTGTTAGACCTGATGGTATAATTATACCATTGGAAAGATTTGTAAATGTTTGTGGGATCTATTTCAATTTTTGAACAATTATTTTGAAGTTCAAATTCAAAAATTATAACTGTCATTTATAACTTAAGATCCTAAATTACTAAGTGCGATTGTACTTTGTGTATTTCATTTATTCTGATTGAAAGTATGACTTTTGAGGACCATTTTCAGTACCATTTATCTAAATCTAACAACATCTAACTACATTCAGTAAACTATAAATATTTTGATTATTATTGGCAAAAGAAGTGTTGCCTGTAACATGATGCACCATATACAAAGATTTATAAATGTTTGTACATGTACATGTATGTATACATTTCGATTTTGTTTTGATTTTAATTTGCAAAGATATTTCTTTATTATTTTATTGTTATATCATTTAACAGGCAACACTTCTCTTCTCATGATAATTAACTAATTTAGGTATTTTCAAATGTTAAATAATTCAATTGATGTGCAATTGAAATAAAAGCCAGTTTGCTATGCAGACTTAACCTTACCGATAATCGGACGTCGGAACTCTGTCCATTTTTTCTTTGAAAGCTGTATTTTAAAGAGAACTACCACATGGACCATGTCGTTTACTGAATTTTAATAAATATTTTATATGAATGGTCAAATATCTCTATTCATACCAAAGTGGAGTCCTTTTGGTATTTGATATGCATAATAAATAAACTTGGATACTGAATTAAGTGTTCGTAAAAAGGTTAAATAATGAAATCTTGAAAATAATGAATAATGAATAATGAAATAGTTGCCTCATTATAAGCTGAAAAAAATGTGACGGGAAACTCAACATCTAGTTTCAGGGGCCTAATAGGCCTCATCCAATCTGTTTTAATCAGCTGTCCATAATCCCAAAATATGTTACCAAGCTGTTCCAATCAGCAGGTTACCCCCACTATCTCCGACTCTGTCCATGAGGGCGTAATGAAATCGCAAAAAGTCCCGTCGATTGGCACAGGGGATTTCAATGATCGGTATTATGTCTGTATGTACCAAGTCAGCTCTATGGGTGGTCAACTCTTTAAAATACTTACCCGTTTCCCAGGGCTCCGTCAGTATTGGGGACAAGGTGAAAACCACATGTAGGCCTACAATGTAGCATGGGGGAAATTGTTAGGGGAAATTATCAATTTTTAACTGAAATATCAGTAAAATGAGAAAAGTAGCGAGCCTGATACCAGTGCTACCCCTGATCATCACAGAAGGACTGAAAATAACATCTTAATTCAGTAGATTTTTATTTAGGTATAAATGTCAACTAGTCCTATGGAAATAGATCAAGGGGCCAATGCATGTATGTAGTGTCATACAAAGCTGCCAGAAGGACCTGGCAACACCAGTATCAACACCCAGGCAACACAATCATACAAACCAAAGAATATTTTACCTGAAACCATTACGTTTTGACCATAGCATTGCTAGAAAGGTATTTTTGGAATGTTCTGCTCTAACTGAGTTGACAAGTTCAAATTCATTCAATTGGTTAAGAACAACACCATTTCACAATACTCTCCCACTGGCTGTGTTTGCCTCAAAACCTGCGTGCATACAGAAATAGTCTGGACATTTATTTATTCAGGGAATGCATTTAGACATAGTGATCATAGCGATCGTGGATAAAGGTGTCAGTTTTAGGGTCAGGATTCCGCATAAAGACACCGTAGGTACCGTAGACAGGGAAGGGGGTGACTTTTGACAGCGGTGTTACAAAAGTATATCATATCAAGTATCTGGAATATGTATTTGGACAATATATCATACCATAGCTGTGGACTTAATTAGAAGAAAAAACATGGGGGGGGGGGGGGGAGGTACTAATATACTTTTTTGGTAGGGATGTACTGTCAGCAAAATGAAAATTGACCCAAACATTTACCAAATTTCGGGGGGAAATGGACCCATATATTTACCAGAGACCCATAGTTTCCTACATAAATATTTGACAGATTTTGCTAACATTTCTGTGAAAAACAGCAAATCTAAGGATTTTAGACCCATGAATTTACCAAAAATGGCAATGAAAAGGGGTCATTCATTTACCAGACTGGTGAAAAATGGGACCCTATTTTGCAGCACATCAAGTTTTGTCCCAAAGTCACCTGGCTTACCTATGTAGCCAGCCTGCTTTAATTGCGGACCTAGGGAAAAAAGGAAGATATTTATTGAATATTCCAATTTGAGTTATAAACCATCAGCAATCAACTGTTGATCTAGACATTTCATCGACATTGGATTGTTCAATTTTCCTATAACAAAGCAACCGTGACAAGTGTTTTGACAGCGTCAAATTAAATCTGGCGTCTAATTGTAAATTTTGGAATGTACCTCTAGACAATGGACCTGAAAGTTACGCACAAAGGCGATAATTGCATCATTATTGTAAAAGTGGTAATTTTTGCGCGATTAAATGTTCGTGCTTTGCCGATTTTCAGCCATTTCGCTTGTTTTAAATTTGCAATTGGAAGGTTCATTACATTTTAGACTTCTACATAAAATAAATATTTGTGCATGTTTTTATTTTTGCGGTAGCTGCTTGGAGCGTGAAAAGCGCAAACATTAATGTAGCGCAAAAATGTCCACGTTTACATTATTATAAGTGCAACGAACTTCTGAACTTCAAAGGGCTCATACCGACATGCTAGATGATTTTAGGGCATGGTGGAAAAAAG
Source organism: Ophiura sarsii (assembly GCA_035610835.1). Taxonomy (NCBI): domain Eukaryota; kingdom Metazoa; phylum Echinodermata; class Ophiuroidea; order Amphilepidida; family Ophiuridae; genus Ophiura; species Ophiura sarsii. Next base: position 59,770,277 of record CM069444.1, read on the forward strand.
GGTGGTTTTGTCAAGAACAAATGGATCTTCAATTGCCAAATATGGATTTGTTGACAAAAATAGGTCACTTTGAAGAAAAAGAATGATCCATATTAGAAGTGGAACTGTGGATTATTGGAACTGGAGGATAATGGTTGGTTCATATACCATTTGAAAAAATGTTTGGGTACATTTTGATCATTACTGTAAAATGGAATTTTTCGTGCTACATTTATTTTCGCGCTTTTCATGCTTGGAACAGCTACCGCGAAAATAATTTACATGTGAATATATTTCTTTTGGGTATTGGTCTTTGTGATGAAGCTACAAATGGCAAATTTAAAAACACGCAAAACGCTTCAAAATTATCAACGTGCGAACAATTAATCGCGCGAAAATGACAACTTTCACAGTATTCACTATCCCTTTTCATAAAGGACTAATATCAATGTCGTACCTGTTAATTCCAACGACATTTGAAGAGGGTGAGTGTACTATACAAAGTGACAAATAAAAGCAACCAAATAATTATAAATCGCATATGGTACATCCGACACATGTATGTATCTATGTATGCTTAGTTTTTTGTCATAGTTTCTGAAATCAATTGATGTAAATTTTCCATTATTTAATATTAGGAAAAAACTGCATTAACCATTTAAAAAAGAAAATGGGTTCCAAAATAAGATATTAGTCAAAATGAATACATTTCCTCTTTTTCATAAAACATTGAGATATTAAAAAATATCCATGGACACGACTATTACAATTTTGTTATCGCTTTGTTATTTAAACAATGAATTCAAACTGAAGTGCAGGCGGATTATAACTTACAACCAGTCAAAAATTTGAAATAACATGTTAAATTACAGTTCATTGACCAGTTTGGAACTGAAAGTTTTTCTCATGAGATCTGTTGTATCATTGGGTTGCTATACACTTGTTGAATAATCCTACCTTGACCCACCAATCATTAGACTTGCTAACAGCCTTACAAGTTGTGGTAATTGTAATACAATTAACTATCAACACTTTGTGAACTACCAACGAAAGATCATGCGTTAGAGGTTATAACAGGATATATTCTGTGTTATATTCGCCTTGTGACATCCTGTGGACGGACTCAGGTTGTTATGGGGGTGTCAAAAGTGGACCTTTTCCCTCAAAAACGGACCTTTTTACCAAATTTTGACCGTTTCAAACAAAAAAAGCGTAACGCCTTGCTAAGCTCACAAATAGCATTTTCTGACCTTTTTAAACTTTTGGGGGACATTGGGGGGCGGCTCATCTTGGGAAACTTGAGATCAAATTTGTGACACCCCTCGTAATCAAGCCTCGATTTAAGTGGGAGCTGGGAGTTTTTTTACCTCCGTTTGCTAAGTTTTAGCTCCCGGTGTTTTCAAAATTTTGCATAGCAAAGTATAGGAGCGGGAGCTACTTTTGTCAGAAAAGTTACGAAGTAGCTCCTGGTTCACACATCCTTAAATCGAAGCTTGCTCGTAATAATTGTAAAATTACTCAATTTGACATGAATAATAAGCCTTTTAAGTTATTCCTTTCAATATCTCAGTGTGATGCTGTGACCTCTGTTCTTTATCTTAGTCCTCTAGATGGAAACTTAAATCGGGCCAAATCCTGTCCTTCAAGTTCAAGTTAAGCTGGCCCTTGAAGAATAAGTTAGGAAGAAACAAAGAAAAAATAACCCAGAAGGGTTATTTGGCCCACATGAATGTGCATTTTAAAATATATGTGTCCCTGCAGCAATTTGTTTCCCTTGAAAAACAGAGTGTTCAAAGCTTAAAGCCTTTACACTATTTAAACTTTAAACACTGTTTTTTTTCAAAAACAATTAAAATTGTTGGAAAGCACTTTTGGAAAGTCTGTGAGAAAGCTCATAAATGTGTATACTCAGTGACCTGAACCACATTGACCCGCATAACATGCATTAGCCACGATAAACTTATCATCACTAACGAATCTACAAGTATAGTCAGTCTATGGTCTATGCCATGATACCAAAAGACCAACGGGCCATAATTTCCTGGGAATATTGGTAATGGTATTGTATGTGCCTATTGTATATAATAAAAAGTTGGATTTGACCTGTGTGTAAAATTCACTATCCAGGCAATATTTGTGACCCGACCCGTTCTTATACATCATCCCACCTTCAAGGGAGGATTTGACATTTAATGCGTGAAATAAAAGCTGGTTTTATCGGACTTGTCAGAGAGATTTGTGATGTAGTGCGATATGTGTGACAACTAAACTTTATAATAGAACCATAGACCAATAGAACTGATTCTACCTGAAGGCTGGCTTTGATTGTCCAAAGTTTAGCAAGGATTGTGCAAAAGTTGATTTTTTTGAAAATGATATGGAAAAGCCAAAAAGGCGATTAGATTGGGACTATCATTTGGACATGCCCTTTTGGCCAAAGGGTTTCAGGAAAGCCAGAGTAATGGCCAAGGTTGAGTCAGTTTTGTCAGATTGACCAGCAATACCGTAAGTCCAAATTATAATTAATAGTAGGACAGGATTTTATGAAAGGAAAAGTTGTAGAAATGTCAAAATCATTGAATTTCATTACCATATTTGGAATAACCATGAGAAATGCATTGAAATATAAAGTACAAACATGCCTAGTCTTGGTTCAGTAATCCTAAAGAACCCTAACCCTCCTGGACACCACAAAACACGACAGTGCTACAATCTTGTACCGCGCGGCGGCCCCATCAATCTCGTGCCACGCTCAGCGCGTGGTTCAACTGGTTAAAAAACCTTAAGATTTTTGAACCCCCCGTGTAGCGCAGTCGTCAGAACATCAGACTTGCACGCACGCGCGGCCCGGGTTCGATTCGCAGCGCGTGCTGGGACTGATTTTCCCCTCAAATTTGACCTGTTTTTCTCCCCTGATAGTTTAATTCAAAAAACACACCTGGGGAGTTAGGGTTCAGCATAGATTTTGGGTTAAGGTAGACTTTGAAAATTGGGAAAATGTTTCTGAAAATCTGTTTCGTATAATGGTAAAACTATGAGCCGCATGGATAGTGCTAACAGTGACCATAGTTTATGCAGTGACCAGCAATAACTTTATGTGATGTCTTGTTTAAAAACAACAACAGACTTATTTTGTTATTCAACCATTTGTTCATGATGTTTATTTGTAAATTAAGTTGGCACTTTCATTTGACAGTTGAAATACAAATTTACACTAAATATTTGGGTATGGGAGGGGTACAACCAATGCAGTCAACTTTAATATTGTTAGCAGGTTGCCAGGTTTTACCCCCAAGTCTTTGTAGTTATATAAAGACTCAAACAGAAGGTTTATGCATCTCATGCTTAATATTTTGTGGTTAGCGTGCATTGGTCGCCCCTTGAATACCGTAATGGTTTGAGTTAAGTCCTATGCTCAAGTAAAATCCCACCCCTAACTTTCACAAAGTGTCAAAAGTCAAGAAATATCCTACATGTATTACAATCCCGCACTGAATTTTTTGAGTTGAAATTTTACCTTAACTTCAATTGTGAGTTCTTTAATTTTTTGCTAATCAAAGAGTCTCTTCCAAAATGTTAATAATATTTTGAGAAAACGGCGGCTTGGTGCACCACACCATGTATGTAAAGATGGAATGATGCATCATTTCGCTATTTAGAGCAAGACTTTCAATTGGCTACTTACTGTAATAATTGGACATTTTCACAGTATTCTTTTTTGCGCTTTGCCAATTTTGAACAGTTTTGCTTGTTAGTTTTTCATGATTTTGAGCTTCCTTACATAGACCTACATACATACAAAATGTATATATTTGCGGGGTTTTATTTTTGCGTTTGCTGATTTTAGCCCAAAATTAAATGTAGCGCAAACATTTCCATTTTTACAGTATTCTCTTAAAACTTTTCCACACAGCTATTAGTTTTACCACCATTACAAAACAGATTTGTCAGAAAACTTTCCCAAATTTCAAGGTCTTTCCCAAATTTCAAGGTCTATCTGAACAATACTAGGCATGTTTGTACTTATTTCAATGCATTTCTCATTATGATACCAAATATGGTAATGAAATTCAATAATTTTGACATTTTTGAAACATTTTGTGAAATTTTGGAATGTCGTCTGCAGACAGACGCCTGCCGCATGGAAAGTGTTAAAAGCACCTAGTTGACAGGGTGCAAGTCCTACTGTTTGTTCATCTTTATCACCCTTGCATATGTCTAAACCAGTACTAGGCATGTTTGTACTTATTTCAATGTATTTCTCATGGTGATTCCAAATATGGTAATGAAATTCAATCATTTTGAAATTTTTGAAACATTTTGTGAAATTTTGGAATGTTGTCTGCAAAAGCACCTAGTTGACAGGGTACAAGTCCTACTGTTTGTTGGTTCATCTTTATCACCCTTGCATCTGTCTAAACCAGTATGATAACACCTACATGTATGTATGCAGCCGTGGCTTGAACCTATGACACCACTTAAATGGGATCAATGTCAAGTTGAGACCAAAATAGCCAGCTAGACGGCCAACAGCAGCAGCAATACAGGTGAAATGAAATGGTGCAGCTTTTATGGGACGTGGGATATCTGGTCAAAAATATTCTAAATGATGCACCTGCGTTAAATTATCAGCTGAAGGGAATATGAAAAGGAGGGGCTGCATGATTATGTTGTCGCAAGACGTTTTTGAATCTCAACTGAAAATAGAATTTTAGTGGATGTATATAGATGCAATCGAATGTCTGGAACCTATGACAATGACACCATTAAATGGGATCAATGGCAAGTTAAGATAAAAATAGCCAGCTAGATAACCAGACCTGGATTTATGTTACATTAAATTTTACTGATTTTTGTGTATCCTCTTACAACTTTGTTCATCTATAGCTTTTTCTAGAATAAATTGGGCTGATAAAACAATACTTGGGCTCATTCAGTAGGTGCTTAGTAACACTGCCTTTACTTAGCATGGAATCAAATTCAAAGCATGGCATTGACTTTGATTTGTCCAATAGTTTTATTTATTGCAACAATCAAATAAATCTTGAATGGCCATCAACAAACAATAGATCCAAACTCTAGGCAAATAAAAGAGAAAAGGTTCAATTTCAAGGACAGGTTTACTCCAGGGTGAGCGGCCCACTTGCATCTAAAGGGGATGTGCAGTACTACATGTAATACCCTTTTTCTAACCCTTTTCAGTTCTGTAGGGTATACTTTCACTCCTCAGCCACTCATGGCCCCTGTTCAGTATCAAACTGTTTTAACCCCCTGGGGTCTACCTGTCTATCTTACAGTGGTTCTGATTGGCTTATTACAAGATGTACTCATATGAATAGCCAATTCAAATGCAGCTTGTAAAATGTTTCACTCCCATCTTTATCAGAGATACAGTTATTCTAACAATGTCTCTCATTGGTGCAATAAATGATGTATCCATCTTTTTAACCAATCGGCCGGTAGTTCTCAGGGGGTTAAGGCCATTTCATCCTCTAGCTGCTCTATAGACCCCATTTCAGTGATTTCAGTTCACTCGTTCACTACTTACAAAATCGGGTAGTGCACTTACCCTTCAAAAAAAGAAGAGAGACCCCCGCCCCACACCATATACTCCATAATCCTGAAAGATGAAAAACACATCAAGAGTTGACCTTTGGTTATTAAATTGACTATGAAATTTGTTACACTTGACAATTTAATTGAATTGTACTTTCAGAAGGTTTTTTTATTTGCTTAAGTACAGGTCAGATCTGATTCACACAAGCCTGAAGTGTTTGGTGATCAATTACTGATTGTCAATTATTTTAATTTTTTTACTAAACCAATGTGTGAATTTGGACTAAATCATCACTGTTTGATTTACAAAAATGTCTACCCATTACTTGACTTTTTTTTAAAGAAAAATATCAGGTTGTCCACACAGCCTGCTTTCAATCTACCAAAGATTGTTAATAAAACGATCAAAATGTGAGCAGTGCGAGGAGCATTTGATCTCTGTTAACAGATGTTGTTAGATAAGTTATGAAATTTGTAGATGAGCAAAATTAGGTTTTAGATTATTTTGGTGCATGTTCAGGGTGTAAATAGTTCTACGGACAATCAAGAGTCACTAATTGTTATCCCTGTATGTGAGTTCAGGGCTAGAACTTCATTCAGAACCTGTAAATTGATTTTCGCAAAGATTCTCTTAAAGGTAGATGACCCGATCACATTTTCGTAACACAGAATTATTTCAAACATACGGAGATTTTCATATCATATGAAAGCTCGTATTTTTCTCATCATCATACTGAAATTTGACGGCCTAAATCGGTATAATTATGGAGAAATCGATGAAATAACGTCGAATTACCACGAATGGTGGTAACCACCGATATAGTTTGTGTACTACTCAATGGGTACAGTTCACAGCATCTTGTGCGTGTAAAATAAGAACCATTAGAGCTATGCAACTCAAACTTTGGAACACGACTTTTTTTAAGGATGACCTTTCATGTAGAATAGAAAACTTCAAGTTGAAAATCGGAACATCTACCTTTAAACAAATTTGCGTGAATCAAACTTCGGAAAAATTTTATGTTGATAAAATAAACAGGAATCCAAACAACTATTGTAAGAATAAAGTTTGATTGTCACATTCTGATACAAAATTCTACCCCTGCAAGTTTTGAATAATCTGAGATTATTTGACTGAAAAATTCAATTGAAATTGTCAAAATAATGAACAAATTGTCAATACTTTCACGATACACAGGTAAATGACTATCATTAGTTGTTGCACTTGTATTGTATCAAGGGATTGCTATAAGCATAGATGCCTTGATGGATATAAGGTAGATAGCAAATTATTCCTTGGGCCAAATAAGTGTCAACTTTCAGAAGTTTTGTGTCTTAAAAGCCATCTGAGCACAATCTGTTGTTATTCAATAGACTGTAAAATTGGGAAGAAATGGTGAAAATAATGAAGACATTTTCATTTCAATAAGATCACTACACAGTCTATCGCTATCATTAGCTATGATCTACCTTTTACCAATGTGGTCTGACAGGTCTATCATTCAAGAATTATTCCTAGGGCAAATAAGGGTCACCTTTATAAATAAAACACTTGGGATTGAAAAGTCATAGGGCAATAGGGAATGCAACCTTTGTTTTTAAACAAACCAAGAAAAAAAATGATCCTACAATTAAAGTGAAATATTTCACTTTTCAATTTATCAAATCTTTCATCTGTGGTTAAATTTGTGAGATTGAAATGTGTAATTTTATGAGATGGATCAATCGCAATTAATGAGTACACCTATTTCTGCTTATTGTTTCCATTTATTTGTGTACATTCCATCAGTAAACCTTAATACCGGTACTGGCGTCATGTGATTCAGATTGCTTAATTGAACCAGTGCAGAACTTTAATTGGGCTTGATTATTTTTGACAACCCCCTGGTCCATAAATGTGTAACCAGCCTATTAACACAGTCGTACTTGCTTACCAATTAATACTTCACCACAAAATTTAACTTGTAACAGATCATGAGAATTGCTTCCAATACTTGTGACATTGCTAGTGTTGGGAGCGAGTCCCGGGAAATCAAGTCCTGCCTGAAAGTTTCGAGTCCAGGGTACCAAATTTTGGTACCCGGATACCCAGATTTTTGCACGCAGGGAATGGAAAGTGTACTTTTTTCTTCTTTTTTTTTTTTTGGGGGGGGGGGGGGGGTAGGGTACACGGGTACCCGCCCAAATAATAGGTCGGTACCCGGGTACACAATTACCCGAAAATCCCACCCTTAGACATGGCCCAAGCCTTAAGGTAGCTATATCGGCTACGGCGTCATGCTCAGATTTGCTTCAAAATTATACAGAATGTGTATATTGACAAGATAAACTCACATGCAAATTTTGAATTTTTTCCATCAAGCCGTTTTCAAACGGCGCAATTTTTTGTCATCAAAAAACCCCATAGACTTTCTGTGTGTTAGGTTTTTGGCACGTTGCCAAATTCCCAAAATTGCTTCTTTTCTCAAAACACAATCTATTTATATATATTTTTTTTTAACCCTTTGTATCCTTAGGATGAACTTGTTTGTTATATTATGTTTTTGCCAAGATACCAATGCACAATATTTAATGTAATTATTTCCACATTTACAATCATAACATGGATTGAATGGAGTGGGAATGTTAGTACTTAACAACAAAATTGTATTTTTTCTAGAAACACTAAATAGTCAAACTTTGTGAATATTTTCAAAGAGAAGTATAGCTCCTATTTCAACAAACAAGGTGTCATATGAAAGGTAATTCAATTTAGAAGATTCTCTTGCCAGCTTTTTCCATTAAAGTGTTTCTAGTATTTTTTGTGTCAATTTGAACTTTTGCCTTTAAAAAATCCCTAAAAAAATAATTTTCTCAAAAAGTAAACACTTTATTCACAAAAACTGGTGAGAGAATTTAGGTAATATGCTTATTAACCATCCCCCAAAGTGACAGACCCATAGCAGTTCCCTACTTGGCTGAAAATATTCAAATGTCCAAAAATTTAGGGAATTTTGAAAAAATAAAGAAAAACATAAGAAATATCCAAATTACTCCGAAAGTTCTCAAATAGGTAGAGCAAAGACTTGTCTTTAATGTGGTCTCAAAATAAAAAGTATAGATATATTTCATTTGGCTCAATAGTTGTTTTTTCTGCAGTGGTGTAATAGCCGATATAGCTACCTTAACCCTAACCCTAGAACGTGGCAGTGGGGATGGAACGAAGAACAGGGGGAGGGGGTTAAATAAAAAATGGGAAAAATTATGTCCGCCGGCGCCGGGAGTTGAACCCGGGTCGGCCGCGTGACAGGCGAGATATACTAACACTCAGCCACGGGGGGAGGGCTTCACAGGCTAAGAAATCGGAGACCATATATACCCGTAGTTTAGTGCTACAGGAGATAGAACTTGTGCGCGCGCAAGCCACGTGGTGCTGGCTGTGAGGTGACTGTGAGACGTAGTAGCGTTAGGGTTAATTTAATGCACTGTGTGGTGTCGTATTAACCCTAACCCTAGAACGTGGCAGTGGGGATGGAACGAAGAACAGGGGGAGGGGGTTAAATAAAAAATGGGAAAAATTATGTCCGCCGGCGCCGGGAGTTGAACCCGGGTCGGCCGCGTGACAGGCGAGATATACTAAAACTCAGCCACGGGGGGAGGGCTTCACAGGCTAAGAAATCGGAGACCATATATACCCGTAGTTTAGTGCTACAGGAGATAGAACTTGTGCGCGCGCAAGCCACGTGGTGCTGGCTGTGAGGTGACTGTGAGACGTAGTAGCGTTAGGGTTAATACTAGTATAGGAACCAAACATTTGTATCAGATTGAGTAATATTTATAAGGTAAATTGAAGGGGCAGATTGATGATTAGAATTTAAAAATAGTGAAAACTGTTTTATCACTTAAAATTTGTCATTTATATACGATACCTTACCATTAGAATGAAAGTTCATCTGTGTTGGTGATAAATAATATAAAGTTAAACTTTCGATCTCAACACAAGAAATATTTACCTGGAATTTTCAGGTGTTGCTACACCTTTCATCAGCAGACTAATGACTCGACTTGACCTTTTGGAGGTGATACCTTACCATGTTTATAGCGGAATAAAATAGTATGTATTATTACATATATTTACTTACAAATTTACATTACATCTTCTAAAATATTATTATTAATCCAGCGTTTTGTATAATGTGATTGCTTTAATAAAAAACTGAAAATATTAAACGGACTGATAATGTTCCTATTAATTGAACAGCCCTATTAGTTAGTATCAAGGATATTTATAATTAACTTGGCCTTTTATATTATTATTAATAAGGAAACTATAAAACATGAAGGCTGCCCGCCACTGTGTCCCCTGTCAATCATCAGATCAATTATCAGTGAGCCGTTATCAACACCTAATTAGTCGTAACCAATCCTACACGTTATATGACAAACCTGATTAAAAACGGGAAAAGTGTTGGTATATAATTACCCTTATTGACACCACCCCATATGGTGCAAACCGTGAACATTGTACTTGATATATAGTGTATAATTGGGCGGCGGATTGAGACTCGCTATATTTTGAGCGTTTTAGCAAACGGGGATTTAAAGCCGATGATGCATCTCGTCAAAAGGTTCAATGTTGGCCAAATCCTTATCAGAGATACAGGATTAAGTACTAAATGAAAGGAAAACAGTAATTGCTCGACACTTCAAAACAAGGAATCCCTGAAAAGCCATCTTTTATAATCTTGTCAAATGAGTAAATCCCATTTTATATTCGTTTAGAAGATGTACTTGGTACCCTTTAATATATGATGCCTCACAATTTTTTTGAGTATGACTCAGAGAATGATGCATGTGAAGTGCTATTCAAGATTATATGATGTCAGAAGATTTGTCGAAGTAAAATTGAAATCTTTCTAGTATATAGGAATTATAAATCTAATATAATAACAGTAATAAAAGCCTGAGGGTGAGATTATTTTATAATTAAAATCCAGGGATAGATGGTCACACTCCAAGATCTGTGGACACTCTGTAAGTTCACACGATTCTTAACCCTCAATTTATCCACTGGGCAGTTAATAAAATGTCTTTAAATCCAGGGGCGTAGCAAGGTACCAAAAAGTGGGGCGGCCATTTATGTTGAAAACTGTAAAGCTTTTTGAGCTGGTCAGTCCGACGTACCAACAAAAAAATAGTAAAAGGTAGCCCCAATTTTGTTTGCAATCACCTCATGAATTTCAGGTAAGAGTGGGGGGGGGGGGGGGGAAGTCAAACTAATTTGCACGGTCAAAAAAAAAATTGCATGGTCGTGCAGTATCCCCTCAGAATTGGTATTGGTGCGATTTGGTGTGTACTTTTACCAATATTTTATTCAAAAGCAATCACTTTCCCCCGTTTCGTCTCTTATTTTTCCACCTTCTTCTTTTTTCTTTCTTTGCAAAAAAGTGGGGCGGCCATGGCTGCCCCGGTTGCGACGCGCCTGTTTAAATCAAAACAACCCTGTGTGAGATATTTTGGTTATACCATGGGTGTTTAGTTGACAATGTGTTATGGCCGAGTTATGTCGGTAACTTGGGGCAAAACAATTATGACTTCATCCATACTGTACTGCGCAAATCTGATAAGTGTTTCAAATTTATGAGATTTGAAAAGTGAAAACCTATGTTGTTATAATATTAGGTCATTGGTGATATACATGAAGGCCTATTTTAACCCTAACCCTGCTAAATCCAACAAAAGAACCGCATTCATGCAAAGGTACATGTATGTAGGCCCTGGAAAATGTTATTTTGGGAGCGCGACCCCAGTAGTGTGATGCACGATCACCTGGACCCCGGCCGCAGTGGCCTGGGTTCGATTCTCGTGGCGGCACACCACATTTGTATCTGTCTATATTTGTCCTGTGTTTCCCCCTGTTAGCTTTATTGCTTCAAACCCCCATGAGGGGTTAGGGTTATACAGCTTTTGAGTTCAATTGAAATGAACCAAATTTCTTGGTTTCTGTAAATAAAACGACTAAACATTCCTGTTGTGTGCACGTGAACCCAAACAAGGCAATGGTGTTAGGTTGGGCACAGGGTGTTAGGTTAGGACATGATATTATAAGTGGGTCACAAGTCTCATGCCTCAATACAAAGGTAGATAGACCATGCCTGCATGCATACTAATCAGTTCATTACCATACAGTCTGGGTATTGTAAACCATACCCAGAAACCAATAGGTGAGATGGTTTTTCAAGCAATGTATAGGGGTCATAGGAACTGTGGTTGTGTGAATGAGATTATATAGCACGGGTGTATCCATTAACCAATATCACTGCTTGAGGTAGAGATTATGTATTCCTGTCCTAGATATGTCTGGCTTATTTTGAGAAAGTGGATGGATTACGTGACTGGTAATGAGCAACGGCTAATTGGGTTTCAAAGTATAGGGTAATATCAACACTTTCAATGCGGCTATTAGTTTTACCATACAAAACAGATCTTTCAGAAATATTTCCCAATTTTCTAAGTCTGTCTCAAGAATTACTGAACCAATAATAGGCATGTGTGTACTTAATTTAATGCATTTCTCATAGTGCCGCCAAATATGGTGAAGAAATTCAATAATTTTGACAATTTTGAAACTGTCGTCTGCAGTCGCCTGCCTCATGGAAAGTGTTAATGGGGAGTGTGTTTATAATTGTAGATGAACGACGGATATTCAACGGCCTTACAAAGCAAAAATATAAAACACATTTATAATGAAGATTTGACAGCTACATGTATAACAACTGGCAAGCTGTATGAGCATTTTTTTCTGGAAAATATAAATAGACTTGCAACCACACAGATTGCACAATACAAATATGGAGAGCAGTAAGGCAAAAAAAATCTTGTTAGGGCGCCATCTTTTGTCGAAATTGTATCCAACATGTTTCAAGATGGCAAAAACGGCAAACACGGAAGTAAAAATTAAAAGTAACAAAAATATTTATCAAGAAAAGAAGCAAAAAAAGATGCATTTGACTTTTCAGGCTTGCTACTGGAAATAAACATTTTTTTGGTTTTTTGTAGCCTAATTGTAAATCTGCTTGAGTACCAAAATATAAGAGTATACTGAAATTTGTGGACTCTTTGCACCACTTCATCTCTGCCCGTAAGTAAGCGTTTGAAACTGGCCAGCTCAAAAAATGACCAAAATTTAAGTTTGTAGTGACCATCAATCTGCATATACATGTATTATGTGTTTAATGTCAGAATGTTTTGCAAGTAAATAACTATTGAAATTCACAAAGTAACCATATATTTTTTTATATATTCTATTTTGCTGTAGGCTTTATCTTCAAATGGTCTCAGTCCAGGCTACCAGTCACCTGGAGCGAGACGAAGCAGTGCTGATACTCCAGGACGTTCCGAACAAGAAGACTATGATATCCCACGTCCCAGTCCTCATGCACTCGCTCGAAAGTCATCCCCAGATGTTTCTCTCGGTTATCATACTATGCCATCAGCTAGGAAACCACCAAGTGCTGCTAGAAAGCTGCAGAAGCAGACCAGTCAGGAGACGTATAATGTGCCCGGTAAACAATACGGTAACCCGCAGGAAAATTATGACGTGCCCGGTAAACAATACGGTAACCCGCAGGAAAATTATGACGTGCCCGTCAAACAATACGGTAATCCTGAGGAAAATTACGACGTGCCCGTCAAACAATACGGTAACCCGCAGGAAAATTATGACGTGCCCGGTAAACAGTACGGTAACCCGGAGGAAAATTATGACGTGCCCGTCAAACAATACGGTAACCCGCAAGAAAATTACGAAGTGCCCATCAAACAATACGGTAACCCGCAGGAAAATTACGACGTGCCCGGTAAACAATACGGTAACCCGGAGGAAAATTATGACGTGCCACCGATGGCCAATCATTGGGCATCGCCAACAAAACAACAGTACCATACATCTCCTCGAAAGACTCAAAGTGCAAATACTTCTCCAACGCATAGTTTACACCTAGTGACTCGGGTTAGTCCTGACATCTCTGAATTATATGACACGCCGCCAAAATATAATGGTGGAAATCAGTCACCAACGGAAGTGTATGATGTACCTCCCAGTTGTATGTTGCCAATGAAGAAATCAGCTATAGCTAAGGTAAAGTATTGCATATTTTCATGTCGTTTGCATGAGGTTGTCAATATCTCTCTCTCACATGTCTGTCTTGTCTAGTCTTTTCTTGTCTTGTCACTGTCTTGTCTTGTCTGTATTTGTTTTATTGTTTCTTGTCAACACGTCACATTGATTTGTTTTTGTTGTCTTTATACAATTTTTTGTTAACATGTTAGCTTTAACCCTAGCCCTCCTCCTGGACATTACAAAACACGACAATGCTACAATCTTGTACTGCGCGGCGGCCCCATCAATCTCGTGCCACACTCAGTGTGTGGCGTGGTTCAACTGGTTAAAAAAACTTAGGTTTTTTGAACCTCCCCCGTGTAGCTCAGTCATCAGAGCATCAGACTTGCACGCACGCGGCCCGGGTTCGATTCGCGGCACGTACAGAGACTGATATTCCCCTCAAATTTGACCTGTTTTTCTCCCCTGCGTGTGTTGTACCCCACAGGTATAGTTGGAACGAGAATATGTTCGACACAAATGTTAAAATCTGTTCCAATGTTTTCTATTTCATTACAGGATATCAGTGATGATTACGACATCCCAGTGCCATCCCCCGAGAGCCAGCTACCAATAGACACATATGATGTACCACCAAAAGCATTGAACAGACAATCACCTACTGACGTCTACGATGTACCTATTTCACCAAGAATAGCCACAGATTTATACAATAGTCCAAGAATTCCGCCCGGTAGTATGCCAAATGATGGACCTAGGATACCACCAGAGGGATACATGCATGATACGCTTAAAAAGACTGGATACGGTGGTGGCGGGGACGAACAAAGTAGCGGACCGTTGTCGCCGGGATACTGTAAGATGAAAGCTGTTCCAAAGTTTTTTGTTACCAAAGAGAAAATTGCTGACTCAAAAATAGACTCTGTAACAGAAACAGACTGTGTATCAACGCCAGTTGCAGACTCTGATTATGTGTATGATATTCCACCACAAGTAACTCAAGATAAACCATCGTCTAGTAATGGTGGTACAGGTACGTTGAAGAGACATCAATCTTTGGACGAGGTGGATAAATTATCTGCTGAACAGGTTGAAGGTCAAAGGTCAAAATCCTTTGACATGGGAACCTTAAGAAGGGTACTTTTTGAAAGAGACACTGCGATGGACTTAATGGTGAAGCGCCAACAAGTGTTGGAGACTGCCATCTCGTATATGTTGAGTTATGTCAGTAGTGTATGGCGGCACCAAGCCAATTTGCAAGCAAGAATCCACGAGATCAAAGCCGCTTGCAACCAGTTGAAACTGGCTCTGATGGAATTCTTAGAATTTGCCAAAGACACCGTTACCTTTGCAGCTAGATCAACTGACACATCTATTCAAACAGAACTTGGTATGAGTCTACAACCTTTGCAAGAATCGTACGCAAAATTGCTCAGAGCTTCCTTGACATTAGACAAAGTGAAATGGTCGGTGGATAAACTGAAACATACGCCCTCGTTGAACAGTAATACTCCAAGTGAGCTTGACCAGTATGCCACCACAGCAAAAAGTCTGACGAAAGACATGAAGAGGTTTGTTACATTTGTTGAAACTCATTGTGAGATCTTGTTCAAGGGTTCAGAACAGCGTAGTATGAGTGTAGGACAGCAAGGTAGACCATTACCCACACCCCCTGGTAGCAAATCTCCAGACAAAAGCTTCACATGGATGACTGCGGAGAAGGAAGGCACTCTCAGCCCTGCTCATGTTCAAACACGACCTTTACCTCATGTCCCGGAGCATCCTACACCCCCTGAGCTGACTACCAAAACGAACACTAACCAGACAGTTGGTAAGAAGGGTGGTGATTATGGATTCATAACAAAACCCACAACAGACATTAAAAGCAGTACAAACAAGATCATAGTTACAGATGATAGCAATCATAATGTGTCGTACATCTCAGATTTGTTGCCAAACGACAAAGAAATCATTACTTTTTATCAAGAGGAAGTGGAAGGCATCTGTAATGAAACCATCTCTGCAGCGGATTCATTCTTCACTTGTGTGGAAGCCAAGCAGCCTCCAAAGGTGTTTGTTTCACACAGCAAGCGCATCATATTATTAGGCCACAAACTCGTGTTCATCGGCGACACCTTACATCACAACTTGTCGCAGACGGAGTTCCGTGCTCGCGTGATTCACATGAGTGATTTGTTGTGCGATTGCTTGAACATTGGTGTCAACGCTACAAAGACAGCGGCGTTGCAATACCCGGCCGTGCAGCCTATTCAAGAAATGGTTGATAGGATCACGGATATTGCAAATGCAACCCAAGATCTGAAATTATCAATACTGGTTGCATCAACAACCTAGTGAAGCGCTCACTGATATTTGTGTAAAACAAAACCGTGGTGATGACGTCACTGTTGCAGTAGACCATTGTAGTAATTTGAATTAAGACAAAAGTGAGCAGCTTGAAAGAATAAGATAGGTAGAGTAAGAATGGAATTTTTTTGCCAAATGATCTGTAGATTGGATTGTGTTTTAAGGTTGATAATTGATGTTCGTTCGTTGAAATAATATTAATTCTCAATCATTTTGCTACATTTTACCAGCACAATGTACAGAGGGTTTTGTGCAAAATTTGTATATTTGGCTAAATTGGACCATGGACTTAAGGGATCCCCGCACCGTGTTGTTGTGTTATACGGATACCCTTTCATGTTTCTAATTTATTGTTTGATGACTGAGAATTATTTTTATTTTTTATTGCTGTATATTTCGGAGTGGCCACATTTCATCATCAGCTGATAGATAATTATTTTGGCCAAGTAAAATGGGTACTTTAGTATTACATTGTAGTTATGTTTGATTCTATCACTATCAGGGTGAGAATACATACATCAAAGTGTACCATTTATGCTTAGGAAGAAGATCTGTCAGTGACTGATGTGGGAATGCTGTAACTCTGAAATATAGAAAAATAACAAATCAATGAATGCGAGTGTCGAGTTGTTTTAAAAATTATGGTTTTATTAAATATTTTTTAAAAGAAAGATGACAAAAAACAGTACTTGCTAGCAGTGTTGGCAAATGAAACAATTTACAGTGAAGAAATTATCAATTTACCATGAAAAATAACCCAATTTTGTTTCATGGGTCTACTGACTACTCTACAGTAAGAAAGGCAGTGTAAGAAAAGCAGTGAAAAAGGGCCTGAAATTGGTGCATTAGATACCATATTAGACCAAGCAAGTGCATCCAGATGTGTTTGTGTTAAATATTGTCGCCAGATGTTAGTTTTCTCCTAGCTTAAAATATGACTTTCAAAAAAATGTCACAATTAACTATGAGTTCTGACTTTCAATCTTAAGGTACAAGTGCATAGCTGTACACTGTAAGCATTCCAAAGAAATATCAGTGATATGTAGAACTGTAAACTTGACACTTTCCACGCAGCTATATACAACAACAAAAATTCTTCTTTTCAGAAACCTTTCCCAACATTTAAAGTATATCTCAAGAATTACTGAACCAATACTAGGCATATTTGTACATATTATAATGTAATTCTCATGATGATTCCAAATATGGTAATGAAATTCTATAATGTTGACATTTTTGAAACAAGTTTTGGAATGTCGTCTACAGACGCCTGCCGCGTGGAAAGTGTTAACCGTCTTCAGAAATTGACGAAATTCACATATTTATGAAAATCAGAAGTGTTGCAGTCTCCTTGTCCTCGCTCTAGGACCAGCCAGATTCAAAAAAGACCCGATGTTAGTCAGGAAATGGCAGCAATTGTCCGGAATTGGCGAGAAACACTCAACTCTCCTGAACTTTTCAGGACAATTCCCACCATTTCTGAATAATGATTACCATTTCTGGACTGAAATTGGGTATTTCTGGATTATTGCTGTTCCTACATGTAGTGTCAATGATAACCCAATTGGGATAATACATTGTAGGCCTAAACCTTGGTGTTTGGGGACACTTGTTGCAAGTTACATAGAGTGTTTTGCAGTTGGTGGTTTGGCTTATGAATTGGGCATGATAAAATTGTCAGTTTTGATTCAGAGAGTATCCATATGTTTTGATTGGTCACATAGTTGATATATATATAATGTTCATATGATGCTTCTTCTGTCCCATTTGATTGTTTTAACATATGAATAATTATGGTTAGAACTGGAAAATCCTATGCACAATAACTTCTAGTTGTGAGTTATGTGAGCTAAAATCATGCTGGGCTGGCAACCACCCCCCTCCAGATAACTTCCCTCCAAACACAACATTTCCCAACAAGGAAATTCCAGAATTTCCCATTTTATCCAGACCTGATCAAAGATCATTAAAACCTCTTAAGAACTACCTGCCGATTGGTCAGAAAGATGGATACATCATTCATATACATTGTATTGCACCAATCAGAGACATTTTTAAAATAATTGATTTCCTGTTAAAAATGGGATGAAATATTTTAGAAGCAGTATTCTAATTGGTTATTCAAATGACTACATCTTGTAATTAACCAATCATAAACACTGTTAGAGATGACGGACAGGTCGTGCTCAGGGGTTAAACACTTCATTCTTTTGTGTTATTGGTACATAATTATGTGATACCTGGAACCTCAAATTTACTTGAATACAAAATTCTGCCAGCTTTATAAAGGTATTTCTGGAGAAAGCAATTTGAAAACTTTCAAAGGGAAATTGTGTGGAATTTGAAGGGAAATTGTGCCGATATTGCAGGTAAATTTAGCATTTTCTTTAGCCCTACAGCTATTGATGATAGGATATTTCTTGTTCTCTCACCACTCTCATGGGTAATGACAAACTGACATTTTGTATGCCTAAATTCAGTGCCATAATGACAAATTAATGTTATTGATGCTTTAAATGTAAAATTATAAACATCTTTTCAATCTTGTTTTATGTATTATGTAAATTTAAAATTTTAACTAATTGTTAACTAAAAGTTCTTATATTATTATGTTAGATCGTGTTGAAATGTTATGATACTTCATCTTCGTTTTTGTTTTTGCTCGATATATCTGCTCAACTCAGTTTGAAATGCGCTCATCAGAAATGTGGGTGAAAAAAGTGTGTTAACAAGGTTCCCAATATATTTAACTCCTTTGTAGGAATTGAAAAACCTATTCCACGGAACTGACCAACTAAGAGGATTCAGATTTTCAATTTTTTCTTGACACTCTGTAATATTCCCAACATGTACATTTATGTATGTCACGGACTGTTAGCATGTCACATGTTTTTGATTTAAAAGTGCTTTCTCTTTCCCTCTTAGAACACAAATTCAAACTATTTTCTCTGTATGTAATTATTGACTCAACGGTACGATTATTCATCACAGAGTTATATGTCATCGCTTTAATTGGTAAAAATGAAAAGGAAGACAAATATCCACCTTATGTTGCCTATTATGATTTGTAAATAAAAGTTTACCATACTATATATATATTATACATGTATATAACATAGGCATGCAATGTATTTCAACACTTTTTGATATGTTTATTTGTCTTATCATTTCTGTAAAGGGTCATATTTAATGATGCAAGTGATGTTGGCCGAATCAAGGTTTATGTGGACGACGGAAACCATAACACCTTATACCCAGGTCTGGAAAAATGCAAATTTCCGAGCAATTAAGAAAGCTATCCAATCACAGAAAATGTCCCTTCTTAAATGTATTTCTTCATTTTCAAAACTAAAATTTCCCTCTAAGGCCAAAACAAACCCTTTTCTACAGGCCCGACTGACCATTTTTGTATTAATGTGATATTTGTTTTTGAACTTTTTTTTCTTCTTCTATTTCTTTGAAATTTAAAGGAAAAAACAACACCCAAAAAACAACACCGACCGACCCTACCTTAAAACTCTGTGCACCCGTAGAAGAGGGTGTTGGTTTTTGTTGCCCAAACACCAATGTTCTCTGCAAGGATCTTCATGAATTCCCTATTTTTCATCGTGAATAGGGAATTTTTCATCATGAATTTCCCTAGGCCTGCTTGCGAATTTATTAACCGTACACACTTACTGTATAAATGTATTGCTGTACAATGTACATGTGCTTTGCGCTTTACTCCGTCAAAGATCAAATGTTGTTTACGGTAACGAACATCGTGGCCTGCTTAGTCCAATGTCACATTACCTGTTCTTATCACTTTCCAAGCGGCAGGCAGCTGCAAACGACATTCCAAAATTGCACAACATTTTTCAAAAATGTCAAAAATTGTTAAATGTCATTACCATATTTGGAATTGCCATGAGAAACGCATTGAAATGAGTACAAACATGCCTAGTATTGGTCCAGTAGTCCTTGAGATAGACCCTGAAAGTCTGGAAAGGTTTCTGAAAATTCTGTTTTGTATGGTAAAACTTACTGCCACGTGGAAAGTGTTACACCGACATATTAAACCCTTCACATTATATATAGTATACTAATTTCAGAATGAGTTTTGACTTGTTTCCGAAATATGGAAAACATTTCTAAGGATTTTCTTTTAATAACTTGCCCATTGAAATGGGATGTCTACATTTAATGACACAATCTTTGTTTTGTTTTAAAGAAAATAAGTTTTGGTAATTCAACAATTTTATTAAAACACTAAGATTTTGATCAATGGTTGATTAATGTACAAAATGATCACATTACTAATTTTGACTATTATGCAATTAAAGATTGATTCAGAGTTACAAATGTTTAAAATTATATCTTGCCAATTTTTAAAAATCAGTTTCACAATTTGAATTTAAATTTGCTGAATTAGAATCACATTAACATTGTTCACCAAATCATTATAAATATTTGATTCAAAACATTATATTTTGTATTTTTGAGTGATTTTGCATCAGAAAAAATGTTACATATAATTGTACAGCCGCAGTAAAAGGGTGCAGTTGTCGTTCAAAGAAAAAATTGAAATCTTAAAATCAAGAAAAGAAGACTTATGTCATTAAGATTGGATACTGCTTTCTGATTTTATGAAGAAAAAATGTTGTAATTTTGTCTTTATTTTTCCATGCCTCATTCCATCAATAACTCAAAATACAATTTACCGGCAACTGTACCCTTTTGCCGCGACAGTACACATAATTTGGAATCAAACACTTGTAAGACCGTATTATTGTTGGTTTCTTACAGTACAAAGAGAAGACTTTAACACAACTTGTTACATTTCGTCGCCATTACCAACGATGTTCTGGCACTTTATTAAAGTAAAGGATGCTCCAAATAATACATAATGTTACAATGAAAATGACGAGAAACAATACGACACGACTGCAGTCACTGGTTACAAAACGTGGAAGAGGATGAATTCTCTCTTCTCAAAGCCGCACATCAATTCCGCGCTCAGCTGTGATTGGCTCATGGTTATTCACACCTGAGCGCTGATTGGCTCAAATCAATATAAATAATGCAAAGTCAAATTACTAACATTGGACCATAGCATTATTTATGTAGGGGTGTTTTACATCCCACACACTATAATTATAGTTTTATTAGCTGCCAAATGTTTGTACATTGTGTGAGCAAACCAGTCTTCATTTGATGGAAGCCAATCTTATTTTGAATAACAAAATCTATGCAAATTAATTTGTATGATTTTCATAAAAACAGTAATTTCATTAAAAGGATCTATAAAAGAAATATCCCCCAATCTGAATATTACTGACCGAGTTATCCACCATGTGATTTCCGGAACTTGTAAGATCAAACTGCATTATTATGTAGATCGCTGTATGTATTTACCATTTTCTATATTGTTGAATGCACCATTTGATTGCTTTAAAACCAAATGTTGATTACCTGAGAACAAAATCTATGCACACTTGTGTGAATTTATAAACAGTAATTTGATAAAAAGTATCTGTATGGTATTATTATTAAAGTATCATGTATTTCCCCAAACCGTACCAAGAAGCCACCATGATATCTTCAGATTTAATATTGTGAAAACATGAAAGGGGAGACCAGCAATTCGCTTGGGGAATTGGTAGATTTATCTGTCACTTAATAATTTGTGTAAACTTGGTTGTGTGAGCCACTCATTGGCTAAAAACCTTCCATCCAAATGTTTAAACCATAGAATGAAGTGTATGCACATTTGTATGTGGGGTGTGTGTAGATATGTCAATGTGTCAAATGTATTACAATTTTTTTTGATATATGTATGTAAAGTGTTACAATTAAATTAAATCTTCATATACCACTTTCTGACACGTAATAAGCAACCAAGGCAAATAATGATTTATAGTTGAGTAAAGCGAACCCTAAAGCAATGTTTGCTACAGACATGGTTATTACATAGTACAGTCCCACCCCAGTTATCCGACCCCCTTTTATCCAGATAACTCTGTTATCCGGTTGAATGATCCCAAAGAAAATATGTTTTTTTACAGCCTAATCACCTTATTTTCACACTCTGAAGCATTTGAGGGTGGTCTTTTGACGTTGGGAAAGCTGTACTAGAGCTTACATAATACCTTGTCACTGTGAATACCCCTCATTCAGAACCCTTCTATTGTCCAAATTTGTGTGCTTCAATGCAGAAGTACAAATACTTGGCTTATCCACATTTTCCACTTATCCTGCAGTTGCTTGGTCCCATCATGTCCGGATAACTAGGGTCGGACTGTATAGCAATATTTTCAATAGAGGGCGCTATAACTACTTTGTGAATGAAGCAGCTGCTTATCTCCAAGAGAGGCATGTGGATTCATTAGTTGGATAATTCCAGAAAGAAAAACTGCCAATAGGATTTGATAAACTGTCAGTTGTTTTCGAAGTAGACAGTGTCAAGGAGCTTAACTGATGTGTTACAGGGACATACTGGATTATTTTAGTGTGTTAACATTACCCATTTTGTGCACTTCATGTCTTGTGAATTAGTTTCAATGTTTCATCAATTTAAGCTTCAATAAGCTCAATCTGTTACAAAAGATGGCTTCAGAAACATATTCCTGGACTAGTTACAAAACTGAAAAAGTCTGGTGGCATTGATAATAAATATTCATAGTGGGGTCACATAGGGGTCATTTGAGGTCATTTAGGTGACAAATTTGTAATTTCTACAAAAAAAACAAAACAAGTTTAAAAAATCTTTTTTATTTTTTGTTGCCTTATCAAACAAAAGGTTGGCTTGTCCCGTCCCTCGTTTTGTTTGCTTCCGCCACACTGAATGTGTTCAACTTGTGAACAGGGGTTAAAATACTTTTTGGGTTATGAGGGCTAATTTGAGCAAATTCTGCCCCAAATCGGCCCTTTAGTACATTTTACCACATACCAACATTTTTTCAGGGGGCTATTTTGTGAAAACTGGGGGCTAATCGCCCTTCGCATTTTGAGCCCTGGTTAAAATACTTTTTGGGTTATGAGGGCTAATTTGAGCAAATTCTGCCCCAAATCGCCCCTTTAGTACATTTTACCACATACCAACATTTTTTCAGGGGGCTATTTTGTGAAAACTGGGGGCTAATCGCCCTTCGCCCCTGTGTATTTTGAGCCCTGCTTGTGAATGCTGTTGAAATAATCTGTATAATGATTCAGATAGCATTATCGCCAACAAATTATTGTAGTCATCCGAGGGTAAACCTCATGAATTTAGAACCTGCTGTAGATTAAAACCAATCCATTGAAGAAGACAGTAGATCAGAGAAAACTGATCAATAACAATTTTTTTAAGAATTTTCCAACAACAAAAATCATATGTTGTGCTTTTGAATTTCTGGTGAAACTATGCCACAAATTCACTTCTGCTGCACTTGTTTAATTGTGCTTTTGCTATTTTATATAAATTTGATCAAATTATACAGTTTTATTTTATTCCATAATAGCAGTAAACTGATATATTCTGTACTTATCCCCACCCCAGTATTATACTGTAAATGTTTTACCAAGATTCTATTTCTATTCTCTTGTAAATATCATTGTGATTTCTGAGACGTTGACATGATAATCACTCTTGTTTATCAAATAAAATATATAGGTGCTGGAATTATACATTTTGTCTGTGTTTCACTTATTTATTGAATAATTCTGACTTCTGAGATAATATCCCACCACTGCCACCAATTTTGAGATGCATATACTGTGATGCAGCACATCACAAAGGTACATCACAAAGGTGGGGGGGGGGGGGGGGGGTTTGCAGGTGAAGTCAATTTTATGTTTATTATGTGTGCTCTCAGAGCATTTCTAAGCTTTAAAATGACACAAAATTTATCAAAATTGATTACGGCATTCAGATTTTACCTGAGAAAATGACTCCTAAATTCATATTTTTGTCTTTATTCAAACTGCTCAAAAAAAGTTCGGAAATTTGTTTTCAATCGTTAATTTATCAAATATTTCGTGATATATTCATATTTTGTTTCATACCAATGAAAAGCTGATGTGTTCTTCTTTCTAACGATACCTCATTTGTAGCAATCCTTTGTTTCAGTGCTTAACCACCTGATTGTGAATGTGGGGAGGTCTCACTCAAAATGTGCCAAATTCACCACTATTTCGTGCCCAAAACTCTTTAATGATGTGTTACATTGACAGCTACACTGTGAAACACTGTTTAAAACCTTTAAACAACTGGCGTTGCTCAAATACTCTGTTTAGACGAATGTTTATATACGCAAAACTTGTCAAGTAGGGTACTTGAAGAACCCCCTTTGTTTAAAACTGTTAACCAACATTTTTGCTGTGTTGTAGAGAGATGCTCTATTGACTTTTGAGGACAAATACTGATGATTTTTGCATTCAGATCGAGACCTCCCCATATTCTCAAGCAAGTGGCTGAGCGCTGAAACAAGTAATTGCTACAAATTTGGAATCGCTGGAAAGATGAACACATTAGCTTTCATGATATGCAACACAATATGAACATGTCTCAGGGCTCAACCTAGACTATGCCATAGTCTATTTTATTTTATTTTATTTTTAACTTCTTTTTTTTTAACCTTTTTTTTAAAAATTATTTTCTACTTAAATATTTCTTATTCTTTTTTACATAAACCATTTATGCATGCAGCCGCGCCAATTATTAAATTCTTGATGTTCCTAATGAGGGCAGTATTGTATATGTTCTGTAATTCTAGCGCTATTGATATGATATGATCAACAGTGGGCTCCCTTTAGTCCACTAGTGATACAGTGATTGCTCCCGCACACTAACCGACATGCTCAGAGTAAACTGACGAACTGACGAACTCCAATGGCGAATGGGGAATGTAAAACTTTAACGGTGACAAGTAGGAGCGCCCTCACTTATAATACTGCCCATTTAATGTTGTTAATGGTAACAAGTGTGGGCGCCCTACAGGTACCCTCACTTCTAGGTACTGCATTTAGGACCCGATTTAGGACTAATGAATACGCTGAAATGCTGATAAATAATCAGAAAATGGGATAGATAGATAGGATAAAAAAGAGAAAAAGAAGAATAACTTAAAAAGAAAAAGAAAAAAAAGGACTACAGAGTAGTCTAGGCTCAACCACGTGTTTGAGAATATAGGGAGGTCTGAATGTGCCAAAAATCATCGCTATTTTGTCCACAAAAGTCCAAAGAACATCTCTCTACAAATACAGCAAAAATGTTGTTTAACAGTTTTAAACAATGTGGATGTTTCAAGTACCCTGGATACTTGAACAACAGCAGTTGTTAAAAAGTTTTAAACAACGTTTTACGCCGTAGCTCTTGATGTAACACATAGATCATTGAACAGATGACAGAGTTGTTCTTTCGAGCACGAAATACTGGTGAATTCGGCACATTTTGAATGAGACAATATGAATATATCACAAAATATTTGAAAACTTCGTGATTAAAAACCAATTTCCGAAGAAAAAAATTGAGCAGTTTATATCTTGAAAAACAGTCACAATGTCCCCCTTTTGATGTGCTGCATCGCATATGCGTTGCGTAAAAGTAGGCCATATTGTGTAAGGAATTGGTATGTTAACCATTATACACGGTTTCAGCACCGAGATTTGATCCCACAATGCCAAGAGAGTTTTGCATGACAATGGATAGATAAAGGCGAAAGGTTAATTCCTCTGCTTTGTTGTAAGCTAAGCTCAGCATGCGGTGCCGAAAACCCCAAACCGCATTGAACTTTGTAATGGTCGGTGGTCTGCCAAATAACACCCCTGTAACCAAAATGACAGGATACTATTGTGGTAACTTTATTATAGTCGGATTCAGAATACCCTAGACCAAAACATCCTGAATATGATGCTACACTGTGATGCTTCAGTGCGTCGCCTTGTGATTCAGTTATGTTATATTTTGGAGGACTTGCACGCTTACATTTTGAAACGGTCCTAGGTATTGTTGATTTCAACTATAGGGTCCCACACACACACACTACAGTCAAATGTATAATGCAAATTCATCTCCCCCCCCCCCCCTCCCATATTCTCTCCCACTCACCCTGAAAATAAATGTTCACCACCCATAAAAAACAAAAATATAATAAAATGTGGATGTTACTGTACATGTAAAAAACAAAACACTTCTTCGGAAATCCACTTGAACAAACCCTAAAGGTTTCCTTTATTAGAGTTAGATGTACATTGTATGCACCTCTACATGTATGTACATATATAATATGCAATATCATCTTGACAAATTCTCCAAAATGTACATGTATATGATCCATAAGGCAACAAAAAACAAACCATGCTGTTTTACAGGCAAGACCTCTCAGGTAGGGTCGGTCAGGCGTTTTTTTGTTAGTTTGTTTTTTCTTCAACATTTTTGTGAAAATCTGATGAATTTTCAACAGTTTTTGAAATTTTCAACAACCAAAATGTTTCAAACTTGTGTAAAGGCCCATATAAAAGGGTTGGGTTTCTGTTGTTGCCTAAATGGGATCCATAACTATCACAATCATACTATCAGGAATCATTCAAGTAATACTATTATCATTCCTAAAATCAACTCAAATTCTGGTATGCGCACTTTTCTTTTCAGATCTGGCCATCTGTGGAATAATTTATCACCATCTATTCGTATTGATTTAGAAAATATGTCACTCGGTCAATTCAAATCCTATGAAGGGGTATCAAAAAGTTCTTGACATCACCCAGTCAGAAACTTTTTTTGCGTTATTTCCAAAACAGCAATAAATACGAGGGGGTATCAAAAAGTTCTTGACATCACCAAGAAGTGAAGGAGCCAGAAACTTTTTTTTGATATGTGACCCTACAGACATCTTTAAAAAGTCACTGTGCGAAGTCACACATTTCTCCCACTTTTATTACCTGTCCACAGACCGCCATTGTAGAGATCCTCAGATTGACCGCCATTGATTGATCCTCAGATTGCGTTATTCCCAAAACAGAAATGAATGGTTTAAAGTGTTGACAGAAAGGGGTCAAAGGTCATGTAGAGGTCATTAGATGTCAATTTTTGTACAAATGTGTGACTTTGCACAGTGACTTTTTAAAGATGTCTGAAGGGTCACATATCAAAAAAAAGTTTCTGGCTCCTTCACTTCTTAGTGATGTCAAGAACTTTTTGATACCCCCTCGTAGTTTAAAGTGTTGACAGAAAGGGATCAAAGGTCACGTAGGGGTCATTAGAGGTCAACCTGTGTACTGTTACCCACAAGATTATTGTCACCAAGCTTGTTTGTAATGACCTTTGACCCCTTAACTATTGACTATTGGCTAGTCATGCATGAAATTTTTTTATTTTTTTTATTTCAACTATGGAACAGCTAAAGAAAGAAAAGACTTTCTTTTAATTGAAAATAGAGACAATTGAAATGAATTTTAAAAAGCACTGGAGACATTTTTGTAACTTTCTTGCATACGATTTTGAAAAGTGCCACTTTTTCTTAAAAACATCATTTTGGGAAATGTGAATGTTTTGGAAAAAGTGAACATGATATTGAAAAGAAACGAGGGCATCAATGATGCGAAGCACGATATATTATGAAAGCATAAATCAGGAGTAATATATCATACTAGGCGGTCACCCGGGATTTGGCGGTTCGTGGGTTTAGCGGCTTGTGGATTTACCGGTTTGTGGGAGACATGGAGTTCATTTACCCAATATGACTTAATATGTTACTTAATATGGTTGTATATTGTTTGAAAATTTACAACTGTGAATCAATTTTATTCATATAAAAAGTGTGAGCACCGTACGACACTTCTAACAAAAAAGACACCTGTGGGGCCCCCTGGGGCCCGGGGCCCCAAACAAACATTTTCAAAAAATTAGTTGGCCCAAGCCACACCCGCCCACCGAGTTTGAGCACCGTACGACACTTCTAACAAAAAAGACCCCTGTGGGGCCCCCTGGGGCCCGGGGCCCCAAACAAACATTTTCAAAAATTTAGTTGGCCCAAGCCACACCCGCCCACCGAGTTTGAGCACCGTACGACACTTCTAACAAAAAAGACCCCTGTGGGGCCCCCTGGGGCCCGGGGCCCCAAAGAAACATTTTCAAAAATTTAGTTGGCCCAAGCCACACCCGCCCACCGAGTTTGAGCACCGTACGACTCTTCTAAACAAAAAAGACCTCTGTGGGGCCCCCTGGGGCCCGGGGTCCCAAACAAACATTTTCAAAAATTTAGTTGGCCCAAGCCACACCCGCCCACCGAGTTTGAGCACCGTACGACACTTCTAACAAAAAAGACCCCTGTGGGGCCCCCTGGGGCCCGCGGCCCCAAACAAACATTTTCAAAAATTAAGTTGGCCCAAGCCACACCCGCCCACCGAGTTTGAGCACCGTACGACACTTCTAACAAAAAAGACCCCTGTGGGGCCCCCTGGGGCCCCAAACAAACATTTTCAAAAATTTAGTTGGCCCAAGCCACACCCGCCCACCGAGTTTGAGCACCGTACGACACTTCTAACAAAAAAGACCCCTGTGGGGCCCCTGGGGCCCGGGGGCCCAAACAAACATTTTCAAAAATTTAGTTGGCCCAAGCCACACCCGCCCACCGAGTTTGAGCACCGTACGACACTTCTAACAAAAAAGACCCCTGTAGGGCCCCCTGGGGCCCCAAAGAAACATTTTCAAAAATGTAGTTGGCCCAAGCCACACCCGCCCACCGAGTTTGAGCACCGTACGACTCTTCTAAACAAAAAAGACCTCTGTGGGGCCCCCTGGGGCCCGGGGTCCCAAACAAACATTTTCAAAAATTTAGTTGGCCCAAGCCACACCTGCCCACCGAGTTTGAGCGCCGTACGACACTTCTAACAAATAAGACCCCTGTGGGGCCCCCTGGGGCCCGGGGCCCCAAACAAACATTTTCAAAAATTTAGTTGGCCCAAGCCACACCCGCCCACCGAGTTTGAGCACCGTACGACACTTCTAACAAAAAAGACCCCTGTGGGGCCCCCTGGGGCCCGGGGCCCCAAACAAACATTTTCAAAAATTTAGTTGGCCCAAGCCACACCCGCCCACCGAGTTTAAGCACCATACGACTCTTCTAACAAAAAAAAGACCCCTGTGGGGCCCCTGGGGCATTAAAAAAAAAAAAATTAAAAAAAAAAATTAAAAAAAAAATAAATAAATAAATGAAAAAAATAATTCGTTGAGAAGAAAAAAAATTGTTCACTATAACCGCCACTGGACGGGCTTGAACTCACGCGGCCGCAAATGCTTCCTTCCTGCTGAAAAGATTTCTAATCCAACACCTTAACCGCTCGGCCACGGAACCAGCTGAGAAAAAGTATGTGTAAGATTGATATATTCTATTAAAGCAAAAGAGCTGTCCGCCTCAGCTACCAACTCTGCTAGCTATGCTAAATACGTGCTAGATACGTGAGACACGTGTTTCCGAGATCATGTATTGCGCGGTAAGCGTTGTATGTCAGCCGCCGGGAGTCGTTTCACGTAATAAGCCGTGCATGGGGTTTTTTTTAAAAGTACTCCCGGCGGCTGATATACAACGCTACCGTAGCCTCGTGCGAGTATAATATCACCACATTCATTCACGATGTGACGTATTTCATGACTAAAATGTCTCATTACACTAATATCAAAATCGAATTTCGAAAAACGGTGTCATGAGCTCAGATTAAATAAGGTCCACAATATTCGGGCGAATTTTGAGTGATAACCATACGCTAACGAAAAAGTAGTGAGCATTTTAAAATTACACACAAACGAATGCATTAACCAGTGTGCCCGCGCAGATACGAGGCTAGTGATAAGCAGGATAAAATAACCCCGATATCTACATGTACATGTATATCATGCTAAAAAATGTCTATGGGTAGCCAAGCGTTTTCCCTTTTCATAAATGTTTCAATTTCTCAAAACGTTCAAGTGTGTATGGAGTTATGCACAAAATGTGATATAATTTCAGTGAGTGGAGGAGGGGGGATTTACTTTGTTTGACCCTTTATTATCCCATTAAAGGCATATTATGTGATCTTTTCCAGAGGGCGCCCTCTATTCATTATTTCTTTTAGAAAGTAGATTTTCTTGCAGATTTACATTTCCGATCATAAATCATACGTACATTCCAAGTTACAGAGCGATACGATTCCTAATTACCTCAAAATCATGGTTTTAGAGTGAATTTAGAGTGAAAAATATAAAGTGTCCGGATTCGGACAGTTTATTTTCACTCTAAAACCATGATTTTGAAGTAATTAAGAATCGTATCGCCCTGTAACTTGGAATGTATGCATGATTTATGATCAGAAATGTAAATCTGCAAGAAAATCTGCTTTCTATTTTTTTTTCGATGTTGAGGGCGTTCCCTGGAAAGATCACATAATATACCTTTAACTGATGTGTACAGCCATTTGGTAGCAGTTTTAGGGTAATTAACTCTGAATTCAAAGCAAGGGATTAGGCAGCCAGCTGTGTAGGAAGTGTTTTACACACACACTTTTGTATATTCTCAGTTTTTAAACACCCAGTTTTTGTCCACATGGCCTATACTTTGTACACAAATCCTTAAATTTACACACCCAGTTTTTTTAATTTATAAACATTTACACACCCACATCTTCAAATCCTGCCTTCAAAGTAGCCTTTCAAAAGGATGTGTATTCTTGCAATGATGTACTTTCCGATGGTAATAGAAATAGTAAAGCTTTTTGTTATAGAATACCTTTGAAATAAGATAATTAGGTAATAAATGCATGGATGTTTCGAGAGATATAAGACAAATCAATGCACGCGCGCTGCTGTTGATGTGTGAATAATGGCAGGGGAAGTGCTATTGTGAGCATATCAACATTTGCGCAAGTACATTGATTTGTCTAATTTTTCGTGAAACAAAATATATGCATGTATTGACCTAATTCATACACGACATTATTCAAATCAAAATTCACAATTTGAGCATAATTTTGATCTATGTAAAAACGAATGAAAACATGTTTACAAGTTTGCTTTAAACACCCGCAGTTAAAAATCGCTGAACCCATGATTCCTGACCAATGCAATGAATCAAAACAAAGTATGTGGTACATGCATTAAATGGCACACACGCAGAGTACCATGGCCTGAAAAAAATGGGGGTTTTCCGGCAAGCAATTCCAAATTTCCCTCAAAAATGGAATGCATTTCTTAATAAAAGAGTAACATTTCCCTCCGAATGCTCAAATTTCCCTGCAAGGAGCTTTCCGTATTGCCTACTTTTTCAGGCTCTGCCTGAGAGTACATTAGACACTTCAATGCACTCCGCATATTTTAGCTTTCTGATTGGTTCGACACTACTACACTACTAAAAAGAGTGTATGAATTCTTAATATTCAATGAATACTCTTGTTGGGTCAGCATTATTTGTTTGTTTGTTTGTTTGTTTACACAGTCGGTCCGTTCAGACACACGCTTGGGTCCTGAAGGGACCAGACTCAATGGTATCTTCCATGGGTGCACATAAAGGCACAGTACAGAGAGATCTCTGATACTACACTACACCATGTATCTTTGTTATGGTATACATGTACTGTCTATACAAATATTTTGCCTTGCATAACAACCGATGCCTTTCCTGCCAAGTCAACTCTTCCATCACCCCTCACTGTGATGTCCACATCACCTCCACGCTTGGAACACTGACGAGCATACATTTGAGTCTTGCCAAGTTTATCGGACCAATAACTTGCTAACACAGTATGTGCTGAACCTGTGAAAGGATCCTCGCTGATGCCATTCCACGGAGCAAAATATCTGGAGAGGAAATCATACCCTTGACCTTCCCCATCACAGGCACCATTCCCTTTTCCACTGCCTTTAAGTGTCAGTATCACACCCCTTACATAACCGGTGTTATGAGCTTTCATCATAGCTGCCGTGTCGGGGTTCAATTTCTCCAAAGTTTCCCTTGTCAAATCATCAGGTAGCCTTAGCAATAGTTTGCATGTCTTCTTCGAGTACTGTACTTCTTGTGGTGTGTGTGTACCAAGGACTACTTTAATCAGTGCATCAAGAGAACTAGAATTCTCTTCTGTACATGGATTCAGTGGTAGATCTATACTGATGAGTGTGTTTTGTTTCTTGGCAATCAGTGTTCCACTTTTTGTTTCAAATTCCAATAGAGGGGATTGGTTTCCTACGATATCAAACAAAGCGGCTGCAGATGCCATGGTAGCGTGCCCACATAGGTTCACTTCATTAGTGGGGGTGAACCAGCGCAGCCCAAATCTGGACGCTTTGTTAAATGATTCTCCTGGTGAGATCGTACGTACAAATGCCGTCTCTGAGAGGTTCATCTCAGCTGCAATCTTCTTTTTCATATCATCGGGCAAATCTTCATCTCCGACAAGACAAACGGCAGCAGGGTTTCCCGAAAATGGTTGTCTACTAAATGCATCGATGATAAATATAGGAAGTGATCTTCCCAATTGATCATTCATTTTGGGAGAATCTTTAGCGGAATCTCCAGCCATTTCTTCAATGTCAAAGCATGCAGGAAGATTTGCAATCTGTTCAATCACGATTTATCATTTCTAACAATTGCTCACTGTTCATCTTCCTGTGTCCTTCGTCTTCTTGTCCTTGTCTTACTAGTTCTTCTCATGTCATTGTCTGGACTTGTCTTTTGGTCGCTTTGTTTGTCCGCACCCCCTTCACTTCTAGATAATAGTTCTCTCATCAGTTTGAATCGTGATAGAAATGCCACCCATACAATATACCATCCTGTCAATACAATGAACAAATCAAATAAATCCGTTAAATGTTAAATAAATATTCCTAAACAGCTATTAGAATGTTTAGGCAATTCTCATTGGTTCTCAGCAAAATCGGCGTCATTTATATCAGACAACTTAACACGGCATGGTAATTAAAGTTTTCTTCCATAACACAAACTTCTGCAGTGTGTCTACTGCGCTTTTCATGCATGCTTAATATGCGGCACTGGTGTACTTATCGCACAGAATTGGATGGAATGTTTTGGGGTTATTGGATATACTTATTATAACAGGGGTAAAAGTTGACAAATGTGGGCAATCAAAGTTACAATTTTGATTAAATAAATGGCTAAAGTATGACTGTTTAAGAATGAGAATAAAGGTATTGTTTTTAGACCGTACCTGTGTTATATAATATCGTCTGACATGAATGTGTTTGGTAGTATTATTTTTTGCATGAAACAACGACGCCGGGCGTCATTGTTCCACTTAAAATAATACTACCGCCCACATTTATGTTCGACAATATAACACAGGTACAGTCTAAAAACAATACCTTTATACTCAAACTATAATAGTATTAAGCGCTACCCTTCTGCACTAGTATAATTCACACAGAGAGAAAGTCCATTTTTGGTGATACAATGACAGTCATTGCATCTTTGAGAGTATTGTGTTAAAAGGTAAATATCACCCAGCTATATACATACATATACTTTTAGTAGACACTTAGACAGTAGATAATCAGTTGATTGTGCCCACCATCATATTATTATTGGGTGTTGGGAGGGGGGGGGGGGGGGGGAGGGAGGAGGAAAACGAGGGGAGCAAGACCAAATCTGGGAAGCAGGCAAGAGAAGAAAAAAATTGGGGATATGAGAATGAGGATGAGGAGATAAAGTTGGCTCTGGTGCACACGTAGCACAAAATATGTTGGCTTTTAATGTTTAAATTGCTTGAAATTAGTTTGATTTCTGACCACATTATTAAAAAAAAGTCAACATTGACGGATTGTCTATTGTTTGGGGATAGAATGGGATGGGGCTTGAGCTGACTGTGAGGAAAGAGGAGGGGATATGGGGGGGGGGGGGGAGTGACAAGGATTGTGATGAGGGCCAAGGCATTAGCCAGAGGGGTGTCTGGGTGTCATATGGATATGCACACATTATATATGAAATGTCTGGGAACTATAAATTCAGTTTCTTCTCAGAATCTGATTTGAAACAAAGAAAATGATTGGAATCTAGGCCGGCCTACTCGAGTTAGCAATAGCAATAGCTACGTGAAGTTAGGTATATACTCGAGTCAAAGGAGACTAAGATAGTAGATCCATTGACCTCCAAATCTAAAATCTGATGCAATAAGCCTTACCGCCTTTTCAATCCCACAAATGCAACAGAATAGGATAATCAATGGCTTTTTCCCGATTCGCGATAAACCTTTAACATTCCACCTTCAACCAAAAATGCAACGCATGCCTTCGCACATCAGCATTACATGTGGAAATGCAGACACAGGTTAAAGTTATATTGCAGTGTGTGGCAAGTGCGTAAAAGCCGTAGAAGAACATAACAATTTACCAAGAGTCTGTTCACACCTCCAAAAGGTCAAGTCGAGTCATTAGTCTGTTGATGAAAGGTGTAGAAACACCTGAAAATTCCAGGTAATTATTTCTTGTGTTAAGATCGAAAGTTAAACTTCAAATTAATTATCACCAACACAGATGAACTTTCATTCTAATAACATTAAACATGTATTGTAGGCCTACTTGAACTTCATTTGTCACGTTACGACACATTGTATGAATCTGAATCTGAATGATAATCTCAACACTTCCTTCAGAAGCTAAACAAGATGATCATATGGTGTGCACATATGTTGTTCTTGTCTTGCGTTAGTGCTTCGTTGCGACTGATCTCTGAATCTGATTGAATACTTCGCAACATTCCTTTTTTCGGAATCAAACGCGAAGGGGTCTGAAATACACAGGACGTGTTAACTCTTACAACCCCTGCCCTGTGACCTCGGACTGATGTCACTGTGTGTACACTACAGCCACAGACCGGGATGATCCCCTTTATGAAGGAATCTGTGACCTTTTAACGTGCTTGTTTGCTCTTCCGATGCACGAGACCACCATTTCTATGTGACTTCTGACCACGAGGCAATTGAGACTAAGTACCTTTCCCCAGGATACAAACATGTTGGCCGTAGCGGGGCTCGAACTCACAACCTTTGTCTGACTGTATCGATGAATCATGAAACCAGCAACGTTAGTAAGTCGTTACATTATTGACATTGCTTGGTCTTGAAGTTGAATGAACTGAAAAAAGTGAAAATAAGACGCAATCACGCGGTGTGCCTTAACGACGAAATCAAAGAAAAGAATGCCAAATACCCTCAGATTGCACAGTGACCAAGGACAAAATAAAAGTCACTCAGAGCTCGCCATTATTGCGAGATTACTAAGTCATAAGTGTAGAATTCTGCAGTCATGACTGAAAAGAAGAAAAAAATAGCACTACCACTAGCACTAGCAGTAGTAGCAGCCTACCTGTTACAATAAACATGAGCACCAGACCCAAAGATGCAATAATGGACAACACGGCAAGAAAGAAATCCTTCATTTTGGTCCTGTCTTGACATCCCTTTTCCCCCAAAATCACGCAATATGTTACATTTTGATGTCACTTTTGTGTGAAATCAGCTGATCATCATAACATCAAAAGGCAAAGATACTGCCAGTGTCATTTCAATACTGGGGGCGCCAAACCGATTTTGTTTCAACGTCCAGGTGGGATAGGACCGAGTTCTCTTCGATATGGTCATGTTTTTTATACTGGGTACCCATAAAAGGTGGATCTGTTACATTTGCACTACATATTATTACTTTGCATGCATATATTTTGGCTATTCTTTATCACACATACTCAAATTTGGTCTTATTTTGATGAGAAAGTATTTGGCCTTTATTTTAAAAAGAAAAATATAAACTACCATGGTTCTGTTAATTACAATAGTTCGTTAAACCTAATTAGTCAGGGGTGGAAGAGTATGTGGAGGAGGAGTATGTGGAGGAGGAGGAGTGCATAGTTGAACAAGTATGGTGCAATATACATTGGGCAAACATAAAATGCACTGTTTTCACTCTTGGTACAATTCTATATTGAAACCATAACATTATTGAAGCATATTTGAATTAAAAATATAATTAGTTAATTAAGGAATCATTAATTAGTTAATTAAGGACTCATTAATTAGTTAATTAAGGAATCATTAATTAGCATTAAGAAGCTCAAAAAATTGTTAAGAAACGTAAGTTGGTCGCCGTTTGCGAATGTATGCAAACATTTGCCTGCACCAAACTGTCCATTTTAAAAGTATAGAAAGGTTGAGGTACCCTTTTGAATAAATAAATTTAAAAATTAAACGAAGATAGGTAATTAACCTCATGTATTCTGTATTGTCTGGATGTTAATTAGCACATTTTGTTAAATGCGTTTGTGTGGTGTTATTACTTGTTTTTAACTGTGTTACCAAATAAGTAAAAAACTGCTGGTTTTCATCAAGCTTGTAAACTCAGGAGAATTATTAAATTCTTATAGGAATGCAACTGACCTGACCTAGTATAGGATGACCAGCATAAGCTGCTTGATTAGTTCGCCAATCAACATTGGATCACCCTATATGTTGAATACAACTTAAAACGATAACATTTTATAATTCAATCTTAAATCAGACTCTTGAAATTTGAATACTGGGTTCAAACATTATGGAAACTAACCTAGTTTGTTCATTTGAATGTGCTTTGCACATCATGAAGGTGCAAGAAGGATGAACGCAATTAATTGTATGCCACTAAACATGTGCCATTGGGAAAATTTGAGTCACCCTGTAGTTAAAGGACCCATTTTTATTGAACATTATTTGAATATCATACCACTTTAAGCATTTGCCACTTCAAATTGGAATGTAAAATCATGTTTCAGATGCAAATTTAAATTCATTCAATTTAATGATTTATGGATAATCACGTATACCTAAATTAATGTTTTAAACACCCTATATGTTTAAAATTAACACCTTTACATAAGAAAAGGGTGACTTTTAAAATCAATCAATGTTCATGTACATGTAATTGATGCATTTTTATTTGAAATCTACTTGAATTTTGTTAAAATAGCATTTTTCCGGAACTAAATAAACACATTTTTAGACACCCTGTATGTAGAATTTCAGATTCATAATGAAATTTAATTTGCATATGTCTGGATGGGTATTTTATTAAACTACTTTAAATCTGTACTGAACTTTTCTCTCATCACTTCATATACATAGTGGAAGTAATTATTGAAACCCTTCTTTTTTAGAACATTTTGCTTGTTACACCCTGTACAATTTCGGGCCACCCTGTATAATCAACTTGATTGTATGCTATTTGCATCCGTTACAGTATATGCTTTCAGAATCTGTCTACTTTTACCAACTTAAAATGTAAACTTTTTCAGATATAATGCATTAACTGAAAAAGGAACCTAATTTATGGAAAAAGGGACATGTAACACAAATTGTACCCAGTATAAAAAACATGACCATATGGGAAATTTGTGAAACTGCTTATCCATTCGGTCGGTGTTGTTACAACTTGTACAAGAAGACGTTTACAAGGGACGGTTTTTTAGCTTCTATCGACTCAGAAAACATGCATATAACATAGAAACTTGAATGGGCAGGGGTTAAAAGCCCGGGGGGGTCACTCACATATAACAGTGCGTCGCATCCGCGTTAATAAAAACGTCGAAAATGGGTCGGATTTTGAGTATATAGCGTCGTCGACGTTTTTTAAAATAAGGGGTCATTTTTTGGCTCTTTCGACGTTTAGGGGTTCATTTTCAAACCATAGTTTTCGCCATAATGGGTCAAATTTTCTGGGTATAAATCGGCCGGTAAAAAGACGTCTGTTTTCGTGCAACCCCTCTGAACTAATACGGGAACTAATATCATCCTCACACAACAACGCGAAAGCAAATGCCTCACGGAAATGTATATGTGGCGTCTGTCTGATATTGGCATATTGGACACGTGAAACGTGCGTATGAGACTATTGGCCATCGCTGGTTCCCGGGCTGGTTCCCACTCTCAATATTTCGCGTATACCGGCCGATGAACGAAGCTGCAAGTCACATGGAATCGGGCATGGAATAAATATAAATTCTACACGGAAAATATTCCAAAGTAAAACGTCGGTAAGTCGGGCGGTAAGTACACACAGTTTTGCTTACTCATAAAAGTATAAAATGGAAGGGATATCATGGATATCATGAATAATTGTGCATTGAAATGTACTATGAGTTTTTAACACTTGACGCCATTACGCCATTATGGGTATGAAATGATAACACTTGACGCCAATAAGGGTATCAAATTAACTTCCACCAGTTACGCCAATATGGGTCAGTTTTGAGGGTTGATTAACAAGCATGGGTAGCACTTTTATATGTGAGTGACCCCCCCGGGGTTAAAAGGACAACGACTAGTGTCATATGAATAAGAAAAGCCCAAACAGAACAACACTCAAAATAATATAAAGAAAAGAAGATATCCGGAGGTCATGAAAATCAAGAGAAAGAAATAAACGTGACCCACTTTGCCATAATGTTTGACATATTTTATCAAAGTGTTGGTTCACGCTTCACAGGTACTTAAAACTTGCTATACTAGAAAAAAAAGATTTATCATTGTCTTATAGAAAATAAGTTTGAAATGTAATGGGCCGCATCACATGATATTCCTGAACATTGCGCGCAAAAATTGATATACAATTGGTTTTCAATACCTCCGACTGTCGTTTTGAATTGGATGTAGGCTAAGTAAAATATTTAAACTTCTCTGAATCGGTGCAATTCCCCAAATTATATCAACAATTAAAGCTCCCGTGGCCTTTCTTCCACCCCTTTGGACATTGCCGGGCGGCCAGGCTTTCTACTGAACTTGGCATGATTAGACTCTGCTCGGACAGCTCGCGCGTAGACCCCGGAACTCAGACTTGAACCTGGAGATGTACTTAATAAGGCACGCGCCATATCAATCTAGATGAAATATTCCGAGGCGCCAAACTAGAAAATGCATAATTACAATAAAATACGGGGAAGAAGAAGCCCGGGGGGGGGGGGGGTACTCGGATTTGGTTTGGTCGGGGGTGTGCCGCTGGAGATTCAAAACCCCTACCCATTTCTAAGGGTGATTTTTAGGGGTTTTGCTTCATTTTAGACAAAATTTTCGCGAAAATAGACCTAATTTTGGCAAATTTTCGCGAAAATAGAAAAACAGGACCCATGTCTAAGGATTTTTCAGTTGAAAAGCCTACCCATTGCTAAGGATGTCTCATGAAAAAAACGACCCACTGGAGCGGCACGTCCCCGTATGGCTTACATACGTGAGTACCCCTCCCGGGAGAAGAAGACAAGTAAATTTACTCCATATTCATTTTACAACAGTCTGTTTTGCCCAAAGGCTCATGATGAGCCTTTGGGCGAGAGCGAAATAGAGTGTTGTGAAATAAATATGGAGTAAATTTACTTGTCATTCTTCTCCCACGTATATTATTGCTCTCAAAGGAGCACTCTACGTGACAAAAGAAGATAATTAGGGAGCGTTCATAAATACTTTGGTGGGGGTGGGTGGGCAAATTG
Organism: Ophiura sarsii; assembly: GCA_035610835.1. Taxonomy (NCBI): domain Eukaryota; kingdom Metazoa; phylum Echinodermata; class Ophiuroidea; order Amphilepidida; family Ophiuridae; genus Ophiura; species Ophiura sarsii. Next base: position 59,809,721 of record CM069444.1, read on the forward strand.
GCATCCCGGACATTAAAAAAAATGATCCCCCCTTCGAGAAAGTCTTATATTTATTGATCCACCATTTCAGGGTCTATTTATTTTGATTCTCTCCCTATAAACCACACTTCTCTTAGGTTTGGTGGGGGTAATAACGGATTAGACTGAGTTATTTTGGGGGGCTGTCATTTTCTTCGGGAGGGGGGGGGGGGGGGGGGGGAGGGCACAAATATGGTGGGGGGGGTCATAATTTTGTAAAATCTAAAATAGGGGGGGGGGTTATAGTTTTGTGTAGCAATTCAGATTCTAACATTTCAAAACGGCAAATTTTTTCGCGCTTTGCGCGCATTCATCTAAGCATGTCCCTTATAAATGTACATATTTACAACACCTTTCCTGTAGTATTTTTCATTATTTGCTATTTTAGTCATTAACAAATCTAACTTCGATAGGCCGGGGGCCGGGGGGGGGGGGGGGGGGTCATAAAATTATTTTGTATCGGATAGGGGGGGGGGGGGGTTATACATTTATTAACAACGGCCATTGACATATTTGTGACACCCCCCCCCCCCCCCCCCCCCCCCCCCCCTCCCAAAGAAAATGATAGCCCCCTTGAATATCTTAACTTCCAACAGACTTTAAACATAGGCGTAGCCAGAAGGCTTGTTGCCCGGGGGGCACTGACCAAATCGGCGTAGGGTCCAGGGGCCTGCTCAAGGGCCCTGGTGGCATCAAGGGGCCAAGGCCCGGCAGGGGTTAAGGGAGCAGCGGCCCCTTAAAGCTGTAGGTTTTCTGACCTGATACTAACCTGCGCGCGTAGCGCGAGAAAAAATTGCTACTTTAAACTTACTTTGCTATGATTGAGGCTTGCCTTCATAACATTATTTATAAAGCTAAAGTAAATGTATGGAGGCCCATGCAAAATTTGCTACTTTATACTTATTTTTCATAGAGCTAAAGTATGTTTGAAGGCACATGTTTTATGTTTGATAATTTAATGGTGCAAAATTGTTTCTTTACACTAATTCTGTCATGATTGGGATACATTTTGGCTTTAATTCCCGAAACCTATAGGCCTAATTCAAGTTTTGGGCACACGCGCACGCGGCGCACAATTATTTTGCGGCTTTTTTACATTAGTAATTTGTTTGATCCCCCTTAACCCTTATCGGCAACTTATTTTTTTTGATCCCCCCTTTTTGAGGCTTTTATTTTTTTTGATCCCCCTGAATTGCCCCCCCCCCCCCCACCACCACCACCAGAGTATTTATGAACGCTTCCTTATGCAACTCTCCTTGTAAATACAATTATATATACATGTACAATTGAACCCAATTACATAGGAGTAAAAATGCATCAAACTGATAAGAGAGTATTGAAAATGTGACTTTTGAAAAGTGACTAATAAATGGTGCTAATCATGGTTTATCTTTGTTGTAAGTGTTATGTTCCGGGTATAAAAATGTGCCAACAAGATTCATCCAGATGTCTATCTAGCCTGTTTGGTAAAACAAATAATCGAAAGTTATTTTAAGGACCTAAAACAAAGTGTTAGTGACTTTCTTTTGTTGAGCACTTTATGTATAACTGTATGGCTTGAGAAAAAAGCAATGTGCGTCGGCCGGGAATCGAACCCGGGACAATTGCTTGGAAGGCAACTATGTTGACCACTACACCACCGACGCAGTTGTTGTGTGAGAGAAGTTATAATAAATTTAGCTTGCCTCTTTTACATGGGCATGCATTATACATAAGGCTTGGATTACAGCAATGATTACAGGCACTAGTTGCCATGGTTGCAGACCGGCGGCGCAAGCAACAGATGTGACCTATAATAATGTGACCCGGTGGTTTGGCCACAAAAAAGGTGGTTTGTTTGTTCAAATCAGATAGCTTTCTCTTATTTTAGGCTGTAGATGCTCTTTTTGTAGCCTATGTACCGTCCTGAGGTCCTGGCTTACACTTCACACACCAGGTACAAATGAATAGGCTTTCCTCAGGGACCTTCTTGAATTTTCGAAATCGTGTACATTCTGTTTTGACACCCCCCCCCACCCCGGCCCTCGCTTGACCTATTTTAACATCTCAGTTCGTGCACCTCCACTAAAGACCTGGCCAGGAGGTGGTCAAACATGGCCCGTGTTTGAAGGCTCGTGTAGTTACGGTTTTAGAATCAAATGAATTATAATTAGGCTGTTTTCATGTGGCATATAAAAGCAAATTGTGAGGCTAATTTGGTGGAAGCTAGTGGCTCTTGTATTTCATTATTTCAAGTTCCATCCTTTCTGACTTTCATTTCATTCAGCTAGCATGATTATGGGCTTTTTAAGCCTGGCCCGAACAATTTGCTCGAGTCTGCATGTGTCCGTACGGACCGACCGTAAATGTTTTAAAACAAACAAACAAACAAACAAACACTCACGAGAACACTCAACGGTTTCCAAATGTTTAACCACGGTAACCGAGAACCGCAGTAGACTAGTTGATCAACGTAAGCATTTTTTCCCATTGGCCAAACAAAATCTCATAATATTTCTACCAGTTTCAACATTGTGTAAATCACAGTGGTTGTTTATTGATTGAATTATTAGGGTTTTATGTATTCAACAATCATACAGTTGAAACCACTCCCGCAGACAATGTGCCAGCTGCCAGGGACCACTGACAGTTACTTTTTGGTTATAGTTTTTAGAAACACTGACACCCAGAAACAATATAGAAACATGATTGTTGTCATCACACAAACATGGCGACGATTGTTGATGTCACAAACGTAATTTTATGCGAGCCCAGGAAACGTTTTATTTCTCACCGTAATCATTGACCTTGACGTTATGGTGTCGCCGCAGCTGTGGATTCAATCCTTCTAGAAAGGCAAGTTTTACACTGTTTTAGATACTTATTTTTCTTCGAAGGCTTAACAAACATGCAATCCGTCGACCGGCCGTTTGCAAATAAATACGCCGGTCAAATAATTCATGTTCAATGCATGAATGAATGAATTCTTGAATTGACACTGGCAGTGACAGATGATCATGGACATGAGTGATGAAACGGATGATATGACTAAAAATTATTTAATTGTTTACATTGAAAAAGGTATTTCCCGACAATTTCGCAATCGATCGAAGGTTTTAACTTGACATTTAATCTCACCCGGACTGTCACTGAGTCGTATCACGACGTATGAGAGCTAAGGCCAAGTAAAAAAAAAAAGATGTTTCTCGTCCAGGTTTTTCAAAAAAAGGAGGATGAGGGGCTTATTATTTATTATTTATTATTTTTCAAAATGGCCGCCGTTTGAGATTTCTGGCAATCTATAGTGTTTTCCCTATTAAATGAAATGACAATTGAGAAAGAGACAATTGTTAGACAAACAAGAACTTAAGAAGTGTTGCTTGTATTACTTCTAGGGGAGAGAAGTGTTGCTTGTAACTTCTTGGGAAGAGAAGTGTTGCTTGTAACTTCTTGGAAGAGAAGTGTTGCTTGTAACTTCTTAACAAAGCATCGTACGAAGAAACTACATGGTCCATATGGTAGTACTCTTTAAAATACAGCCTTCCTATAAAAAATGGACAGAGTTCCGACGTCCGATAGCCCCAAGGTAGCCCCAAGGTAGGGGGCTATCGGTAGAGGTTTTAAAGTCTACATGTTACATAGCAAATTATTTAAAATTTGAAAAATACCTGAATTTAGTATATTTTCATTTAATATGGGAAGAGAAGTGTTGCATGTAACATGATATAACAATAAAATAATGATTAAAATATATTTGCAAATTGAAGTCAGACATTATTTTTGTGGTTCTTATACATGTGATGTGGTAATGCAAAATGGTAAATCTGTGTATTAAAGATAATAAAATGCATTCAAAACATATGTGTTATTATTTCCATCATACATACATGAAACATCTTTTTTTACCAGATCACATGCATAAGAAATAAAGTTATAATTTTTTTGACTTCAAATTAAAAATTAATTTAAACAAAATTGAAATAATTTATTCAAACATAAATCTTTTTAATGCTGCATCATGTTACAGGCAACACTTCTATTGCCATAACAAGCAAAATGTACATGTATACATGTAGTTTACTAAATTTAGTTAGATGTTATCACAATAAAACAATAATGGTATTTTTTACACTGAAAACGGTTCTCAAAAGTCATACTTTTAATCAGAATATTATGAAATACCAATGTACTTATAAGGTAGGATCTTAAGTTATAAATTACCATAGCTATGGTGTGGATCATGGGATATTAAGTGAATTATTCCGGGTCAAATTTAGGTCATCTAAAAGGTCATGTTTTATATACTTTTGGACTTCAAAAAAAAAAATGTAAAAAAAAAAAAAAAAAAAAATTTTTTTTTTTTTTTTTTTGAATAATAAATAATAAATAAAAGGAGGCGGCCCCTAAAAAGGAAGCGGGCGGGGACGAGAAACATATGGGTTTTTTTATTTGGCCTAATGAAACAGAGCTAGTCAATATTTGGGTAGACTTGACCACGCACTAGGCCTTTTCAATGTTTAAAAAGACAACCCAAAATTAAAAAAATTGCAATATTTCTAACGTAAAACGTGCGATTCCTTGAAATCGCTGGCAATTTTTATCTATACGTTCCCCAAAACAAGAAATAAACATGTACAGTAGGCCTAAACTGAGCCCGCGTTTTCGTCCGAGCCTTATTATTTATTATTATATACCGCCATGTGATGTGTTTGCAATTTTACACTGAAATGTAACTACAGGTGATCAAGGAAACGCTTTGGAAGTGATACGATATGTACATGTAATTTTTCTTCAAAAAACATGACAGAAAGAGTGATAAATCAGATAAAATCAATGTTTTTTTCAAAATAATGAATTATTTTCAGATTTTCGATCGCAAAAATGATCATAGGCTTAGGCCTAATTCATAAATTTGGGCGGGTGATGGAAAACTCGACATTGAGTTAGGACTTTTTTAGGCCAATCAAAAAACAAGTTTGTGTCCAGTCTGTAGTGCGCGCGCACGCACTTCACTGAACCGCTTGATTCTTGAGCTTTATTTAAAAAAACGGGAACAAAAATATTGTTTGATATTTTTTTTCTTTTTCAGATTTGTTTAAAAAAAAATCAGATTTTTTTTTTCAGATTTTTTTTTTAAACAGTTTAAATGGCATTGAATATTAAATTGAGTGTTTATAACATAAATGTGCGACTCTTAAAGTGATTTCAACTTCTTGTTGGCTGAAGCTTCCGCTGGTAAAAGAAAGTTAAAAAAAAAAAAATCCGCCCGCCCCTCCTATGAAAACTGTGGAGGACAACATAACAAAAAAAAAAATTGCCTTCAGGCAAATTTTTTGAGAGGGGGGGGGGGGGTACTCCTGCACACTGAGCCTCGGAATGTTAGAACATTCCGAGGCTCAGTGTGCAGGGGTACTAAAGTCCGTTCAAAATCACAAATTTGCTACAATTTCCGTTACATTTCTGGAGTATTTTTATACTGGCTGCTAAAATTAGACACTCTGGCTTTGTAATATAATAGAATAAATGTTCATCGAATATTCATAGGCAACATTATGACGTAGAATGTGAGCAGTCTACTAAAAGCCGATTACTGCTTATAATTTTGAGGTTACCAGTAAAAAAAATGGGATTGTTGATCTATGTTGAAAAATATATGTTATGTCAAACACTATAACAAATAATATAAAAAAGAATGAATGCTCGAAGTAAGGACCGGAAACCTAGACTGGGTCCCCGCGTCCCTCTATATGGTCGCCATCTTTAAAAATGGCGGACCAAATATAGGGACTGGGAAAATAGTACGTCTAAAAAGTGTGCGGTTTGTCGTGGAATTCTACAACAACTATATGAATATACAAGTATGCATACCAATACAGAGCATGCGCATTTTTACACAGCAACAACAGAAATACTACCGATTGGTCCAATTCAAAGGCAGTGAATCCAACCATCGTCATGCTGCGCCACGGGAGGCAAATCGTGCGCCCTATTGCGTCACGCGGTGTACAACGTTGCGTAAATCTATCGGCGCACTGTGGCGTGACTGGTGCGCGAATATGCTCATGTATATTCAGCAGTTTATCAGCGCACACTTGTGGAACTGTATTTTGTCCAGTCTTCTCATTAAATTTGAGAACCCTCGCAGGGGCCGTGCCGTGTGTAAAATAGGGAAGCAGGAGGATCGAGTCTAAGGGAACCCAGGAGAAACCATTTCCCAACGGGCCTAATGCACACGTTTCAATGGGAGTGCTTATGGTGGTATACCCACAAGTTTTTGATGTTAAATATGTTAATGTTAAATACATTACGTTAATTTATCACATGACAACTTTGAGCACAAAATATAAATAGATTAGCATTGAGGGCAGGGTCATCAGACTATGACTATTTTTTGCACCTGTGTTTCTGTGACTGTGATTCAGTCAACATATATAATAGCTTGGTCTAGGAAAACCTTGGAAGTTTTAAAATAGAAACAGGAATAATGTTACATATGGACGCAACCACGCAATTACTCTCTAACAGTGGCATAGCCAGAGGAGGGGGAGGGGTGTCACCCCAATATTCAGGTTGTGTCAGTTGATATTGGCACTGTCTGTTATTGAGCTTGGTTTTTCGTATCGTCTTTGGGGACGCCACATCACAACCCCCTCCCTCTTCCCCAATACGGAAAACCTAGCTCTACATTGTATGCAACTGTTGTCTAAGGCCAAAAAAAAAAGTTGACTTGCCCTTTCTCACCGACCTGAATTTTTCGGAAATCTAGGGTCGCTATTTTTTTTTTCAAAGAAAAAAAAAGAAGAAAAAATTGAAAGAAGCACATAACAATAAAGAAAGATGAAAACATGTTTTTGAGTAGTATCTGCTTGTTTAAAAAAAAAAAAATTAAAAAAAAAAAAAATTAAAAAAAAAAAATCTGTAAAACGTGTTTTTGTGTAGTATCTCCCTGTTAAAATTAAAAAGAAAGAAAGAAAGGAAAAAAATCCGACCGTCCGACCAAGACTCTGGCCCTGAAAGGGCAAGTCAACTTTTTTGGGGGCCTAATGCTGGTGTTTATATAGTAAGTTTTCAATTTGCTTCTTTTGTAACAACTGTTGATTGATGATTTGTTGTTGTGTTTGTGTTTACAGATGAAGTCGCAGTCGAGTCGGCGCGAGAAGAGCAATTCTGAAACTAACAAGAATAACTCGGCAGCTAAGTCTTCTAGCCGACCTGTTAGTGCCGCCAGTAATACAGGATTTAGGTAAAGAAAAAAAGAAGTTATTTGTTTAATATTGCTTCTGTATGATGTATCTGAACTTGTTTTGATTTTATCTCCTTGATCATTTTGGGAAAATGTTTCTGTAAAGAAGGGTTTGTTTTCTCTTGTATCTGCACACCTGACCGTCTTCATTTAAATATAAACTAATTTCCAGGTACTGTCGGTAACCCAATGCATCTATGAAGAAAGAAAATGGTTGATGCAGAGTAGGCCTCTTAATGCCGTTCAATCTCTTATATTAATTTGTTTCCAATTCAACTACTTATTCGACTTGACATTGAGCGATGCTCTTAAATCTAATGCATGGTAGCAAGTAATTTGTGAAAATCTTAAGTCAAGTCACAAGTAATTTGTTTCTAGCGCAGCGCAAGTCAAGTCACAGATCTCAGTATAAGAATACAAGTCATGTTGTACATTATTTTGTCCAGCTGTAATAAGCATTCAGGTATCAACTTAGGCCAATTGTATTGAGTTCGCTGATTTACGCCTTGGATTTGCAAATTGATGCCATCTTCCTGGGGGGCTCTTAAAAGACCTCCTCGTTGAGCCGAAGACCCCATTTTATTGAAAATTCAAAAATCATGAACATTTGCATTCCAAAACCCCATCAATAAGGCCAATACAAATAAATTGTTTGATTATCCATAGATTACTATTAAAAGTTGGGTTGGTCGGTCGCCGGTCTGGATTTTTTTCTTTCGTTTTCTCCCTTGCCCTTTTTTTTCAGGTGTCAAAAATAAAATGAGATGTACATTTAATCTGTAATATTTTGATGAGTATTTTTGTTTTCTAAACACCAAAATTAAAGGAATATATTTGTGGTTTTAGATTAATGTAATTTTTTTAATTTTTTTTTTTTAAACAAACAAAAACCAAAAATATTTTGGGTTGGAAAATCTTCGACGGTCGGGCGGACAAGTGCAAACATTTTTTGTTTGTGTTGGCCTAATCACATGCACATTATTCTTAAACTCCTTGTATCTTTTTTGCAGGTCTGTATCTCGGATAAATGGCTGGACTCTACCTCTTCATCCATTACAGTTCATAGCTTGGTTCTTCCTCATAGCTTTCAACATCATCTATCATGTCATGGCTGTACCTGTGTTGCCCTATCACTGGCAACCTGCGGGCTATATCGTATCCTTTTATTTATTAACTAAATATATAGACTCGGACAAACTGGCGAGAATTAAATTAACAAAGACCTTAAAAATACACAGCCTCGAACCCGGTCCCCTCTCTATCGCGGCGATTGGTTACTCCACTAGGCTACAGGGACTGTATACAAAGTCTTTATTGAAAGCCTCTAGCAGCTGAAATACATGAGTAAATAATAATAATTAAATAATAACAATTGTTTTCCTTTTATTTATTGATAATACAAATGTGAAGCTTAGTATCATACTAGATTTCGCGGTTCGTGGGTTGGGTGGTTCTCGGGTTGGGGATTCATGGGATGTGTAGGCCTACTCTTACTCTTAAAATCCAGTTATCACAGGTGCCCTAATATTCCAGATACCCCATGATACAGGAACCCCATGTGCCCGTAAATCCAGGTAGGCTACCCCATGCACATAATTCAGAAGGCCTATAATATGTGGTTTTATAGTGGGGTCTTATTTCAGAGGGTTTTTAGTTTTAGAGTCAACGGAAGGAGGTGTCTATCGTCATGATAATCTGTGCCCAGTCTTGAGAACTGTGCGTGCAATATCCATAAGTTATTTTTCTGCCTATTGACATTAATTATTCCCGGGATTATTCCTCCATATTCCTCCATGCCTAAACGTTTGTATTAATGCGCATACCGATATCCATGTAACACTCCCATTTATATAACAGACATCCCATGATTGGCCTATTGCAATAGTGTAAAAATACAACACTACACACTTGCACGCTCACGGTCTGGGTTTGATTCCCGGCGCATAGAGACTGACCCCCCTTTCACCCGTTTCACTCTTTTTCATCCTGATCATATTCATAGTTTAACTCATACCAAAAGACGCCCTTAAGTTAAAGTTAATTGGAGTCCTCCTGGCTGTATGATTGACTTTTTGTTCACGTCTCCTGGTGCGCCGTTTTGTAGGTCTACTGAACAGTTTGCACTGCGGAGACACGGTCCTTTTACCCGCCCAATAAGACTCAGTTTGCGCCACGAACGCGTACGCACCTTACGGTCTGCGCCATTACGCGTGCTCCATGTTTTGTTTATACGCGAGCGCGCAGCAACAGTGCAAGCGTTTGTTTACATAATAGAAAAGTTCGTAACATATTTTAATTGTCGGACGTATTATCCTGTATAAATGCTTATTGCGGTGCGATCTTTAAGGATAACAAACAGCCACATATACAGGAATGTAGCTATGTCCATAATGAAAATATTTTGGGTGAAGACCATATGTCATCACTCACTCCGTAATTCACAATTTGAGTCCAAATAGTAGCTACCGGGGTTAAAGAAAATCAATTTTCGGTAGCGGGCCGTGCGTGACACTTTCATGACTGTTGCGTGGCACTGGTTGCTACGTGGGGCGAAGATCCCTGCGCATAGCGATTGCACGGACAGATGAGCAGGAATCTACACTCGAAGTCATTGGACAGACAGAATCGCCACAAATAGTATTTAGATGTTTTTTGGTCTTTATTGTGACCAATACGCTACTTGCACGCAATCGCCATTTTAGAATAAAAGCAAGGCTCTCCACTCATTGCGCGCGCCAAACAGCTTCACACGATCGATGCACAAACCTGCGTGAAACTGCGTGATAGTGCGTGGTGAGGGGAGCTTTCAATGGTTCTATCTGTACCGTGCAAGTAGCGTATACTCAAAAATAAATGACCTATAGAATTCAGAGTTCCGGTGCTACCTATGCGCAGGGATAGGGAATTTGCGCTTTGACTAATTTGTGATAGTTAATTCTATAGGTAGAACCAAACTTCCAGTCCGTTTTGTTTTCCATATTTTGCTTGCCTTTTGACATTGGATATATAAAGGGGTCAACAAAAAGTAAGCCCCCTAAAACTTGATCGCGTTTGTTTGCATTTATAACTCCTCACACAAATGCACTTGTTGATAAATTGAAACGTTTATCAAAAGAAAAAAACGCTTGGCTACCCATTGCAAGTTTTTTTCTTCAATAGCATGTTTACTTCTTCCAAAACATTCACATTTCCCAAGAATTATGTTTTCAAAGAAAGTGGCACTTTTCAAAATCTTATGCAAGAATGCTACAAAAATGTCTCCAGTGCTGTTTGAATTGTCTTTATTTTCAATTAAAAGAAAGTCTTTTCTTTCTTTAGCTGATCCTTATTTGAAATTAAAAATAAAATGATTTTATTTCATTCATGACTAGCCAATTCACGTCAATAACTTCCCTGTATGATCTGTATCGTTGAAAAGTGCCACTTTTCGTAAAACATCATTTGGTTGAAATGTGACTGTTTTGGGAAAGTAAACATGGTATTGAAAAGGGTAAACTTTGTGTGGGTAGCCAAGGGTTTTCCCGTTTCATAAATGTTTCAATCTTTCAAAACGCCTAGCTGTGTGTGGATTTATGCACACAAACTCGTATAGAATCTTGAAAAGTGCCACTTTTTTTGAAAACATTTTTGTGAAATGTGACTATTTTGGAATAAGTAATAATGATATTGAAATGGAAAAACTTTCTATGGGTAGCCAAGTATTTGTACTTTTCATAAGAGTTTCAAGCTCTCAAAACGTCTAATTATGTCTAGACTCTAGAGTAATGCAAACAAATGTGATCAAAGTTTAGGCCTTTAGGGGAGGACTTACTTTTTATTACCCCTTTATTATATATATACTCATGTTATGTTAGTACCTTACAAAACCATTTAAGGGAAGTGTCAACCCAAAATATATGAAATTTATTAAGCACTGTAACTTTAAAACTAATAATGTAATGTACATAAAAGTATACAATTTTTTCAAATGAAATGAGTCGGAGAATCCATTTTGGTATTAAATTTCCCCAAAAATAAATAGATATATAGAAAAAAATTTGCCCAAAAATCACTTTTTTTGCACCAACATTTTTCAGACAACCTAACAAAATCACATGCCCTTCTCACATTTTTGGCACTTTTTGGTCAATATTTTCAAAACTAAAAACTAAGAAATTAATACCAAAAATGGATTCTCCGACTCATTTCATTTGAAAAATTGTATACTTTTATGTACATTACATTATTAGTTTTAAAGTTACAGTGCTTGATAAATTTCATATACTTTGGGTTGACACTTCCCTTAAATGGATAGTATCATAGTGCAGCATGAACAATGTTATAATGACCAGTGACAGTTGAATGACATGCTAGTATTTGGCCAACAATAACTAAAAGTTTGTTTCCAGTAGCAAGCCTGAAAAGTCAAATGCAAAGTACATTTATTTATTTTTTGCTCAAATTCATAGTGGAGATTCACTTGAAATAGTTTATTTAGTCAAATCTATGCATTTTTGTTACTCTTATGCTCGCTAAAATGGAATTTTACGCCACGGATTTTCACTTTCGTGTTTGCCGTATGTGGCCAATCGCCATCTTAAAACATGTTGAAAGTAATTGCTACAAAAAGATGATGCCCTAACAATAATTGTTTCTGTTTTTTCTATAAGAAAAATTAAATGCTTGAGAAACTAGTGTCTCAGTGTAATGCGTGCGCACTACTGGAAACAAACTTGTTTTTTTGTTCGGCCTTATAAGTTCATTGTTTGACCTAGATAATGAAATCCTAAATATGATTCCTTAACCCTGCAATGTTCTGATACCAGATTCCCGCCATTGCCATGCTATTCCATATTTTTACACATCTACTTGCTGTCACCATGGACCCGGCAGATGATGCAACGCTGAAAAAGAAGAAAAAGTCATCAATGCCAACATTTGACAGGGCGCTTCACCCACACGTCATAGTGAATAGCTATTGCTACCTATGTGAATGCATGGTGTAAGTATTGCCTGTGACACTGATATAATATTCATGAGACCCCATGTGACACCTGTGTTACCCACATGTCATTATTATCTATGTGAATACATGGTGCAAGTAAAATGATATAATAAGACTAATACTGGAGCTTACTTTTACAACTGCTACGTTGCGTGTGATACCATCACACTTCATCAGGCAACTGACCCGCTGATGATGTAGGGTCACGTGATTGACCAAGTATTGCATGTGACACCCATATAATATTTATGAAACCCCCATGTGACGCCTGTGTTACCCACATGTCATAGTTAACAATTATTGTTGTCTAAGTGAAATTTAGGGTTCCTGCAGCCTGGAAAAGTCATGGAAAAGTAATTGAATTTTATTTTCATAGAATTTTGTGAAGACAAATGTATTTTATTTTTTAGAGCTTGAACATTACCAATTTGATATATATTTGATGAACTAGGTCATGGAATTTATATAATTTAGTCATGGAAAAGTCATGGAATTTAATTACTCCAAAGGTGCAGGAACCCTATGAATGTATCTTGTACATCTTGCATGTTATGTGCTGTATGCATATGATTTTCATGAGACACCCACTAAGTCTAAAATACCAAAATATTATATGAAAAAATAAGTCAACCGCCAAGTAACCTCAAGTTTGATAACAATTTAAACAGTACAATATTTTTGTTTTAATCCATGAAATGTGTTTTGTACAGATATAAAACATATAATGTTCTTTTTTTTACAGTGGGGTGAAGTCCAAGCATTGCAGTACCTGCAACAAGTGTGTAGAGAACTTTGATCACCATTGCAAATGGCTTAATAATTGTGTAGGATCAAAGAATTACCGGTAAGTACCAATAAGATTAATACTTACCTACAGACAACAATAGACTGGGCACTATGTCATGAAGGTCAACTTAACATTATTAATCGCAAGTTTGTAAGTTAAAGGTATATGTGTGGTGGCATGGGAAAACCCTTCACATGGTCATTTTCTAGCAACTTGTTTTTTTTCTTTGGCAGAGAGCTTCATACTCTTCTGAGTATAGGACTGTTTACATTTTTCAGAAATTCCATCTAGAACTACAGTTATAGTATTTTAAAGTCGGCAAGTTTAAACGCAACACTAAAAATTGAAACTGACAATTCAAAGGTGTACACAAAATCTTTTAAATGCTCTAATATAATAAAACTACATTGTTATATCACACAGAATAGCTTGTCATATGAAAAGGACTTTTGATATGAACCTAGTTTTTTTGCGATATTATTAACAATTGTAAGTTCTTCAATTTCAAAATTCTTACAATGCATAGTCGGAATTCACAAGTGGTTACCATGGTAACAATGTCATTTTACGTAAACATAGCATTTTACACATAAAATTTGATAAATAAGGTTCAGAAAAGTACTAAAATAAACTTAACATCTGAAATTTTGCATTTGAAACTCCTGGAGACTGAAGTTCAAGGTATAATCTCTGTCTTGGGACCAAAGTTGAAAATTGACTTAAAACTCATTTGTTAGGAATATTTTGGTATGACCCAGATATCTCTATATTAACACTAGCGACTTCCGACGGGTTTTCCCATATGACCCGATCACTTTTTTGGGGCTATGATTTTTTTTTCACATCAAGATATTTTGGTATCAGAAGAATCCCCATATTTTTCTCATTATGTCTGTAAAATATTAGGGGCCAGAAATGTTTCATTTAGAAATTATAGGCTAAAATGTGGTGAATTACTGCCAAAGGTGGTTAACCACCAACCAGTCTGTGTACTACTCAATGGGCATATGTCTTTTGACCTTGGGGTTCTAAAAATAGAACCAGTGGAGTTATGCAACTCAAACTTTGGAATGCATTAATTTTAATGATGACCTTTCATGTAAAATAGAAAACATCAAGTTGAAAATCGGGTCAGCAATCGGAACATCTACCTTTAAGAAGAGTTCATATTTTTTCTTCTTAAGTTAAGAATAAAAACTTTTCTTAGGATGAGAAGAATATTATCTTAAAACTGAAGAAGAATTCCTTAGTATTAAGATAGCCTCTAACCCCGTCTGAAGTTAAGATTTAAGAAGGAACTTAAGAAGGATGTTCTTCTTCAGTTGTTTTATAAAATAAAAGACAAAAATTAGGATTTAAGAAGAATTTTCAGCATTTAAAAAGACTTAATTTTTCTTAAATCCAAAAGAAGATCTTAAAGTGTTATGAAACAGGGCCCTGGAATTAGTTTAAAGTGTTTTCTTTTCTTAGGTATCTTACAGCCTATATTGTCCATATTATGAATTTAATGAGACAGTGACATCGTGCACTACTACTGTGTTGGGGACTTATATCAAAGTAATAATAATAATAATAACGCATTTCTTGCTTTCTGATTGGTTCGCCAATACTAAGAGTGTATGAATCATTTAGACCTCATACTTACCTTAGTTATTGACCTGTTTTATTGGTTATAGGATTTTCATCTCATGTTTGGCATCTGCCTTTGTCTGCTGTCTACTCGTGTTCATCATATTCCTTTACATTGATATTGTGTATTGGACAAACCCAATGCTACTACATCCAGACGTTGTAGGTGAGTATTTGTCACATGTCAAGCACATGTGTGCTGTCTACTTGTGTTCATCATATTCCTTTACATTGATATTGTGTATTGGACAAACCCAATGCTACTACATCCAGACGTTGTAGGTGAGTATTTGTCACGTGTCAAGCACATGTGTGCTGTCTACTCGTGTTCATCATATTCCTTTACATTGATATTGTGTATTGGACAAACCCGATGCTACTACATCCAGACGTTGTAGGTGAGTATTTGTCACATGTCAAGCACATGTGTGCTGTCTACTTGTGTTCATCATATTCCTTTACATTGATATTGTGTATTGGACAAACCCAATGCTGCTACATCCAGACGTTGTAGGTGAGTATTTGCCACATGCCAAGCACATGTGTGCTGTCTACTTGTGTTCATCATATTCCTCTACATTGATATTGTGTATTGGACAAACCCAATGCTGCTACATCCAGATGTTGTAGGTGAGTATTTGCCACGTGTCAAGCACATGGGTTGCATGACAAGAGATTTTTTCCTAGTTGACCAGTTGCCACCTAATAGATGAGACTAGTTGCTAGAGGTCAAATTGTGATGAAATTTCAATGCAAGTTAGTTGTTGCAAATGCATAAAAGTTAAGGAGTATGACACAAATAAGAACAGATAACCTGTACAATGCATTTCACTAATGTCTTTGCATGGTTACGTTATCGTAAAACCGGATGGACAAGTTTTTCAACATAGTGTATGCTTGTTGGGGGAGCGTGTTGGCGCAGCGGATAGTTCCCTCGCCTTGCACCAATGAAACCCGGGTCAATTCTGTGCACGACCGCCAGGCTTTATGTGCATTTGGTTTATCACAATCCATGCACGCTCTCGCAGGTTTTATCTGGGTTCTCCGGTTTCCTCCTGCTTTCAAAATCATTGTTTAGTTGTTTCGGTTATCAAAAACTTCTTTGGCCCAATGGTATTTGGGGAGCTGCATTAAAAAATGGTGGATGTTACAATCTAAGTGCGAATAGGGTTGCGCGGGAAGTTCGCAGCACCTTAGTTGATGCGACCTGATTCTGATGATTCACCAGCAGCAAAATTACAGTGCCTTTGTCTACTTTGTAAAAGGTGCTTTATAAATCTCATTATTATTATTATTATTTTCATAATCGGTGCGATTCAAACGCCTGCATTCAGATAGGGTATAGTCACTGTCATAATGCTATGGACCAAATTCAAGCTATTTTACGCGAGCGTGTTCTGTTGTTGTTCGTGGAGCTGTGTCCAGGTGCATGAAATGTGTCAACAACTATGCATGCATGCGCATGACAATATCATGATTGACCAATCAGGACGCACGGTCATTTTTGAACGTGTCCTGTACACACTTCCGCACACTTCCGGGTTACACATGTACGCATGCAAGCATTGTTGGAATTAAATGTCCATAGCATTGTAATAAAGTTTTCCAATGTACTTACGAGGAAAACTAATTTGCTGCCCGGGAGTTGAGCACCCCTATGCTAAATTGCTGGCGTCGCATAATCGCTGGGTCTGAGCGGCTTCCGGTTTTTCTTGCGACCTTTTTTCCTATAATTCCGTGCGGCATCCGGCTTTTCCCCGCGCTTTTTGATTGTGTTCTTGGTTACCAAGCAAGCGATCATATCATTCGCATTTGGTTGCAGCCGTGGCAGGTTATAAAAAATCATTCACTCCCGTCCGAGTTTTATCATCTCTTCTCATCGTTTTTTCATTTGGACTTTCATCTACGGGCCGTCGTTGTATTCATCCGATGCATCAACATTAACTTTTAAGTATTATTATTATTAATTTCTGCGTCTATAATATCATCATATACTCTCGTTCGTCACCCCGGCTTTTCTAGTATCTTTCTCTCAACTGAACTGACTCTATTTGAAAATGGGGAGAAAGCGTGGTACTAAGAGGAAAGCTCCTACTCCTCCTCCGTTAGTGTTTTTTAATAGACAAACGAGGGCACAAGCACGTCATTTGACAGACGCATTGAGTTCAACGGCTGGCGGGAGTGGTATGATTCAAGCAAATTCAGCAAATCCAGCGGTAGAAGTTTTACCACCAGTGCCGGCGGTTTCTACTGCAAATTTGCCACCGGCGGTAGCATCAGCTTCATCGTCTTTAACAGCCCCACAGGCGGCTTCATCACCAGCCCCACAGGCCGTTTTATCGGTACCAGAAGTTGGACAAAGGCAGGCGGTTCCATCAAGTTCCGCATCTCAGTTGGGTTTATCTTTGGCAGTTTCATCGCCTCCAGATCCTGGGGCAATTTTACAACCAGTTCCCCCGCCCCCGGGTGCATTTCAGGCGGTTTCTTCACCGGTACCATCCGCACAGTTTCATCCAGGGAATGTGTCAGCGCCATCTATTGATCCTCAGCAAATCTTTAACATTCAGCAGAGGGCGGCATCGTCAATTTCGTCGGTTCCTGGATCTGGTGTACGTGACCTACGTGACATGAACAATGGCGGCGATGTGGCTACTGTGAACGGGGCAAGTAACGTTGGCTTTCGTCAAGTTCAGCCGATTCCTATGAGAATGGCAGTGGCAGGTGGAGCTGTTGGCGGTAGCAGATCGCAGTCCGGTGAGATTAATTTCCCCACTTTGAATTCGTTCTATAACATTTCATCGGGTGGTGCACAAAATAATCAGATTCCCGTTTCATCAATGAATAATGATAACAATAACATGATCATGAATAATAATTGTAGTACTGGTATATCTAACGCGTTAGGTTCAGGGGGTCAAACTCAAACATTTGTTTCCAATTCTAATACCTTGAATAATGCGGGTATGTCACCTTTATCTTCTATTTGTAGCCCATTAGGGGAAGGTTTAGCTCAAAATCTTAAGGATAAGATCACAAAGGGTGAATTTCTTGATTTTGCGTCACTGATAGATAGAGGGGGGGTTGTTCAGGACACGTCACATGTCAATAAGTCATTGGGGTTTAACGAGCTTGGCCAAGTCATCATACGTGATACAAAACCGCAACCCAAAATTAATTCAATTCAGTCGTGGACCGATGCTTTTCTGATCTTTTCGGCAGTGTTTTTAAGATCTCACCCTAGCCGTACACAGGAAATTTTGAAGTACGGTCATATTATTCGTACCGCGGCTAGCCGTTTTAATTCTTTTGGGTGGAAAGATTATGATATCCAATTTAGATTGCGCATGCAGTCACATCCAGAAAGGTCGTGGGCCACTATCGATAGTGAGCTCTGGGCATTTTATGTGGCAGTTCCGTCATCTCCTAAGTTTAATGTAGGGCAGTTTAATTCAAATTCTAGGGGGGGATTTCAGCGCTCATCTCGGGGAGGGATTCAGTCGGGATCGGGCAGTGGGAGGCCAATCAACATTTGCTATGATTTCAATGGAGCGTCAGGTTGTGCTCGACCCATGTGTCGTTATCGACACGCCTGTGCCTTTTGTAAAAAAGACGGGCATCCATCAAGGGCTTGTCGTAACAAAACAAAAACAAGGGGTGCCAACTTTAACAACAAATAGGGTTGGTGTTAGTTTGGACTTGTCTACCAATAGTTGTTCTAACTCTGTTTCTGATAGCTCGGGTAACTGTGTGTGTTGTATTTATCCCACTCCTATTAAATTTGACAAATTAATTACATGGTTGGATCAATATCCAAATGTGAGGGCAGCATATACGCTTAGAGAAGGGTTTCAAGGGGGGTTTAAGCTAGGTTATTCTGGTCGTAGGGTTGGTAGGGACGCTGACAATCTTAGGTCTGCATTAAAAGATCCTTCGGCAGTTGTTCAAAAATTGGCAAAGGAGGTCAAGTTGGGTCGGGTCGCTGGTCCTTTTTGTGATATGCCACTTACAAATTTAATTATTTCACCTGTTGGTTTAATTCCTAAAGCTGAAGTTGGTAAGGTCAGGTTAATTCAGCACCTATCATTTCCAGAGGGGGGGTCAATCAATGATGGCATTGACAAAGATCTATGCACAGTTCATTATGCTAGTTTTGACGATGCAGTTAGTTTGGTTATTCAAAAAGGAAAGGGCGCCCTCATGGCTAAGGCTGACATTCAGTCAGCCTTTAGATTGTTACCCATTCATCCCACTGATTTTCATCTTTTAGGGATTAGGGTTCGTGACCAGTTTTATGTCGACAAAGCTCTACCAATGGGGGCGTCTTGCTCTCCAGCATACTTTGAACTTTTTTCATCTTTTTTGGAATGGGTGGTGAAGCAGGTGGGGGCATCTGATTTGGTGTCACATTATATGGATGACTATTTCCTAGTAGGCGGGCCAACGGGGGGTTTGTCACACAATAAATCTTGTCAACATTTGGTCACATGTCTCGAAAATGTTTGCGCCGAGTTTGGCGTCCCTCTTGCGCCCGAAAAATCAGTTGGGCCTATTACAAAAATTGTGTATCTGGGGTTAGAAATTGATTCGATCGCGCAAGTGGTGTCTGTTCCTCCTGAAAAACTTGCTTCCATTGTTGAGAAGGTTAAGGCAGCTACAGTGGTGCCTTGCATGTCATTAAAGGGGCTTCAATCTTTAATAGGCTCTCTGTCATTCATATGCAGGGCAATTTCTCCGGGTAGGGCATTTCTGCGGCGCCTTATTGATTTGACAATGGGTGTTAAAAGGCCTTGGCAAAAAATAAGGCTTTCTAAAGGGGCAAAGAGTGATTTATCAATGTGGCTATTATTTTTGAGGGATTTTAATGGGAGGGCTATTTTTCCGGATCAATTTTGGATGGAGGATAAGGATCTCGAGCTATTCACAGATGCAAGTGGGGGTATAGGTTTTGGGGGATTTTTTAGGGGTAGTTGGTTCCAGGGAAGATGGCCGCAAGATCTTAGCACTTCATGTATGTCAATTGCTTGGAAAGAATTTTTTCCAATCCTAGTAGCAGTAGTGTTGTGGGGAGGTACATTGAAAGGCAAGCGGGTCATAATTAGGTCAGACAATGAATCAGTAGTGGCAATTATCAATAAACAGTCATCCAAATGTCCAGCTATTATGTCACTGCTGCGGTTCTTTATTTTGCAATGTCTGAAATCCAATATTTATTTTTCGGCGCGTCATATTGCAGGCAAAGATAATGATATTGCGGACGCTTTGTCACGTTTCCAGGTGCGTCGTTTCCAGGAATTGGCGCCAGAGGCAGAACCTTTAGGGAGAACAGTGCCGGATTTTCTTTGGAGGATCTAGATGTAGAAGCGCAGCGGTTACTAGAAGCTTCACTAGCTAAAAGTTCACATGTGACTTACAATAGGGGGGTCAATGATTTTGAGCTTTTTCGCGCAGGAGTACCGTTAAGGCCTGTTTGGCCGGCTCCAGTACAGCATATTATTGCATACATCTCTCACCTTTCTTTGGAAGGTAAATCTCCTTCGACAATTAGTACATATGTGGCGGCTCTTGCATATATTCACAAAATTAACGGGTGGGGGGATCCTACCGATAATTTTATTGTAAAGAAATTAAAGGAGGGTGCCTCGAGAGCAAATAAACATACTGACAGTAGACGTCCCATCACCCCTCCCATTTTGCGCCAGCTGTCACTTTCACTTGCTAACATTTGCTCTTCTACTTATGAGGTTTGTCTTTTCAAATCTGCTTTTTGTCTTGCGTTTTACGGGTTCTTGAGGGTGGGCGAGTTCACTGCTGTCTCAAAAACAGTGAGTAGCAATCTTTCTCTTTACGACGTTGTGCTTAAGAGAGAACGATCGGCTCTCGAAGTGTGTATTCGTTCGTCCAAAACGGACCAAAAGGGGGTAGGCACTACACTGTTGATTGAGGCAAGTCTCGATGAGGGAGTGTGCCCAGTAAAAACCTTGTCAGAGTACATAAATATGCGTCCTGCGGTCGGGGGTTCATTTTTTATTCATTTTGATGGCTCACCTCTCACTAAATACCAGTTTAGCGCGATGTTAAAGAAGGGAATTTCATCTTTGGGGCTGCCTCCAAATGATTTTTCACCCCATAGCTTTAGAATAGGTGCTGCAACGTCAGCAGCTTTAGGTGGTATCCCGATAGAGAGTATAATGGTTATGGGTCGTTGGAGGTCATCTTGCGTGTCAAAATATATTAGACCACTAAGAGTGGTAGTGCCAGACACATGGGCTTTTTGAATAAGCTTATGTTATCATTTTTAATAATATTTATTAGTTAGCTTAGAAACAATACACAGAATAAATGAATAAAATAAACAAACATAATCTATGCCATCTGCCATTGCATATGCTTTTGGTATCCTTTGTCAATATCTGCTAAGTAAATAGATTTTTGTTAATTAGGTAATTCTTTGTTGGTTTGTTAATGTATCAATTATATTATATTATATTATATTCTGTGCCTTATTCGAGCCAAAGTTGTATAAAGAGGTGAAGGTCGTATTTCACAATTTTCATGGTCCCCATTTTTTCTCTCTTTTTCTTTTTCTTTGTTTGGCCTTGTTTGCTATTATAATTTGGTTTTTACAGGTCGTTTTAATGCAAGGACATGGCTATTAGGTGATAGCATCGTTCATTGGGCGGGAATTTCTAATCAACAACTACAAGGGGGAGGTGACGTTGAGTGGCATGGACGCCGTGGGGCTCATTTGAATGACGCGGTTAAACTATGCCAAAAGCATCTGAAACGCAGACCGTATCCTACCACTATCATAATTCATGTGGGGACGAACGATATTTTTTCGACGAGTACCTTGCTGCTTCGGCAGCAAATACCTGAAGTTCTTTCTTTTTTTCGGCGCATTCTGCCGAGATCACGTATTATTTGGTCCGATGTATTATCCCGGCTATTTTATTATGGGGAAGGAAGACCAGGGGTAGGCAGGAGAGTGTCTCAATTTATAAATTATCAGGCCCATAAAGCCATTTTTGCTTTGAGCAATGCCTGTTATATCAGCCATGCAGAGG
Source organism: Ophiura sarsii (assembly GCA_035610835.1). NCBI lineage: Eukaryota > Metazoa > Echinodermata > Ophiuroidea > Amphilepidida > Ophiuridae > Ophiura > Ophiura sarsii. The sequence continues at coordinate 59,831,425 of CM069444.1, forward strand.
TTATTAATCAATCCAGATTTGGCTTATTCAGAACGGACGGACTACATCTCAGTCCGGAAGGAATGGTAGTGTTTAGATCCAACATTGCAGAGGCCCTCATCTTCTTTAACACCCATCCTGGCGCAAAGGCCTTTCCTCCTTCAGCCGAATAGAATCTTCTTCTAGGGGGGGGGGGGGGGGGGGGGCGTATTTGTATATTTTTTTGTTGGGGCAAGTTCCAGGTTTTTGGCCCTTGGTTGGCGATAGTTTGAAGCCAACAAAAAATTATATTCAAATGTAATAATATAAGTCAATTATAATTAGTTATTAGTTAATTAATTACTAAGGTCTCACTCTCAGAATAATCTATAAAATTAAGCTACATTGACTTGATAAAAACTTAATATTATTTGGATATTAAGAGCTCACAATTTAATAATTAAATATGCGTCGATAGCATATATTTATACAAAATAAAGTTTGAATGATTAAGAAACGTTTGTCCAAGTTGAGAATTCGTTGTCGTCATAGCTATGCCTCAACGTCCATCTTCTTTTCATATTGAGATGCTATTAGCACAACTAAAATATTGATTTTCTACATGTACATTCAAAATTCTTTGGATTAATGCATAATTCGTTGTCGTCATAGATATGCCTCAACGTTCATCCTTTTTCCATATTGAGATGCTATAGTATTTGTAAAATATTGCTTTTGCTACATTCAAAATTAATGCACATTTTTGCGTGAAGAAATGTATGTGAAATAAATGCGTGATGAAAGGTTTGTGAAATAAATGCGTGAGGCGGCAGGCAACCAAATGCTACCTAATACCAAATTCTACTTTGTGTCGACTCACCTCTCAACTTCTCTGACAGCAATAAAGTTTTCCAATGTACTTACGAGGAAAACTAATTTGCTGCCCGGGAGTTGAGCACCCCTATGCTAAATTGCTGGCGTCGCATAATCGCTGGGTCTGAGCGGCTTCCGGTTTTTCTTGCGACCTTTTTTCCTATAATTCCGTGCGGCATCCGGCTTTTCCCCGCGCTTTTTGATTGTGTTCTTGGTTACCAAGCAAGCGATCATATCATTCGCATTTGGTTGCAGCCGTGGCAGGTTATAAAAAAACCCACCCTCCCTCCCTAATTTGTTAAAATGTTTGCGTGTATCCCATAAACGCCGAGTTTGGCGTCTGTGGAAGGCTTTACGTTAGTTTAAGTTGACGACTGCTTGCTTTCTCCCGTTTGGTAAAGTGATTTGGGGGTTGCCTGGCAACACCCCTCATTTTCTTTGCCTTTCGATGACATTTAACTTATATAGGGTTGGGAGATGAGGCATTATAATTGCCGGCAGTCTAGCGGGACTGCTCCGACGTTGAAGTCGAAGGCGTGGCGGCGATGTTGAAGGATTGGTGGCGATGTTGAAGGCGTAGCGGCGATGTTGTGGGTGTAGCGGCAGTGTTGTGGGTGTAGCGGCGAAGGGTCAAACCAGTAGTTGTGTTCTAGAATTTGTTGTTGGCGATAGTTTGAAGCCAACAAAAAATTATATTCAAATGTAATAATATAAGTCAATTATAATTAGTTATTAGTTAATTAATTACTAAGGTCTCACTCTCAGAATAATCTATAAAATTAAGCTACATTGACTTGATAAAAACTTAATATTATTTGGATATTAAGAGCTCACAATTTAATAATTAAATATGCGTCGATAGCATATATTTATACAAAATAAAGTTTGAATGATTAAGAAACGTTTGTCCAAGTTGAGAATTCGTTGTCGTCATAGCTATGCCTCAACGTCCATCTTCTTTTCATATTGAGATGCTATTAGCACAACTAAAATATTGATTTTCTACATGTACATTCAAAATTCTTTGGATTAATGCATAATTCGTTGTCGTCATAGATATGCCTCAACGTTCATCCTTTTTCCATATTGAGATGCTATAGTATTTGTAAAATATTGCTTTTGCTACATTCAAAATTAATGCACATTTTTGCGTGAAGAAATGTATGTGAAATAAATGCGTGATGAAAGGTTTGTGAAATAAATGCGTGAGGCGGCAGGCAACCAAATGCTACCTAATACCAAATTCTACTTTGTGTCGACTCACCTCTCAACTTCTCTGACAGCAAGTAGTTGTTGTATGCACCAATCACTAGATGGATGTGGTATGGAATATTCAGAAATAAAATATTTATTGAATTAAAAGGATTTATCGTATGTTCTTCTACATAGATATTGTAATCAAGACTTGCAATCCATTCATAAAATCAAATTATGATAGACAAAATGTATTTATAAAGCGTCAATCAGAAGATGAAATTAATAGGTTTTTTTTGTGTGGGATTGATTGAAACTAGATCAATGTCGCTGTTTTGTCAAAATCTTGTATATTTTTCCTGCCCTTCAGCATGTATAAAGTAAAACTCCCCAACCTTTATGCAAAGGAAGTGTTGCTTGATACATGTTCAGGGGCAAGAGCACTTGCAAAAATTCAAGGTTTTGATAGATGTGTTATAAATACATGTTCAGGGGGAAAATACAAGGTTTTGATAGATGTGTTTTTGGCCCTTGAACATGTTTAGAGCAGACTACCCAAAGGTTACACAGAGGAAGTATAGATAATTACTTGATACATGCTGAAGGGCCTGATGGAAATGCAAGGTTCTGACAGAACAGCAACAATATTAATTATACATATTAGAAAAGATAATCTATGAATGTAAGGCTATATTAAAAAAATCTTTTGTCTCAAAGCGCTTCAGTTTTTCAAAACCTAATGCGGAATGCGGTTTTTTAAAGTTTTTTAAATTTTATTTATATAAATATAAAATATCGAAATTCATGTAAAAGTTACCTTTGTATTTAGAATGATGTGATCAATGAAAATCTGAAAAATCGGTGAAACATTGTGAGATTTTAAAAAAAATCAACAAAAAAAAATCTTTTTTTCTAACACGCGTGCGGGAGCTTTGAGGCAAAAGATTTTTTTAATATAGCCTAAGTAACACAATTATTATAAATCCAACACATTTGTATTTATCTCCTTCCTTCAGCCGCCATGTGGCATCCTACTGAAGCCAACATCTATCCAGAAATGGCAACCGCCGTAGCAGAAACAATGACACCAATCGAAATGTTCCTCTTTTCCGATGCAACTACAACTCAGCCAATCACGGATCTTGTAACATCAGCCTCTACAACTCTAGTACCCAGTATTGCTGGTTCCATTGACTACCAGGAAGGTTTTATGATACTCAATTGCCCCGTATCAGGGGTAGCCTTTTTTACTACATCTGTTTTTATCACCGTATTGCTCGCTATCACCTTGGGTCTGCTGGGGCATCTACTTGGATTCCATTTATTTCTGAGTGAGTATAAAAGTGTGTTATACAGGGTGAGTCAAATAAACTGCAATAGTGGAAATAAGTCATTTTGTTTTCAAAACCAAAATGAATTTTAAAACTTTTTAAACGCTGCAAGAATGACGTATTTAATCCTAACTTTGTGTGAAAAAATGAAGGCGATCGCATTGTTCGTTTGTCTTTGGTGACCCTCTTTGCTGCACAACCAAATTTACATGTTTGTCCACGAGCACAGTGATTTTCAACTGAAATGGCACACATTGCATTTTCATATTTGAATATCCCGCCAACAAAAATGTGGGAAAATGTCAGTTTGTTATTAACATTTAGAACATTATAAGCTTTCATAGCATGGGTATGGTAAACTGATTATGCTAACTCACATGTAAACAAGACAGGATGCATCAAATTCCAATAACAGTACAAAGGTACTCAAGTTTCCAAATTTGAACGAGAGACACATTTTTCGATCTGATGCATATTTTGGGTATCTCGTGGACAAATGTGTGAAATGGGTGCACTGGTAAAAAGGTTCACCAAAGGCAAACGGAAAATGATATTGACTTCATTTTTTCACACTAATTTAGTAACAAATAAGGTGTTCTTATAAAAACAATTCAAACTTCAACTTAGTTTTTAAAACAAGATGGCTTCTTTCCACTATTGCAGTTTTTTTTACTCACCCTGTAGTTCAGTTCCAGATTGGTGAACCTGTTTACAGCAGCGAATGCATACTAAAGAGCGTGCTCATGCAAAAGCTCGCATGACACAACATAGCGCACTGTGTACTGTAAGCGTGATGGGTGCATGTGCCAAAAAAGCATGAGTACGCATGGATTACTTTTACGCGCGGAATAGACGAAAACCACAGTAACTTGTATATATTTTGCCAAAAGGGCGTCCTTCTTTCAAGTTATTAATTCAGTTTCAGTTTCAGTTTCAGTTTTATTTGTTTTCATCTCGGTAAACATATACAATAACAGTTATTTATAGATACAAATATACAGGAGATGTGGATGCCAGTCTAAAACGCAGAGCGTGAGGAAGATGGCACCCAATGATATAATAATTACAAATGAATAAATAATAGTATAATACATAATATCAATAAAAGGGAGTACTACAAAAGATGTAAGTTACAGTAACAGATTAATTTATACGGATCGTAGATACAGTGTATAGGGTGTTTATACAATGAGATTCCTATTCTTATAAGCTATACACTGAATGTGTGAATACATACAATAAAAATGAGGGTGCAGGACAAAAACATTAGACAGACATTTGCATTATATTGATAAATTGTTTAATTGAAGCGTACTCGTTGTTAAACATTTCAGAGCGATATTGGAGTAGGATGTATTTTTTTAGGTGAATTTTAAATATAGCAAGTGACTTGCAGATTTTGAGAGTGTTGCTCATGTTATTCCAAATAAGTGGACCTTGGGATCTGAAAGTATTCTCAGCCAGTTTGGTATGAGTAGGAGCAATGAGAATATCAGTGGCATGACGCGTATTGTGATTATGGATATCAGAGTGATTGATAAATAGGGTGGTAGGGAGGTCAAGGGGTAATAATTTGTGTTTTTTTAATTGATAAATATGTACATTTTATTCCTGCAACAGTGTGCAAGAAGATGAGCACCTATGAGTACATCATCAGTAAACGGGATGCCATGAGCAGCAGTGACGAAGAGTCACAGACAGATGCCATTAAAGATGCGGAACATACATCTGGATGCTGTAATAAACTCAGTTGTTGTAAGGTGAGTTTTGGAGAGTTCTCTTTAAGGGTTGTGTTAACTCTAATAATATGAAATTTATCAAGCGCTGTAACTTTAGAACTATTAATGTGATGTACATAAAAGTATACATTTTTGGAAAGGAAATTAATCAAATAGTTCATTTATGGTATCAAATTTCACTTGATTTTGTAAATTTTGACCAAAAAAAATAAATCATATTTTTGGCTCAAAATGTTTCGGAAAACATAACAAAATCAGTTTTTTGTAAAAAATGCCGAAATTGTATATGGTACCCTCATTGTGCCGCATAATGTCTCCAGCAGCCTTGTATTTGTTCACATGTTATGAAACCTCAATGTGTAAACTGGAAGTAATTATGGGCTATACTTTAGTTCCCTTCCTCCGGACAGTGATGTAACTATTATAAAGGCACTACATTTACGCATGCGTATATGTCTTCCGCCTTTCTACGCGTGAGTGTATTCCCCAGCGTTTCAGGCAGTCGCGCACGTTTATGTACTGCAATAGTGAATGACGCAGTTACGTCACTGTCTCTTGATAGACAATTAGACTATATATTCCCCATGCTGTAAGGCAATGTCTCCCCCCCCTTTCAGCTGCTATGAATCCTATTATTTTCTTCTGTCTGACTGTGTCTGACTATAATTCCTTTTTTGAAACAATGTTAAGCCCAAAGAATACTGATCATTAGAAGTTGCACTGGCCCCAAATCCAAAATAAATCTGATGAGATTTGTTATTTTGACATTCTATACTCATTAATGTACTTGCGCATAAATGTTGCGGTCATTCAGCAACGCAACAGATGCGCACCATCTAAAAGAGGCGCATCAGGCACCTGTATGTGCATTAAAACGTTGCATGAAAATGTTAAAATGAGATGCACCACGCTGTCTGCCTTGACGACAAAATGGAACCAAAACACGGTGACCAAGGTCAAAGTCCTCGGCCTGTGGTTAAGCCCATTAAAAATAATGATAATAGCATGTACATGACATACCAAAACAGCCCCTGGTAAGCGTAAAGTAGCTCACGGTTTTTGAAAATCGCCATGGACCAGGAGCTACTTTTTCTTAGCTACTTTTTTGTGGACACTAGAAAAAGTAGCTCTCGGTATACAATTTCTTTATTTTCATCCTTGATGGTAAACTAATAATCTAACATGTGATTATAAACCATTTATATCCCATCTCTCTCACTCCACATTCCACAGTGCAATCGTGTCATGCCAAGTACAGAGGATATAGAGATGTCTATACAGAATGAAAACAAGTAAGTCATGTTCTGCAAACAGATAAAAAGAAGTCATGAGTTAATGTTTTTTATTTATTAAAGAGTAATACCTGTTATAAGTTAAAATTACTGTTTCATGTTCATTGACTGTAATTGGTTTTTCCAGGAAAAAAAGTACAACCCTATGACGGATGTGGGATCCCAAAAGAAATGGTCAAACCCAATTCTTGCTGTGGGAAATCTCCCTCTCAAAATGACCATTTTAGACATAAGGGATAATGTTGTAGATACTTGGTTATTCTCAGAAAAAGTAATTGTTTCATCAGAAATAGTTGGGATATATAGGAATTCCCAATTCTAGAGCATTTCCCCAAAATATATAAGAGCAAACTTTTACCCAGGAAAACTCCCAATAACTGTTATTAAATCCAGATTTATTGATTGATAGATGGTGAAACCATATTTTTTTCTGGAATGACCAAGAGCCATCAATTTTCTTTTTATCACAATTTAATTAGATGCATGTTGTCTTAAAGTAGCATGTGATTATAGTTGATTAGTTATTGTACCATACAGGGTGAGTGATGAGTAAAATTTCGCCAAAATAATATCTATCTATCTGTGTTTACGATTGGTTGATTACATGATAAACTCATTTGAATAACCAATTAAAATACTGCAACTGAATGAAACACGGATACAATTATTTCAAACAATGTATCTGATTGGTGCAACAAATGATATATCCATCTTTTTGACCAGTCAGCAGGCAGTTCTCAAGGGGTTAAAACAAATCAAAATAATGTTCATCCATACAATCATCAAACTGGCTCCAAGCATATTTTTAGTGCACATCCATACACTTTCAAATTTATTTCTTAACACTTTCCACGCGGCAGGCGGCTGGCTGCAGACGACATACCAAAATTGCAAAAAATGTTTCAAAAATGTCAAAATTATTGAATTTCATTACTACATTTGGAATCACCATGAGAAATGCATTGAAATAAGTACAAATATGCCTAGTTTTTGTTTCAGTAATCCTTGGGATATAGACCTTAAAGTTGAGAAAGGTTTCTGAAAAATCTGTTTTGTATAAATAAGGTAAAACCAACAGCTGTGTGGAGAGTGTTAAATTATGTATTTACTTTTTGACCTCACCCTGTATGTCTATTGTTTGCATGATTCCTTTTATATCATAGTCGTGCGGCTAAACTTTTAGGTACAACCATGAAACAACTGCTTCAACAATATAGTATTGATTCTTTACTCAAGTTGTTTTGGGCATTTTCAACCCATTTTCACCCAATTTTCCGACATTTTCCTTTGATAAATGTCCATTTCCGTGTTTGTTGCTATTTCTTTGCTATGTTTCGCATTATTTATTCTCCCAATCATTAGTTTTAATCGCTTTATAGAAATTGCCCTCCTATTATTTGATAAATACATTCTTGCATTTTTATTTTCATTATTCTTGTTTGCTTGAAGGCTAGAAAGCACAAACATTTCCATGTTTATAGTAATTTATATGACAGCCACTATACTGGAGTCATGTGATAGTCATGTGATAGTCACACAGGACTTTATGTGATTAATATGATACTCATTGTGCACTCATGTAGTGCTCACATGACACATGTGGGATACATGTGATACCATCGGGCCCACAACATTTTTTTGTTTGCTTGCCCTCGTCTGACCGACGGTGTATTACAGTCCCGACCGTGTACCTTTTTGTTTACAAATTTAAAAAAAAAAAAAAAAATTCAAGTCACATATAATGATCTAAGTCCTATTTTGGACTTAGACAATGACAAAATGTAAAACTTTGTTTTAAAATATTTATTTCTGGTATTCACGTACCTAATTTGGAAAAAAAGAAGAAAAAGAAATCCGACCGATCGACCCTACCTTTTGGAGAGCATCTATGGGCAAGCAAACAATTTTTTTTTTGCCTTATGGGGCTCATGTGATACTCATATGGTACCTGTGTTAGTATCCATGGGTATCACATGAATATCTAACGTGATAAGCTTTGCAATGGTGCTCATGTGATGCCCATGTGAGAATCCTTGTTTCATTTTCTTTCTGCCTGCATATGCATGTTTGTTTATCAGTCATCTTTGTATCATTATTGCTTCGTTCATGTATATGTTTACTAGGCCAAGCCGTCTCGCTATGATATGTGCACGCCAAGCAAAGGTGTCCATACGGAGCCCATGTCAGGAGGAAGCCACCAGTGATTGCCAATAGTATCAGTGTTTTGTACCAGTGCCATTCTACAGATTTTTATAGGTATAATATATTGCATTGTGTTGTTTGCTGGGGTGTACATGTATGTTGTCTTTACTAATAGGACACTTACAGTCCTCAAAAGAAGTAACTGACCAGGTAGTAAATATACTCTTAACTCCAACGTTATAGCTCCTACGTAAAATTAATGAATTATAAAGTTGTAAGGAAATCTCTTCTCTCTTCTATTTGAGACATTGTTCATGAAGATCGGTTAATAATTGAGAACACTACATTGATAAGAAGAACAAAGTGCAGTTTACATTTTCACACTTGGGTTTTGTACACGCAGAACCGTGTGACAGTTATATGTATGGGCTGCCTTGATCAATTAAAGCTTCCCCAATTCTCATCTTACTATCAACCCATGAATTATCGCTACCAGTTAATCAATAATCTGCTTGTTGCTAGTCCGAGGCTATGTGTCGACGAATAAAATGTTAAAATGAAAAACTGACTTGGTTTGAGTTTTGGGCACATAACTGAGTTAATAACTAATATTCATTCAATCTTCACATGGAATATCTTAAATTGAAAAAAAGAGATTTCCTTGAAACTTTATAATTTAATATGTTTACGTATAAGAGCTATAATAGTTGTGGAGTTGAGGGCATATTAATTACCTGATCATTTACTTATTTTAAGTACTGTATACTATGCACAGTGGTATTAGTGCTATGTAATAGTGCTATTCTATAGACCATGTCACCTCTTGTTGATCTACAATGTTAAGTGCACGGTTCCATTCCATGCATGGGGGAACATGCATTGAATGTTGTATTGACTACTGTTGTTAATATATGACTGGTTTGATTTAGTGCATGTTTTATAATGGAAACCCCCTTCAAATATGCACGCATACCGGCAGCATGCTTTTGTTTGGCAGGCAATTCGCGCGCACATCGGCAGGCAAGCTTTTTGTTTGCTTGGCTGCCGTAACGTGACAGGTGACATCGTCTATAGCTTAAACATGATTTAAATAATTATCTGCACCATTGCACTACACACCAATATTAATTAGAGTGTTATCTGACAGTGTCATTCTGACAGCATTTGCAATGAAATTATACAACATGCCTGCCCCATAGAAACAATGAAGAATTCAAGGCACCTATAATTCTGTAATTGGTGTTGTTTCTTTATGGCATCGTAGAGTGGCTAGCAGCATCTTCAAAATAATGCACTTGATTAAATATGCAGACTCAGTGCATGTGTGTGGGTTACCCAATGCATACATTTATGATATATGATGCAGCACATCAAAAGGGGGAACTTTGCAGGTGAAGTCAATTTTGAGTTTATTATGTGTGCTCTCAGAGCATTATCTAAGCTTTAAAATGACACCAAATGTATCAAAATTGATCAAGGCATTCAGATTTTGCGAGTGAAAATGGCAAAAAAATTCTCATTATTTTCTTCATTTTTTCTGGCCGATTTCATCTATATCTTGAAAAACACACAGCCGCAAAGTTCCCCCTTTTTATGTGCTGTATCACATGCATGATTAGAATTTGAACATACCTGTGATACTATACACATATTCTGTGAAGGTATGCGAGCATGTTTTACAAAGCAAGAGTGTGTCAAAGTTGCACCGATAGGATACAGCTCTCAATGCTCCCATGTGTTTAAAAAACTCATCTGCTACAAGTAGTGAAAACATCCCTTTTTTGTCTATACTAACCTTGAATAATGTCATTGCATTGTCCTAAGGTCATACACACCTGACACAAAAGGTTCCAGACCAGGTGCGTTGATGTTGGCTAATTCAAACTCAATAATCAGTGCCCAAAATCTGAGACATACATTAAATGAGCTAATTTCTTCTCCGTGGTTTGATACCTCATTCATAAAAATCAAATGGATACTTTTAAAGTTATGATGATTTCAATAACCAAGCCTAACGACAACAAAGTTGCACTAGAATTGGTTTCCTATAGGATATCATTTATTTGTATTGTCCACTGTGTGCTATCTGAACCAGTCAGGTATCTGGATGAATGGGTAACAGGCATCGACAGGAAGTCTTTACACACACATTTTCACACACTAAGCAATGATATCCCATAGAATCCCAATTTTAGTGCCACTTTGTTTTCGTTATTTTATGGTCATTTAAACTATCATAACTTTAAAATTATCCACATTTTTATGAATGAAAAATTCACTCATTTATTGTACATCTCAGATGTTTGGTACCGATTATTGATTTTGGATTAGCCAACATCAAAGTACCTGGTCTGGAACTTCTTGTGTTAAGTGTACATTGAATGCCAATGCATTGTGCTGAAGCCATACATTGTACATCATACATCGTAACTGACGTAACGCAACTAACGTTTCATCGTAGGTAGAATCATTAATTTCTCTTCGCATCTTAACATTATTTACTCACATTTCATTCATTGATTGGTTGTATTCTTCTAACAATTGAGTTAACCGATAAGTCTACAAATTGGCTGTAAACATTACTGGTTTTGTTTTATATCGTTTATTATAGTTTAAAATATTGAATATTTACTTTTTTTACCAGAGCAGTGAAACATAACATTCGTAAACCTGTCTCACTTACTGAATCATATTTTAAAAAACCCCATTATTTTATCTCATGATTTAATTTTATATACCTTGGATAATATATATCTTGGATGCCACACCCTCTTGAAGATGAGTGTGGCTGGGTTAGGGGACCTAATTAAAAGCCCATTATTAGTTACACAAAAAATGTGTGAGTTTTATCTTGAAAATATATATTTGCGTATACACACAGTAACAAACATATTTAGTGCCTTTGTTAAGTGTCATTAACTTTTATAATATAATTACGTAAGGAGATGCACAATATTCATAGGTACATTTGACACCAAGCATATAGGATAATGTTGGCATGGTAAAGTATGGAAAGTTACAATTTATAAGCCAGCAAGAAATATTGCAAGAATATTATAGTGTTATCTTATGATACAGGGGTGTAAAAGTTCAGATTTAAATCTGATTTCAGATTTTTTATTTTTATTTCAGCTCTTGTTCTGCACTTGTTTTGTACAGAAGTATAGGAGCTGTCCAAATTTCAAGAGTTTTTTTCAGACTTTTTCTACCCGTTTTCAGACCTTTTTTAAAATAACTGTGACCACTCAAATTATAGTGTTATAGCATTCCTCTTGCTTATGATCGCTTGGTGCTACTTTTGATGAATTTACAAAATCAGGAAAATTAATTGACAAGATACATATTACACTTTATCAGGGATACTATTAATTTCAGGATAGGAAACTGCTATACTGTGCATACGTAAATGACAGGTCACGTTTTCTAGGTTATTTTAATGAGCTCATCCGGGAACTTTAACTTTGTTGTGATGACATTGATGGCGCTGTTGCACAGTTTGTCGTCTGCTTAGGTAAAGACTTACTTAGTTTACATGGAATTGTTGGAAAAAATCCTGACAAATTGTGCAGTCTAAAAAATTATCATAAAAACCTAACATGCTGCAGGGTTTTGACTACCCTGAATTTGATTAAATCATGTTTAATTGTTTGTTTTTACACATTTTCATCAGTTTGTCACTTCTCTTGAAATACACATCATACTACCGTTGTTGTTTGTGTCTGACAGCCTCGATGCAAATCTATACCAAAGCAGACGACCGACAGCGCTACAGCACCATCAAGATATGATCACACAAAAGTTAAAGTTTCGGATGAAATAAGCTTCCGATCGAGAATTTGAGTAGCACACCCCTGACTTTATTCCTTGTTACTGATAACTCTATGCTACTGTTTATTATTTCGCAAAACAGGGAGAATTCCGGCCCAGAATCAACCAGATTTATTCCGTCCACAACTTCAGCAACAATTGAACAAACTTCAAACAATAACAGCAGTATAAAACAGCCAATGAACAAGCAGCAGCAGCAGAATCAACAAAACCATGTCGAATCAAAGTCTACCGAAGTAGAAGTAAATAATACAGCCGTACGAACCAAAGACACCAGGGATATGCAAGTAGCAGTCAAGCATAAATCAAAGAAAAAGAAACGAAGGAAACCATCCAAATATGCAAAGTCATCATCGACCACCGAAGGAGGCCCTCAATTTCATCAGTATCCACATCAAGCTGGTGCTGCATTAGCACATGGGCATCCAATGCCTTGGGGGCAGGCTCCATATGGTACCATGCCTGTGAATTTGGATCATAGTTTACCAGAGACATTCCTTGAACAACATTTGGTCAGAAGATACAGCCTACCAACGGAACAAATGCCTGGCATGTATCATACTGCGACAGGTAGGTATTTCTATAATCAAAATAAAACAATTGTCAATCAACAAATTTGCACCTAAAAGAGACACACACAACTACAATGCAGTCTAGTGTGGACAGGTTTTTAGTTCACTGCCTTTATGCCTGGTATACATAGCATGTGTGCTTAAAAATGACAAAATAATTGAGAATTGTTCACTTCAAGTGTTAAAAGTTTAAAACGCCCATACTCGTATGTTGATACTTAGGCTAGGGAAAAAACACCCCTGTTTTATGAGCCCGACCGACCAACTGTTTGCATTTTTCAAGATTTTTTTCTTCTCAATCATGTAAAATCAGCCGTTTTTTGCAGATTTTGGTGACATTTTAGGTAAAAAAACGCAAAAAACACACACCAAAAAACAAAACAAAAAACCCACCCGACCCTACTTGACAGGTCCGTCCGCCAGGAAAACAGGGTGTTTTTTCCCCGTCGTCTAAAGGGTGTTTTCTTAATGGTTATTTTGGAAATTGTAACACAATTTTGCAACGGAATATGTAGAAGAATTTTACAACTCTATGCCTATCACACAAATAGTTTAGTATGCTCAAAGAATCTATGAACGAATCCCTTGTGCAGATATTTAGTACTTTTGTTACAATATTAGCGCTTTTAGGTCTCACATTACATACATACATACATTTATGAGGCGCCTTTCCAGAAAGATCAAAGCGCCATAAACAAAAAATAAACAAAATCAAAATAGAACAATGCAAATTGAGTCAATATGATGGATAGAAATGAGACTTCAAAATCGTCTTGAAACTAGGAAGTGTTCATGCCTCCCTGATGAATTTCAGGAGGCTGTTCCACAGTGAGGGTGCAGAAACATAGAACCAATGATCCCCAATATGATTTTTCTCCATATGAGCAGTGAGAAGAGAAGTATCTGATGATGAACGTGTAATGGGTCCAGTGGCAGGTTTGACTTGGGAAAGGTTTGACTATGGGAAAGAAAGTTAGTATTAAGGTAATCAGGTGTGTTACCCTGCAGACATTTGAAGACATACATGCAGATCTTAAATTTGATGCGCTCCCGTATGAGAGGCGATGGGCTATCATACTTGCCAGCAGAGAAAATAAGTTTAACAGCTCTGTTTTGTAGAGATTGTAAGCGATCAAGGCGCTTTCATTTGGCTCCATATAGGAGTGCATTGTCGTAGTCCAGACACAAAAGGATGAGACCAGCGAATGACATGGTGCTTTCCTGATCAAGATATTTAGCGATGCGACGAATGTTCCTTAGATGAAAGTTTATAGAAGAAATAAGACTACTGATGTGTTTAGTCATGGACATATGTGACCCGTCACATCAAAATGGACATGTTGGAGGCGTGGGTCAAATCTGAGTTATTGGTATGACTTGAAAGAGCACATTTTAAGCTTTGAAATTATACCATGTTGAAGGTAATCGGACTTTGTAAACACAAAATATGATTTTAAGAAGTTTTTCCTATTATTTTTTTAATATTTAACCAAATATATTGGCTTCTATCTCAAAACTGCGTTTGCAGACAACATGTCCTTTTTGACGCGACTGGTCACACATGAGCATAGAAAATTATCTAAATAAAAAATTGCCATGTCATCACCAACTTTGAGTTCAACAGGTGGGAGTTTTTGTTCAGTCCTTGGGTGGTACCAGCAATGAAGAATTCAATGTTTTATTGTAAAGCTGAAGATCTCTACTTTAATAATCAATTACTAACTCAATTTTAATATCTTGCCCAATTGTGTCTGGTTTCGGTAGAACATGTCACATATTATCAAATAGATAAAGCATGAACAACTGTTTATATTCGATTTCCATTTTGTCTGTTATTAGGTGAACCTATCCCTTGTCAGATGTTAGTTCCTCAAGGATACAGCCCAACGATTGTACACAATGCACCACCTAGTTTACAACACAGGAATGGGACCTTTGCACGTTACAACAGTCTACCAGCTCTAGGTATTATACCACCTATTCAGATGCGTCCATCCGGTCCTGCGGCAGAGTATAACTCATCATCAGCAGAAAGCCTTGATGAGATACCCATTGAAAACTCAGCGCATGGCCGGCCTCTTATTGTAGGTTTTGGAGGCTATCCGTATCATCCAGATGGGAATATCAACCTAGCAGCCTCGTACCCAGGGGGCCCACCAGTTGTGCCACAGTACTACAGATACGTGCCTACTCCGCCCATGAGAATGCCGATGATGAGACTACAGTTGCATAAACGTAGTAAAAAGTCCAAAAGACAAACGGCTATCAAGGAAGTCAGCCCTGTGACATCTAACATGGAACTAGAGGATAGTCCTGTGAAACAACACCCATCCAAGGATAAGATCAAAGATAATGTTAAGATCAAAGATGATGTTGAGATCAAAGAAGACAAGCCAAAGAATTCTTCTAAAAAGACGGATCAAAATAGCAAATCTTCTGTGACAGCTAGTAATAGTCAAGATCAAATACAAGCTCCAAGTCTAGACAAGCAGGAGAAGAATACACTACCAGAAGAACCTGAGGGAGATAGAATCAATCGAATGAGTCGCAGAGCTTTGAGTCTAAGGTAGCATTGAAGGGTATTGTGAGCCTCTCCATAGTCAAGCTACATTTCCAGTTTTCTACTGCTTCATGATTGATCTATAATCTGCTTCCGAATCCTTTGCTGTTTGTAAGCGTACTTTAAGCACCTATATTGGATGCATGCACTGAACAAGCTGCTCCAAGGCTATTCTTTCCAATTCACGCTTATAATTTGGTGTGAATTTGCGCTTATAAACCATATATCTGACAGCCAATTATGCATATACACACATGTGTAAAAGCAGTAGAGGATTTAGAAGGGGGCTATAGATAATTTTGCTTCTAGACAGATTCAAGCATCTTTTCATGCAGTTGTATTTAGCCAAAGTGTATATCTTTCAATATCAACTTTCCTTTGAGTCTACCTATGGTATCATATAGTCCCACTAGAGAAACTACTGTTGACAAGACAACTTGTTTACTGGTACCAAAGAATGGCTCAGAGGAGAGTTTAGCTTTGAATCTAATAGTCTTATAGGGTTAGGAATGGCGTTAATTTGAACATTCACAACCACATGCCAATACTCTGTTCACAGCAATTTGCACAGGGAGGTCTGTCTTTGACATCATAAAATATCAGTCAAAATCAGTTTGGAATTTCAAAGGATTGACATATAATAACAGTGACAGCAAAATAACCAAATCAAGTCCTGGTTCAAATCCTTTGTTTGACCAAGTGCTATCATTTTAGGCACCCCCTCTATTGCAGATATGCATATCTTGTAAATGCTGGATACAGGATGGTGGTGCATTTGGTCTTTGAACTGGTTGGGCATTGAAACATGTGTCTCAATTTTGTAGCGCTTGTTAGGGTTCACGGCACACAGTTTGGCAAGGTAGACGACCCTTTATCCAAGGAACCGGAATTTGGTCAGAATGTATTGACGGTGTTACTGAGCGCACTACACTGCCTCACCACTGCTTTGAGGGTGCCATGTATCCCTCATTGAACTCTCTCACAATGTCTGGATTTCATGAATCCTGGATTATTCAGGAGGCTGTAAAATTAGGATCTCTTCTCTACACATCCAGCATGGGCTGTGAGGTACACCAATGCCGCGTGTATGGTTCATCGAATAAATTCCTTGCATGGTTAGGGCAAATTGAAAATCCTGCTTGGGTCTAGCTCTTTATACGACATACATATCCATACCTCATAAGACGTTAGTAAAATCCCATCTAGGTTTTTGTACCGAGTAAATCCATACTTGTGTGTTGGTGTGTCATGTACCAGGTATTGGTGTACCTCATATATTCACGCTGGTTGGGTACGGGAGAGAACCTATTGTTGCAATCTCTTGTATAATGTAGGAGGATTGTTATCTGGTCGGCGTGGGTGGGTTACAGTGTGAAAGTAGATCAACCAATCAGAAACGCTGTCATATCATTTTTGTCCAATCAGAAATGCTGTTACATCATTTTTTGTCCAATCAAAGATGTTGTTATATGGAATTATCAGACCAAGCAGCATGTGTTCTCTGTGGTATTGTATTAATAGGGACTATGGGTCGATGTCTACCTGTTTGATTTGATCCATGTACACACCAAGTGAACCAAACAAACCCTGTGATAACGGCCAGACCAAAGCCATTCCTAGTCAGCTATGCTATCCTAGTCAGCTATGCTATGCTACCAATTTAGTCTACAACTAGACATTCTCTTTAATGACTAGACTATTGCTCTTAGATTAATACCTTGTAGACACCTAGGCAAACTCTGCTGATAATAGTCACTAGCATTTTCTAAATGAGACTTATTCTATTAATCTCAATGTAGCCTATTATAGGTAGATGTACTCTTTCGATATATATGGTGTCTCAGCAGCTTCTCAAACAACGACTCTAGTTAGCAATAGCTTTTTCTACGCGAAACCAAAGTTATCATGATAGATCAGCATTTTATATGGCTATTACAGGATGCGTTAAATGCCAAATTATATCTGTGACAATACAGCAGATGCATATTTCAGAAGTTGGATATTTTTGTAAAGCTATTCCCAAGATTAAAAGCTGAATATTCATTCCAGACTTGCACCTATTTATTGTTTGTTTCACATGCGCACCTTTCGGATATTCATTTAGCCTGTTGAATATTGAGCAGAGTATGTTCTGCTATTGAATGAATATTCTTTAAGTATTGGTTTTTTCTCTTGAATATTCATGCACTTGTCCACCCATGAATGATATCTTGGTCATAGTTTACGTTCCATACAGTTGAAAGTATTGAATATATAGTGAATGGGCAGCTGTTAAATATTCATTGAAAAAAGTCCTTTGAATCGGGGTTTGCCCATCAGTCCGAAGTCCCATCAGTCCGAAGGCCCGCTAGTCCGAATTGGTTTTTTTTATAAAACGGCCCGCTAGTCCGAAGGCCCGTCAGTCCGATTTTTTTTGATTTTTTAAAACGGCCCGCTAGTCCGAAGGCCCGTCAGTCCGAAGAAAAAATAAAAACGTCCCGTCAGTCCGAAGCACCGCTAGTCCGAAAAAACAGGGGGGTACTCCCCCCAATAATATCAGTGGGTATTTGCAAAAAGTAGGTTTTCTCTTAATATACAAACTATCGGTACACGATTGTTTCAAAATATAAAGGAGAGAAGGACTATGAACACATGTTAAGGTAATATTCCTTAGATATTCCGGGGGAACCACTCTTTATTTAATTGTGTTCTTTTTAAATCATAAATAACTCAAAATCCTAAAAAGATACGACGTCCGGGTAGGTTACAAAAGAAAGAGATGATAATAAACAATACAATAAAAAAAATCCGGGGGTGCTACTCTACTCTTCACAGACGAAAAATCACAAAATATTGATTTCCCCCCAAAAAAGCAATGCCAAATGAGATTGAAGAATTACTTATGATTTTAATATATATCAAAACAATTTATTCAAAGGGTCCGATCGCCTAACGGTCGATTAATATGATATTTAAAAATATGATATTTAAAAAATAAAACCTATCCAGTTGGATGGGGAGGGGCGTACATCATAGCGGGGAGGGGCAAACCCCCACCCCCTTTGACTAAAAAAACACATTTGTGCCCCCCCCCCCCCCCCCCCCCATCCCCTCTAAATTTTTTTTAAAAAAGGTGGAACAAATGATAAAAGACTGAGATGGCGTGCGCGGGCGGTTATGTTTAGGTACATACAAATAGTCAAATATGAGGCAAAATTGTATATGCGATTTGTTTTTTGACCGTGCGAAATTTGTTGACCTTGCCGTGCGAAATTTGTTGATCTCACCCCCCCCCCCCCCCCCCCCCTCCTCTGAAAAAAACCTAGCTACGCCACTGGGGGCGTCCCAAAAAATTGTTAAGGTTGCCCCCTACCCTGTCGTTGCATGAAACTTTAAAGGAATATGGGGTTTGGGGACATGGGAAGGGTGGGTTCTCACATTGATATCGTATGCGTACATGTGCATGCATTTTGGGGTGCTTTTTTCGCAAACAAATGTATAGCGATGGAATGTTTTTATCACAGGTTGAGGATTTGTGCAAAATTCGGTGCTTCTAACAAAAATGGCATAGTGATGGATGGGAAATTGACCAGAAAAAAAGAAATAGAGAAAGTAAGAGGAAGTCAAATTGTCCAAGTCCGGCATCGGCACATTACACGTACGATTTTGGCAAAGATTAGGGGGGGGGGGGGTTAAAGGCGGTTTGGGATGGCAATGGATCGTCTCCAAATCAGAGGAACGTGCAATGAACCCCTAGTCAGCATTATCCTTAGACCTGTAAAATTTGTCAGACGACATTGGACACGACGAATGGTCTTTAATTTTGAATTTCCGTTGGTTTCAATGCCACTGGCGTAACAACAGGGGGGGATGGGGGGGATATATCCCCCCCAGATTTTTACCTGGGGGGATGCCTAATGTAATCATCCCCCCCCAGATTTTTCATAACCAATAATTTTAAAAGTGACGTATTTAAACAAATAGGTGGGCGTAAAGATTCACACACTGCACACTGGACACAACCACACTGGGACATTCAATTCATTCATTGCAGTTTGGATTTTATCATTTTAAAATGAAAACAATGACGACAGCGATTTACAAATTGCTA
Organism: Ophiura sarsii; assembly: GCA_035610835.1. Taxonomy (NCBI): domain Eukaryota; kingdom Metazoa; phylum Echinodermata; class Ophiuroidea; order Amphilepidida; family Ophiuridae; genus Ophiura; species Ophiura sarsii. The sequence goes on from CM069444.1 coordinate 59,851,004, forward strand.
TCAATCAAGGAATGCATGAAGAAGTCGGCAACACCGCGGATACAGGGGGGGCCCGACGGGCCCGGGCCCCCCCCCCCCCCCTACCAAAAAAAAAAAAAAAAAAAAAAAAAAAGGAAAAAAAAAATAAAAAGGAAAAAAAGAAAGAAAAAAAGAAAGAGAGGAAGAAGAGGGGGGGGGGGCACATCACCCCTTAGACTCCCCCTGTTCGAGCTTTTAAACAATCTATACTTAAATTCAGAAAAAATCAGTATATACGTCGTATGCTCTACTTCTTTCTTGCATTGATAACAAATATATATTGATTGGAAATGAAGAGGTGGCTTTTTGATAAAATGTTGGTCAAAAGTATACACCAGATCGCACCAAATGAGTTCGAAAATTGAAAAAATTTCAACTTCTGAAGGGGGCACTTCCCCCCTCAGACTCCCCCTGTTCGACCTTTCAAATCATACTTATATCAAAAATATATCAGTATAATATGCTCAACTTCTTTCGTGCATTTATTAAAAAAACCAAATATTTATTGGGAATGAAGAGGTGGCTTTTTGATAAAATGTTGGTCAAAAGTATACACCAGATCGCACCAAATGAGTTCGAAAATTGAAAAATTTTCTACTTATGAGGGGGGCACTTCACCCCTCAGACTCCCCCCTGTTCGACCTTTCAAATCATCTATACTTAAATCAAAAATATATCAGTATATTATGCTCAACTTATTTCGTGCATTGATAAAAAAACAAAATATTTATTGGAAATTAAGAGGTGGCTTTTTGATAAAATGTTGGTCAAAAGTATACACCAGATCGCACCAAATGAGTTCGGAAATTGAAAAAATTTCTACTTCTGAGGGGGGCACTTCCCCCCTCAGACTCCCCCCTGTTCGACCTTTCAAATCATACTTATATCAAAAATATATCAGTATAATATGCTCAACTTCTTTCGTGCATTTATAAAAAAACACAAATATTTATTTGGAATGAAGAGGTGGCTTTTTGATAAAATGTTGGTCAAAAGTATACACCAGATCGCCCTGCCGTATTTGAGTCTGATAATTTTAATCCCCCCCACTCAAAAAAAGTAGTTACGCCCCTGTTCAATGCAATAACGGATTTGATTATATGACCCCATAAAATTCATCACACGTTGGAACTTAATTATTTCATCCTAAAAATCCGTTGGAGTATAACCAACTCCAGTGTCATTATCATTTATTGAATTTAAACCGCTGTTTAAGCGTTCGTCCCATTCACTTGATCACTTGATCACAATGCAATAAATGAAAGTCGGGTTTCATCCAAATCTATGCGTTTTGATATCTACTGGGCAGTGTATTTATGGCATAGGCCAACTTTGTCCGGTTTAAAAAACAGGGGGGGGGGGCGTGTGGTTGCTCTTTTTTACACAAAAACACGGCGTTATTTCAGTTGTTGTGTTATAGGTGGGTTAGGTCGACATAATCAGAGACTGATCAAAATCAAAATCAGTTGGATTTGAGTCAAAAAAGTTTTAATTTCGTGAGTGTAGGCCTAACAAGTCAAAGCGTGCCGCGTCCAGAGTCAAAAAAGGAAAATAATAGTGATTTTACGGAAAATGTGGCCTCCGTGATCAGATCATTTCAAAAACGGATTGTTCAATTGTCATTTTATTTGGCTAGTTTGTTCAAAATTTCACGCTGAAAAAGTTGATATCAATTATGAATGATTTTGAACAAATTTTAAACAAAAAAATTGTAAATTAAAATAAAATAAAGCAAGGATGTAAATTCAAAGTATACCATCTCAATGTGAGAGGGGGAGGGGTTCCCACATTGATATGGTAAACGTAGCCTATATGTGCCTGCCCTTTGTGGTGCTTTTTAACAAAAAATGATATAGCAATGGGGTGGTTTTCATCACAGACCAAAGCGCCCAAATTGGCAGAAATTGGGTGTATTTTGAGGCATTTGTTCGTAAAAAAAATGGTTGTATTGACGGGTGGGAAATTGGCCAAAAAAAGGGAAGGCCTGTGATAGAGAAAGTCGTATTTTCGGTACACGTACGATTCTGGCGATAGTAACCCCTCCACATGGGCGCGAATTTATTAATCGTACACACTTTTGGCCAAACACGGTATAAATGTAGGGGTGTACAATTATGTATACGTATATATAATAGTATGCGCTTTTCTTTACTCCGTCAAGGTATATAAAATGTTGTTTACCATATCGCCCCGGGCACGACCATACCTTATCGCGGAAAAAGTTTACATTTGTTGTCAGGGCCATTGTTAATAGAGGGCGCTGAATTTTCGTATGCAGACAACAGACGACGGTGGATACGAACGGCCGTTAATTTTGAATTGGTTTCAATGTAACAATGGATTTTTATTATATGACCCCATAACATTCATCACACGTTGGAACTAAATTATTTCATCCTAAAATTACTCTGTGGGTGGCTAACCACCCGCAGTGTCAGTATCATCTTTTGAATTTAAACCGTTGTTAAGCGTTCGTCCCATTCACTTTATCACGTAACCTTGTTCGCATATTTTAACCTGAATATTCGTATACGCCCGTGTCCAGCGTCGTCTGGCAGACAATGCCGGATAATAGTATAGCTCGCTCCTGAATATTAAGATTTTGCTCTAAGGTTTTGCCGTTTGCTCACGGGATTTGATTACAGCCGGTTGTCAATCATTCAGCCATAATATACATATATGCCTATCATGAACCAGAAACTTATAATCGGCAAGTACACTTACAATATAATAAAGTCAAGAAATGCAATGTCCGAAACATGAAATTAATTATACAATTACACCTCTTGATTTGAGTAAAAGCACTGTCAATATATAATAATTAAGTCTTGATCCTTGAGCAAAATAACTGCAGAGTAAACTCCGCCCACACAGGTAGAAAGACAACGCAACAGTGCCCTCAGTAATATGTGGCGTATTCTACCGAAACCAGACACAATTGTGCAAGATATCAAAATTGAGTTAGTAATTCATTATTAAGTAGAGATCATAAGCTGTACAATTGGTTCCTTTTTTTCTAACTTCCGAAAGCTAAGTTAATTTTTTTTTCTTCAAGTTCATCTTTATAAAATCTCCAAACTGAAAAAAACCCACCTATAGGCCTAACCCTATTAAACCCTACTACGTCTCACAGAAACCTCACAGCCGAGCCAGCACCACTTGGCTTGCGCGCGCACAAGTTCTATATCATGTAACACTAACAAAATTTAGCATGTGAAGAACCCCCCCCCCCCCCCCTCCGTGGCTGAGTGGTAGTATATATCGCCTGTCACGCGGCCAGGGTTTTTTTTTGGGGGGGGGGGGGGGTGTTGATTGATTTTTTAAACTGTCACACTAATGTTATAATAACCACTATGAAGTTCAATTATTTACAAGAAACTCAAAATCCCCCCAAAAACACCCCAATTATGTTTTGGGCTATTTCTCAGTTTGGAGCTCTGCTAATTCCGTCTAGTTTCGGTAGAACACGTCACGTAGGCCTACATATCAACCCTGAACATTCAAAGTTCAAGGACTACATCAGCAAGCTGATGGGCTGAAACGTCAAATTATTCTCTACTAATTTAGATATTGACTTCTTTCTCTTTTGATTTACAGGAAAGTGGCTGGCGGTGCATCGAGAACGAATTGAAGAAGGATAATATACTTTGATACTTAGAAAATAATTATTAGGCCTTTAAGTATAAATTAATAAGCTGTGTGATAAATATTTCGGTTAGCTATGACAAAATTGCAGTTGCTGTAGTATACCTTGTATAATTTCACAGTCACACAATCGAACAACACCCCCCCCCCTGATACTTCCAATCCGAGAACCGACCAACCTTTTCCCGGGGGTGAGATCAGAGGATGGGGAGCGGCAGACGACGGTGGATACGAACGGCCGGTAATTTTGAATTTCCGTTGGTTTCAATGTAACAGTGAATTTTGATTATATGACCCAATAAAATTCATCACACGTTGGAACTAAATTATTTCATCCTAAAACCACTGAGGATGGCTAACCATCCGCATTGTCAGTATCATTTTTTGAATTTAAACCGCTGTTAAGCGTTCGTCCCATTCACTTGATCACGTAACCTCGTTCGCATATTTTTGCCTGAATATTCGTAAATACGCCCGTGTCCAGCGTCGTCTGGGGAGCGGTCCATGGTGAGTGAGCCCTCTATCGGTACATGTTCATATAGTGACAAAAAAAGGGCAAAGGGTATATTTAGTAGACTATGATGCCCTCGGATCAGTAAAAAATTCACGGCCATAAGGCCTAAAAAAAAAGGTTTGATTGGCGTAACCCGACCGACCCTAAATACATCGCCGACCCTGAATATTTTTTATTATTTTGAGGGGGAAAAAAAAAAATATATATATATATATATATCTATAAAAATTGAACAAAGTATTAAAGTTTTTGACTGTTTGCTTTCAATTTCGGCTATTTTAAGTCCCCATCGAAATTATATATTGTTGAACACAACAATACATTTTTGCCCGGCAATTAAATACGCTAGAGCTATGATTTGTGTGTACTGCTGTCTTTCAAGTGTTCAAAAGTAGGTGATTTGAAAAATATAAAAAAATAATTAAAAAAAAAAAATCCCTACCGACCTACCCTATTTGTTTTGGTCATGTTACGCCAATCAAACTTCTTTTTTTTAGGCCTAATGGCCGTGCCCTATTTTTAACAGAGGCCGTGTGTGCCCTTGGTTTGGCCTTGGTATATTCTTAAGGCCAAAGTGGCCGTGCCCCTAAAATGACGAAATTTGATGCCTGGTTACCGCGCCATTTTGCGAAAACGATCGTGGTTATCACGTGATACGTATCGTGACAAATGATTTACATTTTTTTAACGGAATGCACTGTGGGATTGTGTTACCAGCCTAAATCAAAGAGGTCGCAAACCCGGTCGCAAACTTGCTTATAATTGTATATTATATAATCATTAGCCTAGCTATAACCAATGGCGTATCCAGGACTGTTTTGATGGGGGGGCCAAAAAAACCTGAAGCCATCTTGTTGATCTGAAAAATTGAACCTTATACGCGCGAAGCGCGCAAAAATTGTGATTTTAACACTAAAAAGATACAGTATGAAGCTTTTAACGTCCCCCACATAATATTTAGTATAGATAATTTGGTGTGGCTTGAGGGCCATTATAATATCAAAACCTCTAGAAAACATGCGCGCGGAGCGCGAAAAATTTGGAGTTTTTGAACAAAAAGGGTCATGAAAAACTGTCCTGCAGCTATCTTGTTAAGCTTAAATAATTAAATATTTGAAACCAATACGCGCGCAGAGCGCGCAAAAATTGCAATTTGAACACTTATGGTCCAGTGATAATAACGTCCCCCACATAATATTTAGAATTTCTTGTGTTGTTTGATGGTCATAATAATGTTAAAACCTGTATTCGCGCAGAGCGCACACATTTTTTGAGTATTTGAATTAAAATTGATCATGGAAAACTGTCCTGAAGCCACCTTGTTAAGCTTAAATAATAAAATATTAAAATTAATAAGCGCGCGAAGCGCGAAAAAACTTGCATTTCTAACACTAATGGTCCAGTATTATAATAACGTCCCCCACATAACAAATAATAAAATATTGAAATTAATACGCGCAAAGCGCGCAAAAATTTGCATTTCTAACACTCAAATGGTCCAGTATGATGTTTTTAACATCCCCCACATAATAATTAGAATATTTGTTATGGTTTGAGGGCCATTATAATGTTAAAACCTGTAGAAAATATGCGCGCGAAGCCCGCAAAATTCTTGAGTTTTAACTAAAATGGTCATGGAAAACTGTCCTGAAGCCACCTTGTTAAGCTTAAATAATTAAATATTAAAATTAATACGCGCGCGAAGCGCGGAAGAAATTGCATTTCTAACACTTATGCAGGTCCTGTAAGATAATAACGTCCCCTACATAATATTTATAATATTTGATGTGGTTTTTGCATTAAAACTTTGGTTCAGTATGTGTTTAACGTCCCCCACATATTTAGAATATTTGGTGGGTCTGAAGGCCAATATAATGTTAAACCTGCTTAAAATATTTGCGCAGAGCGCGCAAAATTTTTGACTTTTTGAACTAAAATGGTCATGGAAAACTGTTTTGAAACCATCTTGTCAAGCTTGAATAATGAAACATTGATACTAATGCGCGAAGTACGCAAAAATTGAAATTTCTAACACATAATAAAATATTGAAATTAATACCCGCAAAGCGCGCAAAAATTGGCATTTCTAATACCAGTATGACGTTTTTAACGTCAAACATAATATTTAGAATATTTGGTGTGTTTTGAGACCAATTATAATGTTAAACCTGTTGAAAAAGTGAGCGCAAATCGAGCAAAACCCCCAACGGTTTTTGAACTTAAATGGTCCAGAAAAAAAGTTCCTGAAGCCCTCTTGTTAAGTTTGAATATTGAAACATTGAAACTTATACGTGCAAAGCGCGCAAAAATTGGCATTTTTAACACTAAAAAGGTCTAGTATAACGTTTTTAACGTCCATCACATTAAAATTATGGGGACGTGACCCCCGTAACCCCCTATTTGCGCCGCATATGTCCCTACCCTTCCTCCTCCCCCTACCTCCTCTTCCTTCTTCTTCTCCTCTTCCTCCTTCTCTTCCTCCTTCTCCTCTTCCTCCTTCTCATCTTCCTCCTTCTCCTCTTCCTCCTTCTCCTCTTCCTCCTTCTCTTCTTCCTCCTTCTCCTCTTCCTCCTTCTCCTCTTCCTCCTTTTTTTGTTTTACCAATTTTTCAATGGGGGGGGGCCATGGCCTGCTGGGCCCCCCCTGGATACGCCACTGGCTATAACAAGCTAATAAAAGTGACTCTCTGAATGTAGGTATATAAAGTGTGCAAAGGAGAAATTGTTGGCCAGGTAAAATAGTTTTACAACAAGTTTGCTATTATTATAATCAAACTAAACTCAAGTTAAAGATATATCCCAACATCGAAAGAAAATGAAAAGAAGATTTTATTGCAGATTTACATTTCTGATAATAAATCGTTCATACATTCCAAGTTACAGGGCGATACAGTGGCGTGCGCAAAGGGGGGGCCGGGGGGGCCGCGGCCCCCCCCCCCCCCCCCCCACTATTGAGTCAGTCGGGGGAAACTTAGGCCAGTCGGGGGAATTGAGAAGGAGGCTAGGTCAGTGGCATCATGGAATTATGATAGTCAAAAACACAGATGAAAATTTTTCGCGCGCTACGCGCGCATATGTCGTCCCAAAATGCAATATTCTTTGGTACAAGCTTGTTTAGAGCCAAAATGTAGCTCAATCGTGCAAAAAAGGGGTCAATTCAAAAAAATCGCAGTTCTTTACTAAAATAGTCGGGGGAATTTCATTTATGGCAAGGTGGCACCCCCCACTCACAATATCCTGCGCACGCCACTGGGGCGATATGGTTCTTAATTACTTCAAATCATGATTTTAGAGTGAAAATAAACTGTCGGATAACACCGACAGTTTATATTTTCACTCTAACTTCACTCTAAAACCATATTTTGAGGTAATTAGGAATCGTATCGCTCTGTAACTTGAAATGTAGGCCTATGTATGATGTATGATTTATGGTCAAAAATGTAAATCTGCAATAAAATCTACTTTCTAAAAAAAATAATGAATAGAGGGCGCTTTCGGGAAAAGATCACATAATATGCCTTTAAATAACGTATTTACCGAGCAATAATATAATTTGTTTACGCATTTTAATTTAGATACAAAGTTCAATAAATCAATAGATAAATTTATGATAGATGAATAAATCAAAAGAAAACTAAACGCATGGGCGGCCTTTATAATTTATAAAAAATGACATAACAATGATGTTACATTAATTAATCCACAAAGTTTAAAAACTGTGTTAAATTCTCATTCCCACGCTTCCCGGCCGCCACTCTGTTCAAAGGCACAACAAAGTTGACTTGTTTTATGGGTTTTTTTTGCAATTCTGAGGTGTGCAGTTCGATTTTCTTTCTCGAATTGTTTAGAAAACCATCAATTTTAGAATATCTGAAATTTGAAATGAACTGCACACCTGTGAAAGTATGATGAAGGGCATATGTTTTGCACGTAAATCCAATACAAGAGTTCTTAAATCGACAAAAATATGACGTCATAACCATTGCTTCGGGACAAATGGCGCAGTACCCCCCACCCCCTTCCACCCACTAAAACCGAACAACCAAAATGATGCACCCCGCCTCATGCCCCCTGGTTAGGGGTCGTCCAAAATTATCGCCATTTTCACTTACGTACAGAGCGTACGTAACTTTTTACCCCCCCCCCCCCCCCCTCGAGTTACGTACGCAATAAATGGCGAAATTTTATTTTATTTTGTACTTAAAAAAAAAAATCCCGCCTCTCAAGATCGCCATTTAAGTTACGTACGGTTGGGGTATATTTCGACCCCCTCCCCCCTCTTACGTACGCTTTGTACGTAACTGAAAATGGCGAAAATTATGGACGACCCCTTACACCCCTTGATTTTGTTTATCTCTAATGGAGAGGGCGCAATCACACTGTAAGTTCGGTTTCGTGTGTGGTTTCAAACTTAAATCAAGAGAGGGCTCACTTTCTGTTAAAGATTTCGTCAGACGACAATGGACACGCGCGCGAGGGACATATCTATCAATTCAGCAATGTATGATCTTTCGGCGTTGAGGCGCATTCATTATACTTTTCCATCACTATCGTAAATAATCATAAATACGCAAATTCGGGCAATATTTAAGCGTTAAGCCCTGTATTTGGTCGCTGTACGCGTCTATAATTTCTTCACTGGCGATGGTAACACCACCGTGGGCCTTATATAGTAACATGACCGCTTCTCACTGGCCGGTGACGGTAACTGACATTGGAAAGCATGATAAGTGCCGCCCTGCAGACCCCTTCTTTTGTCACCCTCTTCCGCCCCTCCCTTACCCCTCCCATTTTGAGCCCAAATTCGAATTGGCGTTCCTTATCATAAACAGATGTAGGGGTCCCGACCTTTTATCAAATATCTCTTAAGTTCTTACGACCCTACATTTTTGGAAAAGCCGCTCCGAGATTTTTGAGGAGTTCTGAAAATAAAATTTGACGGGGTTTGGTAATAAGTGAGGGGGAGGCACTCAACTTATGTACCAGCTATAGGGTTTATGATAGGGGCTTCGGAATTCTTGATAGAACAGAGTAGGCCCAAAGAAGTGTGGAGCTATTGTGGCCCCTCGCCAGCATCAACATTGGGGCGGGGGGCCTTAATGGGCGGGGACAAGAATAACAAACTGGATGACACCAAACTTCTTCTTTTTGGTGGGGTCAACATTGTGGCTTTTATGTATACATTTTTGACTTATTTTCGATTGTTTGGTGAAATGAGTTGGGCTTAAAGCTAAGAGGCACAGAGTGATTTCCCAGAAATGTAAATTAAATATTTTTACCTTGTTAAGATAGATAATATACATATAAACCCTCTCATGAAAGATTTCTTCAAAAAAATCATTAAAAATAAAAAATAAAGACATTTTCATTTCACATCATTTTTGACATGTTTGATGGTGTATTAGTGCTTATCACTTTTTTGTAGTTTGGTTAAAATCACCACCATCACCAATTGTATCATGGAGGTCAGTCATGATATACATAGAAACCCTCATGGCAGATTTCTTCCAAAAAAACTGGGACCTTGTATTTGGGTAGTTTCTAAATGATCCCAAATCGAACTCAAAACGCTATAAAATCCATGAATTTTGGGTGGTACGTATAATAAAGCATTACTAATATGTGAAAAAACCGTGAAGGATCTCTTAATGGCCATGCGTTTTAAGCTGGGCCGGTCTCGTGTGACGAACTTAAAATTGGTGAATATCGCGTGTATTTTCATTTGAATGGCGATAACTTTTCTATACTAGGCAATACCCCCACAAAAGTATACATTTTCTTGATTAAAATTGTCTTAGGAGTTCAAAAATGCACTTAAAATTAACATAGGATGAACCCCTAGAAGGTTATGAATTTGAAAAGGTCAACAATTTATGAAAAATATCTGCTGAGAAGAAAAAAAATATGAAAAAAATTCTGCATACCCTACAAGGTTAATTATTGCAGATTTAAATTTCTGACAGTTAAAGCTTTCCAAGCATATATAACTTTCTATATCTAGGTAATGTTTACAGTATTTTGCACCGGGCTGGAAAAAATGTCATTTTGCGAAGAAAAAAATCTGACATACGAGGGGCAGTCAATAAATAATGAAAGTGATCATGGTATGGGATGCATGAGTGATTCTATTGAGGGGATAATGTGATCAATACAAAGTATGAACCTTTGTCTTTCAAACAATACACTTTTGGATTTTTAAATGTGAACTATGACGTCATAGCACTGTCTCAAAGTAAGTACACTTGTGACACTGCTAAATCAGTTATTTGGCGGGAAATTTGAATTGTTTTTAAGAAACACGTGGTAAGAAGATTGCATAACATGACATCAGAAGCAGGTAAATCCCGATTTTTCTTCGCATAAATATGATACTAAAGACAATAACCTTAATCCCTGTGTAATTTGGAATGTGTAGTATAAGAGGAAAAAGTAAGGAGAAGCAATTGAATAAAAGGTATACAAATATCAGTATTTCAAATAGCTAATTTTTATTTTAAAATGCCCAGTCAGTGAATCACTAATATGGCGGAAAATCAAACAATTTAGGAAAAATTCAAGCAATTAACCAGTTTGGAAGATTCCATATGATAGTTAACTAATTATCTGAACTTATTCGCATGAAACCTGCAGAAAAAATGCGCATGCGCAGACGGCAGATAATTTTGAAACGGGCCCAAAATGGCTAAAATCATGAAATTTACCAGATAAAAGCTTAGTGTGCCTTCAAATTCTAATCAGAAATATGAAAAATGTTTAAATCAATGTGTAAACATATTGTGATAGTCAAAATGAGATATACAGGAATGTATCAATCAAAGATGGCTGCCACAACCTCTCTTATTACTGTTATCTTTAGAGCTACTAGATATGTATTGTGTAAGTAATCGTCATATAATTTCAATGGTTTGAGGAAATTTTATGAACAGCTCCTTTTGAAATCCCCACTATTATTGCTTTACATCCACAACAATTTATTAAATTATAATCCCTCTATTGTTCTTTATCCTTTGTTGTTTTCTAAGGTATATTATTGTGGATTTTGCTAAATAAAAGCGTATTTGAGATGGTCCCTTCTTGTTCGTATTAAGGCATTCAGATCTAAAAAAGAGTGTCAAACAGAGATAAGTGTGTATTCTAACTATGTGCCAAGTGTTATCTGTTGTTTATGCTTGCACTGCCGAGATATACGCAAATGTATCAATCAACCCATATTCAACATATTACATATCCAGCCAAATAATTGGCAGATTTCAGTCAGTGTCTGAAACCTATTGTGTTTATGTTAATGACGTTACATAACCAAAGGTAGGCCTATCTAACAATCCAAAAGTGTATTGTTTGAAAGACAAAGGTTCATACTTTGTATTGATCACATTAACCCCTCAATAGAATCACTCATGCATCCATACCATGATCACTTTGCCTAACCGTATGTGCTGGTAAAAGGCGCTGCGTCGGTACATATCCATCCAGTCATACACATGTAGTTCTTCAATGCATTGCGGGTCTGTAATTATTGATTAATTCTTTATTAATTAAGGTGATTACCCATTATTAAACATCTAAATTATTCAAATCAGTTTATTTACCAGAGTTTATGTACTTAGATGCAACAATTTCATTCATAAACATGATTTAACTCAATTGCACTGAACTGTACTGTAGATGCCAAATTTGCTGCGCCGGACTCTCCTGCGCCGGACTCTCCTCCACCCCTGATGTTGGTTAATTAGCCATTAATTAACAAAAATGACAAAATGTTAACACATGCTAATACTTTTATCTTCTTGCCCTGCATAAGAGCTTTATTTTGATACCAAATTTAGCTATGTAGGAGGTATCTTTGTACAAGAAATTGAATAGACAATGTCATTTTTGATGTGCCGATGTCACAACTCCACCTTTTTGCAGGCCCAGTTCAAAACGCATGGCCTAATACCCCTTTACGCTGAGTGAGGGACACTGTGGCCCGCACTTTGGATGGGAAAAGGTCTTTATTACCGGGCATTTGTGCCCTTGCATCAGCCCTGTGTTCCCGTAATAACCTACGGTCCCGTCAAGGCTGGGCCGATCCCGGAACTGCGGGGGGGGGGGGGGGGGGGGGGGGGGGGGGGGGGGGGAGGCTACTCATCCCGTATACCGATGTGGAGATCTAAGCATGAGTATGAATTATGCTGTGTAATCCCTAATAATGGGGTCACTTTTTACAAATGGTTATTATTTTCGCAAAAATTCTGGCTACTTTGTCGCGAACATTTGCTAAAATTGTAGATATTTTCTCGATAATGTGCGAAAATTGAGTCTATAATGATCATGATGATGAGGCCCGCAAATCCTTAGAATTGGGTACCGTTTTTTCAAAATCACCCTTGGAAATCATAGGTGTTGCGGCACACCCCGACCAAACCAAACCCGAGTACACCCCCCCCCCCCCCCCCCCCCCCCCCCCCCTCACGGGCTTGAATAAACTGTATCGTTTTACAACCCACGGTTTGTCTCTTTTAGGGACCGTTCATTATTTATGGTGGAGGGCGGGTTGGGACAAATTCGAGACTCGTATGTCAAAATTACCTAACCCCCCTACAGCTGAAACTGAAAATTACATGACCCCCCCCCCCCTGCTAACCAGTAGTTTTTTACACAACCCCCGCCCCCCCCCCCCCCAAAACAAAAAAAACAAAAAAACAAAAAAAACTTGTCACATCTCATCTTATCACATCTGTCCATGGATTCGTTGGTAAGTTCTGTTTGTGCCCCGCTCTGAACGGCCAATAATTTAATGATACCCCTTCTTGATCTTTTGATTGTGTGAAATTATACTATATAAGTAGGCCTACATTGCGAGCGTAGCGATGCGGAAAATTTGTCATACATTTATACATTTTGGGTGATTTTGTGAGTCTTTATATTTCCCCAAAAAAGTTAGAATATCCTGACAAAACGTATGCAACATTCTACTATTGTGAGCTTAGGTGCAGAGCTGAGAGTGAGAAGAGGGTGAAAAGCATGCAAGAAAATACCGTTTTTAATCATATATTGTTGGATTTTGGCCCGGGAACATAGGCCTTCAGGCTAATTAATATGTTTTTATACACCCCATGTTTTCAACCGTTGATGATTATATAGGCGTCTTTTCAACAGATCGTCCAAGCAGATTTGCTGTCCGAAAGTCGTCTCATCATAAGTACATGTTTTGAAGTTGATAGGTCGTAAGAAAATGTGCGCGAAGCGCAGAAAAAAATGGCATTTACACTTCAAAATAGCCTCTAAAATCACCCCAATCACCATCTTGATAGTTAACAAAATTACACAACCCCCCCTGTTTAAGAATAAAAAGTTACATAGCCCCCCCCCTATTTCAACATATGAAAGTTACATGACCACCCCCCCCCCCTATATTTTACCCAACACCCCTCCAGCATAAATAATGAACGGTCCCTTAGTTTGAGAAAATTGTTGCTACCCAATTAAATATAAACAGGCATTAAAGCCGTATTTTAAACCGCAAGGAAACTCAAACGGATGCGCCGCACAAAGATCAAATCAATAAATAAAAAATAACAAGTAGCAGTTAAGAAAACGCTTTACTATTCGAGAGTGGTAGCAGTCCAATTATTATGGAGAGGAGAACCCCCAGGATATCTGGGACAATATTATTTTTTCAAAACTCTTTCATCTGTTTCAGAACCGCTGAGTCATAACAATATATTGTTAGTAGTAACTTATAATCTTAACATGTTCATGGGTAGGTGCACCCCCGGGGACCAATATATGTTAACGATAAAATGATTTGAATTAGTAACCAAATAGTCATAACATTTCTTTTTTTTAAATCATTTGCATTGGTTATTTATTCAAGTCTTTTAATATTTGTACCCGTAGGGAGTAGTACCCCCTGACTTAATATTTTAGTACTTTAATTCATCCATTTACCCATTCACATGACCTCACCCGGTGGTCATATCTATTTTGGTTTTCGAGTTATTTATACTTGAAAATACCCAAATATTTTGAAGTGGCACCCCCTGAGTCATAGCCAAAAAAACACAACTAAATACTATTTATTGTAAATTATCCAAAGCCCCGTCAGTCCGAAGGCCCGCTAGTCCGAAAAAAAATTAAAAATAAAAACACCCCGCCAGTCCGAAGGCCCGTTAGTCCGAATTATTTTTTTCATTTTTCGGACTAGCGGGCCTTCGGACTGATGGGACTTCGGACTGATGGGAAGCACCCCTTTGAATCAGTTTAGTCTAATATGTGGGGACTATGTTGGTTGGTTGAAAGACGATGCTTTAAATACTATTGAATATCAGCTATAACACTTTAACTTTTAAGCTTAAACAAAATTGACTTTGAAAAAGCTTTTGATCCTGTGGATGCGTCATCATCATCACTCTCTGACAATGTGTCTGCGCTTTGTTTACTAAACATTCCAGCCATGCCGAATAATAGAATGGCTAATTTTTTACTGCTACTGTTGTAGAGTTTTATACTGAATTTTTATATTGCTGTTTAACTGGCAACTCTGACATGGTTGCTGAATTCTGCTGTCTTGTTTCTAAAAGTGATCTAATCTATACTGTTTATATGCTATGGTGTTCTTTGTTTGGTCATTGTTCATGGACAAGTTTCTATGCTAGCATTCTTGATATTTTGTCTTCAGCATGAACCATAACCCAGTAATAAATGAACCATTTACCCAGCAAAGAACATCAGTTATTTGTTGTTATGATAATTTCAAGTTGTTGTTCAAAGTTAATATTGCTGTAGGAATAACGGGGATGCACCGTTATATTTCTGGGATTTGGGTCAGGTAAATAATATCCATTAGAATTGGAATGTTTGCAAAGAGCAATTGAATCGATTAAGGTGATGGTCTCTCCCTAGGTCTCTCTAGGGAGATATTAATCATGTTTTATCAACCTATAAGAGACCAAAGATTGATATCAGCAATGGACAGGTAGAGGTGGCCGAGCGGTCTAGCGCGCTGATCGTCGGTCGGGAATATTCTTTCAATCACAGGAACGTGGGTTCAAGTTGCCTTGAAACCAGGTTTCTTTGTACATCCCAAAAAGTTCCTATCTAGGTCGGAAATTCTACAATCAAGTCTTAATTCAGTTAGGTATAGTTATCGGATCTTCTTTCCGTGGTTAGCTGATGATCTATTTAATTGTAGAATTTCTCCTCTACCCCATTCACTGTGTACAACGTGCAGCAATTGAATCGATTAAGGTGATGGTCTCTCCCTAGGTCTCTCTAGGGAGATATTAATCATGTTTTATCAACCTATAAGAGACCAAAGATTGATATCAGCAATGGACAGGTAGAGGTGGCCGAGCGGTCTAGCGCGCTGATCGTCGGTCGGGAATATTCTTTCAATCACAGGAACGTGGGTTCAAGTTGCCTTGAAACCAGGTTTCTTTGTACATCCCAAAAAGTTCCTATCTAGGTCGGAAATTCTACAATCAAGTCTTAATTCAGTTAGGTATAGTTATCGATCTTCTTTCCGTGGTTAGCTGATGATCTATTTAATTGTAGAATTTCTCCTCTACCCCATTCACTGTGTACAACGTGCAGCAATTGAATCGATTAAGGTGATGGTCTCTCCCTAGGTCTCTCTAGGGAGATATTAATCATGTTTTATCAACCTATAAGAGACCAAAGATTGATATCAGCAATGGACAGGTAGAGGTGGCCGAGCGGTCTAGCGCGCTGATCGTCGGTCGGGAATATTCTTTCAATCACAGGAACGTGGGTTCAAGTCGCCTTGAAACCAGGTTTCTTTGTACATCCCAAAAAGTTCCTATCTAGGTCGGAAATTCTACAATCAAGTCTTAATTCAGTTAGGTATAGTTATCGGATCTTCTTTCCGTGTTAGCTGATGATCTATTTAATTGTAGAATTTCTCCTCTACCCCATTCACTGTGTACAACGTGCAGGTCTATACAGTGAGTGTCAGTGTCGCCGTGATTCGGAGATTCATGTTAAGCCGTTGGTCCGTGTATTAAGACGCTCACCCTGAACACGTTAAATAGTTGCAGACCTCATCGTAAAGAGTAGGGGATCATCCCGGGTCTGTTACCTGTACACAAAATTCAATATGTATTCCTAGGTTCCAGGGATACGCAGTGCGACTATATTCATATAATGAATTCTGCACTTTATCGGAAGAAGAAGAAGAAGACTTGTTGACATTCCAAAAGTCAAATCAGCTTAACTATCCACGTCCCACGTGAAGTATAACGGTGCATCTTGTTGTGGACGGAAAAAGACTAGTTGAAACACCGGGGCCAATCAGCCAATTCTGAATGAAATATTGATTGGGTTACTGGTTGGTTTTTTCTAACAGCTCTTATTTCTCCCCATAAGTTATCATTATTGTTGTTATTTCAAAATTGTTGATGTTATTTTATAACCGATAGTTACGGGTGATTGTCATATTCTTCACATGTATTACCTTATCATTGGACATTGTTATAATCAAACAAGCTTTGTTTATAAATGTTTAATTTGCCAATCACAAACTTGTATTTCATTATTGTATTGCTGTTGAAATAAAATGATAATTCAAAGAGTTGCATGTTTATTATGTATTTGGAATTAATAGGTTTGACATGTTAAACTAATCTGAATGCATTATTATAAATGAAAATTTTATTCATGAATATATTTTAAATTCTGAAATGTTGTAATTTTTGATGCGAGCAAGCAAAATGAGTCTGAAGTCGAAAATGTCCCATTTTCAGTTTTGTACTTGATTGTATTGTCATGTGCAATTTAACATTGAGCAGAAAACATCATTTAGAATGAACAAAATACTTCCAAAGATATAAGGCTATATTAAAAAGAAATCATTTGTCTCAAAGCTCCCGCGCGCGTAAAGTTAATTGATGCGTGTTAGAAAAAAAAATCATGAAGAAAAAAAATATATATATTTAAAAAAAATATCCCAAAATGTCACAGATTTGTCAGATTTTCATTGATCACATCATTTTAAATACGAAAGTTCACTTTTACAAAGATTTCAATATTTTATATTTATAAAAAAATCAATAAAAAAAAATCGCATTCCTCATTAGGTTGTGAAAAACTGAAGAGCTTTGAGACAAAAGATTCAATATAGCCTAAGTAATGGAATGGTTTACAAAACAATAGAAAACAAAAATAAATTCTATCTTTTATTTGGTTATATCTTAAAATCAACATTTGTGACTTCTGACATATTTTGCTTGATCACATCACAATTGAGTAAACAAATTAATATTTCATCTTGAGAGCAAGGTTACAGATGTATTAGCATTTGTAAACACTTTTTATTTCAGTTCTGTTGCAAAACTAAGATGTAAATCCCAGTCATTTTGAACAATTTATATCCCGTGGTCTCATCATTGCTGATGTTATCAATTGTAACAGAATTAACACGCACACTTTACGACCTCGAAGGTAAGGTCGGTCAGTTGGTTGGGCGTTTTATTTGGGATATTGTTTTCAATATTTAGTGAACATTTTGGTGAGTTTGCCTAAATTTTGAAGTTTGTGGAAGATTTTCCACAAATATTTTATGAATGTAGAAAGAATTTCCAAAAATGTTCAACAAAAATTGTACAAATGTTGAAAAAAGTCAAAAAATGTCTCCTGTTTTTTGTGTGGCTTTTTTCTTGGCAAATTTAAGTCATTACTATTTTCAACTTATCCCAAACAACTTCTAAGGAAATCAAACCACATTCCTAACATATATGGTTTTAAATTTATGAACTTTCTTATGATTTCCTTGTTTTAGGCTTCTTATTTTACAATAATGCTGCATCTGGCCTGATTCAATCAGATTCTGATAATTTATTAATGATATGCATGTAATAAGCATAACTTGGGCTTATATTATTACAGGCAAAAACTAACCAATTGTTTCAGTATTATCATAATTACACAGATAATTGAATTACAACCATTTCATTACTTTTAGTAAGTGTTGATTCGTTATTTATTTTAAGCTTGTTAGAATCGAAATTGGAAATCATTGTATTTTATTTATTCATCATACATGTTGCTGCTAAATGACATTTTCTTTGGTTTATAACCAAATTTTCCTCAATTGATCAAATCATCTTTATGTAAAAAACAAATTATTGGTGCTCTGATTATAAGACCTCACAAAAAAGTAAGTAAACCGTTGTAAATGTACCTATAATTTCAAAATTGTTATTTGAATGTAAATTATGAAAACACTAATGGGCTTGTTCTATTAACTAAACCAGTTCTGATACTTCATTTGTTACAATTGTCCATTTATTCTTCATTCTATTTAGGTCAAAAGTTTAAAGTGCACAATTTGATTGAAATGTCGAGGGTTGAGCGCCAGAAGGCCGTAACTCCATTTTTGGGCGAAATTGATATTTTGGTACAAAAATAATCCATATAACCTAGATTTTCAGAACCATAAAGAGATAACTCATTGACCACTCTTAATTTGATTTTCGAATTAGAGTTATAAGTTGGGTGCTACAATGTATTGTAATGAGTCCCAAATATTTGAAAGCCAATGATCTCAAAATAGCATTTCTTGATTTACGTCCTTCTTGGCGCTCAACCCTCGATGTATCGTTTCCTATTGATTTGATCTCTACCTGGGAGGTCTGTTGCCTGTAAAAAAGAGGTTTTGTGTCACCTAAACATCTTTCTTTCTCTTTTTAACCCCCTGGGTACTACCTGTCTTTCGTACAATAATTCCCATTGGTTTATTACATGATATAATCATCTTGATAACCAATTGCAGTTTTTCTTATAAATATTTTATGCTAATATTTTTGAAAATTGGAATTATTCTAACAATGTCTTTGATTGGCACAATATTTGACACATTCTAAATTTCAACCAATCAGCCGGTAGTTCTCAGGGGTTAAAATGTTATCGATACACATATCAGCTTTAAAATTACTGATGCATTTATAACAGCTTTGTTACTTTTTGTGAGATCTATGAAATTGATTTGTGGAAGCACATCGTGCAACAACGATAAAGAATAGAAAAAAAGTTTAAAAATTGGATGACTATATATGTTAGTTGAGCTTTCGTCAGAAGCGGCTCTGAATTCATCAGGACAATAAAAAGTGTGTTGCTGCAGATTAATTTTTGATAGAAAAAGCCCATGTGTTGTGAACATGCAAAATAATAAAATATAATTGTTGGATTTCAGAATCTCTTCATTGAAAAAAAATAATAATCATACTGGTCCATACTTGGGAGATTTTAAGTCTTAAATATCACAATTTATCTTCAAAAATTATTTTAAAAATCTTAGTCTAAGGAGTGTTAAAGAGTAATTTTTCATCAAAAGGAAGAAAAAAGGTTAATGATCACATTACTGAAAATTACATACCGTCACTGTTCTGTCAAATCTCCATCCGGCCCTTCAGCATGTATAAAGTAATACTGCCTATATATAACAGTTGGGCAGTTTGCTCTAAACATGTTCAAGGGCCAAAAACACATCTATCAAAAGTGCTCTTGCCTCTGAATATGTATAAATCAACACTTCCTAAGCATAACCGTTGAGCAGTTTTATACATGCTGACGGGTTAGAAAAACATACAAGGTTACAAAAGAAAAAGAAGGTTCGTCTCAAAGCTTGCGTGCGCATTGGTTTTAAAATGCCAAAAATACCTCGTCTGAAATGCAGGAAATTGTAAACAAAATTTTTGACCCTACAAATATTTTTATTTTCTTAAATATTGGCAGATTTTCCTTTTCTCAAACTTTTACATGACATTATTCATTTCAAATAGAAAAAAAAACAATATCAGAATGTGTCAACAGTTGCAAATAGTAAGAGTAAAAATTAACACACAAATGTAAAAAACAAAAATTGGAAGACTAAAAACAGCGCGTCACCAGATTTTGAAGCCTTCGCAAGCTTTGAGACAAAACTCTTTTTTTTGTGCCTTATATAGGCCCAAGGAATTGATAAAACATCTTCTGTGGCCTTAACATGCCCACCAAATTAATAATGGACATTTTACTCTCATATTGGATTGATAACAAAGACCTTGTCAGTTGTCATGACCCATTTCAATTTTTTCAGGGTAATGTAGTAATTTGTACGCCAAATGACGGCCGGCTCCGTTGTTATTGTGCAATATGTTTATAAATAGACGATATTATTATGACATTTGATTTGTACAAAAAAATGCTTTGTTGAAATGCAGAAATATGTATTAAAATTTGATAACAAATTTAGATGTGGTTGTTTGTGTACTTTATTATAGTTCTTATATCTTACCTACCCTATAGACGTTATTCTTAATTGGCGCTTTTACGTCGAAGAGTGTTTAAGTGAACTGAAAATGAGGCTAGCGATTTAGCCAAGACGAGAGTGCTTTAGTTTTTCAATGGGGTGAACTTTGCACTAATCATATACAATTATTCATAGTTCTGAGCTGTTCAATATTTGACATATTCGTGAAATTAACTTGAACGTATAAACTATTTATTTCCACTAGTTTGAAATGAAATGTTTGCTGGTAGCCAACACTATAGAGGAGCATTTTGAAGTTCACAGTTCATTACATTGCAGTCAAAGGACGAGATTGTAATGTTTTTCAGAGTACCAATTGCTCTGAGCATCTTCAGTTGGATTGCACTCCCTCTTTTGACATAAATGCGCCAATTAAGAATAATGTCTATAAGGCGACGAAAAAACAGAAACCAAGTTTTACAAAAACAAATGGCACATTTTTACCAGATGTGTTTTGTTTGTCATTTTGAAGGGATAAAAGAGCCTGTCCCTCCACCCGCAGGGTTACTTTTTCGTTGCCTAAAAGTAAAGACTTCAGGTGTATGTTCTTATCACTTTTTTTAGCTATGATTTGTTTTTCATATCAAGATATTTTGATATCAGGAGAATCCCCATATTTTTCTCATGTCTGTAAAATCTCAGGGGCTAGAAATGTTCCATTTAGAAATTATAGGCTAAAATGTGGTGAATTACTGCCAAAGGTGGTTCACCACCCGCCAGTTAGTGTACTACTCAATGGGCAAATTTCTCGTGACCGTGTGCTTCTCAAATAAGAACCATTTGAGTTATGCAACTCAAACTTTAGAATGCGACAATTTTAAGGATGACCTTTCATGTAAAATAGAAAACATCAAGTTGAAAATCGGGCCAGCAATCAGAACATTCAATTTGAATTCTGTAGTTGGTATTCACCTCCCCTATAAATCGTTTTTGACCTACAGTTAATTGTCGTGGACCATAATTAAAAAATATTACTGATTCATAGTCGTGATGCTGTTATTCATGGATTGACACACATGGTGGGAATTGCATTAGCGTAATATCCCATCTTATCAGATGCCAAAATTGTGTACATCTTTACGCATGCGCAGAGAGCTGATCGTTCCCCCATGTATGTTTCAGTTGACCAGGTGGAAAAGTGATGTGCATACATGGAGCCCACAACCTACATTAATGAGACCAAAATTAGATACATTTTGAAAAAAGAGGAATTGAAAATAAAATCGCTCCATAACCCTAACCTCTGAGGCACATTTTCCAATGATTTATTTTTTTGCAGTCAAAAAGCGAGGGGGAAAAAAGGCCCCCACGCCCCGGGGCTTGAACCCTGGACTTCTGGGTCTGGGTTCAGAGGCAAACGACTTACCGCTAGGCCACAGAGGTCAACCATACTTAGCTCAGGATACTTCACCAAGTATTATACCCTGGGCCATTATTTCATCGTAAAAGTGTCAAACAGGGTGACACAAGCACACCGCATAAGGTAAGTTTACAGCGCAGTCACCTTCAAAATTCCACATCCAATGGATGCATGTCAAATTGTCCCGACGCATGAGGGCGCATTTACAATCAGCTCACTGCACATGCTTGAAAACACAATTTCAATTGTTGCACATTTTTGGAAAACTGGTGTACACAAAATGCCGGAAACACAAAAAATGAACATTTTTAAGGACATTTTCTCATTGTTATGAACACTTGATCATAATATTGTTGAGATGATTAGTTAGATTTAGAACGTTAAAATCATGCAATTTTTTGTTGTTGGATAAAACTGTTATGAGGATTTATTTCCAAGCAGAAAATGCATAATGTTTACATGCCATTTCAACGTTTGGCTCATGATCCGTAATTGTAATTTTGGTACACCGGACTTCTGACCCTTGGAAAAAAATACCAAAAAGAAATCCCCCTCACTTTGACTAAAAATAATTTAATATCAAAAAGCCTCGTTGCTACAAAGGATAAGATTCACAAATTTTTCAATTGGCCTTTTACGCCACATTTATATACCCAAGTTAATTTCTAAATTAAATGAATTGACTTGTTTACACCTTTGTTATGCATTATATTTCTATTAGGCATGAAAGGAAAATGAAAACCTATAAATGCATGTTTGTTTATATTGTATATGACCCGATCACTTTTTTGGGGCTATGATTTTTTTTCACATCAAGATATTTTGGTATCAGACGAATCCCCATATTTTTCTCATTATGTCTGTAAAATATTAGGGGCCAGAAATGTTTCATTTGGAAATTATAGGCTAAAATGTGGTGAATTACTGCAAAGTTGGTTAACCACCAACCAGTCTGTGTGCTTCTCAATGGGCACATGTTAATGTCTTTTGACCTTGCGCTTCTAAAAATAGAACCATTGGAGTTATGCAACTCAAACTTTGGAATGCAGCAATTTTAAGGATGACCTTTCATGTAAAATAGAAAACATCAAGTTGAAAATTGGGTCAGCAATCGGAACATCTACCTTTAAGTGATCATTAGAATTAGATGTAGGGTATACAAATCTGAAAGGTACACACAAGGAATAACCATACCATAGAGTCATTATTTTTGAGTATTTTGATCATTTTATTCATATCTTGCTTATAATTGCACATTTTAAATCGTGAAAGATACCATTAATAAGTCCAATCTGTAGCAAAAAGTTCATCATATTAAAGCATTTTTTTCACACAGAGTTGTAACTCTTTGGAGGTGATAAATGTAGTAGAATACAGGTATTACAAACAATGGTCTGATCTTCTTTATGGGTGCACACCACCGCAAGAACACCCATCGAAACTAATGTCTCAGTTTTAAATATTGATTTGCTTTTCAGACCGCATCTTAAACAGACTTGTAAGTTTTTAACCCTAATCTTTCTCATCGCTTACAAATCCAGGGCTGTCAACTTTTGGGGTTTGCTGGGAGGGAGCGATACAATATTACAAATATGATGGCCAAAGTGTACCAACAAAAAAAATAGTAAAAGGTAGCCCCAATTTTTTGGGCAGTCACCTTGTGAATTTCAAGTAAGGGGGGGGGGGGGGTGGTGAGGTCAAAAATTTCGCACGGTAAAAAAACAATTGCAGTCCAAAAGTCGCACAGTCCAAAAGGTACAGCAAATGTACGTAGGCGACGGGCTATAAAATAGTAAATTCCATTTGATTCTGTAGAATTGCGTTGTTGATCGGAAAGTGTAAAGTAAAGCACTGATTTATAGCATCTCACGAAGGAAATAAACGCGTTGATAAACATTTTAATTTTAATTTTAATTGATACATTTTTGAGGCGGGAGATTTTATATGCTAGGCGGAAGTGCTGGAGAAAGAGTGTCTATCTAGGCAGGAGACTCCCGTCTAAGGCAGGAGAGTTAACAGCCCTGTACAAATCACCAAGCGTCCCCATTTTGTGGCTAGATCAGATGGGCTATCATATGTGTGCGAAAATCTTAAGATTCTCCAAGCTGACTCTTTGGCTTAATTTGGATATGGCAACGGACTGCCACACAGACGACCCTGGTTCGATTCCTGATGCCGGCACGGCAGGAACTTTCCCCTAATTTGACCAGTTTGTATTATTCCCAAAACATGTTCGATTTAATAAAACCAAAACTAACACCTATGCTGAAAACCTGGCAAAAAATTGTTCACATTCACCCAGAAGCTTATGGCAGCGTGTACCCTTATAGAATTGATACAGACAAGACATTTTAAGTGTTCAATGGATATATCAACTGATTGTGTGCCATGTAAAGGACAGGTTTATCATCCCATCATTGTTTGACAGGTCAGTGTAAAAAGGCTATTCTACAAAATGCAATAAAGTCAGTAGTTTTAGACAGCCCACAAATTAAAATATACATCAAATATACATCTATGATACATTTATTGAAGAAAAAAATCATAAAGAAATCAACAAACATACCCATAATAAAATAAAATAGATGAACATTAAAAATACAAATCATATTTGCTACATACATTTTTACTGTCATTTGTGAATCATGATGTGTGTTAATTCTGTCAGCCAGCATGCTTGTATTAGGCTTTTTAAGCCTGGCCCGAGCATTTTGCTTGTGTGTGTCTGTACGGACCGACCGTGTAAACAAACAAACAAACTGATTCAAAATTCCTTTTAAAAAACATTCCTTTTCTGTATGTCCATGATAACCTGACCCATCCCTTAATGTGGGTTCAGCGTGCTGTTCGCTCTTTGCACGGATCTGCCGTTTTCGAGGAAAGCCTCAAACTGGAACAGATTGAATGATTTAAGTGTTGCATCATTTCACAATGTCTCGCTGCATGACCAGTCATATTGTGCACAGAGAGTCAAAGCTATAGATTTTTTTAAAGAAAGTAGACTTTCTTGCAGATTTACATTTCTGATCATAAATCATAAATATATTCTGAGTTACAGAGCGATACGATTCCTAATTACTTCAGAATCATGGTTTAAAGAGTGAAAATGAACTATTTTTCACTCTAAATTCACTCTCAAACCATGATTAAGTAATTAGGAATTGTATCGCTCTGTAACTCAGAATATATTTATGATCATAAATGTAAATCTGCAAGAAAATCTACTTTCTAAAAAAATTATGAATAGAGGGTGCTCCCTGGAAAATATCACATAATATGCCATTAATTGAAAAGAAGATGAGTATCAATTGGAAGGGTTGGGCCATTTATTTGATTCAAAAAGGAAATCAGATTTTTTTTTTATCTGCTGTGAAATCAAATTTTATTAAGGGTTATGACTTCCTTATTTAAAGTTGAATGTTCAAAATAAGCACAAACATGCAAATGTGAATGTACAGTATCTATGATTGCATACGAACAAATGTCTATAAGGCGACAAAATTATTAAAAAAAACCCAATTGTTTTAGGGTCAATCATTTGGTGTTTTTTTTCTTTTCCAAAAAACATTTGGTAATTTTTCTAAATGAAAATTCCAAAACTCTCAATTAAAACAGCCAACAAACTGGGTGGATAAACCCTGAACAGAGTTGTGGCCATACTACAAAATGTCATTAACAATATGATCAATTATTAAAAAAAGGCTTAAAACCATCTGTGATGCAGCATATCAAATGGGGACTCTGCAGGTGAAGTCAATTTTAAGCTTTAAAATGACACCAGATTTTTCAAAATTGATCAAGACATTCAGATTTTACGAGTGAAAATGACTCCTAAATTCTTATTATTTTCTTTATTTTATCTGTTCATTTTCATCTAATTCTTGAAAAAAAACCACCCCACTGCCGTAAAGTCCACCTTTTGATGTGCTGCATCACATATAATAAACTCTCATTGAAATTAACATAAAGATTCATTATGGAATAATTTACAAACTTTTCAATGTTAAATGTTAACAAGAATATAATCATATTACTGTTATACTCATCAGTCAATAATACTGCTTAATCCAACTCTGAGCGATGATTTTAGGAGGAAAACCTATTAAAGAAGGTGTCCGGCAAGCACATCATTGTCCATTATATGTTAGAAAAGTAATTATCGAGCCTTAATCGCGTAATTATATTGAACAAAACATTATCATAAAAAAAGCAAAAAAAACTGGCATCTCTCAACATGCCATTTTAAAAAGTTTGCGGTGATTTAAAGCCGATTTCAATGACCTCAATGTTCTTGGTACTCAAATGTGCGCAAGTGCATTGTAACATATAATGGGCAATGTTGTGCTTGCCGGACACCTCCTGTAAGGGAAAACACTTTTTGGACTTCTAACCACAACATTTACAAAAGGAAATAAATCAGTCGAAAAAGTGGTCCAAGTTGGAATCGAACCATGGATCTCTGCATTGCAAAGCATGTCTCTCAACCACAAGACTAACGAGGGGTAAACTGTCCAGGACATGATTTTAATCCCTTTCAAACGTTACGGAATAAAGCAATACTACTAATGATCAGTCCACACAATATTATGAATAGAGCTGCGATACACATACATGATCGTCTACCCCGGGTTGACAGTCATGTGGGTATCTCCATTACTGCATATCTATAATATTCAAGAGATTGCATATCTATAATATTGTTATAACATGATCACAATTGAAGTTATGGCCTCTCTAACTAGTATAGACTTCTTTGTGGTGTTTATATAAAATAATTACATTGAACATAGTCTTAAAATCAACTGAAACAGAGAAGAGATACATTTGGTTTAAAAACAACAGAACAAAGATATATTTTGCTTGTTAAAAAATTATATTTACAAAAAAAGAGATTTTATTGATAAGCGGTATTAAGAAGATATGTGAAATATAAAATATCTGAACGAAAAATCATAATAATGAGTTGGTGGAATGCTTTGTTTTTTATAAAAATGAAATACAAACATGAAATGCATTGACTACAACCAAGATAAATATCAATAAGTTTGTTAAATGGGGCATAAATTCTGCTGGGATCAAAGAAGATTTTTAAGACAGCACCACCTCCCGATACATGTCATGTGTAATAGAAAGCCACGATATCAAAATCTCAGGGTTACAAAGGTCACTGATATATCGATCGTATTGATATGAGTATCGATAAGGGGAAATCCAAATGCATCGTGGGGATAAAATCTTGAGTTGGTGCAATGCTTTGTGGGTAGGAAATTAACCTCTTCTTTGTGCTGGGACTGAGTGATATTACAGAAAAGGTTATGCCGATGATTACTTTAGAATGTTTGTCCATCTACGATGTGAGACTCTTAAACTACGATACAATGATCGTGTTATAAGTAGAGTTGTATCAACAAACATTACCATGTTTATTGCCTTGCTTATGTAAGATTCAATCACAAGTTATATTTCAAACATTTGTGTAATCGATGTTTGCTGGTCAAAAAAGGCGAACTGTACTCATCTCTTAAGACATGAGCATGGGCAATTAGATATACAACCCTGAGGGTGCCAGTCATATTTTCTTTAAATAGGGTGTTTTTAATCTCTTCTAAAAATAGAATAGGCAATAGCATTTTTTTTGTTGGAATTTACCATGTTTCAGACATGCAAAGGTAAATATTGATAAATCAAGTAAAAAGTATCCTAAAAAAATATGACTTTTAAGAATCATAACTTGTTATAGATAAATGGAAGCTTTAAAACTGAATCAATTTTGAAACTACAAGTGGTTAATCAACAGATGTTTACACATGGAGGCGATGATACCCCTCCTGTTTTATGGGCGGAAGGACCTGTCAAGTAGGGTCGGTCTGGCGGGCGGGCGTTTTTTGTTTTGTTTTAAACCTAAAATGTCACCAAAATCGAGAAATAAAAAAATAGAAGACATTTTTTCGACATATTTTCAGCCAAAAACCGGCTGATTTTACATGATTTGAGAAAAAAGTATCTAACATTTTTTTTTAAAAATCTTGTAAAAATGCAAAAAGTGGGTCGGTCAGGGTCTTCCTCGCCTTAACATGGGGTATTATTTGTGCTGGAAAACCCTAAATATGTGTTTCATAAATTCTTGTAAAAAGTGAACAGAAATGAGTTGTATTATAATTGGATTTATAACGGAATGAACAAATTTGAACAGCATGGGCATTGTTCGTTCAATTTGCAATCAGATTATAAGACCGAAAACCCCAGTCTTGGCTGCATTGATCAACTGAAGCATCCCCAATCCTCATCTTTACTATATCGACCGGTGAGTTGTTGCTACCAGTTAATCAATAATCTGCCTATTGCTACACCAAGGCTGTGCGTAGAAGAACCAAATGCTAAATGACCTGGGCAACAGTCCACCACATATCCAACTGAGCTGAACTTAGGGGCAAGTCTGCAAAAACATAACATAACAGCTCGCCTGGGCGTGGCCGGAGATATACTGGGTAAGCATGCGCTACCGGCACATGGTGAGAGTAGTATTAATTATTTAGCATTCAGGGCCGTATGGGTTAACACATTTTTTACTTGAGTTTTATATTATTTAAAAAAATAAAAATAAAATGTATGAAATTAACCATAATTTTCAAGAAAAAACAAACCATGCCCAAATAATGTTTGCCTATATAGAACAAATTTTTCCTCTTCTGTTGCCTTAACCCTAATAACCTTACTGACTACTACAAAGTACCACGGCCAACCCTATCTCCGAGCGCATGTAAGGATGGTTTTCGATGATGTAATCAACCGAGCCTATATAGTGAGCGCAGTATAATGTGCGAAAAGTAGCTGAGAGCCATGGCTTGCCTAAGGGTTCCGTGGTTTCGGGTCCGAAGGGTCCCTTTGATCCCTGGTCGGGTCGTGGCGATTTATTTGTTTTTTCTTCCAAAATTGCGATATCGATTATAAACCTCGTTTGGTGGTTAGGGTTAATGCCAAAATGTTGACACAGTATTCAATAAGGCAAAAAAGGCCAGATAATTTGTCAATTACTGGCTGTATATTTGAAGCTGAATATGGCCAGCCGCTCCTATTTCTTTCGAAAAGGCTTATAAAAGGCTAACAATAATTCCTCTAGTGTGCCTCAAGATTTGAAGCTGAAACTTTTGAAACTCTATTTTTCACTTTTATTTAAAAATTGGAAAAGATTTTCCTTTTTGCCAATATTTCTAAGAAATTCATAATTTTCAAAAATATTTTCATCTTTAGAAAACATTAAATGGCACTTTATTATTTACAGTTGAAAATTAATTTTGAAGGTAATCATTCTTTTTGATACTTTTGTCTAATTTGACCTTAATTTTGAAATAAGAATAAGGCGACAAAATAAAGAAACACTGTTGTACGGACAAACGGACCTCTCAGGTCAGATGGTCAGGCTTCCTTTTCCTCTTATTTTCTCTTGGAAAATAACTGTAAAAATCACAAACAATCCGTCAAAATGTTAACAAATCTGTCAACAATTTTGAAAAGCAAAAAAAATATTTTGGGTCGTTATTTATTTGCACGTGAATTTTTTTCCACTGATTTCTAAAAAACGGGGTCAGTCGGGCCCGTACAACAGGTATTTTTTTCTCTCCACCTAACAGTTATCAAATTCACATTGTTTGAAAGTTTTTGGACCTGGACGAGGAAACATTTTTTTCCCCAGCCTTACTGCCAAAATTCAGATGCTGTATTCAACACCGCGAACGCAGCAGCACCGATCCCTGCAGATAAAGCCCATACGGCTACTTTGACGATACGACTCGTTTGTTTGGGAACGACGGCGGGATTAGCTGCTCCGTTTGCGCCGGTAAGCTTGAGTTGTCTCAGCACAGAGTCTGGGCGCTGATTGAAGGTCGTGAGTTCAAATTGAGGATGAGATGACATACTGTGGCTGAAAAAGAAATGTGAAAAAGGGGAAGGCTAATTATCATATCATAATTTAAATGAAATATATTGGAGAATAGAGCCAAGTCAGAATTAGTTCACTTTACGTCCCACATCAAGTCTCTGAATATAATGCATCATTTGGTTAATATGACACATTATTTGACCGTGTAGTTGATGCATGGGATTTAAAGTAAACTTTATCCAAAAATACTATTAATCAATTAGGCAATAATCAATTAGACATGACAGATGACCTCCCAATAAAAATGTTATCGAGAAGCTAGCAAGATGATTCTAAATTAAACTTTCGTTTTCAATTTGTGATAATTATCTGGAATTTTCATATGTTGCTACACGTTTCATCGGAAGATTAATGACTTGAACCGATGGTTTTGACATATTAAAATGTGTGCAACATGTACATAGTGTGATGTACATCACATGTGTGCCACATGTACATCACACATGTGCCACATGTACATCACACATGTGCCACATGTACATCACACATGTGCCACATGTATATCAAACGTGTGCCACATATACATCACACATGTGCCATTATTATTATTATTTTTATTATTATACAAGGCATTTATATAGCGCTCTTACACAATGAGGTACCACAGCGCTTTACAGAATAAAATACATATAGAATTAAATAAAAGGTAAAAATACATACTTGGTAAAAGGAAAAGTACATACTTGGTAAAAGGTAAAAATACATATAAAATAGAACATGTGAACATGTACATCACATGTTTGCCACATGTACATCACACGTGTGCCACATGTACATCACACATGTGCCACATGTACATCACATGCAAGTTACATGTACATCACATCTAAGTCACATGTTCAATCGTACATCACCTACCTCCTTTGATAATGTAACTTGGCTTCTTTTGCCATCACAGATGGTGGATATTGCACAAACAAATCACCGGCTTTGGTAACGAGCTGTTCCATAGGTAGTAAATCTTCTGGGATTTTGGATAGTAAACTATGTATATATGGCATGTCGCATTCTTCTGCTAAAACCTCTTTCTCTCGATATAAAACTATCTGTAAAGACGCAAGATTAAAAAAATAATATGATTACACTCCCCAAATAAAACAATATTTGATAACCAAAATGAGTAGGGCACAGAAATATCTCAAACAAATTGGTCTAATATGACGTCCTTCATTCATGTATGAGTACTAGTAACCCGCAGCAAAATCTGTATAGTCATCACACAAACTTGTTAAAGATAAGGCGTAATTCTTTAATGGAAACACAAATGATTAATTCTAAATGTGTACTCGAAATGGGTAAAGATTTCTTAAAAATAGAAATAAATTCTTCTGTAAATCATGCAAAATCTCAGAGAAAATGTCACACCCAAATAACACAAAGGTTCCTGACCTGGTTCATTTATGTTTAGCTTCCAAATCAATAATTGGTTCCAAAATCTAATATATACATTAAGTGTGCAAATTTCTTGCCTGTAATTTGAAAACCTCAATCATAAAAAAGTGTATACGTTTTAATTAACAGGCCTAGTGAAGAATGTTTTTTGTAGCGAATCCATTTTTATGAGATATCATTGCATAGTGTGTGATTCGCAATGTGGGTAATGAATCACACCTAATCATGCCTGTATGTTTTCAATAGCACACAGTGAACAATATAAATCAATCCCATAAAAATGGATTTACTACAACACTTTAAAAAGTATCCACTCAATTTTTACGAATATGGTGTCAAATTATGGGGGGAAATGTATTTGCCTAATGTATACTTCCAATTGGTGGTACCTAATTGAATTTGAATTGGCCGACATGAAAGCACCTGGTTCTGAACTTTTGTATAAAACATAAACATATTAGAGGCGGATGTTCCGATCAAATTAGCTTCTTTTTTATAGGCTAAAATGCAGTGAATTAGTGCCAAAGGTGGTTAACCACTCGGCCAGTTTGTGTACTACTCAATGAGCAAATTTCATGTCACCTTGTGCTTCTAAAATGAGAACCATTTGAGTTATGCAACTCAAACTTTGGGATACAACTATTTTAAGGATGACCTTTCATGTAGAATAGAAAACACCAAGTTGAAAATCGGGCCAGAAATCGGAACACCTACCTTTAAACTTAACATTTGTCATATGTACATCTTATGTTTGTTATCAGGGTTGTAGCCAGAGCATTTTGAGTGCCGGGCTCAATATTTCGCTATTTGGGCTCAATATTGCGCTTTTTGGATACATAATTATCGCGGCTCAGGGACCGGGATGTTTTTAGGCTTTTTTAATGCACTTTGAGGGTTCCTGCCACATAATTTCTTGTTTTATGAGGCAGTTTAATGATTTTATCCACAAATTGTAAAAACAAAAATTAATTTTTTAATTTTTTTTTAGAGTGCCGGGCGGCCAGCACAATTTCGGGCCCAGTGCCGGGTGGGCTAGCCCAGTGGCGGGTGGGCCCGCCCGGCGTAGCTACAACCCTGTTTGTTATGTAAAAGCATATACACATCCCATGCAAGTTCTACCTCCTCACTCATAACATAGCTAATATAAATGTCAGCCTCATGGCATTTGTCATGATTATAGCTCTGAATCATAGCTACACATTTATAGAAAATCATTGATATCTGTTTCAGTTTTGTTGTGATGCTGTCAAAGCCAGAGTGAGATTTTGGACAGCGGAAACGAAAAATTACCTTCAAAATAAATACATGTGTTTCAGGTTTTTTTTCTTCTCGTATTGTATGGTTTAGATGTAAGAACACAATTTAAATACTGAAAATGGAAAACAATCAAT
The DNA here is from genome assembly GCA_035610835.1 of Ophiura sarsii. NCBI lineage: Eukaryota > Metazoa > Echinodermata > Ophiuroidea > Amphilepidida > Ophiuridae > Ophiura > Ophiura sarsii. The sequence goes on from CM069444.1 coordinate 59,883,553, forward strand.
GATATCTGAATATATTACATTTTCGTTTTTGTAAAGATAAGATTGTAAGCAATATAAACTCTTGTACGCTTGCAAATAGTGAAATATCAACTCGAATGCATGCTATTCATTTGGCACACTGAAATACTGCGAATCAGTCAAATTGTCATTGTTACAAGTCAAGCCACAGTGATGCCTCGTATGTTAAATATTTAACATGAAAGTCACTTTATGAGTTTTTCTTATGTACAACCTTCAGAATAGTCAATCAGGTAGTCAATGGTATAAAATGATCTCTTTGAGTGACTTGTAATCTCTCCATTTAGTTCTGTATATTGAAGATCTCTTAATGCTTATGAAAATAAAATATGACCTTTGCAGGCTCTTTAGGGGAGGGGTAAACTTAATGGTTGTCCCAATCTGGTTCTGGCGAATCAGAGGGCATATTGTTTTCTAAGAAATCAGTAACCTTTATTGTTTATAATATGTAAAAGAGATATCTGACATTTGGAACGGTTATAATTGACCGATAGGTACGTATTGTCTCTTAGAATTAGGTACATGAATAGCACTTAGGCGACATTTGGCTGTTTTTCATCCGTTTCCGTCGCACTAAATGGACGTTTGGTTTTCACTGCATATCCAGAACACTACAACCAGTACTCAGACCAATTTACTATGTAATTGTAGCTGAGATTTAAAGCAACAATTGTGGAATATTTCATACGACCGAGTTATATAGCAAAGTTAGGAGGTAGAACTTATTGAATGACCCTCGTATATCTGATCATATGTATACTTACTGCAGCTGCTAAATAGACAGGCATGAGTGGATGACAGGCCAGGAAGAAATCATACAGCCTGACAACACTACGGAAATCATTCAGTACATGACCATACCAGGTAATTAGCCATGCTAAGGCAAATACTGTACCAACTTCAGACCTGAAAGTTAGAACAAATATATATTGTCATTCAATCTTGAAGGAGAGAAAGTTTACAGGGTGATGAAAAGGAAGATTGATCCATTAACCCTTACTCTAGTACACCACACGGCAACAGATTTCTTTTCCGACCCCCAAAATCCCCCCCCTGGGATTTGAACGATGGACCTCCAGCACCAGGGCCCAGATCCTAGCCACTACACCAAGGCTGTCAGGCGACACTTGGTGAGTAAATTCGCCTCGTTATATAGCCTGGGTCCATTTTGTAGCCCAAAAACCTGCATGCCGGGTTATAAAAACTTTTTTTTCCGCCCAGTTGCCGTGTTGTGTAGTAGAGTTAGGGTTAAAGAAGCAGCATTCTTATAATTGATATGCTTTGATCAATTTCAAAAATTCTTTTTTTGAATTGAGGCTAAATAAATTATCTTTCTAAACACTGTTTTTGATTTTAAATGAACAGGTCTGATATTCTCTTGACTCCTTTCACAACAAAGTGCCTGTTATTTGCGACTCACTCTGTATGTACATAATGAGCGAAATTGCTGCAGTGGTGAAATAAGGGGGGGGGGGCCTAAAAGGAATCAACATGAAATAAAATCATAATATCACTTTTTTCCCTCAAGTGGGAAAATATAAACCAGTGATTTTGTCCCAATTACAAGTGACCTGTATTTCGCCCCTGATTACTGAATTCTAGAGAAATTCATTGTGCACAAATGTTTTCTATTTGCATAATATACTAGTACTTCACTACTAAGGCAACAACAAAAAAATGGTTCGTCTCAAATGACCCAAGCGCATTCCCAAAACCGCCCGCGTTTACTCCATAGAATGTCAGATTTTTTTTTCTTTCAATTTTTTCTTTTTCTTCTTCCATTTCTAAATTTTTGTTTGTCAAAAGTCAAACTTTTTTCACTTTTGATAAAATAAAAAAATACTGATTTATTCACTCTTCAAAACTTGATTTATTCCCAAATGCAGGCTTTTTGTGCATGTGGCATATATTTGAGGAGGCCTTGTACTTGCAAAGAAACTTGTATTTGTGCTTTTATACTTGGCCAAACAATTAATCTGAATTGAAAAAAATCAATAAAAAAATCCGCAGACCGCATTGGATTTTCAGTCTCTCATGTCATTTGAGACAACCCTTTTTTTGTTGGCCTAAAGCTGTAAAGTAACCCAAACTTACCTTTGCATAAAATCATGTAATCCTGGGTTAGCTTTTCTAATGATTGGAAACAGATAGTTAAGCATATGTTTGGTGCGATCCATAGTGGAGTCCATGAAATCTCTGTATAAATATATCAAAATATGTGTGTCAGTTGAAAAGAATGTTAGTAATATGACCAGAATGTTTTCATCTGTGATGTTTGACTACACATTTCAGAACAGAAAAGGTTAGCAAATTTGTCAAAAACAATGGATAGTCATGCGCCTAAATGAAGAACTGATTCATGTGTTCAAATTGAGACGAGAGGCTGGGGGCGGGGTATTAACTGATTGACAAACACAAACAATTTTGACGATGACCCAAAATGACCGTCTACACAAAGTTCTTTTTCTCTATATCTTTGAGACATAATAATAATAATAATTAGTATTTATATAGCGCCTTTCCAAATTGATCAAAGCGCTGTAATTTCGCTGCTGGTAAAAAATCAGAATCAGGTCACATCAACTAGGGTGCTGCCAATTTCTAGCGCAAACCTATCCGCACTTAGATTGTAACATCCACCATTTTTCAATGCAGCTCCCCAAATACCATTGGGTCAAAGAAGTTTTTGATAACCGAAACAACTAATCACAGATTTTGAAAGCAGGAGGAAACCGGAGATCCCTGAGAAAACCTGCGAGAGCGTGTATGGATCGTGATAAACCAAATGCACATAAAGCCCGACCGAGCAGATTTCGAACCCGGGATTCATCGGTGCAAAGCGAGGGTATCTACTGCTACGCCAACACGCTCTCCCATGCAGATTCAGAAACTGTGTGATGCCATCTCTGAAACCTTGCCATCTCTGAAACCTTGAGCATTTTGAGAAATCCAAGATGGCCGCCGACTTTCCAAAATGGCCACCGTGGCTATGAATTTAATCATATATACAGCTATTTCTAAGCCACATCTAAGCTTTCTGCATAACTAAATCAGTAGGTCTCAAAGATATAGAAAAAAAACCAAAACAATGTGTGGATGGTAGTTTTTGGTTTTCAGCTCAGGCCCCAGAATAGAGGTATGTAAATAACATACCTTAAATGATGTGTTGAAAGCTGATCGACTAATGCAAAGGATAAATCTTTGCCCACCACAAGTAAAAAAGTAACAACTATGTCATGATAGCCCTGTAATATAAAATAATAAATGAGATTATATTAATGAATATATTTTGAGTTCAATTAATTCTTAAAATCCTGAGCACCATGAAACCACATTTAAAAATAGGGATTTATATTTCCGTGTATTTTACTACACCTACACGTTCATTTTTATGGTTCGTGTCACATGTACACAATTCAAGCCGGGAAATTGCAAAAAATATCACAATCGCCGTTTAAACGAAGAAAAAAAAACGGAATAGAAACACCATTGTAATTTGGCAAAATGGCGGCCGCCGGTAGTGCGGCGATCGCTATCGTCATTTTTTAACTATTAGCTTTACCATATTCAGAAACCTTTCTCAACTTTTAAAGTCTATCTCAAGAATTACTGAACTAATACTATGTGTAAAGCATGTTTGTACTTATTTTAATGCAATTCTCATGGGGATTCCAAATATGGTGATGAAATTCAATAATTTTAACATTTTTGAAACATTTTGTGAAATTTTGGAACTGTAGTCTGCAGACGCCTGACGCGTGGAAAGTGTTAAGGGCTTTATGTACTTACTTGATAATAATGTAATTGAGGTGAATGTCTCATGAGTACTCTGACTATGACATCTACTAATTGTGTTTGTAAAACTTCTCTTTGCTGGTCACTCATGCCTATGAAGGATAAACAATATAACAGTCATTAAAAACCCATGCAATATACCCATGAGTAATCTAATGACGACATCTACCATAACTGTGATTGCAAAATGTTTCTCGTGTTGGTAAAGACTTCCATTTGCTGGTCACTCATATACAGTACGATAAACAGTATGATAAGTCAGAAGAAACCCATGTGATACCAATTAGAAATCCGTCTACTAATTGGGATTATATAACCTTTACATACATACATACATAATCTTTATTTTTTCACGATACATAGGTCAACTTTACAGCTGTTTTTCACTGAGGCCATGATAAAGTCAATATAATTAACATTTTATATAATAACTCTAAAATTACATAATATAACATATTTCTTTAATCTTATAGTATACAGTGTAATAAAACAAGATTACAAAAATTGAATTTTAAGATATCGAAAATTACAACTGACACATTCGTTTAAGACGGTTGATAAATATACTAATATTGGGGGAGACTTGTATATTTTTGTCAAGTTTGTTCCATTCAATGGCACCCCTATAAGAAAAACTGCGTTTTTTATAATTTGTTTTAGGTTTAGGAATAATAGCATTAAACTAGTGATAAATATACTAATATTGGGGGAGACTTGTATATTTTTGTCAAGTTTGTTCCATTCAATGGCACCCCTATAAGAAAAACTGCGTTTTTTATAATTTGTTTTAGGTTTAGGAATAATAGCATTAAACTTACTTCTGCGTAAATTGTAATTAATTACGTCATTATACAAAAGTAAATCATTCAAATACGATGGTGCAATATCATTGAGTATTTTATAAGACAAAATATTACAGTTGTATGTCTGTCTACTATCGAGTGGTAACCATTTAAGTTTATTAAGAACTTCAAGACTAGGTGTATCCCAAGCTACTCCACAAATAATACGAGCAGACCTGTTTTGAATAATTTGAAGACGAGATGCTGAAGTTAAGCCACAATTTCCCCATACAATATTACAATACTGTAGATGAGGAAGTACTATGGCGCTGAATACAGTTTTAAGAATATCATGTGAAAGAAAAGGCTTCGCTCGTTTTAACATGTGTAGACCCCTCTTTTGATGTTCAGACATCTCTATAATTTAAGGAATATAATACATCATAAGAAACCCATGCGATACCTAATGATACCCATGTAACGACCATGAGTGATACCCATGTGACGAACATGATTGACACCATGTGATGACCATGAGTGATACCCATGTGACGAACATGATTGACACCATGTGATGACCATGAGTGATACCCATGTGACGAACATGATTGACACCATGTAACGACCATGAGTGATACCCATGTTACGACCATGAGTGACATCCATGTGATGACCATAAATGATACCCATGTGACAACCATGAGTGATACTCATGTGACAACCATGAGTGATACTCATGTGATGACCATGAGTGATACCCATGTGACAACCATGAGTGATACCCATGTGACAACCATGAGTGATACCAATGTGACTACCATGAGTGATACCCAGGCGACCATGAGTGATACCCATGTGACAACCATGAGTTATACCCATGTGACAACTATGTGACAACCATTAGTGATACCCATGTGACGACCATGAGTGATACCCATGTGACGACCATGAGTGATACCCAGACGACCATGAGTGATACCCAGACAACCATGAGTGATACACAGGCGACCATGAGTGATACACATGTGACATCCATGAGTGATACCCATGTGACAACCATGATGAGTGAAACCATGATGTGTGAAACCCATGTGACAACCATGATGATACCCAGGCGACCATGAGTGATAGCCATGTGACAACCAAGAGTGATACCCATGTGACAACCATGAGTTATACCCATGTGACAACCATGAGTAATACCCATGTGACGACCATGAGTGATACCCATGTAACGACCATGAGTGATACCCAGACGACCATGAGTGATATCCAGGCGACCATGAGCGATACACATGTGACATCCATGAGTGATACCCATGTGAGCAACCATGATGAGTGATACCCATGTGAGCAACCATGATGAGTGAAACCCTTGTGACAACCATGATGATTGATACCCATGTGACAACCATGAGTGATATCCATGTGACAACCATGAGTGATACCCATATGAAAACCATGAGTGATACCCATGTGACAACCATGAGTGATACCCATGTGACAACCATGAGTGATACCCATGTGACAACCATGAGTGATACCCATGTGACGACCATGAGTGATACCCAGACGACCATGAGTGATACCCAGGCGACCATGAGTGATACACATGTGACAACCATGATGAGTGATACCCATGTGATGACCATGAGTGATACCCATGTGACAATCATGAGTGATACCCATGTGACAACCATGATGAGTGATACCCATGTGATGACCATGATTGATACCCATGAATCTATTGATGCCAGACTCACCTTTTGGAAATCTTTTGAGTGATCTATTGACATCTAAGACAACTTGTTCATGATCTCTGTGATCTTCGATGTTACCCCCTGAAAGATAAAAAAATACAGATGTCACACATGTAAGCACCAACTATGACAGAAAACAAAGTATTATGTTTCATGGGTTTTATGTACATATACAGTGTTGCACAGTATTTCTTATAATAATGTATAACAGATTACCAGCCTTTTAATTTTTTTTTGATGGACATATTAGATAGATCCCTACTTCCCTCTACAGGGTGCATCAAAAAAATTAGGACTCTGTTTCATGACGGTATTATAACACTTGTTATAATCATTGGACCATGACCAATTTAGTCTCAATGTAAAGCCCAATTGATTATTATGATATCCTGCAAATATGAGATCAATCTGATGAAAAATAAGAAAACTAGCATACTTTGCGTAAACCATCTTCATGTACAGACCAGTAAATAACATGGTTTACGTTTCAATACGTTATAATAATCATAAACATAGTAAATAATCTATCAGACCCCTCCTGTCAGTCTTCAAGAAGTAGAGAATCGCATCAGGCCAGAGGTGATAGCACTATGTCTCAACCGAGGAATGGTTCGCAGAGCAGTGGCACAAATGCTAGATAGAGCAAATATCTGTATTCAACGTAATGGTATGTCGCAGGACGGCTATGATTGCCTGAAATGTGCATTCCTACTGGAACTTTCTCAGAAAGAACACTTAACAACATTTAACACAGACATTGTTTATCTGACACATTAATTAATGTCGCAGCAGCTTCGTCTTCAAAAGAGAGACTTCTCTACTTTTTAGGTTGTCAAAAACATGAATTATGTATGCAAGAACATTGATGTGCAATCGAGCTATTATTAATATGAAATATTATTTGACACATGCAATTATGGATCATTGATCTTAACTTTCTTATTTTGTCACTCAATGAAACATCCACAGTGGTTTCGAGAACTGTTTAACAAGATTTTTTTAATATGCATGCATCTGATTTGTGAATTATTTAGCCAGTATTGATTTGTGCCAGAGTTTAATGGATTACCAAAGTAATCTTTGCTATTGACTTCTTTTTCATCTGATTGATCTCATATTTGTAGGATATCATAATAATTAATTGGGCTTAACATTGAGACTAAATTGGTCATGGTCCAATGATTATTCAGGTATTACACCGTCATGAAACAGAGTCCTATTTTTTTGGATGCACTCTGTATTTGGCGGCTATCTTTGAAAATGGCAGACCAAACCGTGGGACTGTGGAGATAACATGACAAAAAAGTGTGCAACTACTCATGGAATTAGCATGCACATTTGTGCCCAGCAAACACAGAACCCCCACCCTCATGATTGGTCCAATTTCAATTCGTTGAAAGATCGTCACGCTGCGTCGTGGGAGGTAAATGGCGTATCCCACACAGCTTCACAAGATGTACAACGCTGCATGAAACCACCGGCGCACTGTGGAGTGATGAATTATAGCTCATGTTGATTAATCAGTTTATCAGCGCACACTTTTGGAACTGTTTGTTTCTCAGTCTATGCAAATGAGCGCCCTCACATGTGAAGACAGGAAGGATTCAGTCTAGGAACTCTGCTCCTGTAAAATACAGGATCGCCTAACCTTCAGGCCCCCCCCCCCCCCCAATTTTTTTGTTGTTGTTTGGTTGTCCTCCAGAGCTCTCAGCGAGGAAGGGGCGGCAGCAGGGTTTTCTGCTTTCTTTTTTCCCCTCTTATACCAGTGGAAGCCAAGTTCAGCCAACAAGAAGTTAAAATCACACAAAGAGCCGCACATATGTTATTAATAATACTTTGAAACCAATAACAACGAAATGCAACCAACAATTTTTTTTCAATATTTACACTGAAATCCTCTCAGACTATTAAAACTCACAAGTACAAGTGGGTAGAGGTAATATTGTCCTGTTTCCAGAAGATTTCCCACACAAAAATCAAGAATTTGATTTTTTTTTAAAATTTAATTTAAAAAAAAAAGGGGGGGGGGGGGGGGAAAGAGTCGGGACCAGGGAAGATTTTTTTTGTTGGCCTAATTTAGGTCATGGCAAGCAACCTACCTGATTTGGATGGAATGTGATATATATTGACATTGAGTAATTTAGGCCACGCCTTTCTTCTTAACTCATCAGTAAGTAGTCCTCCTTTGCTTATCGCTAATTTACGTAAAGCTGCAACATCTACAGGGTCAGTTTGGAGGGCTAGATGTATAGCTGCTAGTTTCATCTTTCGGGATGATTCAAAATCTAAAAATAAGAAGAGAAATTGAATAATAAACACTCAGTGGAGTATGGATGTTCAAATAAAATATCTGAATCTGTACTCTTTTAAAAATAGGATTTGATTGAACATTAACAGACCTAAATCTGAAACAATCTCATCAAAAAAAAGCTTCAAATGTTCAAAAAGGCTGAAAACGGTAAGTAGCCCATACTGGACTGAAGACATGCAACCGTGTAAATCAGAGCAAAAGATAAAAATAATTAATTTATCAATTAAAAAAGCTTAAATCAGCTTAAATCAATACTAATTTATCTATTTACTTGTCCTTAAAATTCCAGAGTTTAAGAGCTACCTTTATATTTAGACATTTTGGTTGTGTGAGCATGGGTCATACCTAATCCTTCTGTACCAAAATAAAAATGAGATCATTTTTCAAATGTTTACATATTGTTCTGTCTCTTATATTATAATTTAGTATCTTGACTGTATTTTCTGTGAAAAACCATCACACAACTTTACTAAATCATTATGGGAATACATTTAAAGGATTTTTTTCAACATATTTGTTTTGATTTTCATCATAAAGCATTCCATACTACTGTAAGTGTTCACTGGTATACATACATTAGACAATAAAAGCGTATTTAGAAAACAAAATCACAGATAGAGGGCATTCTGTTCCATGAAAAAAATTGCGTAATAATTGATATGCCTTGAAAATGTAAATGACCCAACTGAAAACATCTGATTGAGTATCCTGAAAACATCAATCCAATGTGTAGGCCTATAATACTCATTATACTCATTTACCAATTGATTCCATACCTGTATTTGGTGAATTTGCTGACGGTGAATTTGCTGTCGGTGAATTTGCTGATGGTGAATAAGTCTTGGGTGAATCTGTCGGTGTCGATGGCGATGTACTGAGACTATTGGGTCTACTACGTATCCCATGTTGCCTGTGCCGCTTACGTGTACTCATACAGATAGGTGTTTATCCTGGATTCCTGTGTGTATAGAATCAGGGATGTAAAATGGGTGATTTTAGTCCAGCTGCAGCCCTGAACATAATCAACATTGATATTTATGTTACAGATTTCACCTTTTATTACAAAGTTCAGACAATTAAGACCTTCAGAGAATCCCGCGAAGTATCTCATAAAGTAAAATTCCCGGCCTATGTTTGCCTGATGGGGAAAGGATCATTGTTATAGGCCAAAAATAAAAAGTTGTTTGGTTTGCCCTCAGTGTGCAACATTTTGGAGGGCTTATTTTTTTTGTTTAGGTTTTTAAAAAAAAAATTAAGGGGGTGATGGCATTTTTTAATATGATTTTTTAAAATACAAATATCAATGCTGTCAATCGCTAAGCCCCGGAAGAAAACATAATTGTTTTTGGTAAAAAACGTACGCACTTTTAATAAGCAAAAGCGAGATATATACTGAGATTTTACAAGATTCACCCAAAATCCCGAGAAAAACGCACTAAAATCGTCAATAGCGAGAGAACACCACAAATCTATATCTGGGAGCATTTGGTTCATTCTGTCCACGAGGGCCTACGGAACTCGCAAAAAGTTCCCGCCGATTTGCCCAGGGGAGTTCCATGATCTGTACTGTATGTCGGTGTTGATGGCGATGTACTGAGACTATTGGGTCTACTACGTATCCCATGTTGTCTGTGCCTCTTACGTGTACTCATACAGATAGGTGTTTATTCTGGATTCCTGTGTATAGAATCAGGGATGTAAGGCCAAACAAAGAAGGTCTGTCTCAGAAGCCCGCCTGCATTAGTATGTGAAATGAGCTACGGCGCGTAGGTCTATGCGCTGAGGGCTAAAAAACTTTTTTTTTTTTTTTTTCTTCTTTTTTTTTAGAATTTCTTTTGGATTTTTTATTTTTATTTTTTAAAAAGGTTAAAAAAAAATTTCAGTAAGCTTGGATTAGCAAATAAAAAAGAAATAGAAAAAAAAAAAGAAATAGCAAAAAAAAAAGAAGAAATAAATCACACAGCACAAATGTTTCTGAGACAGACCATCTTCTTTTGTTTGGCCTAAATGGGTGATTTTAGTCCAGCCCTGAACATAATCAACATTGATACATATTTAACCCGAGGTCTGGTGAGGCACAACTGGGTTTAACTGTACAAAATATAGATTTAAAACCAATGTGTTCCATGACAGTTGTACAGTATGCGAAATCCAGGTGATGAGATTATAATGCAAATAATTATTTTGTATTGGGCACATGGCTCAAAATATGCTAAACCGTTATATTACACCTGAGGTACTTCATGAATGTGTTTTTAAGATATGGAATGTTGAATAAAAATGTTTGCTAATTGTTAACACTAATTTAACTAATGAATACATAGTATGCACAATTTGAGTTTATTTTGTTGCTCTCAAATGAAGAAAAATTGAAAAGAAGACCTGAAAACTCCACTTTTTTCAACACATATTCTAACACGATTGGACTTCACTTTTTCAACAGGTTATATTTTTTTCCAACTAAAGAGAATTGCATTGTATGTTAGTCAAGAGAAAACCCATAAAATTAAAAATTCAAATTAAATAAAAGACCCTTGAGTCAATTTTAAGTATAACAAATTGAAATTGAAAATGACCCTTGCCGATGTTTATGTCCGTCAAACTGTTTTTTGATCTAGTAGGCCATCAATTTGTTCCTAAACACTGAATAAATAACACTAATGAGTACCCATAGCAAAATATAGCCATTTACCCGGAGAGCTCCCGGTATTTTCACATGCAAATTAGGTCCCCAGAACCAGTGGTTCCGGGGACTGCTCCCCGAAACTGATGGTTCCGGGGACTGCTCCCCGAAACTGATGGTTCCGGGGACTGCTCCCCGAAGCTGATGGTTCCGGGGACTGCTCCCCGAAACTGATGGTTCCGGGGACTGCTCCCCGAAAGAGGTTGTTTCGGGGAACTGAGTTTCGGGAGCTCTCCGGGAGAGGTTTCGGGAGCTCTCCGGGAGAGCTCCTGAAGCTCTCCCAGTATTTTCACATGCAAATTAGGTAGTCCCCAGAAAGCCCATTCCGGGAATTATGGGTTTCAGGAGCTCTCCGGGAGAGCTCCTGAAGCTCTCCCAGTATTGGCATGCATATTTATGTAAATTAGGTAGTCCCCGAAACGGGTGGTTCCGGGGAACTCTTCCCAAAGGTCATTGACATTTCATTGGTACGTTTTAGCAGGGCGTTTTAGCCTTTAGGAATTATTGATGACCGATTGAGATGATGGCTATATACAACTAATGTTCCAACAAAGTAAAGCTTATATAATTGTATTACAAAAGTATATGATGCTTTTATTTAAAATTGTCAACATATGCTTACCATATATATGCATAAAGCTTTGCTCTTCTTAACAACAAATTCAATTTGTGTTTCAATAAAGGTTCTGAATTCTGCTCTATGTGTAGATCAATTGCCATTTAAGTATAAGTGAGCCTCTTCATTCTCCACACTTCTTGGTTTTCCTGCTGTTCCTAAATCAGTTGCTGTCATTCTAAGTATTATCTAGATATAGAAAATCACTTTTGAGGTGTGCTTCATCCATATTCAACTGTATTTTCTTGTCATTTTACTGGTCATTTGCAGACAGTTACGGTGTGCATGTGCTTCAAATACTAGTAGTAGCTGTTGTTCATGCACTGGTTGGTTCCCTAGGTATTCATACACACAGAGAGACAGTGCATAGTTGCTCATTGGAGCATAGGGCACAGGGAACCTGGTTGTTAAGGACATCTTCCCCGCTAACGGGGACTCTTCCCCGCTAACGGGGACTTATGCAACACTTTCATAACAAGTTCCCCGCTAGTGGGGACTAGATCCTCTATCCACTTCCCCGCTAGCGGAGGAACATTTGCTTGCTAATAGGACTTCTCCGTTAGCGGGGACCAGTTCCCCGTTAGCGGGGACCAGTTCCCCGCTAGCGGAGCCTCATGTATGATTTACTTCTGCTTGTTATAGAGTGCTCCGCTAGCGGGGAATAGCTCCCTGTTACCGGGGAACTCCCCGCTTGTGGAGACTAGATCCCCGTACGTTCTCCAGTAGTGGGGACTATCGGAGAACACTTGAATTAAGTCCAAACAGGTTTCGGGAGAGCTCCCGGAGAGCTCCTGGAGCTCGCCCGAAACTAATAGTTTTTGCTATGGGTAAACCTGTAACAAATTACTTTACCTATGTATAATACATTCAATTTATAAGTGGCTTTTGAACATAAAGATTTAAAAAAATGCTTCACAATGTCCGTCAAACAATAACGTCCGCAAGATGGTGCTGTAATTCCTGCGTAGATACCTGGGGTAATATAGCTAAGTATGCAACATAACATAGCATTTAGTTACACTCAGCTTTGAACATAATCACTTTGTGAGGATAAGGCATTTTGATGGGCACAAATCTTGGTGAAGTGGTGTCTGTCAAACAAATATAACATTCTTGCACATGTTACTTTTTGACGGACACATTATATTAAAAATAAGGATGTTCACATCATGGCGATAGTTCAGGGTTGAATAATGTGTTATTAAATACCTGATATATTGCACCACAAATCAATCGTTTTTGATGTTTTGATTTTTTTTCAAGATTTGATTGAAATGATAATTGTTGGATATTGACATAGCAAAACTCACCTTGTTTAATGATGAGGATACCAAATACAATCTCACTCATCACATAGTCACAATTTTGACTGATTTGTTAATATTAAAAATGGATAAGATGAAGAATTTGATTTGGTATTCAAAAATTTAATTTGATATAAATAATTATTCAAGATGTTTAACTATAAAAGCATAAACAAAAAGATTAAATGTTAGTAATGTTTGGCCAAAAAAGACCCCCAAGCACACATCAACCCCTCCCTCACCACAAAATCCTTCCACCCCCACCCCACCACAAACCCACTCAACCCAAACCACAAACCTACTCCACATTCCCACAATGCCCCCTCCACATCCAAACCACCCCTACAACCTCCCCTCCCCACCACAAACCCCTCCCCCTCCCTTTCCCCACCACAAACCCCTCCCTTTCCCCACCACAAACCCCTCCCCTCCCATTCACAAACCCCTTCCCACCACAAACCCCCTCCCTTTCCCATCCCCACCACAAACCCCTCCCCTCACAGTCACATTCACAAAACCCCTCCCCCACCACAAAACCCCTCTCCTACCACAAACACCCTACCCACCCACGCCACCACAACCCCCTCCCATCACAATGATCTCCGGAGTGAGTCCAGGGGCGTACCGACCGGGGGGCAGGGGGGGCAAGTTGCCCCCCCCTGGTTCCAAATATCGGGACGCTAAATTCGTCGCACCGGGTCGCTAAAAATGCGCGTAAGGAAAAAAAATAGTGCCTAGGCCGAAAACACTGAGGATTGGGCATTATTTGTTGATTGTTGTGCTTTTTGGGCTGCGAAATGTTGTGACCGTGCGAAAATTTGTGACCGTGCGAAATTTTGTGACCGTGCGAAATTTTGTGACCGTGCGAAAATTTTTGACCCTACCCCCCCCCCCCCCCCCCCACTTCCCACTTACGTGAAATTCACGAGGTGACTGACTGGGAAAAAATTTGGGGCAACCTTTTACGAAAATTTACCATCGGGACGTCGACGACATTATATTTCTGCCACCCCTGGCTCACATGCCGCGGTACGCCCCTGGTGAGTGAGTCCTACCCTAACTAAACCCCCTGCCCTTCCCAACCCTACCACAAACCCCTCCCCCACCACAAAACCCCTCCCCCACCACAAACACCCTACCCACCCCACCCCTAGGACAACCCTCCCCACCCCTTGCATTTCAAACATGAAAAATAGTGAATTTATTACGCATTTTGTTTTGGTAGCCATATAATTTGCAATCGGTGGGACAATTTGGCCATCTGCTAGGACTGAATTAGAACAGTTGGTCGACTTTTTACTTATATAGGATATGAATACACTTGGATAAATCTTACTTACCAATATAACCAATTTCGGGCCACAAAATAATGACAAGCCGTTGACGTTATAATGAACTCTGATCTGCTGGTTCACTTGTGTGTGTTTACTTCGCAGCTTCCTTTTTGCGCACCCATCAATTAATGTCAAAGGTCAAGGTGACTAGCAATTTTTGAAATTGACAACATTTTGTGAATAAAATAAGTCAACCACAACTCTCTACCATGTTTTATAACAACTTTAAACTCAAGCAAAATGTGTAATTAATCTCTTTTAATACTCTTTTAGGCACAATTCCATACGTATAATAATAAACTGGCATGTTTATTGATGAAAATTGAGAAATACTGACGATTTCTAGTAAGAAACATATCTAAAAACAAACTGGGTCATTTGTCTGCTGATGTTTAGGGCGGCTGATAAACTACTGATAAGAAACTAAAAAGCACATTTTAGCTGCACAATATTTAGAATAAACAGTTTCAGAATAAATATGGCAACTCTTTCGAGCACTCGCCTTGCAGTCCGCGCCCTGACACGGTTCCGTACTGCCGTAGGCACCCGGAGTGTTGGTGTTTTGCAAAACGGTCTTCCGTCCTCCACAACAACCTCCTCACAAACCGCACAGCAGCTGTGTTTACTACAAGCGAGACTACACGGCAGCAGACAATTCAGTGTTAGCAGTGCACTGTTGGAAAGTGAGTATCTGTTACTTGAAAATAAGCCCGTGATTCATTTATTTAATGACCATACAGTGTACATGAAATGATGAATGTATTGTTATTCAAGTTTAATATTACAATTTACAATGCTCAATCCTATCAGGTGGCCAAATTCGGCCCCTGATAAAGTGGGCAAACATGGCCACCAAGACAAAATTCGTAATAAATTCACTATTTTTCATGTTTGAAACCCAAAATAATTGTTCCAATGGAATAAAAATCTGCTGGGGAAAGGTTTAAGTTTGATTTCCTGTTTGAATTAAGCAAATTATGATGTTTGTTGAAGAGATGAAGAGCAGTTGGTGATTTTGGTGTTGGGAGGCTTGATATCTCCCAGCACTATATCTGGGGGAGCTCACTAGCCAAAATGATGTCATAGGTACTTGTAGCCAATTAAATACAAGGGGTGTGTGAGGGGTGTGTCCGAGACATCCACTCAGCATCAAGCAAAAGTTTTGTCTATTGTATAAAAGTTTTAGTAGTGATGGGCACAACGGTACCATAATGATTTTTGTGATAGAAATAGGTGGAGTGTATACTCTCATCCCTATTGAATTGTGTATGAATATTGATGTATATCAAGGGGAGTATGTGGCCAATGATATGCTGGGTTTCATGACAACCAGTTATGCATGGGTTAGGGACAACCAATCAGCTTTGAGAAAAAAAGTTTGTGGATATCCTAAAATAGTGATGGGCTAACTTTTATTTGTTCTCTCTCTCTTTTTCTTTCTTTTTCTTTCTTTTTGGGATTTTTGAAGAATTATTTAGATATATTTATTGTCATGAGTGTGGATTAGTTTTTTTTTGGGTGTTTTTGTGTTGATATATTTTTGTTTTGGGTGTGATTATGTTGTTTTAATGGCTTTTTTAAAGGTATTTTATTGTTGTTTTCTTGTTTATAATAACTCTATATAATAACTTTATTTATTTATTCATTAATTTATTTATGTATTTACTGTTTGGTGAATTATTTTTTAAACATTTATTTACTTGTTTATTTATCAATGTTTTTCTTTTCTTTTCTTGTTTTAAGTGTTATGGGGGTGGGGTCTTGTGAGTATTCTAGTAGATTTGGGGACAATCCCCGGGGGACAATCTTGTGCTTCTTGGCTTGTTTGTTTCTTTTTGTTGTTTGTTTTTCTTTCGTTTTTCTTTCGTTTTTCTTGGGGTGGGCTGTGTGGGGATTGTCTTTTTGTTCAGGTGTGGGTGGGCTGTTTGTTTTTATCGGGCAGGGGGTATTGTCTTTATCCGGGGGGGGGGGGGGGGGGGGGGGTCTTTTTCTGGATAATGGGTGCTGGGAAAAATCAAAAATCCTTATTTTATTCTAGGTTGTTGTTTTTTCTCAAGGGGGGGTGGGGGGGGGGTATTGTATTTGCTTTTTATTGATATCATTTTCTGGATATTAGGTGCAGGGAAACAGCTTCTAATATGATTAATTTCATAACTTGTGGAGGGGATGTTTGTTTGGTGGTGGCTGATGATGTATGTAATTAGGATTATTGCTCTTTTTGTGTTCAAATTGGTCTTTATTAGCTACAAGAAAATGTCTTCCTTAGCTTTTTGTTATGCACCAACATTATGTCACCTTCATGTAGTATACATACCTTTTGATGGTAGAGTAAAATGAGAGGGGAATAGAATCTGCACCCCACCCATTTCTCTGCTGGAATTCCTTGACCATGTCTACACCAATCATGTTTGAAGCCAAATTAGCCATACTGAGATGTAATGCTTTATATTTGAATCTAGTAAAATAATGTGATGGTAGAAGATGTTGGATCAGTGTGTGCAGATTGGAGCATTGATGTGTAGTGTATGATGGCAGGTTACCAACTGACTGGCCATGTGGCATTTGTGTAACTATTGGGCAATCTTGCTTAATCCCATACACCTGGCATGGTTGCTTTTATTATGCAAATTATAATTCAATGCATGAGCTTTTACCAGGTATCTTGTTTACTAGTTCAGTTCACCTGTATTTCAAAGTTGCTATTGTTCATATGAATGTCCATTGAATATACCTTTCTTGAATCAAAGGCGTGGTCATCTGTACATGTACTAGTATGTTTGTATGATGCAATATATAGCTAGTGGCCATGATCAGCTAGGTCATAACAGGACTAGCCACACTATTTACTCAGCTGATAGTGTATTCAAACCATGGCAAAAACTAAGCGTGTAGCACCTCAGGCATAACTTGAGGAGCAATGCAGGAAGGGGCAAGGTAGGCCAACCAGCCCAGCCTCATTCTAAACGACAATGTTCATGTAAAATTCATGAATACACTTTGAGGCTTTATATTTTTCTCTGATATTACAAAATCCAAGTGAATCCAAGTATTTATGTTTTGAATTTGTTGCTGTTGTAACAGCATATTAACATGCTTTTTTTGTACATGTATGTAAGTCCCATTTCTATCAAATGTTTAAAATAAACTTTCAATGAAATATCTTGATTTTTGGAGGCCCAAAATGACTGACATTTAATTAATTTTCCAACAAAACATAAAATACTTTTTGGACGTTTCACAAAATGTTTAGGTATTGAGGATTTCCGTTTTGTTAATGTTAGAGCACTTTCAATGAAAGTTTGAAAATTATATTACAAACATTACAAATATTTTGGCCAAAAATGACTGAAATTGCATCATTTTTCTGGTAAAATGCAACCCAATTTTTTTCAAGCGACACTAAATATTTTGGTATAGAGTTCAGATATCGATATAGGAAGGATAGAAGATGCCATTTTGTGTGTGTGAGAGCGCTACTTTTGGATTAACTGTAAATACAGGAAAAATGTCTACTTGCCACAAAATGACTGAAATGTCATCATTTTTCTGGCAAAACGCAACCAAGAATTTTTTTGAAGCGACACGAAATATTTAGGTATTGAGTTAAACAATTGATATATGAAAGGTAGAACATGCCATTTTTTGTGTGGAAGCGCTAATTTTGGATTAACTGTAAATACTGGCAAATATGCCCACTTAGCGGGCATATTTGCCAGTACACTGGCAAATTTGCCAGGGCTGGGGAATTCGGCCACCTGCTAGGAATGTGCTAGGGATGTTCATACTATTACTAGTATAGATAGGGATGTTCATATCATTGACTATAGAGGGCGACATATTTGACCAAAATATGTAGAAAACTCATGTTTACCTCTTTTAAATTCAGCGGAAAAGTACGAAACTGCTGGGATGTATTCACTGATAAATAACCCCACACAAGCAACTAGACATCATGAAAGTAAACCCTTAATTTACCTAAAATGGTTTTAAAATGTGCATGACTTAAACTACTTTTGGTTATAACTTTTTTATTATTCAGCCTGCAGACAAGGTTGAACCATCATTTTTTATTGTAAAGTACATGTACTTTGTTTCCATGTATTCCATTTTCAAAGAGATAATTTTATTTTCAAAATTTTATGAACATGCCTACTATAGAGGGCGACATATTTGACCAAAATATGTAGAAAACTCATGTTTACCTCTTTTAAATTCAGCGGAAAAGTATGAAACTGCTGGGATGTATTCACTGATGTATAAATAACCCCACACAAGCAACTAGACATCATGAAAGTAAACCCTTAATTTACCTAAAATGGTTTTAAAATGTGCATGACTTAAACTACTTTTGGTTATAACTTTTTTATTATTCAGCCTGCAGACAAGGTTGAACCATCATTTTTTATTGTAAAGTACTTAGTTTCCATGTATTCCATTTTCAAAGAGATAATTTTATTTTCAAAATTTTATGAACATGCCTAACAATGCTGCATGCAGAATGCTATCAAAAGACTGAAATAGCCTAGGCTTCCTGAAAACATGAAAGCTATCTCATAGCTCATCTCACGAGTGATCTTATGCAGGGTCGGATTAAGGGGGGCGCACGCCCCCGTCACAAAATAGTTCCAGAGCAAAACCCGGGATACCTTTCACATCTGTATATAATATATGAATGTGCATGTTTCTTCAAACCATATCTCGGTTAAAGGTATATTATGTGATCTTTCCAGGGAACGCCCTCAACATCGAAAAAAAAATAGAAAGCAGATTTTCTTGCAGATTTACATTTCTGATCATAAATCATGCATACATTCTAAGTTACAGGGCGATACGATTTTTAATTACTTCAAAATCATGGTTTTAGAGTGAAAATAAACTGTCGGAATTCCGACAGTTTATATTTTTCACTCTAAATTCACTCTAAAACCATGATTTTGAGGTAATTAGGAATCGTATCGCTCAGTAACTTGGAATGTATGTATGATTTATGATCGGAAATGTAAATCTGCAAGAAAATCTACTTTCTAAAAAATATCATGAATGGAGGGCGCTCTCTGGAAAAGATCACATAATATGCCTTTAATAGTCTGAAATGAGACTTGAAATGGCACCAAATTAAAGCTGGGAATTTTGTCTGTTACCAGATGTGGATTAAATATGATGTTAACTTATTTGCAAACCTGGTTTTGTTATTTTTAATTAATCATAAGGCACACATCATATTAAACCTATTTTGAAAGTTTCAAGGATATTATTGGTCAAATACTTTTTGATTAATACCAATTTTAATTATTTTATGAAAGAGTAGAGAACTTGAAAATGAGTCCAAAAGTTTACAATTCAGCAGTATATATCTGTAGGCCTAGTGCGTTAATGCCCAAACAATGCTAACTTTGGTCATTCTCATTCCTTTTATTCAAACATCATGTGTATCGTTTCTATAACATGCCCTGAACACTGTCCCTGTTCAACTTAACCCTGTTGTTGTCCCCCCCCCCCCCCCCCCCCCCCACACCACACACACCTTCCCCTCCCCTTCCACGCGGCCAGTTCGATCCGAGTAACCCTTGCCCCGACACACGTCCCACCCCTTTACCACCCATGCTATCGGTCCCCAGCATCATCTTAGTCCTAAGACAAAGTTAATCTTAACTCTAACCCTAACTCTAACCCTACCCTAGTCCTAAGCTTTACCCTAACCTTTTCGTTCAAACCATCGTTTTTAGTATTTTCTTATCATAGAAATCATAGGCATGGACACCGTTGCTAGGTGTACTATCTTCTGAAGATAGCAAATGTTAGATGCTATCTAGTATAGTAACCCGTTAATTGCTATTTTCAAAAGATAGCAATTAACTTGTGTAGATATCATCAGAAAAAAGCAGCCCGTATGCCAACTTCAGGGAAAGCATCGCATTCAGAAGTCAGCGTGCAATACATGTATATCGAGGGCTCAGTCAGAAACACAAAGCCTCATCTCTGTTTTTTTTTCAAAAATGAGATTTTTGGTATCAAAATGTTCAGAAAGAAATTCTCTTTCCAGTAACACACAGCCTTATCTCCAAACACAACCCCTTTCCAAGTTAAAGTCAGTATCACAAGGCCTCACCTCCATCTCCCCAATGTGTTTACAAATCTTCAATAGTCTTTGTCAAAATGGAGATAAGGCCGTGTGTTTATGAGCCCTCGATATTATGTATGATTTTATATTGAAACCACCTTAGTTTTAGACTTCAGTCTTTTAAAGGTATATTATGTTATCTTTTCCAGGGAGCACCCACAATCATAGAAAAAAAATTGAAAGCAGATTTTCTTGCAGATTTACATTTCTGATCATAAATCGTACATACATTCCAAGTTACAGGGCGATACGATGCTTAATTACTTCAAAATCATGGTTTTAGAGTGAAAATAAACTGTCGGAGTCTGCGCCGACAATTTAATTTTAGTCTAAATTCACCCTAAAACCATGATTTTAAGGTAATTAGGAATCATGGCTCTGTCACTTGGAATATATTCATGATTTATGATCCGAAATGTAAATCTGCAAGAAAATCTACTTTCTAAAAAAAATCATGAATAGAGGGCGCTCCCTGGAAAAGATCACATAATATGCCTTTAAGTCAAATCAGTCAGTGACTTGACTTGTGACTAAATGAAAGTTTAGTGACTTGGTGACAACATTGTATATTAGGCTAATGAAAGTGAATTGTTAGTTTCCCGTCGCCCGACCGACTCAATTTTGGTCCCGCGTGAATATTTCATTATTTGGTAAATATTTCATTATTTGTTTGTTTAGAAAAAAAAGGCCAAGTTTGACTACAATTATATCGTATTTTATCAATAAATAAAGTACAAATACGATGTAAATTGAATACTCGACATACCAACCCATCCATATGACAATCATTTTTTCATTTTTAGCGATTTCGAGGCACTTTTCGAAGCCATACAACTTTTACAGCAGACCAAAGAAATTTAATTATTGCCTCCGCGATCGCTGATTTCCATCAATCCATTTCTACCGAATCGTGATTGCAACAGAGCCACTAACGCCACCATGCACCATACATTTAGAACCTGCATATTATACCCTATCGTTGAAGTAAAATACACTAAATATTAGTCACATGAGGGTAACCTAATTTGTTGGCCTTATTTTTTGTAATCGTATCATTATGATTTGAACTTCTGAGTTTGTTAAGATGAACACTTTGTTATTGTGTATCTTGAAAGAGTTTTTTTCCTCAGGGGTGGGTGGTGGCCTGGTGGGTATGTGTGTGTTATGAAAAATCTTTTGAAAAGCATTAAGAGGAAGACAGTTTTAAAATAAACTAGACTTTGTATGCAAAATGGTGTGGAATTCATTTGTTTATTGTAGACATATTTATACCCCTATTCACAATTATACACTCTTGGTTCTATACGCTACACGTATTTGGGCACATTATAAAAAAATGAATGTTTCCAAAATAATGAATAATGAAATAGTCGCCTCGTCCCTGACATAAAACAATGTGATGGGAAACTAACAATTCACTTTCATTAATTAGCCTCAGACAAAAGATAAGGACCCTACACCACACACTAAGCACACAGTGGGTTTAGTGACAAATCAAAGACATTTTGTATGGTATAGTACTAGTAGGGAGGCTTAGCCAACATGTACACTTAAATACATGGATGTTAATTACTCTAGTCTAAAACTAGGGATGCTTTGCAAACTTTTATAACAATATGTAAATTTAGTGGATACATGTGATAAACATTAAAGTGTTCATTTGAATTAATCACTCGGACATATTCTTCTCTTTTCTTTTCTTAGGTCGTAAATACACTAAAGAACACGAATGGGTTAGCATGAAGAACAAGACTGCCACAATTGGAGTAACAGATTATGCACAGGTGAGTCTTCTGTCGACTTAGCCCTGATTCAAAGTGCCGTTTATCATCAAGTAATACCATTGGTCTAGTGATAATTAAGACGCCATCTAGTATTCGGGAGGACTGGGATTTGAGTTCATGCCCGTGAATATCCTTGCTTATTTTGAGACATTTGCTGGTTTTTGTTGTAAACTGATTTTACATTACATTTCTATCTGTGGTTAAAGGATGGCCACATCTCTACTCATTTTCTGAGTGGCTTGATTCAGTCAATCTGCCTTTTTGACCATATTTTGAGGTCGGTCATGTTTTGTGACGTCATACGTGGGATGTTTGTACTTGTGTTGGTTTTGGTATGTATGGAAAGAGGAGGCCTGTATGGTACCAAAATAAGTATACCCTGCACCTCGGTTTAGATTTTTTTAGAGGGGTGGTGGGTAAATACCACCTCCTCCCCCTTTAGGTAACAGGGTTACAAAAAGTCTCACGAGGTTGAGGGTTAAACATTTTTCTCAAGTCAATTGCTTGATTAGGGTGCTTGATGACTGGTGACAGCAGAAAAAAGTATATTTGTGTTTCAATCATTCCAATATGTGTAACCCTTTAATTGTACCCTTACTCTTCATACTGTTCTTAATAAGGTATGATTCATTTTCATTAATTACAAAATGTTCTTTTTCTTACCAGGACCATCTTGGTGATTTGGTCTATGTAAGTTTGCCATCAGTAGGAGATAAATTCTTTGCAGGAGGTATGTACAGTTTAATATTTGAATCAATCCGTCCACCCGTCCGTCTGTCTATCCATCCATCCATCCATCCATCCATCCATCTCGATTTGATCGGTCGATCGATAGATAGATAGGAAAGTGTGAAAAAAGCTTGTGTGCTAATTAGTCATAAACCTGGTTTAATATCAAGGGTTGTGCGCCAGAAGGCCCTAACTCCAGAAATGCTATTTTGAGATAATCGACTTTCAAATATTTTGGACTCATTACAATACACTGTAGCATCCAACTTATAACTCTAATTTTAGTCAAATTCAGAGTGTTTATGAGTTATCTCTTTATGGTTCTGAAAATCTAGGTTGTATGGATTATTTTTGTACCAAAATATAAATTTGCCCAAAAGTTGAGTTACGGCCTTCTAGCACTCAACCCTCGATACATTCCTTCGCCATAACTATTGAAAGAGGGAAAGCAGCCATGAGATATGTTGTTCTAAAGTCTCACACCTTGTCATATTCCCTTTCCTATGCAGATGAATTTGGCACCATTGAAAGTGTGAAAGCAGCCAGCGAGTTATTTTGTCCCATAGTTGGTGAAGTAGTAGAAGTTAACTCGAATTTAGAAGATCAGCCAGCGCTCATCAATAAATCATGCTACGATGAAGGTAAGGACACCAAAAAAATTATAAACAAAAGTCCGAAATATTTGGTCAATCACCAATTTGTTAGATATTTCATGATATCATATTGTGTTTCATATCAATGAAATGAAAAGCTGTTGTGCTTCTCGAGAAATTTCAAATGATACCCCATTCATAGCAAGCACTTGTTTTAGTGCCCAGCCACTTGATTGACAATGTGGGAAGAACAAGGTCTCAAACAAAATGTGTTAAGTTCACCACTATTTTGTGCTCCAAAGAACGACTATGTTGTCTGTTCAATGAAGTGTTACGTTCTTGACAACTACAGTGATTCTCTATCGACTTCAGTACAAAATAGTGTGTTGAGTGTTGATTTTTGGTATATTCATATTGGGATCTCTTCAAATTCTCAAGCAAATAGCTGAGCACTGGAACAAGTGATTGCTTTAGATTTGGTATCATTGCAAGGATGAACACTTCAGCTTTTCATTGAGTTGCAACACACTATGAACATGAGAAGTATGTACCAAATATAGGCAATTACATTTTCTTTTTTTAGGGGTTATCTACACAGTTCAACAAAAGAAAGTTCCCCTTTAGATTATGCCCAATATTTTAAAAATGAGTTATTCCATCGTAACGAGTTTTGGCACATATAATGTATGTGGGCACAGCAACACTAGAATGGGGCTACAACTACGCAGGTGTTGTAATGCTTGAATGAGCACACATTGAATGGAGGAATACGTGAATTCAAAAGTTGCTAAATGATGTATTGAAGGAGGGTGGTTAAGCAGCTTGAACCACGGTCTTTAACCACTGTCTTTGCTTGAACACCGCATTTTTCACCTTTTGAAATGAGGTATTCCTCCAGTCACTGTATGCTCATTCAAGCAGCACAATAACTGTGCAGTATTCAAGCAAAGACCCTGGTTCAAGTTGCTTAACCATCCTTCTTCGATACATCATTTGGCAACTTTTGAATTGAGGTATTCCTCCATTCAATGTGTGCTCATTCAAACATTACAACACCTGCATAGTTGAAGCTTCGTTCTAGTGTTGCTCTGCACACATACATACATATGTGCTAAGACTCGTTTCAATGGAATAACTCATTTTAAAAATATCAGGCATAATCTAAAGAGGAACTAAATTTTGTTGAACTGTGTAGTTGCTGCCATCTCAAATGACTTCATTGTTGAATTTTCAGATTCCAGTGCCTTCTATTGACATCAATTACATGTACCTCTATTGGCATCCATTAGATACTATTATATATTTAAATTAATCTAGGGAAGTCATTTTTTATCCAATGAAGAATGCTGGTACCTATTAAATACACTTGGGTATAGAGGAGTAATTAATAAGGTTAAGTGCTCAGCTATGCATGTTATGTGTGTTATATTTTTATTTTTACTATTTTTGTAACAGGTTGGTTGGTAAAACTGAAAGTGAAAGATGCTGACGGTCAAATGGAACAGCTCTTGACAGAGGATCAATACAAAGAGTTTGTTCAATCTCTTGTGTAGTATCTAGGAAAAATCAAAACCTTGAATCCAATCCCTCATCAGCACGGAAGAGGAACAGCACCAAGACTTTATTCAAACTCTCATGTAGTCTCTACCAAGTTTTAAAGTCACTCTATTGTGTATACTTTGTGTCACTTCAAGTCCGAGAAGATGTCAGTACATGATTTTAGGAATGTGTACACCTACATGCACGTCATCCAATGTGATGGCATTTGTACCCCCGCCATCAAAGATTTTGTTTGTTTTTTGCACAGAATACGAGACTTCACCAACTTGAAGTAACATAAAGTATAGTATTGCATAATCTCTTTACTCTGTGTCGGTTGAAGTGGATGGTTACATCAGCGGTTAATCTATAGTTTGATCAGCTCTAAAAACAGCAGCGAATGAATAAAGAAGAACATAGGCACGTATGAAGGCAACAAGCGCACTGTACACCATATGCGTGATGTGTGCGTGTGGCCATAATTGCGGGATTAATTTCGCGCACAGAGAGATAAAAACCAAATATTTCTCTCCAATTTGGAACTGATTAAACTATAGTGCAAAGACCCTGATGTCTAGTGGTACTGTAAAAGTCGAAATGTCTGTGGACATTTATTTTCACGCTTTTTGCCCATTAAAATCAGCAAGCTTGAAAATTAAAACGAGCATATATATTGATTTTGTATGTAGGGCTATGAAAAGGAAGCTCAAAATCACAAAAATAAAAACAAGCAAAATTGTTTAAAGAGCGCGAAAAATGTCACACGCAAACAAATCCACTTTACAGTATGTGCAGAACCTTTTGCTTCACAGCCGACATTATTCTGTGGCGTATGGATTCAAAATCTGTCTCATTGGATTTACGTGTGCAAAATTATGATAAGCTGACATCACTTCCCAACTACAGAACTATGCCTTGCCAATTGACCAGCATTTGATCAAAAAAGTTCTGTGTATACCAATGGTATACAAACCATTTGGACTGTTCAACTTGCAAGAGCCAATTCAGTGCTGGGTTATTTCATTACTATATACTATACTATGTCCCCTGATCTGTCTTCTGTCATAGGCTCTTAGATATATATCGTCGCTATTCTTTCAAACCTTGTATGTTTTTCCGGCCCTTCAGCATGTATAAAGTAAATCTGCCCAACGGATATGCATAGGAATAGTTGCTTTATACATGATCCGGGACAAGAGAACTTACAAGGTTTTGATAGATGTGATTTTGTCACTTAAAAATGTTTAGAGCAGACCGCCTAAAGGTCATACATAGGAAGTATTACTTTATACATGCTGAAGGGCTGGGTGGAGATACAAGGTTGTGGAAGAATAGCGACGATATCTACTATACTGTTAAACACTGGTAGCAGATATTTCATAAGGAATGGGGTAATGGATGCTGATTGAATTTGCTGGCGTGGTGCACATTAGAATATAACCATTTGGTAAACTGACTCACCCTAACTTTGTTACGAACCACTGATCATAACACAAAGCCTACGCCAGTATTACAATCCAGAACTGATGTATAGGCCCAGGCTTGAACCAATAACCATGAGTTACTAACGCGCACTTATACGTCAATGAATTGCTCAATGTATAGGGGACCATTCTATATATTCTGTACTTCTTATGGAAAGCGTTCCCATTCATGTTGTCTTGCTTTTTTCTTTCTGGCTCACATTATAGAGGGAGGTACTTTAATAATTAAAAAGAATAGCCAAGTTGTGTTTTTCTAAAGAGTGCGTGGATAAAAACATTAGTCCAATACAGCCCTATAGTAGAACAATCTAACTTCAAATTTGGACTTTCTGAGACAAGACTGGATTCTTGGTAATTAGAGGGCGCTCTTTTCGCCTGTCCTATTCCCGAGATTCCACACAACTTGTTCCTAAGGTAATATCAAAGAAAACCCCTTTCCCCCAAACACAAAAACATCAAATGTATAAAACTTTAATGCCTACAATATTTCTCAAAACATAGATTTTCAAGTTAGATTGTTTTATTATGGGAGGGCCGAATGGAGCCACTAAGAAATGCCGGTCTCTATAGATACCTCCTGTTCTCATAATTGCTATACTGTAAAACAAGTTAATTTCGCAAATTTCGGGAGCCGCTCAAATTTGGGAAATAAAATTGCAGCATATTAATCTACATGTAGTGTAAAAATGTAGTAGTAGCATAATTTGGACAATTTTGTGGTTTATCCTTGGTGAAAGACAGCACAGAATTAATCTAGCACAAAATCCTCTATTGACAGAATAAAGGATTATACAGTTTCATTCCGTAATGGGTTTTTTACACTAGTCTAACTCACGAATGTCTTACACCAAGGGTATATACCCCATTTGTACACCGGATATAACGAGCCGCAATACAAACTGTTATTACTTGTACTAGATCGACTGTAAAGCTTGATGCAATTATTTCTATTAAATCTATTGCTATTATTTCTATTAAATCTATTGAAAAGTAAGGCATGATCATATTCTTTATTTTTGGAATCAAATTTTCTGCATTTGCGATTGATTTACTGAGTATGGAGGCTAACGCTCTACGATGTTACAGCCAATTCATATGCTAAGAATTCTATTTTTGTACTGTGCGTGTTTCCTCTTTCACAGCAGCACCGGCTTGCACTTCGAGCAAAATAGTTGCCAAGAAAATAATTTATGTTACAGTATCACTATATGATCCTATCCAATAATTGATATTGACTTTGCCAAGCGACAAGGTAATCATAAAATCATGGTGTATGGAAATATAATAGATTTTATATGGTACCATTGCATACAAAGTGTGAGAGCCTAAAAGTATTCAACATATTTGGGCATTATCCTCTTTTGTGACGAGTGCACACATAATTTAACCATGGACTGTGGAGTAAGCTTATTCCTATTCTATTTGGAGCATTGAAGTAGACCTACTATGGGTCAGTGTTGGTCGAATTTGTACTTTGAATGAACACATCTGGTGCGTCTTCATTCATCTATCTCTGTGCAGTGACTTCACAGTTTATTCCAATTATTACACCATGCAAGATTGCAATGCGCTGCGCTGGCTTAACACTTTCCACATGGCTATTAGTTTTACCATAATATACAACAACAAAATCAGAAACCGTTCCCAAATTTCAAAGTCTATCTCAAGAGTTACTGAACTAATACTAGGCATGTTGTACATATTGTAATGCAATTCTCATGGCAATTCCAAATATGGTTATTAAATTATGTATAATGTTGACATTAAAAAAAAAAATTGTGACATTTTGGAATTCTTCTGGTGACGCCTGCCACGTGGAAAGTGTTAAGTATCCACACTATCAATAATGGATCCCAGCACTCGAATATAAATGCTATGTCAATCACTGGAATATGCTATGATGTCACTGCACAGTAAAATCATGATAACAAATAATAATGTGATTATTATAACCATTTCATTATAAAAAGCTATATCTGTATCTAATCATAATCTTAAGATAAGATTTTTTGTAATCAATTTGTAAATAATGAGAAATACATGGACGAGTATACATATATCGAACAAACAAGAGGGCATTTGAATTCTATTTACATACCTCTAGTCCTCTATACTGTATCTGACTTATGTTTTGGCTATTATAGCTATAACACATTATATTGCCCCAGCAGGCAAAAATTGCTAATTTGGTGCAAAGCACAGACAAAATAATAAATAAAGGTGTGTAAAATGTGTTGCTTTATACTAATCGTGATATTGAATCTTTATTGGCCAATAATGGTATAATCATCAAGATTTGCAAACATGTTTTGGACCCACATCACTAGATCATGGGATTGAACCAAAGGGCTTATCTTCTTGTGGTTTTTTGAGTTAGGATAGTGGCTGGTGTTATTTTTGTTTATTTTGTTCCCCATTTTTCTGATAAGTTGTTCAGCAAACCTGTCATGTCAACAATATTGTCAGATTATCAGCATATTTTTCTCTACTCTAATCCAGTGAATTCTTTAAATATTTTAGGGGTTGGAACATGAGGTTAGTTAAAACATTGAGGCATTCTCTGGCATATCTGCCACAAGTCACTGTGCTGCTTATTGTTTATTGCTTGTTAACTCCCTATCCGGCTAAACTGGAAGCCCTCTGAAACCTAGAGGTTGTGATTTTTGTACAGGTAACAGACTCAGGATGATCCCCTACTCTTAACGATAAGGTCTGTAACTTTTAATGTGTTCAGGGTGAAGCGTCTGATTACACAGGACCATCAGCTTAACGTGACTCTCTGAACCACGGCGTACTGACACTCACTGTATAGACCTGCACGTTGTACACAATGAATGGGGTAGAGGAGAAATTCTACAATTAAATTTGATTATCAGCTTTAACCACGGAAAGAGGATCCGATAAACTAACCTTACTGAATTAAGATTTGATTGTAGAATTTCCGACCTAGATAGGAACTTTTTGGAGGAAAGCAAAGAATCCTGGTTTCAAAGAGACTTGAATCCACAGCCTGGCCATCCAGCAATGACAGCTGCTAGTGGTAGTATTTTATTTTAAATTAATTATACATATTGTATGCCTGAAAGGAGCATCAATGTTTCAACTAACCTCATGTTCTAAATAGCCCCATCTCCCCTACTCTCTGATCTAATCATGGTTTTCACTTCTTGTATGTGTGCTTAAAACTTACATCTTTAATCACAAAAAGTAAAGAGGATAAAATCAACAAGACATGCTTTTATAAAAGTTTAATATGGCGTCACAAAGTGTCGCATCAGGAAACAGTCAAATGCAGAGTCTTATTAGTCTAGACGCGGTGACAGCACTGTTTATAAACAAAAACAATGGTCGAAGGGATTGGACTGTCGATACATGCTTGAGGGAACAGCATATGACCACAACACTGTCAACTATGACTTATTGTCCTTTATAATGCTTTGGCACGAGTTGTAAATGCACGTGCATACTGCCGGGCAAAGAACAATGTCAACTGCCGGGCAAATGTTTGGTATGACGTCACCTTTCACCCCATCTATATAGGTATACTGAGATATTTCCTCATGTTGAGGAATTAGAGATAAAAAAAAGGTTGTAGCTATTTTGCTTTATACTTTTCCAAACTCAGCTTTTGTGATTGAGGAATCGTCTGTATTCTTTTGACATGTCGATGATAAAGAAAACTTCTGAAGTGTAACTAAATTGTTAGATATTTTTGAATTTGACATTATTGATCTCAGTGAATTTGTCCTAAGTAAAGATGATTTTTCTGCCGATGGTGAACTAATAACGTTAGAACACAAGCAAAGGTGTCTTTTCTTCCAGTATTCGCTGCAAACGCTGAGGATTTTTTAAACTCGTTTGAGAAAGAATTTTAAGTTTTATATTTTAAAAAAGTAGAAAAAAAAAGAAATAAAATAGAAGAAAAGTAAATACACAGTTCAAGAAAAACAAGTTCCCTTTAGATTATGCCTGATATTTAAAAAATGAGTTACTCCATCGAAACGATATTTTGGCACACAATATTTGTACGTGTTCACAGCAACACTAGAACAGGGCTATAACTACGCAGAATGGAGGAATACCTCAATTCAAAATTTGCTAAATGATGTATTGAATGAGGATGGTTAAGCAGCTTGAACCAGGGTCTTTGCTCGAACACCACACAGGTGTTGTACTGCTTAAATGAGCACACATTGAACTTTTAGCAACTTTTGAAATGAGGTATTCCTCCATTCAATGTGTGCTCATTCAAGCAGAACAACACCTGCGTAGTTATAGCCCCGTTCTAGTGTTGCTGTGAACACGTACATTAATGTGTGCCAAAAATCGTTTCGATGGAGTAACTCATTTTAAAAATATCAGGCATAATCTAAAGGGGAACTTATTTTTGTTGAACTGTATAATTATTTAAAGATATCAGACCCATTTGAACACACATGGTTGTTTTATGGGTCAGTACGGTGCATATATCTTATCCCATCCACAACTTGTGTCCCAGGACCACAACTTAGATTTATTCCGTCTTGGCGCCCTCAACGGAATAAAGTGCAATAACACCGACAAAATAGTGTAAGAATGTAGGATATCCCATATTTATTGTTTTAGCGAGTTGCCATCCTTGTTTTTACCTCCCCGACCAGTTGCCATCCTTGTTTTTACCTCCCCGACCAGTTGCCATCCTTTTTTTTACCTCCCTGACCAGTTGCCATCCTTGTTTTTACCTTCCCGACCACCAACCCCCTGAATGTTTTGACATACATTTGTTTTATGAATATCATTTCAGCGGTGTCAAAATATAAACACTTGTGGTTCTGAGACACAAGTTGCGGACGGGATAAGATAGATGCTCAGTTCGGTTGCAGCTGTAGCATTGAAGTTTGGGAAGGATTTGGTCAGACCACAGTAGCGCTGCTGGTGGTTAGGTTTTCTGGAAGAATAGATACCCTTTAAAACAAGTGATACAGGGTGTATCAAAACAAATAGGACTCTGTTTCATGGCGGTTTAATTCTTATTATAATCATTGGACCATGACCAATTAGTCTCAATGTAAAGCCCAATTAATTATTATGATATCCTGAAAATATAAGATCAATCCGATGAAAAATAAGAAAACTAGCGTACTTTGTGTAAACCATGTCATTTACTGGTTTGTACAATGGGAATTCACGAGTCGAGTCAAGTAACATGAAAGTGCTCGATTTGTAACTCAATGAACCATCCACAAAACTTTTTTTCATTTGCACAGAATATGCATGCATCTGTTTTGCGGATTTATTTTAGCCAGTATTGATTTGTGCCAGAATTAAATGGATTACCAAACTAAACTTTGGTATTGACTGATAGATTATTTACTATGTTGACAATTATTATAACGTATTGAAACGTAAACCATGTTATTTACTGGTCTGTACATGTAGATCCCATTGTACAAATCAGTAAATGACATGGTTTACGCAAAGTACGCTAGTTTTCTTATTTTGCATCGGATTGATCTTATATTTTCAGGATATAATAATTAATTGT
Organism: Ophiura sarsii; assembly: GCA_035610835.1. Lineage (NCBI taxonomy): Eukaryota > Metazoa > Echinodermata > Ophiuroidea > Amphilepidida > Ophiuridae > Ophiura > Ophiura sarsii. The sequence goes on from CM069444.1 coordinate 59,915,930, forward strand.
GCTTTACATTGAGACTAAATTGGTCATGGTCCAATGATTATAATAATAATTACACCATCATGAAACAGAGTCCTATTTATTTTCTTTGATACACCCTGTACAATGTAATTAATCTCCTGTAATTAGCCGGGATGCACGTTATGTAAAAAGGTTAAGTTTACCAGAATTATTTTGTATGATAAAGAATTTGATGGAAAATAAACACATAACAACTATAATGTAATGGTAATGTGACAATGTTTTGTTGGTTTGTGTGCCACCTATGATTTGTTTTTTTAATGGATCATTCTAAAGGGTTCCACAAAAGAAAGTATACCACTTTGTTTATGCCATTTTGAGTAACATTCCATTTTTGTTTGACCAAACAGGCTAGATAGGCATTTAGATGAATATTTTAGACATAATTTGATACCAAATTTCCCCCCAACAAAGATAAACCATGATTAGCACCATTTAAAGAAAATTAGTCATTTTTCAAAAGTCACATTTTCAATACACATACGCGGGAAGAAAAGACCACATGTTACCTGTTCATAATCAAATAGCCCGCTCGATCAGGCACAACACAACGCTGTTGCACTGTGTGATCAATATCCATTTCATTCCCGGCCATTCAAAGTGCCACGCACAGCATTTTCTCGCGGCTTGCATGTGTTGAAAATGTGACTTTTGAAAAGTGACCAATTTTCTTTAAATGGTGCTAATCATGGTTTATCTTTGTTGTTAGGGGGGAAATTTGGTATATAATTATGCCTAAAAGATTCATCTAAATGCCTATCTAGCCTGTTTGGTAAAAAACAAAATTGAATGTTACTCAAAATGACATAAACAAAGTGGTATACTTTCTTTTGTTGAACCTTTTATGACACCGACTGAGTAAATGGATTGTATACGTACACATGACCCAAAAAGTTCCGGACCAGGGCCCCTTTTCATAAAACTTTAAAATATTTTTAAGTTGGATCCTGAAAATTCTTCTTAAAAATAATGATAATACATGGGACTTAAGCACCTTGATGTAAACAGTCTCAAGGCGCTGCACAGAAAAATCTTAAAACTACAGAAATTCTTTAAAACTACAACAGTACATGCTAAAAATATACAATCAATAAAACTTTTGTACATACTACAATAAACCAAAACCAGATAGTCAATACAAATATATAACTCAACTCTAAAGATGAGTTCTTAAATCCTGAACTCTTCATAAGGGGGCTGTTTTAAACCCAAAAACATGAAATCTATCAAGCTCTGTAACTTTTGGAACTATTGATGTGATGTATATAAAAGTATACATTCTTGAGAAGGAAATGAGTCAGAGATTCCATTTTGGTATCAAATTTCACTAACTCAGTTTTTAACCAAAATATCTTTTGGCTCAAGATTTACTGCGAACATAACAACATCAGATTTTGGTAAATAAAACCTGAAATTGCACCAAAATCATCTAAAGACACTTTATCGAGGGATTTTACTTTTGACATCAAAATGTTTAGTTTTTTAAAATTTGGAACCATAAATCACTTTTTAATCAAAGTTTTATAGATAGATAAGTGTCTTTAGAATTAGATGATTTTAGGGCAATTGTAGCATTTCTTACCAAAAGCTGATTTTGCTACGTTTGGGCCAAGAAAGTGTATTTTTGGTGCAAAAAAAGGAAAGAAATAGTGAAATTTGACACAAGAAATAGCTTCTTCTGCTCATTTCCTTTCCAAAAAATGTATACTTTTACCATACTTTTACATGGATTAAATGAACAAAAAAGAAGTTACAGCAGTTTTATGGAGGCTATTCCTGAGACTTAAGTCAACAGCCCCTTAAAGGCATATTATGTGATCTTTTCCAGGGGGCGCCCTCTATTCATTATTTTTTTTAGAAAGTAGATTTTCTTGCAGATTTACATTTCTGATCATAAATATATTCTGAGTTACAGAGCGATACGATTCCTAATTACTTCAAAATCATGGTTTAAAGAGTGAAAATAAACTGTCCTGCTAGAGCAGTTTATTTTTCACTCTAAAACCATGATTTTGAAGTAATTAGGAATCGTATTGCTCTGTAACTCGGATAATATTTATGATCAGAAATGTAAATCTGCAAGAAAATCTACTTTCTAAACAAAATCTTGAATAGAGGGCGCCCCCTGGAAACGATCACATAATATGCCTTTTAAAGTCAAGAAGATTCTACTCTTCTATTTCACAAAACAACTTGCGAAGAATATTCTTCTTATTAAAGTTCCTTCTAATTTATGATCAGAAATGTAAATCTGCAAGAAAATCTGCTTTCTAAACAAAATCATCAATAGAGGGCGCCCCCTGGAAAAGATCACATAATATGCCTTGAAGTCAAGAAGATTCTAATCTTCTATTTCATAAAACAACTTACAAGGAATATTCTTCTTAAGTTCCTTCTAAACTTGAGAAGATGTCAGGGGCTTTATGTTCTTCATATAAAATTCTAAGATAATAATAATAATAATAATAAACAAGCATTTAAAAGACGCATTTCAGACAGCAAGGAAATTCAACGCGCCGCACAAAGATAAAATCAATAAATTAAACATTTAAATTAAAACTAAAAATTAAGAAAACGTACAAACATAAAATACCCTAACAAATTAACAAAATATATGAGTAAAAGGCAAAACACAATTGAAGCGCAAAAGGCAATATAGATACAGATTTGCCAAATTACGAACGAGTGAAAAGGTAGTGCTTCAACCTGCACTTAAACTGTTCGAGAGTGGTAGCAGAGCGAACCTTGGTGGGAAGAGCATTCCACAGTTTTGGGGCAGCCGCCGAAAACGCACGCTCTTGAAATATATTCTTCTCACCGTAAGAAGAGTTTATATTCCTAACTTAAGAACTCTTTTGTCTAACAAACTTCACACATTTGTGGTTTTTTTGAAAGACGTTGGATTCCAACTAGAAAAAGGCTAAAATGTCATACCAACCATTGAACCATGTATATAAAGGGGTCAAAAAAAGTAAGTCCCCCCCTAAAATTAGATTACTTTTGTTTACATAACTTCACACATAAATAAACGTTTTAAAAAATTGAAACGATTATGAAAAGAGAAAACGCTTGGCTACCAATAAAAAGCTTTACATTTTCGATATCATGTTTACTTTTCCCAAAACATTCACATTTCCTCAAAATGATATTTTCAGAAAAAGTGGCACTTACTTGTATTGGATTTTGGCAAATTTCATGTTAACGGAAACATCATTTTGGGGATATTTGACTTCTTTGGGAAAAGTAAACATGATATTGAAAATGGGAAACTTTGTACGGATAGCTAAGCGTTTTTCCTTTTCAAAAAAGTTTCAAATTCTCAAAACGTCTAATTGTGTGGGGGTATTACGCAAACAAAAGTTGTATAGGATTTTGAAAATTGCCACGTTTCTGAGAACATCGTTTTGGGAAAATGAGACAATTTTTGGAAAAGTAAACATGATATTCAGGAGAACATTTCCGTGTGAAGCCAAGCACTTTTTCTTTTCATAAGTTTTCAAATTTCTCAAAACGATCAATCCTGTGCGGAGTTATGCAAACAAACTTGGTCTAATTTTCGTAGAAAAAAAATCACGAGAGAGAATTTTTAAATTGACTGGTATGGACCAAGTGCCACTTTTTCTGAAAACATTATTTTGGGGAAATGTGACTGTTTTGGGAAAAGTAAACATGATATCGAAAATGTAAAACTTTCTCTTGGTAGCCAAGCATTTTCTCGTTTCATAATCGTTTCAACTTTTCGAAACGTCTTATTGTGTTTGAAGTTATGTAAACAAAAGTAATCTAATTTTAGGGGGGGACTTACTTTTTTTGACCCCTTTATTAGAAGGTCCCTTGGTGTACGTACGTCAGAATGCTAAGCTTGCTGGACATCCACATTACGCTTCTGTTCCCTGTATGTTATCCAACTTTCTTGACCACGGCTTTGATGCTTTATCCAGGGTAATAAATCATCCCCTCCTACACCATTTATCCGATTTATTTCCCACCTGTGTCTTGCCAGCGTGCTTGCTACCATTTCCACCGCTGTCCTAAGCATAGCTCAAGGCTCTTTAGTCTGGGTATAACTAAATGCCCTATATATTACTTTTGAAAAATGTTGTTGTGTTAAGAAATTCCAACTTTTAACTTCAATTTGTCATAGAAACTAGTGCTTTATCATATTTTGTAAAAACAAAAGTTCAAATTTCTACAAACAAATCACATCATATTTTGCAGTCAAGTGTCATAGTACTTGTCCATATCTATACCCAGATATTCAGCATAACCATCTCCGTAGTGAACCAGTAGCTCTGTCCCTGGCTGGACTGGTTTATAAGTCCTATAGTATACCTGGCCACGGTGCTGGTAATATTTCATGTTTTGTTCCGCTTCATTTCTGGCCGTGTTGACATATCGTATCCAATTGGAAATGCGTTCGTTATTTCCGTCAGTGTAGAAGACTTTCTTTTTGCCACAGTAAATCTGTTATTAATCAATAATGTTTTTAATCATAAACAATGTTTGCGATAAATCTGATTTAGGGATGGCATCCAGATTCGTAAGGATCGAAAAACCGTAGATCGGAGAAGGTAAACGCACTGGCTGTCCGTTCACGGGTTGTTCAATGCGTTCGCTAAGCATGGCTAAACACGTATTGATTGGTAATTATTTAACCGCGTTCCGTTTATCTACTCACAACTGTCCGTTTATCCCAGTGCGTTTACCCTCTCCGTTCAACGGTTTTCAATCCGTACGAATCTGGATGCCATCCCTTAACACTTTCCACGCGGCAGGCGGCTGCAGACGACATTCCAACATTTGTTTCAAAAATGTCGCAATTATTGAATTCCATTATCATATTTGGAATCATCATGAGAAATGCATTGGATTAAGTACAAACATGCCTAGTATTGGTACAGTAATAATTGAGATAGACCTTGAAAATTGGAAAAGGTTTCTGAAAAAGCTGTTTTGTACATAGTAAAACAGATAGCCGCGTGGAAAGTCTTAAGATACTTAATATGAAATTTGCTTATAAATATGATTATAATAATTGTTCGTGGGAAGTACATTGACATGCATGAAGCGTCCCATGATTATTTTCAAGTAGCAGCTAGCTTGTTAAAGGGGCACGGAGAGATTGGCGATAAAAATGAAATTTGACGAAGAAAAAAAGATGTTTCAATAGATAAGGTATAATTTATAAATAGTTATGAGCATTTTAATTCAAAATATGGGCTATAAATTGAGGATTTTGGTTCTTTGAAGCGTGGTGTTGGGTGTAAATTCTTAACTTGACACCTATAGAGTTGATTTGCGCGCTGTTTTTGGAGCCAATTGTTAACCAATTTCACTGAAATAAACTGTAACACCCTTCCCGTTATTTCCTCTATCTTTCATGCCGCCACTTTGATCACAACTAACGGAGAAATAAGGATAACAAACACACACACAAACACACAAACACACACCGTTTCCAGATTTATTGTAAGATGAAGAAAAACTTACCGTCCACGCATATCCAGTTTCCCTCGAACCAGCTACTGTATAAAATCGAGTATCCCCTCCATACGGACCAAAACTTAGCCCTTCCGGAAAGAACTTCTCCGCCCAAACACCCAATCCTGCCCCTAGGATACCAGACTCTTTAACGACCAATCCAGGTGGCAGACTGAGTTTAGCACGATTATCGCATTCGTCTGGCACTGGAGTGTCTTCAATAGTCTGTGGTTGAGATGGATAATTATCCTCGATCTGTTCATTGCACTCCTTCCAATCTAAACAAATTGATAACAGGTTTATAAAATAAGATATTAATAATACCGGTATTAGGGCCTTTCTTACCAGCCAGATCCTTGGGAATATTTCAAGGTTTGAGATTTCTCCATGAGTCTTGTGTCTATTTCATCTGTCACCAAAAACCGCACCAAATGAACAGATGTAGTATAAAAGCTAGTTCACCAGGGTGAACTAGTTAAAGTGCACCATAAGTATGTATAATGCCTTAACCATGAAAATCGAAGAGTTATAAATATTATTAACAAGCATTGGTCCTCACGAAACAAGCAAGCAAACTAATTAGGTTGCTAAGACAACCCTGAAATGTAGTTATATGGAAGACACATCACGAAACGAATTATCTTTGGGTATCTCCAATTGTTTTGCTTTTGCATGATCAAAACCTTACCCCATATAAGCCGAATAACACCTATGATGTAAACTTGTACAAGTCCTAATATAAAGCGAAACGTGGTTTCACACGCGCAGATAGGCCTACTGGTTGTGATGACCAGTCCTCTAAATATTGGAGTGACTTAACAATCCCTCAAAGCCCGGGCCAATCAACCTTGGAGGCCCAGTTCCAACGAGGCCTAGAACTCGGCGGTCTTCACTCATCTAAAGAATTCCGGTCATAACTTTGCCAAGTTTGTGGATGTTGTAATCCTTGTTCAGGAGGACAAGTGGCATGAATGAGAAGTGAAAGCCATCTGGAAGAGGGTTGAGTGACCTTCTTTGAACAAGTCAGGAGGAATACGATTTCAGCTATCTCACACCTGGGACCGGGCCTTCTCGGTTTTCCACGCCGTCTTCATCTATCGCGTGACCCATCATTATCAGCGGGTTTGCCTGAAGTGTGATTGTTTCATACACACAAACGTAGCAGTTGTAAAAAGTAAGTTCCAGTATTAGTCTTACTTATCAATTTATACTCACAGATTTCTTGATCAACAACATGCTTTTCTTTCCTTTATGTCAACAATATATCTCAATAATGTTTCTGTTGGTGACATTTGTTTTCCAGTTTATTATGTTGTGGAAGAACTTTTTCCGTCCCGTTTTGACCTAAACTACATGCAGCGGTTTCGTTCGAAAATTGTAGAGGTCAAGCGTACTTGGAATGGCCGCTCATGGTAAATACTTAGCATCCAAATAAAGCCTAACAAGATCTGAATAGTCATTTCAGTTTTAAAATGAAACCCTTCTAAGGTTGTATTTTCTTCAGAGGAAAATCGAAAGATTTCGAAGATGGCGAAATGATCAAGTTGAAAGAACTATCATCCGCATTTGTGTTTGATGGCATCTCGGCAAAATCAATACGGGAGTTTGCATATGAAATTAGTATACCATTAACTAATATCCCGAACTCCTCTTTCAGTGAAGGACATGGTGTTCTACCACAATGGAAGCGAGCAATTATAGTGGTGCCAATCCCAAAGTCTAAACCCGCCCACGTAGAATCAGCTTCGACCCGTATCCTTGACGGATCATTTTGCTAAGGTGGCGGAGTCGGTCCTGATTGGTTGGCTGATGGATGATATCAAGGGTGAAATGTATGTCAATCAATTTGGTAATCGTTAGGGCCATTCTTCGTCACACTATCTCGTCAAATTGCTGGACAACATCTTCATGCATTCTGATAAACTATCTAGCATATCCAGAATTGTCATTACAGATTTTAGTAAGGCAATTTGATCGTGTCGATCACAATGTTGCCATTCCAAAACTCATCGAAATGGGGGTCAGACCAGCAATTATCCCGTGGATTTGCAGCTTCCTCTCCCAGCGATCCCAGTGTGTTAGGTATCTGGGTAGTATTTCTGCTTAGCTTGAGCTCCTTGGTGGCGTACCACAAGGTACTTTTGTAGCGCTGGCCAATGACGCTGCTCTAACTAGCGAACCAAATAAGATGGCGCTCAAGTACGTGGATGACCTGCCAATTGTTGAGAATATCTTCCGTAATGAAACATCCACTATTCAAGACAACCTCAGGGATTTTGATGAATGGGCTGACCTGAATAAAATGAATTTAAACCCAAAGAAATGTATGTACTTGGATGTTTCATTTACTCGAAGTCCTTGTATGTTGGAACCACTAAGACTATCTGGGAGGAGCTGCAAACCACAGATATTGTCAAGATTTTGGGAGTTCAGATATATCTAAGGATCTTAAATGGGGGGGGAGGGGGGCATATTTCTGATGTCATAAAAGGGCCAATGGGTGGTTGTTTATGTTGACCACGCTCAAAAGGTTTGGATTACCAATTAAAGAACTTAAAAACATATACATCGGTTTTATTCGACCGCTTGCTGAATATGCCTTCCTGCATGGCGTTCTGGGCTTCCTCAACAACAGCATGCTGCCCTTGAGCGAATACAAAAGCGCGCTTGCAGAATTATGTTAGGGATCAAGTACGAATATATGTAGATGCTCTTGACCATGCAGTGTCAGCTCACCAACCTCAGGTCTCGTCGTGAGAAAATCTGCCTCCAGTTCATGGACAAGCTTTTGAAGATTCCGCAGCTGGATGCCTAAGACAAGAGGGGAGGATAATGACAGGTCTTTGCGAAATTCTAACCTCATCTCAGTCCCCAAGGCTCGTACGCAGAGATATGCGAGAAGTTCCATCCCGTACATGGCCAGGTTGTGGAATGCAGAAGCTTCGAAAGTATGGGTGTATGGTATGTTGAGTGACTCAATTATTGTTGGCTCTTGCGTTTATTTGCTTGCTTTTATCTTTGTATATAAATGGTGTCATTTGTATGTATTTAAAAAAATTTTTTTGTAAGATTGTATGCAATTCAGCCTTTGGCTGCTACCTTTGTTTAATAAACCTTGAATGAATGAATGACTGGATTCGCCAATTTCAGGCACTCTGCGAATGTTTGAGATTTTATTACAATGTACATTGAATAATTCATGTCGAAAATTGTCATTGTTGATTAAAAAATACAACAACACATAACATAACGTAACATAACGTATAACGTAACGTAAAAGACGTAACGTAACGTCACGTAACGTAGCGTAACGTAACATACTTAACATAAACACAACACAACACAACAGCACAACACAACACAACAGCACAACGCAACACAACACAACACAACACAACACAACAGCACAACACAACACAACACAACACAACACAACACAACACAACACAACATAACATAACATAACTTAACAAAACAATGAACATTTATATATCGCTAGGCTAAAACATTATATTTTGAGTCGATATTAAAAATGCAATTATCTTATTATTACTACCAGATGAACTTTCATGCTAATAATCACATAACTTTACTTACTTATTTTGATTATCCCAAATTCATGCGAATTACTGGTAGAAGATGATGTATTGTCTTCTTTGTCAGAATGATAATTATTCATATCAATGCCAAGATACTTTGCATATGCAAATCCATAGAATTCCAGTAACTCTGTCCCCTTCTGGATAGGTTTATAAGTCCTGTAATAAATCTGGCCTTCTACTTGGTAGGACTTCAGGTTTTCCTCAGCTTCGTATCTGGCCATGTTGATATAACGCAACCAGTTGGATGTCCGCTCATTCCCAGCGTCGACATATTGCACGTTCTTTTCGTCGCAGTGAATCTAAAATTAAAATAATTCAAAATGGCTATAATAAGTTATAGAAAGGATGGTGTCAAAATACCGTATGTCATTGATTGTAGCTCTGAATCTTAGCTCTAATTGATTGTAGCTCTGAATCTGACTTATAATTGATTGTAGCTCTGAATCTTAGCAACATCAGGGCAAATCAGGCTACATTTCCAGATCTGGAAAATTTTCCAATTCTAGTAAAACTTTCCAGATCTCGAAAGGTTTTGAATTCTGGTAAAACCTATCCATATCCATATCAAAGGTTTCAAATCTCGATAAAACCTATCCAGATCTGGGAAGATTTCCAATTCTGGTAATACCTTTCCATATCTGGAAAGGTTTCCAATTCTGGTAAAACCTTTCCATATCTGGAAAGGTTTCCAATTCTCGTAAAACCTTTCCATATTTGGAAAGGTTTGAAATGTTGGTAAACCTTTCCATATCTGGAAAAGTTTCCTATTCTCGTAAAACCTTTCCATATCTGGAAAGGTTTCCAATTCTGGTAAAACCTTTCCATATCTGGAAAAAATTGAAACCCTGAAGTGATCAAGTGAACACTGTATGTCTACTTTTAATGATTAATATCCTTTCTATGAAATTTATTTTAAGTCTGGCTAAAATATTTGTGTGTCCATATGTTTAAGTCTAAATTAATAATAAATATTTGCCGTGCGCTTTAACTTTTTTATATATGGTTATTAATCAAGACAGTAACATTTTAATTACGAGGGTCAGTTAATACGTTCTACCTCCTACGTCAACCCTGCTACTATATGAGCCAGTCTTCACTGAAAAATAAATTGTTGTCACAGCGACGCCTTCTTGGAGTCAACTGTAAATGACACTTACAAAGGCGTTATTTTGACTCCAAAATTGGTGTAATCGTCAATGATATGGGTTTGCACATAATTTACGTTGACACCGTTAAGTGTCCGACGGACACCTTTCAGTGATCATTTAGTGATTTACACCAAAACTGGTGTCAGATTAATTGAAATAGCTCCAAGGGCGTCAATAGTTGGCGGGAAAGCTCACGGTTTTTAGAGGTGTCGAAGCAGCATGACACCAATTGGTGTCATTTTGACACCAATTAGTGTAATTCTGACACCAACGGGTGTAATTCTGACACCAATTGGTGTAATTCTGACACCAAATTGGTGTAATTCTGACACCAATTGGTGTAATTCTGACACCAATTTGGGCCTCTATCAACATATCAACGCATGCGTTTTCTCGTCGCCATTTTGTTTGCATGTTACGAGCCGGTAAGACTGGTATGTACCGATCTGCTCCATTTCCAGACATTTTTGATAATAATTATGATACAATTAGCGTAATGTAAGCCTTGTTCATGTTGTTTAATATTGCGCCAACTAACTGATGAAATGAATTACAATTTCATAGTCAGAGACTAGCATTTTGTTGGACTGTGTCAGTGCATGGACCTACTAGTACTATGTGTGTGTTCGTCATGCATGCATACGATGATATGTGCAACATTACATACATGTAGCCCGATTTATCTGGCTCAGTGGTCATCTTTTTCATACGGACGTCTTACATTACGCTAATTGTATCATAATTATTATCAAAAATGTCTGGAAATGGAGCAGATCAGTAACAAAATGTGCTATCTCAATATGACTCTTAAGAGAGTCAATATTACACCATTTGGGGTGTAATGACATTTTTCGAAAATGGGTCCTCAGGTAACCACCCAAAGGTGTCAAAATGAATATGACACCCAAAGGTGTCAATTTGACACCCATAATGGTGTCAATTTGACACCCATAATGGTGTCAATTTGACACCTTTAGGGTGTCAAACTCAATATGACACTTAAAGAGAGTCAATATTACACCCCATTTGGGGTGTCATGGCATTTTCGAAAATGGGTCCTCAGGTAACCACCCAAAGGTGTCAAAATGAATATGACACCCTAAGGTGTCATATTTTACACCCATAATGAGGACCCATTTTTTGACGCTTGTTTTAGTGTCAAAATGACACCAAATTATTTTTCAGTGTATGACATTTTTCACAAATGCAGCTTTGAATCTCAGCTACAAATTTGCAGTAAATATGTCGGAGTATAGAATGTACTTTTCTCTGATGCTGAAATGAAAACTGAATGCCAATTTAAGGGGATGGAAACTGTTAAAGATAGCAAACTTTCTCCCAAGTGCTGATCATTTAAGTCAATACCAATCGACAAGACGTACCTACACAGAGAATATTTATTCGTCAAAAATGTGGTCTTATTTGACAAATTAAACATTTGTCATGGAAGTTCGTCAGTTAAGAAATATTTTGTAATGCTAAACAATTACTTTACCAATTAGTAGTATTTTTAATTAATTTTCAACATAGCAAATATATTCACAACTCTTAAATATTTGACTTTCAATGACAAATAAATTAATGAAAAATTAAATGACGAACTAAAAGAATAATTTTTACTCAATATTTGTCATTTAATATGAATGACAAATTAAATGGCAATGAAATATGTAGCTAAGATTCGGGCTAAGATTCAGAGCTACAATCATGACGAATCGTCGGTGTTATTACATAGTGACGTATGATGGTCAGTGATGTAACATAGTGGGGTTTGGTAAACTGTGGTCATTTTTGTGATGTAAAAACCTATTGCTTTGAAATATCTTTTTCATAATTATTTTTACAAAGACAAAAAGCCAACAAATTGGTAATCACGAAATTGATTTGGTGTACGAATAAAGTTAATAAATCTTGTTTTAACATAGTGCCGTACACTTTACGTCACTATGTAATACCACCGAAGGAATGTCATGGGAGCTGAGATTTTTTAGAAATGGAAGCCTTTGTAGATCTGGAAATTTGCCTGGACTGATTATTATCATGAATTTAAAAACTTACAGTCCATGAGTACCCGCTCCTTTCGGAATCTTCCTTGTGATATGGATAAGTCTCCCCACGATACGGACCAAAACGCACCCCTTCTGGGAAGTATTTATCAGCCCAAACACCTTTTCCCGCCCCATGAATACCAGACTCTTTAATAATCAATCCAGGTGGTAGACTGAGTTTAGCACGATCCTCGCAATCGTTTGGTACTGGTGTGTCTTCAATGATTGTCAGTGGTTGAATTGGATAGTCTTCATCCGAAGTCTCATCACAGGTTTTCCAATCTAAAGTGTTGAATAATAATGTGTTAAACTGTTATGACATAGTGACGTATGATTTTTTGAAATATACACACCAACGATCTTTTCGACAAGCAGTCCAAATGGCAGACTCAGATTTGCACGATTTGGGCATTCGTCTGGTACTAATTATCGGCGTAACTGCTAAATCCAATACACCAGTATGGCATTTAGGTTTACCTAAAACAATATCTTTTAGTGTTTAATAGATGTAATGATTGTTCAACTCTTTTAGGTGGGCCTTTAAAAAGAAAAGAAAAAAAACCAGACTGTGACAAACAGTCCAAATGGCAGACTCAGTTTTGCTCGATTTTGGCAATAGTTTGCTACTGAATATCGGCGTAACTGCTAATTCCAACATCTATCTATCTATCCCGTAGTCTTGTCGACCGTTGGGGCGCCACAGATGCCCTGACCACCAGCTCTCTCCATCCTTGTCGGTTCTCTGCCAATCTCAAGGTATCACTAAGCTTCAGGTCAGTCCATTCAGATATGTTGTCTTCTCACCTTCTTCTCTGCCGACGTCTCTTTCGCCCTCCTGGAACTCCAACATACCAGTATGGTATTTCAGTGATAACTGTCACTGAGTAGTTATTAGGTCTAAATTTACCCCAAACAACATTTGTGCGCTTTATTTTGTTTTAGATTTGTTTAAAGCCTATACGATAATTATGAGAATATTGCGTGGCCCTCTTCAGATGTATTGTCGATGTACTTGGCGGACTGAGCAATACTAGGGTAAGCAGGCCTGGAGCTACAATCTTGGAAAAAAAAGTCTTCGGAACGCTACACGTCTTGTGCATTATGTGCAGATTTTTTTTCTGATCTTTAAATAATGTTTATTTTGTTAAGAGCTGAATATGAAATCTTAGAAAACAATTTTCCCTTTCCTACTCCCCATCGATCAATGTTGGGACACCTTGAACAACTGTTGAAGATATTAACATTCCTCAACATTGCACGGGGGGAAAGGGGTGGGTGTTTGTTTCCCGTTGTTTACGAGTAAGCGTTCCAAGACTTTTTCCAGGATTGTAGGTACGCTAGGTATTGTCATGGTTATCTGCATGGGATGGGAACGCTCTTGAACTTGTTGCATCAAAGTAAGGATTTTAGCTGTGAAAATGTGTCTTGAGGAATAACTTAGTAAATCCACTTTCCACGCTGCAGTCATCATGGTCATCTGCAGACGACAGTTCCAAAGTTTCACAAAATATTTCAAAAATGTTAAGATTATTGAATGTCATCACCAAATTTGTAATCATCATGCGAACTATATACATTAACATAAGTACAAACATGTGTAGTATTGATTCAGTATTTCTTGAGATAAGACTTTAAAATTGGGAAAGGCTTCTGACAAATCTGTTTGTACATGTATGGTAAACTAATAACCGCGTGGAAAGTGTAAACACTTTCCAGGCGTCTTGCAGAATATTTTACAAAATGTTTCAAAAATGTCAAAATTATTGAATTTCATTACCATATTTAGAATCACCATGAGTAATGCATTGACATAAGTTCAAACATGCCTAGTATCGGTTCAGTAATCCTTGAGATAGACCTTGAAAGTTGGGAAAGGTTTCTGAAAAATCTGTTTAGTATATTGTAAACCAATAGCCGCGCGGAAAGTGTTAAGGTCAATTTCGGTTATGTCCCCACATTGTAGACTTGTCTTTACACTTTAAAAATGTCAACGTGTCAACTTTATGTAGAGTCAGTATGATTCATCATCATCATCGGTCGTCCTTGGACGGAATATTGGAAGCAGCAGTTACAAATTTCCTCCAAGCAAGTTTATCCAACATAAGCTGTTGAACTTCATTGGGTTCAAGATCAAGGTCCTTTGAGATGCTGTCAGGATAGGTGGTGGATCTCCTGCCACGGGATGAATGGCCTTCACTTGGAGTCCAGAAAAGCACTCGGGAGACAGGTTGATCGGATGCTCGTAGGCAGTGTCCAGCAAACTGGAGCCGTCGCTTCCTTACTGAGTTAGCCAGCGGAGGAATTTCACCATACACCTCTTCATTAGTTTTGTGGTCTCTCCAACTGATGTTAAGGACTCTCCTCAGCAACTGTGTGTAGCATCCATTTATTCTGTCCTCAAAAGTCTTTGTAACTGTCCATGTCTCTGAACCATATAGTAGAATACTTTCCACGCAAGCTCGGAAAAACTTGATTTTAGTTGGCCTATCAAGTTTAGATTTCCATATCTTCTCCAGCTTGTTGCATGCAACCCAGGCTTGAGCTTTCCGGCACTTGAAGTCATGAAAAGAGTCTGGCATTGACGATCCTAGGTACTTAAACTCCTTGTTGTTGTCAAGTTTGGCACCACTCAGAGTTGTGACATTTGTGGAGGATGGGATGCCGACTAGCAGAGTCTTGGTTTTTCCAACATTAAGGTGCAGGCCAACACAGTTTGAAGCTTCTTCGATATGCTGTAGCAGAATTTCAGCTGACTCAATGGATGAAGACAAGAGTGCTATGTCATCAGCGAAGTCCAAATCATGAAGGCGTAGCTCTGGATGACGTCTACTCTTCCTTCTCTCAAGAACGATCCCGGTGGATTGGTTGATGTCCTTCAAGGCATGCCGCATGATGTAATCTACTACCACTATGAAGAGGAATGGAGCAAGGGTGTCTCCTTGTAGAACTCCAGCCAGAATCTCGAAAGGTTCGGTATCACCGTCTGCAGATATCACTAAGGCAGATGAATCTGTGTAGATAGCCTTGATTGCATCAATGATGACTCCTGGAATACCATACGCATGTAGGATTTGGAACATCCGTTCACGATGGATCGAATCGAAAGCTTTTGAGTAATCTATGAATACTACTGCCAGAGGAAGATTCTTTGTCTTCATGCCTTCAATGATACGTCTCAGAGCCAGTATTTGAGAGACGGTTGATCTATGCTGTCTGAAGCCATTCTGGTTCCAACGCAGCAAGGGGTCAACAAATGGTCTTATCCTGTTTAATACCATCCTGTTGAAGAGCTTGGCTGCAATACTGGTAAGGGTGATGCCCCTGTAGTTGGTTGGTTTTGATAGGTCCCCTTTCTTTGGGATGGGAATGATTCCACCTGTTGACCATTGCTTAGGTTTCTCCTGGTGTAGCAGAAGATTGTTGCACAGATGAAGAAGGTGGGGTTTAAAGGTGTCCGACTTCCAGAGCTCAAGTGGAATGCTGTCCAGTCCTAAGGCACCTCCTGGTTTTGACTGTGAAAGCGCTTCTTCCAGATCAGCTAACGTAAACTCTGAGGTTGAGATTGGTAGTGTATCATCAACCACCTTGGAGATGGTGAAGTCTCTGTCTGGTACTGTTGGTGGTTTCCCAAGAAGAGTAGAGAAATGCTTCAACCATGAACCTTTCCTGTCATCTGGCGTTCCTGAGAGCATAGATCGCTTGCTATCCTTTCTTCCACTGATGTCGTCCACAATTTTCCAAGCAGTGCTGTGTTTGCTGGAGAGAGAAGCTTGTTGTACCTGCTCGATGCTGGACTCCAGTAATGCTTTCTCCTCTGCTATGTACGCATCTGTCAACTTTTGTTTGGCCATGTTTTTATCCACCTTGGTTGACGAGATGTAGGCTTCTCTTGCCGCTTTTACTTTCTGGGTCTGTGATATGCTCTTGAAAGTATTCCTTGGTTTCTTGGGCAAGATTTCCTCTGCTGCCTTGATGCATGAAGATTGGAGCAGGTCGTACTTCTCTTGGAATGGCATGGTGCTCTTCTCTTGGGCCAAAGGATCAAAGAAGTTGGATACTTTGATGGTATATTCATCCTGGAGGTCTCTGTTGAAACACAGTGCTTTGAAGTTCAAGGACCGTGCTGCATTAGGCGGCTTCTTCTTTGGAGCACGCAGACGTAGCTTTACCATCGCTGTGATGATTCTGTGGTCAGACCCCACTGTTACAAAGGTGTTGTATGCCTCTACATTTTGCACAGAGTTTACCCATTTCTTCCTCACCAGAATGAAGTCCAGTTGTGCCTTTGTGGTGTTTGGGTACTGGAATGTCCACAGCTTCCTGTTCGGCTTCCTGAACTTGGTATTTGTGACAACAAGATCGAAGCTGTTGACAAAATCTAGAAGAAGGATGCCATTCCGATTGGTGGAATCATGGTAAGAGAATAGAACTTCGCCTGTACCAAGTTTTGCATTGAAGTCGCCACCAATCAAAACCATGTTGTGTGCGGGGATGTCTCTCATCGCATCTGAGAGGTTCTTGTAAAAGGCGATTACATCCTCTTCTTTGGAGCAGTTTGTAGGGCTGTAGCAGCACATGATGGTTGTGGCTGGATTCCCTGTGAAGGAGGCAGTAATGATCCTATCAGAGTGTTTGATTAAACCAAAATAACTGTTTATGTTCTGAATTTTACCTATGTCTGTAATCAAGGCTTTTTGAATCCCGTCATATTGTTCCATGTCAATACCAAGATTATCGGCGTAGTCGTATCCATAGAAGACAAGAAGCTCTGTCCCTGTATGGATTGGTTTATAAGTCCTATAGTACATCTGACCATTGTGTTGAAAGGATTTCAGATTCTCTTCCGCTTCATTCCTTGCCATGTCAATGTATCGCAACCAGTTGGATTTACGCTCATCTGCAGCATCTGTATACAGTACCTTCTGATCCCCACAAAAAATCTGGAAATAAAGAGACACGTATTTATAATTTCTGATAATTTCTTGACCAACACCAGAATGTGTTTTCTCCAGCTCTGGTGCCCGCTTGTCAGTGAATTCCAAATAAAATCATATCGTTGTGTCAGAGCCAGAAGGACCCAAGTGCATTTTTGGCCAAAATGAGATTTTGGTACCAAAATATCCTCATAAACACTGGGAATCTTGTTATTGTAACAGTATATACCAACTAAACAACAACAAATTGATACCAGCAAAAATAGTAATGTCCTAAGTACATTCAGCCAATTCCTGTTAGAGCCAGATGGTCCCAAGTGGCACTTGAGACCTAAATGGCCGAAATGCACTTAGGACCTTCTGGTTCTGACCCAACGATATTACAGTTTATCTGCTGAATAATCGAGGTTGTTCATAAATAATGTTATGCACTCGAATGCAGTGCATTGAAAAATGTACACTTTACTCCTGGGCTGGTGTAAATTGACTGAGTTCGAGCCACTTACATGAAGAAATTATAGGCCTATACAAAATACTGGTATTTTTAACATCATTTTCGTAATGTTGAGATTGTTTTGAGTGGAAATCTAAGAAAATACTGTGATATCTATCCCTGTATTGATAAATCCTGTTTGTCAAAAATTTGGAATGGACCCAATTTACTGACAAATCGAGAGTGGTATAGCATACTGACAAATCGAGAGTGGTATTGTATAGTATGTAAAACCAAGATTGCATTACCTTTTTTGTACAAATCTTTTTATTAGCAATTACCTAATTTTCAAAACTATAGGTCATACATCAAAAAATCGACCATACGTCACTATGTAAATGTAATACCACCGACCATACGTCACTATGCAATACCATCGACCGTACGTCACTATGTAATACCACCGACCACACGTCACTATGTAATACCACCGACCATACGTCACTATGTAATACCACCAACAATACGTCATTATGCAATACTACTAACGACCATAGTCACTATGTAATTACCACCGACCATACGTCACTATGTAATGCTAACGATCATACGTCACTATGTAATCCACCGATCATACGTCACTATGTAATACCACCGATGATACGTCACTATGTAATACCACCGATTATACGTAACTATGTAAAACCAACAAACATACGTCACTATGTAATACCACCGACCATACGTCACTATGCAATCCCACTGACAATACGTCATTATGCAATACCACCGACCACACGTATCTATGTAATTCCACCGACCATACTAGCAATACCACCGACCAAACATAACTATGTTATACCACTATGCCACTTTGTAATACCACCGACCATAGGTCACTATGTCAATACCATGGACCATATGTCAATAACATGTACCATACGTCACTATGCAATACCACCGACCATACATAACTTTGCTATACCACCAATCATACGCTACTATGTTATACCACCGACCATGCGTCACTATGTCTAATACTACCGACCATACATAACTATGTAATACCACCAACCATACGCCGCTATGTAATACCACAGATCATACGTCACTATGTAATACCACCAACCATACGCCGCTATGTAACACCACATATCATACGTCACTATGTCAAAACCACGGACCATATGTTACTATGCAGTACCACCGACCATACATAACTTTGTAATACCACAAATCATGTGCCAATATGTAATACCACGACCATACGTCACTAAGTATTACTACCGACCATACGTCACTATGTTATACCACCAACCATTATGACCCGATATTCAGATTTCATTAATTGTGCCTCATTTACTTGCGTTGGGTCACATACGTCACTATGTTATACCACCGATCATACGTTACTATGTAATACCACCGACTATACGTCACTCTGCAATACCCCGACCATACGTCACTATGTAATACCACTGACCATCAGTATTTATAAACCGGTAATTTTTAGTTTTTTATAACGATATGCGGAGAGAGAGGGGTGGGGGGGGGGGGGGGGGGGTATTCTGACCTTTCTAGCCCTCCTCAGCATTAGAACCCTAGAACACGAAGATGTACAAGTATTAGCCATTTAAAGCTACGAAAACTTACAATCCACGAATATCCACTTTTGTCGGAATCGGTCTTGTTATAAACATAAGTTTCTCCTCCGTACGGACCAAACCGCACTCCTTCTGGGAAGTACTTGTCCGCCCAAACACCCAATCCTGCCCCTGGAATACCAGACTCTTTAATAACCAATCCAGGTGGTAGACTGAGTCTAGCACGATCCTCGTAATCGTCTGGTACAGGTGTGTCTTCAATGATAGTCAGTGGTTGAATTGGATAGTCTTCATCCGAAGTCTCATCACAGTCTTTCCAATCTAAAATGTTAGAAATTGATTAAAGGTATATTATGTGATCTTTCCAGGGAACGCCCTCAACATTGAAAAAAAAATTGAAAGCAGATTTTCTAGCAGAATTACATTTCTGATCATAAATCGTATATAATTATATTCCAAGTTACAGGGCGATACGATTCTTAATTACTTCAAAATCATGGTTTTAGAGTGAAAATAAACTGTCGGGATAACACGACAGTTTATATTTTCACTCTAAAACCATGATTTTGAGGTAATTAGGAATCGTATCGCTCTGTAACTTGGAATGTATGTACGATTTATGATCAGAAATGTAAATCTGCAAGAAAATCTACTTTCTCTCTGGAAAAGATCACATAATATGCCTCATAAATATACAGCTGTCATAATCTTACCGATGAGCTCGATTGCCATAATAAATTCCTTCGTTCGAGTAGAAATATTTATATTGTTATTTCTGTCAAGTCTTATTATAAATAGTATCACATTACACTTGCCTATCTCATCCACCTTACGCTTGATGTCGTTGTGAAGAATGCAGTGGTGTGCATCTGGAGTGAGACAAATATCCCCATCTGGAATACGGCCCCATGCGAAACCTGTAGAAAGGGCATGGTCTATTATATATTAAAGTGCGTAGAAATAAAAGTGTAGATTCTCAACCATTCTCTTTTGGAAGAGAAAGAGAAGATTAAGTGAGTTAGGATATTAGAACCCTTCAAATTTAGTTTGAGTAAAAACATTTTGGAGTTTGGATGTTTCCAAAGTAAAGCACTTCATAATCAATATTCACAGTATTATAGCCTGTAGGGGGGGGGGGGGGGGCGTATCAAAAAGTTCTTGAAATCACCCAGAAGTGAAGGTGTCAGAAACTTTTTGTTTGTTAAGTGACCCTTCAGACATCTTTAAAAAGTCACTGTGCAAAGTCGCACATCTCTCTCACTATTTATTACCTGTCCACAGACCGCCATTGTAGAGCTCCTCAGATTGACCGACATTGATTGATCCTCAGATTGCCTCAGATTGCGTTATTCCCAAAACAGCAATCATTAGAGGTCAATCTGTGTACACCCCATGTTACCCACAAGATTATTGTCACCAAGCTTGTTTGTAATGACTAATCATGCTAATGGCGTTGCTATACATGTAGGTAATTGACTAATCCCACCAGAACGTGATCATAACACTAAATAAATCTGAGAAACCGCGGTAGTCAGATCAGAACCAAATTATGTTGCTGAATACCTGAAGAACATAATGCTCTACAATCTACATGTTACCATCAATTGGATTCGATCTATTTATATATGTGATATTTTCCAAGTAGCGCCCTCTATCATTGATGTTACTATGAAAGTAGATTTTCTTGCAGATTTGCGTTTTTGATCATAAATCATAAAGATCTTCTAAGTTACAGATCGATACGATTCCTAATTACTTCAAAAGCATGGTTTGATGGTCAGTAGCCAAATTGTACCTTAAATTTACTCTAAAACCATGATTTTGAGGTAATTAGGAATCGTATCGCTCTGTAACTTCGAATATATTTATGATTTATGATCAGAAAAGTAAATCTGCAAGAAAATCTGCTTCCAATTTTTTTCGAGCATTGTGGGCGTCCCCTGGAAAAGATCACATAATATACCTTTAAATGTATAATGGGATCTGATAGTACTTGAATGTTAATTATTGTAAAACGACTCACCTTTAGAGCATTTCGGTATCATAGGATTATTCGCATTCTTTTCAATACAGCTTCCAGCCAATGTATTCAACAGTAAAATAACGCTACAAGTGATAGCCCTCATCATCGAGCACAATTACGAGTTCCTTTGGTTCAAAATAAAGTATGAAACAGGTTAGAAAAATACAATAGCAGTAGTTTGTAACGCATGGGGATCCTTCCGGGGATCCTTCACTCTTAACATGTGTATGAGTTGCAGCATTTTCAATCGAGCGTTAAATCATGACTGTATCATAATACTAAAATTAATAATATCATGAACAATGCTACAAATCATAATACTAGAGCCCATACAAAACAAGGCATCACAGTCACTACACATGCCATAATTCCATAAACCGTGTTTGTAAAAATCCATTCAATGTTTACATTGGTTTAATCATGGTTTTAATCAATCAGAACCAACATGCCCTCAACGGCTTACATTACACGCAAGCCGTTAAGGGGGCTGTCAAGTGTCATTTCGTATTTTCCAGGAATTTCACTTTTCTTCATTTTTCAAAACTTCAGAGTGTTATCTATCAGTACATGCAAAGAAATTTTCAATTTTGAAATTCCAAAAGCCTATTTAGAAGGATTTAAATCCCTTATTGTGATCATTGACAAAGTAGAATGGAAAAGTCTGCCCGCAGGGGATCAGCGAAACTCCCATGCGCCGCGTATCCCGTGTTTTGTTTTTCACGCAAATTGGCACGCGCCAGTTCGCTTAAAATACGCGACGCTGTTATTTCGAAAGCCGTCAGTGCGTGTTGCGTTACCCGCTATGTTTTTGCCGCGTTTGAGGGCTTGTTCATACGCATTGTTTACGCATCGGAGGCCCGACTTATCAAACCGTCATTTTTGCCGGGGTGTGGCTGAGCCTGAAAGCAAGTAGGCCTATTAGTAAAACAAGGCTTTAGCACAAGCGTTAGTGTCAAGGAGTTTGGAAAGAGAGAAGGAAAAAAGATAAAAAATAAAGGACAGAGAAAGATTTTGAATCCATGATCGGAGTGAAACATTGTAAGGAGATCAAAAAGACTTACACCGGGTTTTATCCGAAGACGTTAATGTTTTGTTTTTGTTTGGCCTTTCGATGTTGTACAAGTCCGTTCCACCCGCCCATCCATCCAATAGGCCTACCTGTTTATCTATTTATTGTCATTACTGAATATGGTATAGGCCTATTACTTCGTATCGTTGTTAAGTTAGCTAGTTCTCAGTTAGTTCAACTCGGTGTACTAATTTGTCATTCAGTTATATCAAACATAATATCAATTATAAGTGCCGTTTTACCTAGGCCTACATGAGCATGATCGGAGAAGCATCCTCGGGCCGATGAGCCGATGCTATCAAATGGTTCACATGGTTATCTCATAATAGTCTAACTTTGTATAGTACATGTATTTGCACACGCGGCAATCAAACACACGACATGTGGAGTTGGGGGGTGTATATAGGGCCATGGAGAGCAGGGATGGACAGCCTCTCCTGGCATGTATTTTAATATACTATCCATTATAAGCTCATTTATTCAGTTGCGTTCGGGTCTAAGGCCCCGCTGTTAGGCCTACGGTTTGGTTGGTGACATGCCATATAAGACAAAATAAGTTCCAAGATAACCAGAAGTAGGCCTATACGGCCAAACAAGTCATGTTTCTATAAAATCCTCCTAAAATGTCATAGTTAAATTGAATAATATAAAATTCTGGAACATTCCAAATGAAATTCGGACTGAACAAAGAACAGAGATCTGTTCCCATTTCGATCGCTAAATGCCCATCATTCATATTTTGAATCAATGAAACGTCCGAATGTTCTAGACTGAAAGCAAAGGTGGAAGGGATGGGATTATGGTGGGAGAGGATGCTCTATATTTCTGCCCCTCGGACCCACCCCAATAAAAAAAAATAGGGTAACATCGGTTTGGTTTATCACGAAGTTATGAGATGTAAACAATAGGCCTGATTAATTAAATGTGTGGTTGCACCTTTGATATCCTTGTACTTTTGTGTCCTCTCAATAAAAAAAATCAATCTAGGTATAGGTGACAAGGCAATTCATAGGGATAGCCAATAAATAATAAAACCATGCAGTAATGGAAATACCGAATACTGTATATAGGCCTAGCACTAGAGCTAATTGTTAAATAATGACCGTGTTTTCAACGTTATCATTGTTATCTTCAGTAGATAGCAAACTACTTTTATAAGAGATCCAACCGAAATGCTTAATAGAGCTATTGTTATAACACTGAACAATCACTATTTAATAATTATCTTTGGTAGATAGCAATTCAAATCAATTTTAAAAGGATCCAAGTCCATTCTAATGGAAAATACTCATCATTTAACTACTGTGAAATGTGCTCCATTACCCGCGGCCAGTGGCGTATCTGATGAGATCGCTTGTCAGAGGGGGAAATGGTATCTTCCCGGTAGGCTTTAACTTTACAGGCTGAGGATTGCCGCCGCCGCCGAGTCCGACATTTGAACTTGAAACGGGGAGGGTGGGGGTGTTCTCAAAATCCACCCCATCCGATTCAAATTGGGGTCCTTGCTCCCCCAACCCACTGTATTTATAGAAAATAAAACCTTTTAGCCCGGTAGTTTGAGCTGTTCTACCCGGTCAAATCCGTCGAGGGGGGACACTCTGCTGATACGCTACTGTTACTCGTTCGCTTGACAGTTTACCCATAGACAATTCATATATATAGTCATTTTACAAACCGTTAAATTTATTTTCCTGCTTCATTAAACATTAGACCTATCGGACATATATTTCAGTTTCTTTTTCGGTGGCGCTGGCATAACGAGAATCAAGTTCAGGTGGCATGTTGTGGCCTTTTACTATTTATGATGAAATTACAATTCGTGACGTGACTCATATTAATCATGTTAAATCAGAAGCTTACCCGATTCCGTCTCTTTAAATATCTGAGGTAGAAGAAGAGAAAACATGTAGGCCTAGAGCCTACCAAACGACAGGTCTTAAATTAAATCTTCATCCCATTTCTTGCTTTCTCTGTTTCCAATTTTTCTCTCTCCTTTACTAAGTCCTTTATCTAGGATAGGTGTTGATTTTTACACCCAGACTACTCACTAATCCCGCCACGGTGCATTTTTAAATGACCACATTGATAAAGACTCGACTAACTGGCCTATAATGATAAACTCTGATGATTAGCCGCAGAGTGTTGCGCACAGAAATTAATACACGAGCGTCTAAATCTTTGTCAACCGGTTCAACGCGCACGCGTCACCATTTATTTTGCCAACTCAAAACATTCCGCGCGCGTCTGCGCTCATTGTCGATTAACGCACGCGCTTGAATGCGTTACTCTTCCCGGAAATTGTGAACGCACTTCGAATGCGCATAAAATGGTATGGCTTCTTTTTCAAACTCGACATCATGAAAAAGGTGTTTTTTAACACACTTGAGGTTATTTTGATACCAAGAAAAGAACGGTTTGTAATGAAACTTTGCACGAAGTTGGGGATTTATATGTTTCCCACAATATCTAAAGAACAGGATTTGAAATACGTGTATTTCCCCGTAAACCATGATCAAACGGCGGTATTGTCACTTTTCACATTCATCGGTTGATTTCTTTATGTTCATTTTTGAGTAAAAATACGATTTACAGACACGATAACTCAATACAAACTGCATCTGATGGACAGCAAGTAAGTTTAACGCAACAAACATGATATTCCCCAGGTTCCATTTTTTTTGTTTTTTGTTTTAGGCCTATTTCCCGATTTTTCGGATCATTTTGTGGAAATTCACGTTTGTTGTCTTTAAAAATCCCATTTTGTTGCCTTATTTGGTCAATAAATAAAAAAATATCTCAGATATCAAAAAACAAAAAAAATGGAACCCGGGTAATTTTCTTAAGATTACAAAAATCGTAAAAGGACAGATTTTCAGAAAATATTTTTTTGGTTACCTTGTCCGAATTGAAGACTGGTCAAAATTCTCGTTTTTTATGATTTTCTCCAAAATGGTTCTTTTTAGAGCAATTTTATGTTCATGGTTAGATTTATTGAACCCTTTCCTTCAAAAAAATGTATACTTGTATATGGAATATATGAATAATTACGTAGTTACGGCAGTTTTACGGAAGCTATTTCTGACACTTGACAGCCCCCTTAACAGGTCTTATTTACACTGACGTTGTAATCAGTGTGATTCTGTTTACTGAGTGTAACGGTATCAATAATGTATCCCGGTAACATGTGCTATATCATTGCTACGTCGTGGTCGTATTTGGCCATATAAAAAAGTATCCCATGAGCTAGAAAATTAAAGGTATATTATGTGATCTTTCCAGGGAACGCCCTCAACATCGAAAAAAAAATTAAAAGAAGATTTTCTTGCAGATTTACATTTCTGATCATAAATCGTACATACATTCCAAGTTACAGGGCGATACGATTCTTAATTACTTCAAAATCATGATTTTAGAGTGAAAATAAACTGTGGGATAATCCGACAGTTTATTATTTTCACTCTAAATTCACTCTAAAACCATGATTTTGAGGTAATTAGGAATCGTATCGCTCTGTAACTTGGAATGTATGTATGATTTATGATCAGAAATGTAAATCTGCAAGAAAATCTACTTTCTAAAAAAATTAATGAATAGAGGGCGCTCTCTGGAAAAGATCACATAATATGCCTTTAATTAAAAATACATCCCATTCCCATGTCTTTTTGTTTTAAAAATTGACTGTTTTTAAAAAAATACCAACCAGGGGTGCAAAAAGTTATTTCTTCCACCGGAGCATGATTCTAAGGTTAAATATTTCCTCAATCAAACCGTAACTTAAAATAGCTTCTGCAGCACATCATTGGAAACGTTATGCGTCGTTTTGGATTTTATCAAAAGCTTATTATGAAAATATATGAGGTTTATATGAGACGTGACGAAGTACCAGCTTTTCCCACCAAAATGCTTGTCTAAAATAAGGCTGTCCTCGACACACTGTCACAATCATGGTGGATTTCAGGTCCATTCCATAAGAACGGCTTCATTGACACTAGGCCTATCAACTATCAACTATCAAGGGACAATTTTCTTTCTGGTCTATTGTGATGTTCTAACTGTAAGGCGGATTTTTCTTCTTCTTTTCATTTCAAGGGAAAGTCAAGCAATTAATCATATGAAGTCCCGGGTCAAACAACAGAGACTTCATTATACACTTCATTTAAAGTTTGAAAATATACCTAAATACAATAAATTATCATTTAATATGTCAATACAGTCATCACAATAAGTAACTGACCAGGTAATAAATGTGCTGATAACTCTAAAAATATAACTCCTACATAAACATATTAAATTATAAACATGTTGAGAAATTTCTCTTCTTGAATTTAAGATATTACACGCTAAGAATGGCTGATTATTAGGGAAGTTACAATCCCGAATGTACTGTCAAATCTGATTTTCATATTCACATTTTCAACACGGGGACTCAGACCGGCAAATTATTGATTACTGGTAGTGGTAGTGACAATTCACCCGTCGATGTCCTGGTTGTTGGATAGTCGGCCGGTGGCATTGTTACGGTTGATCAATACGGCACGCACGCTTTAGGGACGCACCATTAGATACTCAGGGCATGGAAGTTTAAAAAAACCCACTTTGCCCACTATCCAGGAGAAAAAAAACCTTTGCCCACCAACCAGGAAAAAAAGAATAAAAAGATGACCCACTGCCGAGTTAAAAAAAGAAGATGACTCACCCGACTCACCCAACTTAATGTACAGAAAAACAGTAAAACCTTAAAAAAAAACACCTTTGCCGCCTTTGGCGAAAAAAACCCAAAAACGAAAAAAAATGTCGCCTACTTCGGTGACGAAACAAAAAAATTCTGCCCGACCCCAACTTCCATGCTCTCCCCCCCCTGAAAATCAAATGGTGCGTCCCTTACCTGTCATACTCTCCCCGTGTTGAAAAGAAAATGTTAAAATGAAAGTCAGACTTGCCCTAACGTTTGGGATCGTAACTTCCTTATTAATCAACCATTCTTAGCGTGTAACTGTAATATCTCAAATTCAAGAAGGGAAATTTCTCAACAACTTTATAATTAAATATGTTTATGTAGGAGTTATACTCTTAGAGTTATCAGCATGTTTATTACCTGGTCAGTTACTTATTGTGATGACTGTATATGTGTTTACATTATATAACAATAGAATAATAAAACATATTTGATTTTACCGCGATATATGCCTTACATATATCGGGATTATGCGGTCCTGCACATCACTAGCCTCGTTTTGCGGGGCATATGTAATTTTACATTTGTTTGTTTGCAACATTTAAAAAATCCGTCCGAATGCTGTGGACATTATTTCATTAGTTTGCTCGGGACAATTTTTCTAAATTCGATTTGGTTGATATTGTAATTACAATTTTAGTCATGAAAAATGATGAATTACTTGGTGTGTGGTAGAGCCTGCATTGACGCGGCATTACAAGTCAATCAACAATGGTAAACACGCAAAACTCATGCCAGGATAGACATCAAAGATCATTCATACTAAGCCAAAGGATTGCTTCATAGATCCTTCAGAAGAAAATACACAGTGTGTTGAATATTCATCACCTGGACCACCTTGTGCCGTCATCCCTTACCGCTCATATGTAAACAAATATATAGTCTGTATAACAAAAAAAGTATTCAACCAATGATAGCAAGAGTACACATTTTTGGAAAGCATTCAATTCCCGATATAGTATATAACAACGTAACCCTTGACAACCAGTATGTTCCGATGGGTAATTTCATGAGGAACCCAAATATGCACAGTAAATTATGATTGGGATAGGTATAACAATATTATTGAGCTTTGATCAAAATATGAATATTTCTATATTTTTTAAACATTGTTAATTATGACATGTTAGCATTACAAACATTAGGTTCTATCTAAATTCCAATAGTTGGATTCCTTGTATATACTTTTTATGGTGATGGTGTAAAATGTACAAATCTGGAAATGCACCGCGAAGGATGGCGAGTTCAAAACACATGACCATAGCTTTGTATTATCGATCCCTGTCAGTCTCTGTTGCCGAATATGCCACGTGTTCATTATGATTATATACTGGCATTTTAATTTAACGAAACGCCTAAAGTTATCAAATACATTTTACTTTAGACATGAAAACATTAATTATGTTTTTCTACAGTAAAAAGTGA
Organism: Ophiura sarsii; assembly: GCA_035610835.1. Lineage (NCBI taxonomy): Eukaryota > Metazoa > Echinodermata > Ophiuroidea > Amphilepidida > Ophiuridae > Ophiura > Ophiura sarsii. Next base: position 59,944,450 of record CM069444.1, read on the forward strand.
CACGTGTTAATGTTATTACATGCTGTATTATTAACAGCTTACACTGTACTTTAATGCTCTTACAAGTTACATGTACTACCGAACCACCTTTTAATAACATTTCATTTTCTAATAATTATTGAAAACGTAATTATTTTGGTTTTAGCATAAACCGTGCCGGTGCAGATGTTCACTTCATGTTGATTTTTCAAATATACGAGGAGAAAGGCATGAAATTAATATAAATCATATATATTTTAGTTACATTGCGTGGAGGTCATTCACGTTTAAAGAAAGCCATTGGTGTCCACAGGGGTGCCAAAAGTTATTTCTTCCTCCTCTTTTCATATTTCCTCTTTCCTTTTTTCTTGCTTTCCTCGGAGTAATTCTGTTATACCCTTCACAGAGGTATTCATAGTGCATGATTTTTAAGAACGACGCATACTACCGATGTTGGTGTGTAGGGTATCCTCCTTTTCCCCCATTTTTTTCTTTTCTCAAAAGGCATTACTATGATTTCCTCAATTTTAACTGTTTCTTCCTAGGAGCGGTGCTCCCTGCTCCCGCACTTTTTGCATGCCTGATACCAACAGTCCATTTTAACACTTTCCACGCGGCAGGCGTCTGCAGACGACATGCCAAATTGTTCACAAAATGTTTCAAAAATGTCAAAATAATTAAATTTCATTACCATATTTGGAATCACCATGAGAAATGCATTGAAATAAGTACAAACATGCCTCGTATTGGTTCAGTAATCCTTGAGATAGACTTTGAAAATTATGAAAGGTTTCTGAAAAATCTGTTTTGTGTATGGTAAAAATAATAGCCGCGTGGAAAGTATTAAGCCCTATTACCGATACACTTTATCACATTGAATTCCACCACCTAACTACCGAGATGGTTTTAAGCCATGAAACGACTGTTAATCTGTAGTTGAAGAAAGCTTACTCGTCCCCTCTCTACTAATTATCATAAAAGCAATCAATTTATTCTTATACTGATATCGAAATGGTACTTGATATAGCAATATCAACATAATTAAAACGAATCTATTCACCTGTATCCGTTGCATTATTAGTGCAATAGTGCAATTGCCCATTAAAGAAATATTGAAAATAAAACAAAAACAATAATATGGAGCAAAAAGGACTCCTTGACACGATGACCATAGATATCCAGAGGTCATGGAACTTTGAGTATCGTTGGCATTTTTTGCCGAGACGCCGAAGCGTCGCAGCACATTAGAGACGAGATATCTCACAGTGTGCTGAGCACTATTGTCGAATTTTAAGATTGGACGAAACAGCGTCAATATTAAAGCTGTTATCGGTTTTGGCCAATGAAATAGATTGTATCAACATTTGTTTGGACAGTTTTATCAAAGACATTCATAGATAATCATTTCTGATTGGATGAGTCAATAAGACATCCAGGTTTATTCTAGCTTCCAACCAATGCTAATGATTGTTTGAGTCGCGCTTCATGGAGTTTATGGTGCATTATTTGTATTCGATTGCCGTCGTTCGATTGACAAACAGTGATAAACGCTTTACAGCGACTAAAATGTATTTAATTAGATATGATCAAATATATTTAATGGCCTGAATTTATTAAGAAATTGTTTTTTGTTTGTTGAAAAACCTATTTCTAAATTTGAAAATATTTATAAGAATTATAAATAACTAGCGGCACGCCCGTCCTGCGGACGGGCTCTCCCGCTAGGGAGTAGGGCCTACCAGATAGACACCTACAAAAATAAAGTGTTGACAATTTATAACGAAACACATAGGAATAGAACAATATTTAAAACATTTTTGTTTTAAATCAAAAGGTTTTGTAGCCTAATTCAAAAGTTTTTAAATTTCAATTTAAAAAAAAATTGAAAATTACCCCCCGCCCGCACACGCCCCGTGGCATATTTCAACACCAAGGCCTAAACCTTAACCATCTCCCGTACCCCACCCGTCCCTCCCCCTCCCTGTCCCCTCCCGGCCCGCCCACGTCCAGTGGCATATCCGTTACGTAATTTAGTATCGCATTTCTTCATTTACCCCCTGCCTCCCAAACCACATTTCTTCATTAGCCCCCTCGATCCCCCAGCCGTCCCCCGCCCCCGACCCGCCGCCACCCGCCCTGCCGTCCCCGTCTCCGCCCCCGCCCCGTGGCAAAATCAAAACCACAACTCCCGTGACGCAGCGTATTTCTCCAATATTTGCCCGCCCGCCTTGTAGGGGTGCGTGGGTGTAGTGCGTGCGCGTTTATTTTGCATGGCGCACTGCGACGCGTTTTGTGTTACGCGAGCCGACTGCATGGTTACAGCGTACGCAGTGAAAAACAAACACGGCCCGTATCCATGGATTTTCATGGTTTTTTACTCATATCTCGGTCAATTCTGTACGGTTTTCAGCCATTTATAGCTTATAACACTCACATTATAATCATCTTTTATCAGTGCAAAGTTCACGGCGTTTAGTTGCAAACTGAGAGAGCCTTTTATGGATACATACATACATACATACATACATACTCTCAACATAAGACAAATTATAGTAAGACTAGCGGCACGCCCGTCCTGCGGACGGGCTCTCCCGCTAGGGAGTAGGGCCTACCAGATAGACACCTACAAAAATAAAGTGTTGAAAATTTATAACGAAACACATAGGAATAGAACAATATTTAAAACATTTTTGTTTTAAATCAAAAGGCTTTGTAGCCTAATTCAAAAGTTTTTAAATTTCAATTTAAAAAAAAATTGAAAATTACCCCCCGCCCGCACACGCCCCGTGGCATATTTCAACACCAAGGCCATAACCTTAACCATCTCCCGTACCCCACCCGTCCCTCCCCCTCCCTGTCCCCTCCCGGCCCGCCCCCGTCCAGTGGCATATCCGTTACGCAATTTAGCATCACATTTTTTCATTAACCCCCTGTCTCCCAAACCACATTACATCATTACACACAACCCCCATTCGTCACCGCCCCCCCCCCCCCCCCCCGCCCCTCCCCGTGGCATACCTCAAGCCCAAAGCCCAAAGTTCCCCGCCCGCAATTTATCTCAACGCCAAGGCCTAACCTTAACTATCTCCCGTAGCGCGGCGTACTTCTCCAATATTTGTCCGCCCGCGTGTCACATACAGTATCAAATCCCACATCTGACACCATCGTTACGCAATTTAATAATACATTTCTTTATTAACCCCATCCCAAACTACATAACCATAGCATAACCTAGGCCCTAAAGGGATCATTACACACAACCCCTAACCGCCCCGCCCCCGCCCCGTGGCTTATGCAACCCCAAGGCCTAAACCGAAACCAACTCCCGTGGCGCAGCGTATTTCTCCAATATTTGCCCGCCGGGGTGTGTAGGGGTGCGTGGGTGTAGTGCGTGTGCGCGTTTATTTTGCATGGCGCACTGCTGCGCGCTATGTGTAACGCGCGCCGACTGCATGGTTACAGTGTACGCAGAGAAAAACAAACATGGCCCGTAGAAATTAGTCTCAAAAGCCGGGCTGAAAAGGCCTAAATTGGACATCATTTTGCTCATATCTCGGTCAATTCTGTACGGTTTTCGGCCATTTATAGCTTATAACCCGTGTCCGGTCATTATTTAGTATCAGTGAAATAGTCACGGCTTTAAAATGCAAAATGAGAAAGCCTTTTCAGGATACACACATACATACATACATACATACACACATACATACAACATACGGCGAATTATAGTAAGATTTGTATCGCATACAAAGAATATGTATTATTATAGCTTATACTTTAGCGTCTCGGCCAGTTTTTGGTGGACAAGTTAACTTGGCCACCTTAGCTTCCAGATGAAAGGTCATGGGTCATTATTATTGTTTCAATTAGCTAGTGGTGACGTTACACGTTACAATTATTGTATTTACTAAATAAGGTAAATTGTATTATACATAAAGGAAGAAGTATTGATAGAAAAACTAATCTTATCTGTGGTTTCATGCAATTTGAGCTTTTTAATACAGCCGGCAGTAGACTTTTGGTATAAAATGCTAAATATCGCCAATCGCCGCCAAATTCAGATTTTCAAGGCAAAATTAGTATTTTAATGATATTTTATAATATATGTGTCTATTACAATAAATAAAATGGTGTTTTGATGGACATGTAGTTCAAATATCACATTTTAATAGTTTATTGAGTGGATAAACCAGACAGTCTCAATATTATTTTAACTTATGACTTCCAAATATGTAATGACACCCCGGTGGTGTAGCGGTTGTTTCCTCCGGCTGTGGTGCATTGAACCTGGGTTCAATTCTGCAAGGAACCACATATCTTTTTGTATAATATTGGTACTTTTTGATGTTCCATTATATTAATTACTTACAATATCATTAGTTTGTTTATTAATGAGACTCTTTTTTTTATCTATTATTATTTTTTACTTTTTTGGTTCAATGAATATGTCATGAATATCACGATTTTCTTTTTTTTTATTCGGCTGTTGTTATGAACTTCATGAACTTATTCGTGATTTATCTTTACAAAACGATTGACTACAAATTATCCTGGCGGTCCCAAGTTCGCGCCTTGGGAAATCCAAGTTATTTTGTGCACTTTTAAATTTGTCATTGGAATTTAAAATTAAGTTATAAATAATGATATTTTTTCTTTCAATTCTTTTTCTTAACTTCACCATAATGATATAGGCCTAGCTCACAAACGTCTCGGTGATTTCCTTCCAGAAACAACACACTGTGATCCTCTTGCCAACTTCCACAAAATTCAACAGATCCATTCCAAGTCCCCGCCCCCCAGTTTTTTAGAAGACCTTGTTACAAAACGATTGACTATTAGTATTATAATAATTATCCTGGCGCCCCGGGAAATCCAAGTCATAAATTACGTTTTTCTCGTAATTAATAAACATTGGAATTTAAATTAAATTATAAATTATGATATATTTTCTTTCAATTTTTTTTTCTCCATAAACTTCACCACATAGGGCCTATCGCTCACATAACGTCTCGGTGATTTCCTTCCAGAAACAACACACTAGTGATCCTCTTGCCGACTTCCACAAAATTCAACAGATCCATTCCAAGTCTTCTCATTATCCTTTTGACACTAAAAACACTTGTCCACCCAGTTTTTTAGAAGACCTTGTTTAGAAGACCTTGTTTTACAAGGTGTAAATTCCCAGGGGAGTTACCTTTCTCTTTGGGTTGTGAATTTTTTTCGCTGCTAGGGTGATATCCTTTTCTTTATTATTTATTAGTAGGAAGATTTTGTGTTTTCACTGAAAGTGGATTTTTTCTTCTTTAAAAAACACTTCCATGCCATACGGCCGGATACCTAATGAGCATTTTGTCAACATCCTGGGATGTTGACATTTGAATTCAGATTCAGGCCTTGTGGTAGAGTCTATGAATTGCTTTCATGTATCTTGAATCAGTATTTGTACACAGATGTCTTTAAAATGTATATTAGATCTGGATATGAAAATATGAACACATATGTTGTTACAATTGTGGAGAAATGGTTTAAATAATATAAAACAAATGATAGAGTTTTGCAAAATCTGCGACATTCGTCGTGTTTACTATATTCTGTTTGGTATATAAATGTAACGGTCAGATCAATAGACCCCCATACAAATTGCTAAAATGTCGCCCCCTATAATTTTTATTAACTTGTGTGGTCATACTTATTGACTATAGAGATAATGTATGGGTGAGTCATCATTATGCATGATCCCTGTTTCCATCTTAACCCTGGGCCACAAAGGTAAATAAACACTTTGTGATTATGCCTACAGCTAAGATGCACACGGGTGTCCTGCAGTACGTGTGATAACGCGAACCATATTGCATATAGGGCGTTTTTAAATAAATAGCGATGATATTGTTTTAATCAAGTTTGCTGTGTTTAAACAACCATAATGACAATTTTTAATGTTCATCTTGAATTCTGAAGTAAATTTTTAAACATTTAACATTTTCAACACCACTTAATGTCCCTATAAATGTAACTATACCGGGGTCCAAGGGTGATTATTATGGGATAACAACGTGGTGGAAAGTCGCGATTACTATGGGATGGTTGGATATATCTTGGAAGCTGCTATATTTTCCGAAGCTGGCGATGTTTATAAAATGTAACATAACTTATATTTTTATTCCTTGTTCAAAAAATGTTACTTATTATTTGAAGTTTTGATGTTCCTGTTTTAATTTTTAAAAATATGTGCTAACTCTTCTTTATCTGTAGGGCCTATCCTCTCTCCATTTTTTCTCCAACCTTTACCAGTTTTTATCCCCCCAAACTTGTTTATTTAATATTCATAACCTTAAAACATTCTTAGTTTTTTTAGTCGGGTTAATTTTCAACCCGACCTCATCAAATGTTGAGATACACAGGTGGAGCCTCGTGGGATAGAATAATGAGTCAGACGATGGAGGGTTTCAGAGAGAAAAGTGAGCCCAGCATTAAAACAAAGAGTTTTTGTTAAAATACATCATACACTGTCTAAATCTTCTTTTCATATTTCCTTTGTGTCGTCTGTTAATTTCATTTTAGGATGTTGACCAGTTTTTTGTAAATACCTTGTTTTAATGGCTGTCACTAAGAAGAGAGGGTACTTCTGAAAAGATCAGACGATGCCGGACACGGGCTCGTTCACGAATATTAAAATTAATGTTAAATCATATATAGGTTACGTGATCAAAAAATGATACTGACACTGGAATTGGTTATCCAACTCCGGCGGTTTTAGGATGAAATAATTTACGAGTGTCATTCAATAAGGTCTACCTCCTCACTCATAACATCGCTACAGGGAGGATGAGTGAACACCAGTATCGTCCGATACTGGTACAAAGTCAGTGTTCCAGTATCGGCCAATACTGGCACATATAAAATGTTCCAGTATCGGGCGATACTAGAACTTAATTATGTACCAGTATCGTTCAATATTGGGACAAATCTCACTGGTATCACGTTTACCAGTATCGCCCGATACTGGAATATAAAAATATTCCAGTAGCGACCGATACTGGAAATACAATTTGGTGTTCCAGTAGCGACCGGTCTACCAGCACCGACCAATACTGGTATATTTTATGTTTAATTATAAAACGATACTGGTTTACCAGTATCCGATTCTGTATAGCGAGTATCTTTGAATTTACAATTATTACGGCGCTTGTGTCCTGCAATACGACGAGGGTCTACAATTAAAGTAAGAACGGATTTAATTTGTTCATTGCAAATACTGAAAGTAGTAACTCTAGTGAATTTATTCCCATGATTTAGTTTGTAGCATTCTTTAAATAATACTGTTTTCCACAAATCCAAATCACCAATGCCATTTTGTGATCGATTCAACCGCAACCTATAGTTTTAATAACAATTGGAAAGTCCCTGAACACACTACAAAATGGTACCAATCAACTGCAATACAATATGCAGTTGACGTCTTAAGATAACTGTATTGCATTTTAGATTGGGGAGGGGGGGGGGGGGTTGCCACCCTCAAATACTTTTCTGCCCTCCCCACTTCCCCCCACCCCAATTAAAAAATATAGTTAAAATTAGACACAATTTGACAATTTTATCATTAAAAGACATTTTCCGCGTTTCTCGCGCATTTCCTTACCAGATTAGGTTCAACTAGACCACAATTATTAGCGTAAATGGCAAAAAGAATTGCGTGCGACGCGCGCAACTGTTATTCTTGCCCCCCCTTTTTCCCCCGCCCAAACAAAATTATGACATGTATGATGCTGGCGCGGCAGCATCATAATTGCAAATGTTCGTGTATGTATAGAAGGTACTGATACCAATGTCAAGTTTCAACATAAGTCGTACTGCTCAAAAGAAGCCAGAGTTCCCATGCCATTACAAAAACCTTCATTTTGGACCACTTACCCATGGACCAGTTACCCCATATTCCCTATACAGAACCCACTTATTTCTACAATATATATAACTAAACACTTTCCACGCGGCTATTGGCTTTACCATAATGCAAAATAGATTTTTCAGAAACCTTTCCCAATTTTCAAAGTCTATCTCAAGGATTACTGAACTAATACTATACATGTTTGCACTTATTTCAATGCATTTCTCAGGGTGATTCCAAAAATGGTAATAAAATTCAATAATTTTGACATTTTTGAAACATTTTGTGAAATTTTGGAATGTCGTCTGCAGACGACTGCCGCCTGTAAAGTGTTAAAATAAGATAAAACATTGTATGAATAGAATTATTACTCACCTACGAAAATTGCCAGTAAGGTGAGCGTTATGATAAAATCCCGTCGCGATGTCAGATATTATAACGAAATGAAATGAATGGCAAAATACTAACTCATGCTTCGAACAATAGACAATAGAGCTATACATCTGTTGTTTCTCCTGGTGGTATCACGCTGTTAATGCATTTATGGTACTTTATAGTACTCGTACACTTTACCGTATGTCGAGCGGAGTATTTTATAAATTTATATACTTAATGAAGGGAAGGATAGCAAAATGCATTTGCTTGATGGATTTTACAATACTGGAAACATAATTTGTATGTTGTTGAAAACAACTGAGACAGCCCTACACTCCAAAAGTGTGTGTTTAGAAAGTGATAGCAAAGATGTGTTTAGAAAAGGTATGTTTAGCGCATTGACTGTTAGTGTTTAGAAATTGAACAATGTTAGTAATTTGACACATAACGTTTAGCCTCTGAACATGTTGACAAAGTAAGAATGTGTTAAGAAAAGTGTTTACTCGCTAAACACAGTTTTTAGAGTGTAACGATGGGTCGATTGATACATTTGCGTATATCTCGACAATGCAAGTATAGAAACAGATAACACTTGTGCATAGTTAGAACACACAATAATATGTTTGACATTCTTTTTTAGATCTGAATTCCTTATTACAAACAAGAAGGGACCATCTCAAATACGCATTTATTAAGCAAAATCCGCAAGAATAATCCATAGAAAACATCAAAGAATAAAGAACAATAAAGGGATTATAATTGAGTAAATTTTTGTGGGATGTAAAGCAATAATAGTGGGGATTTCAAAAGGAGCTGAGCTCCTAGTAGCTCTAAAGATATCAGTAATAAGAGCGGTTGTAGCAGCCATCTATGATTGATTTGGTTGGTTTCATGTGAATAAGTTTCAAAATGGTTAAATTCTTGGATTTTTTCTAATTCTTTTAATTTACCGCAACATTAGTGATTCACTGACTGGGGATTTTTACAAAATAATTGGTTATTTGAAATACTGTTATTTGTATGCTTTTTATTCAATTTCTTCTCTTTTCTTCTCATTACAAATTTCATGTAATGCAATCTTCTTACAACATGCTTCGTATCAAATAACTGAGTTATCAGTGTAAAAGTGTACTTACTTTAAGCTAATGCTATTACGTAATAGAACATACTCAGAAATCCAAAAGTGTATGGTTTGAAAGACAAATGTTCACTCATGCATCCCATACCACGGTCACTATCAATCAATCAATCAATCAATCAATCAATCAATCAATCAATCAATCAATCAATCAATCAATCAATCAATCAATCAATCAATCAATCAATCAATCAATCAATCAATCAATCAATCAATCAATCAATCAATCAACCAATCAATCAATCAATCAATCAATCAATCAATCAATCAACCAATCAATCAATCAATAAATCAATCAATCAATCAATCAATCAATCAATCAATCAATCAATCAATCAATCAATCAATCAATCAATCAACCAATCAATCAATCAATCAACCAATCAATCAATCAATCAATCAATCAATCAATCAATCAATCAATCAATCAATCAATCAATCAATCAATCAATCAATCAATCAATCAATCAATCAATCAATCAATCAATCAATCAATCAATCAATCAATCAATCAATCAATCAATCAATCAATCAATCAATGTTTGTACTTATTTTAATGAATTTTTCATGGTGATTTTAATGAATTTTTCATGGTGATTCCAGATCTGGTGATGTAATTCAATATTTTTTGAAATTTTGGAATAGTCGTCTGTATACGACTGCCGCGTGTAAAGCGTTATGGGCGTTTGGGAGTGCAAGGTTAGCATCAAAAGCTAGACACGAACCAAACGGCTATGTATACATCTAAGATTCAAAGCGACAATCATGGATATTCAAATGGTTAGCTTTACAAATAGCAAAGTAATGATAGATGAGGTACAAGTAGTATTGAACAACCTTATACCTCATTAACGGATACCAAAATGAACACGTTTTGTCCGCATTAGGTTACAAGGCTCGCTTAGCAGCGCTATAAATTGATGCCCTAAAAACCGTCAACAAATTTAAATATTCGCCTTGCTTCCATCCAAGCTGGTTGCTATATATGACATAATTCTTGTGTGCAACCAACCGGCTGTACAGTATTGCAACGCGCATTGAGTAGTTTACACGCATGAGCGTAGATGTAATTTGCAACATAATGGAAACTTACCCATGCAGTTAGCCCCGAATTTAAATATATGCACTGGGTAATCCTCTCGAAGTATTAAAAACAATAGGTTTACCAGAGCGAATTAATAGCGCTTCTAAGCGGGCAATTTATGTCATGTCTGCAATTCTCATTACATTTACACAGCCCAGGATTTTATTTAGTCAAAATAATAGACTTTTTGTAACTCTTATGCTCGCCAATTGTGATATTCGCCGCGGATTTTCACTTAAGATGGCGCCTAACAATATTTTTTTCAGTTTTTTCTATAAAAAAATTAAATGCGCAAGAATCAAGCGCCTCAGAGTAATGCGCGCGCATTACTGGACACAAACTTGTTTTGTTTTTTTTGGCCTAACGATACAGTAATTTTTATATTTTCTTATATATACCTGAGGAAGTGCAACCATATTGGTTGCAAGGCATAATTATAACAGAATTACTATTCTTACAATATTAATTTTGGATTACCATACACTCATGTATACTATATTTACATTTACAGCGGCGATTTTGGTGGCCATCTTGGATTTAAAGTACATTATGCAAATATACTGGATATGAGTAACTAGTGGTTTAATACATACATCCCAATGTTAAAAATATAATTTCATCATACATGTTGGTAATATTATCCGATTTTATGGAATTCCAACAATTAGTTCAGTCATTGTGGGACCCATTTTGATGGCCATTTTGGAAAAACATATTGGATATGAGTTACTAGTGGTCTAATACATACATCCCATCATTAAAACTATATTTTCATGATATATTTTGGTTGATATTATCCCATTTTACTGAATTCAAAAATTTTTAAGGCATTTTTGGCCCCATTTTTTTAATTTTAAACTATGTTAACAAAGCAAAATACTGGATATGAGTTACTAGTGGTCTAACGCATAGGCCTACACCCCATCGTTAAAACTGTACTCTGATCATACATGTTGGTTCATATATATGCCAATTTATGGCGGCCATCTTGGATTTAGGTGTGTTAACAAAGCAAACGTTCTGGATATGAGAGTGTAGTGGTCTAATGCATACATCCCACTATTAAAATTATACTTATACTTATAATTTATACTTATATAGTTCTTATACTTATATAGTTCTGGCGGCCATTTTGGACGCCATCTTAAACAACCTCTTAACATAGCAAAATTATTATTGATAACATTCTGAATATGTTTTAGAACCATGAAAGTAAGTCAAAAAAGTTGGTTTGGGGGACTCCTGGGGAGAGGGGTGCACGGTAACCCCCTGTATTTACCTGACTAATATGTGTTCTCGTTTTAGAAAATATTAAAAATTACTATATAGAAACACTATGTTTTTCAGTATCCAGACACATTTCCCCAGCTAAGTTTCAATAGCTTTTGATAGCCAATATGTCATGCTATCAGACTGCATTCAGGTTATTTTAATCCACTGCTGGGATAAATTCCTGCAAGCGATTGAAGAGAGCCTCATTTTTACATTAAAAAATCAAGATATTTGAGGGGGTCCTAAGTGGGACCCCCCCCCCCCCCCCCCCGGTGAGGAAAAAGGAGTTAAGTAAAATTTGGTTTGATCTTCACAATACTAAACCTATGTACTTACAATATTTTAAATTGATTAGAAAATAATTTGACAATAGATATCAAGATTATATGTATGAACATTACTTGATGGGGCACAAAATCCAAGCTATAGGGGCCAGATTTTTCAAACCTTGTCTGCATGAAAATTTCATCAAGTATATATATTAACCAAAAAAGAGCAAAATCCGGCAACCTTCATGTTCCGCCCACCGTTTGGTTTTCTCAGGCACGCACTCTTAATGTCCCTTTAATTAAGGGAATGAATTCTACTCCATATTCTGCTGCTACCTCTGCGGAAAGTTTCCATGGTACTGTCAGACGACGAAGCCCTAATCAAATGTGGTATGAAAGCTGTATTTTAAATAATATCAAACGATCACACTGTTTCTTCATCTGTTCATATTCATGTCCTTACATGAGTTCCAGTGGCGTAACTAGAGGGAGGGGGTGGGGCAGGCAGGGGGGGGGGGTAAATAGTCGGTAGGTTATGCCCCCACCTCATCCCTCAATTGAAGACCCTAGTTACGCCACTGATGAGCTCTAAATTCCAGCACTTGTCCCCTCAAACACCGGTTCGCATAAATCATTACACCTTGTGAACTGGCGTATTCATTATTTTATCTGCTTCCGTCTATATGTTTTTAACGTCTTTGTTATTTCAATTCACTCTAATTTGTCCAAGTCTATATATTATTTACTTATTTCCCTTACTCGGCTGGTATCATTTGCTCGATCCTCGCGTGTATTTAATTGAGTTTCGCTATTCATATTTTATTCACGCCAGTTTGTCCGAGTCCATATTTTATTTTTTGATATTATTAAATAAAAAAAAGGGTTTAATTATTCATTATACATCATTTATTCAGCACCGGTAATTTACTCATTAATAATCTACTAGTTGTAATTAGCTTAACAGAAATTGGCTATTGTTTACCACTTAATAAAATTAAGGGGCCGGTTTCAAACCAAAATAGCATTTGGCATTTCACAGTTGATTCATAGTTTAAAAAATGGGGGCGGTCACTTTTTATTATTCATTATCATTATTTTTTCCAGAGTCAAAGCATGCGATATACATGCGTAATATTGTGTTGGCACCCACACGGTGCCACAGATATATGGGCTACCACCCAACCCGGGAAAACCAGCAATTTTGTAGGCAAAATCCGATTGGCTAGTTTACTAAAAACCGTGATTCCCCGTGATTTGCAACCAAAAACCGAGAAATCCCGTGAAAATAAACCATATGCGAGAAACCGCTACCAAAACTGTGACCGAAAAATCACCCCCAATTATCGCTCTTAATTCAAAATTAATATATATAACAATTTACGAAGAATATTGTTGTATAAAAGACAATATTTAGTAGAGAGAGAGTTAATTTTCATTCATCAACCGCTGGCATTACGTGGTTAAAATAAATTGGTGGTACCGAAATTGTAATTACCGCATGGCGTAACATGGGGGAAAAGAACACACTTGGAACCAAAAGCGAATTATCACGGTGTTCAAAGCAGACTTTCGAAAAGTTGTTTACATCGATAAAGGTGTTTCCTCGGCCAAGTTCGCAAGGTATTTCCCCGGTCAAGTTTGCAGTCCATCGAAGGACTGCGGTAAAATTAGTTGTACATAAATAAACCAAGAATCAAACTATGAATATCATAAATAGTCAACGTTTTGAACTTTTTGAATAACGGAGTGGTATGTTCAAGCCAGTGTGAATTTGAGCAGATTCTCATAATTCGTTTCTGTTCGAGGTGAATTTTGTGAAGATTGGTATTAGAATCTGCCCAAATTATGTTACAATAATATAGGTGTGGTAAAACCAGAGTATTATATAAGGTAAATAGTGTTTTGGAGAGGAGAATATCTCTGAGACGATGCAGAATACCGCAACATTTTTAAAGGATGTTGGTAACATTTGAGGTGTGGTTTGACTATTTTAAAGACTCATCTAAAAGAACACCCAGACATTTAGTACGGGAAACTCTGGAAAGCTTTACTCCATCAATACATATGTTAAGGTCATCATTGTTGTACACTCGATTCCCGTGTCTATTTTTAAACATAATATAATTAGTTTTATTAATGTTTAATGAAAGCGTGTTAGCTTTGAACCATAAAGAGAGATTGTCCAATTCATGGTTTACAATAGTGATCAAATCAGGGAGATTGGCATGTGAAACAATTAACTTGGTGTCATCAGCAAAAGTTACAAAAGTTTAATTATCTGAGGAGAATGCAATATCATTCAAAAAGATTATGAAGAGTAAAGGGCTTAACACCGAGCCCTGTGGCGCACCACATTTAATAGAACGAACAGATGATTTATTATTATTGAATACAACATATTGGGTTCTATTACTCAGGTAACTCTTGAACCACTCGAAGGCACTTTCTCTGACACCGTATAAATGATGAAGTTTGGTTAGGAGAATGTGATGGTCAATGGTGTCGAAGGTCTTCGAGAGGTCCAAGAAAATACCCATAGTATGAATACGCTTATCAAGTTCTGTAATAGTCTTATCATATGCACACATCTAGACTGGTATCTAATTTAGATAATACTTCCGCTAGCGAGGGCCTGAGCGTAGCGAGGGTACCCGCTAGTAGTATATATTGCATTCAATTCAGGTATTGGTGCTTTATTTTGCTTAATTAAAGCTAATTATGCACACGATTTCAATTTATCAACAGCGATATTCTTATCGAGGAGACTTTACCAATCGCATGCTCCAACACGAGGGGAACACGAAATGTCTTACGGGAAGCACTTTTCTCGGGTTTTACATTTAACCATTACCAGTATCGTTCAATCATTGTGTTCCAGTTGTCAGGGTCCAAGGTTATAAATAGACTATTATACGCAACGCAATGCGCAATGCAACGCAGTACGCGGGCGTCGTGACAACGAGGCAACAGCAGGGCGCAGGAAACAGGGAAACAAAACAAAGAAAGGCAGAAGGAGATACGACGGAAAACGGGACGGAAGGGCTGTGGGCCTGAGGGCCGAATGCCAATCATCATGAGTTCTAGATCATAGACGTGAATGGAACAGAGAGAAGAGCCCAGTGGATACATCAGGAAAATACCTCATGGAGTTACAAATGAACTCAGAGAACTTGAGAACTGTAATCCAGGGTACCTCTGCGGCAGATACATACCATGAAAAGTGGATAACTGTTTGAACTGTTTGAACCTTACTTCGAAGAATATGCGGCAGATTCATAACAGGACATTGACAAATGGAGAACTGTCTTGATATTTATACGTCGGAGTTGGATGGCAAACCGCCGTACCTGAAACATATACGAACGATAAGTGCACTTAGTCTTCTTCTGTAATCAGTGATCACTGACCGCGATAGCGCATTGCTTTGCCAATTTCATCATATTATGCTATGTCTGTTATATTAAAGTGTTGTTAATTTAAAGTCTGTCTAGAGTAAAGGGTTTCAGTGAACTCGAGCTAACTCGGCTCGTGACACCAGTATCGAGCATTTTTTACGTTCCAGTATCAGGCGATACTGGTAAACATGCTACCAGTGTCATTTGTCCCAGTATCGTCCGAGCAAGATACGGGAACGCTGACTTTGTACCAGTATCGAACGACACTGTGTGTTCCAATATCGGATGATACTAGTACAGTCCAGAACACTTTTTCTCACGAGGATTTTCATGATGTTTTCGAGATCATATACCGTATCGCTATTAAACAGAGTGTGGTCATTGGTTGTTGTTCTCCAGTCGTTCATTGACTTTGTTTTGGTCTGCAGGTCAGTATTAATAATGGATCTTGCCTGTCAAACCTCCTTCCAAAGTATCTTGCTAATTCACGTGCAGCCTTTACCAATGCAAGTCGATTCTTATAATATTCTTTGTCAATTAATAAAACAAAACGATTTCCTTTTAACTGAAACTCGCCTTGACAGATATATGTACCATTCGTTAATCAGTTTGCAATTTCATTGGTCACTAACCATCCGTTACCAAGTCACGTGGCTTGGTTAACACTTTCCACGCGGTCTGCAGATGACATTCCAAAATTTCACAAAATATTTCAATTCACAATTATTGAATTTCATTACCATATTTGGAATCACCATGAGAAATGCATTGAAATAAGTACAAACATGCCTAGTTTTGGTTCAGTAATCCTTGAGATAGACGTTGAAAATGTGGAAATGTTTCTGAAAAATCGATTCTTTTTATAATATAAGGTCAAACTAATAGCCGCGTGGAAAGTGTTAACACATTTTTTTGCATTATATTGCATTGTCTGTTTTCATTTATTATTTAAGACATTGTTGCGTGCAATTAGCCACAATATGATGGATATAATAGGAACTATTTGTTTGTCATGCCATTGGTGTTTTCCACGGTAACAGATAAACACTAAAGAGTCGGATCATCACATTCATACCTGGATGGAAAATATTTCGGTTAATGTGTACGTTGCAATCTAGTTTGTGAAACCGGTTTCTTCACAGAGAGGAATACGCTCTTTTAAATCGCGTGCTTAACTGCCTTCTCACCTTGTAAGAAGTTTTGAGTTAGTAATAGACATCATGACAGGAGGAATACTTCAATTTATTTTAACAGCTTTCGTAATGGGTAAGTAATCATTGTACTCATATATTGGAAATGTTGATATTTTTTTAAACCCTAACCCTAAGGTGTATTTTTGGGAATAAAACTATCACACAGAGGAGATAACGACCAAATTAGGGGGAATGTCCGGCCACACCGGCGCGGGGAATCGAACCCGGGTTGCTGTAGTCCGTCCCGCCTTTGCCTGATTGCTCCACGAAGTCAGCTTCAAAAATGCTTAAAACATTTCCTCGGCACTATATGATCGGAGAGGAAGCTAAAGGTCACTGAGAGGGCAATGGAAAGGATATTGATTGGCGTTTCAAGAAGGGACAGGGTGACCAACACAGATTTAAGGAAGAAAACAGAAGTGAGGGACATCATACTGGAAAAAAAAAATGGAGATGGGCTGGCAAGGAGGAAAGACAGGAGGCAGGAAGAAAGACAACAGATGGACTCATAAATTAACAGACTGGATCCCCAGAGCATTCACCAGAGGAAGAGGCAGGCCAAACAGACGGTGGATAGACGACATCATAGAGTATGGCAACGTTACTTGGAAAAGGACAGCTCAGGACAGAGTGAAATGGAAAATTGATGAAGAGGCCTTCCTTCTGCAGTGGAGTGAAATAGGCTAGATAGATATATAGATGATCGGGCCACTAGGGAAGCGCGCGCTACCAGCATCAACTGAATCCCTAATTTATCAAATATTGATCACTGTATCAAGTCCAGGGGGCCCTAACAACTTCAGGACCTAAGACAGCGATCAACATTTGATGTACCCACACCACCCTACCACCCGCTTATATATATGCCTTGTTTTCTTTGATTTAACGCTGTTTGGGCCTGCAACACGACCATACAAGTGCCGGTATGTGGATCATCAACAAGCGAACGCGCTTCCGCACAGCGCGACCGTAAACTGTTTAGTGCGCTTAAATGTGCGTACAGGAATACGCTCTGCAGCTGCTGCGTGACAAAAGTTCTACAATCAACAAATAATACGCGGTGGAACACTGCGTACTTGATTTGTACACGCAAGTTTCCCTTCTAGCCCCTTACGGGCACCGGTGTTCATGCGCGGTCACTGAGTTCACCGCGCACGCGTACTTGCAGGCCCATTTCCCCGCGTATTTTAAGCACATTTTGCAGTCGGTAGCGGCACCGGGAATTATCCACTTGAATGAGAAGTTAAGTTTCTTGTCAGGAATATTCCTAACGAAGCCGTAATTTTGGTGACTGCGTATGCAACAGTGTCACTGTGTTTAGAAAATCACAATTAATCTTGAAAATCGCAAGAAATAATTAATTGAATGGCCAATTCGATTTTTGGTTGATTTCAAGTATTTTTCGGCAATTTTAACCAAAATTGACCATTTTAAAATATCTGGAATAAATTGTTGCGTAGTTTTCTCATTACAAATCAAAATATCCAGCTAAAATATAATGCTATACCTACTTGATTTCATTGGCCCTATATTTGTAACATATTTTGTTTTTCTGCTTAAGACTCTTCAAATATGCCCTTTTCTGCCTAATTCAAATGATTGTCACCATATAATTCGCTCGTTTTTGGTGTGTTTGTGGTTTGATGTGATTCCTCGGAATAGGCCTCGGCCCGCCATGACAATATCTTGTAAAACAAAGGTCAGATATGTAGATCAATAATGTGACCAAATATGTACAAAATATTTGATGTTTGTACGCGTGCCGCTGACAGTAGACGTCTTTCAAGTCTTGTCTATCTACTCGTCGTGGGATTGTCACTATAGCTATGATCTGTTTTAGAGCTGGGCTTTCATTCATCCGGGCGCGGCATAAATAGACGGCTGTTATATCGGCAATGGTTCAAGGTTAATGGTTCAAGGTTAATTCACTGTTATATCATCCTGTGATATAGTTATGTATCGTACATAAAATAAGATGAACAATAAATGGAAAATGCAGCTGCCCCCCCCCCCCCCCCCCCCCCCCCCCCCCCCCCCGGCAACACCACTGCAGGCACGTCGTGATACTAAATAGGGTTCGATTTAAGTCAATGATACTATGAATATGATGTTTCATTTCTTATTTATTAAAGACCTCTACGGCAATATTGCATAGGGAAACTTGTGCGGTTAGAAAAAAGCTTCGATATGGTGTTATAACTTATAATATTCATAAGCTATATCAATTATTGCCCAATTCTCTTCATATTTGAATATTTTCCCGAACGGTTTTGCGTTCATTGTTTTGCATACCAAGGGGAAAAAACCCCTGTTCCTTCAATTCTCCTTTCAGCTAAATTTGGTATCTTTCCTTTTTCGGCCACATTTTCGACCCCCTCACTCATCCCACCCCTCCTACTATGCTATGCTGCCTTGTATAGCCTAGCCTATAGATACTGACCTGTCTCCCTATCTCATTGATATCTGTGACAAAAACTATTTAGGAAAATCAACAGCTACAATTAGTACTTGATTCAAGTCTAACTTCCATCCACCGTGCGAATCAGCTGATTGTCTATACCAAGCATGTGCAACCTTTTCTACCACGCGGGCCGCATTGTGATTTTGAGATCCATTCACGGGCCGCAGTGAATGTCAAACATTCCAAAACACATCCGGATACCCGCTTCTCTTCGCCATTTTAACCAGGGATTTTAATACGCAATCACAAGTTTGTTTTGATGAAAGAAATGCGCGCATAGCGCGCGAACATTTTCGACTTTACACTTATTTTTGCTATGATTAAGGTACATTTCTGCTTTTAACAAGTTTCTACCAAAAGAAAATCCATTTGGGGTACACATGCGCAAGTAGCGCGCGAAACAATTAGGTCTGTGCACTTTTGACCATCATAATTCCATGATTCCTCTTGTCTAATTAACCGACAGTGCCAATCTCAACCGACACGACAGTCAATATTGGGGGAAATTAGCCCCCTCGCCCCCCTCTGGCTAAATCAATTCGCCATTAGTGTACGTAACCTAGGGAGTTCCGGTTAAAACGGGCCGCATCAATGGGAATTTTGGGATTGCTTCGCGGGCCGCAGATTAGAGGCCGGCGGGCCGCCCGGCCGCAGGTTGCACACGCTTGGTCTATACTCAGGCGCGCGCTTTAATACATATAGTAGGCCTATAGTATTTAGCATGTATTTAGCATGTTTAGTACAACGCAATTCATAAAAGGTTTGTTTAATATTAGTGAGGTTTGAATGTTACGCCATGTATGAGTGGGAATTCTTCTCTCGCCCACAAACTCTTGATGAAATGATAGCTGCTGGTGAAATATTGGGATTTACCAACAAGAATATCAACGGAATTTATTGATTGAAGGAATCCAAGGAGATCAAACACACACACAACAACTAACAAGGAGCAAAATATTAATAGGCTAGACTGGCCAATACGCTAGGTAAGACATAGGCCCTTGTTTATCAAGACGACAATGCTTAATATAGGCCAGATATTTGGATTCGTGGAAAGCAAATTTGATCATAGCCAGCTTCTCAATAATCTATAAGGATAATTTACAAGGCCATGGATGATTTTTATTTTGCCCGATGGGGTGTTTTTAAAACTGCATTTTTAAGTAAAAATTGTTCCCCAACGTGATAGACACTGTTGAAGCAATCCCCAAAAATTGGTAAGTACCCATTTGTATGACTAATTCGTAATTCCCGACATATCGATAAGGTATTTGCTCGATATTTATTAAAAGTAGGCCTATGTGATAGACACTGTTGAAGCAATCCCCAAAAATTGGTAAGTACCCATTTGTATGACTAATTCGTAATTCCCGACATATCGATAAGGTATTTGCTCGATATTTATTAAAAGTAGGCCTATGTGATAGACACTGTTGAAGCAATCCCCAAAAATTGGTAAGTACCCATTTGTATGACTAATTCGTAATTCCCGACATATCGATAAGGTATTTGCTCGATATTTATTAAAAGTAGGCCTATTTAAACTCTCAGTGCCACGTGCCCTTGGATTGAAATAGAATTTAGATTTATTAGTCCATGAAAGTCTTTCCTGATAAGTCAAACTTCATTATATTCGAGAGAAGAAAATATGTGTAAAAATTTGGAAATTATCACAATTATTGTATTGCTTATATTATAGACCCTATTTGAAAATGTAAATAGGACCCTATTAATTTACAGTTTTCAAAATTATTAACCAGCTTTTTAAAATTCAATTAGGCCTATAGTAAATTCAATTCAATGTATTACGAAATGAAATGAATTGAATTCCATCCATTACTTTATTTAGCTTACGTCGCTTAAAACCTAAATAACTACAGCTAAAACATTAACCAAGTTTATGTTTTGTGAAATTAATAAAAACAATTATTTCCTACAATAAAAAAAAAGTATCGATATTAACACAGGTAAACAATACTATACTATTCAAAAGTTTATTTACAACTGTTTACGGAGTTATACATTATAGGCTATACAATACAAAATTGTAATTAAATTTAAAAACAAAATACTATCAACATTTTATTCATGATTATTATATAATTTAATTTATTTACAATATTTATCCAAATTGGAACCCTGTTTTTGTAACTTTAATTGTAGCCTACCTTTCTATTTCTTAACACTTTCCACGCGGCTATATAATTTAGTATTAGTTTTGCCATACAAAACAGATTGTTCAGAAACCTTTCCCAATTTTCAAAGTATACCTCAAGGATAACTGAACCAAGACTAGGCATGGTTGTACTTCTTTCCATGCATTTCTCATGGTGATTCCAAATAGGGTTTTGAAATTTCATACAATATGCCATTTTTTAAAACTTTTGTGAAATTTTGGAATGTCGTCTGCAGACGCCTGCCGCGTGGAAAGTGTTAATTCATTTGGTTGAAATCTCATTCAGCATGTTCAGGTCCCATTCTGATTTGATACTGATATTAATAATAATAAATTAACAATGCTAGCACCCACAAACAAAGGTTAACATTAAGGTACCTAAGTTCTGGTGCTTCACTTTCTTTTACGGTTTAAAAAAACCCATGTTTAGCGTCCAGAATTTTAAAAAGAGAGAGAAAGCCCCCCCCCCCCCCACCACTTTTACAGTTTAGTGTAAAATGGCCCTGGTTAGCGATCAACTTTGAAAGAGGATGCCCTTTTTAATCTGTTTTATTTATGGTTCTGAAGGGTTGGTTACTACAAAACTTGTGCAAAATGCAAGAAAATTACAAACCTGTTAATACAAACACCAGAACAAAAAAGTTTATGACTGAATGATAAAAAAGAAACGAAAATTTAAGCAGACCCAAAAAAGCGCGCCAAAGCATGTTTAGTTTTTTTGCCACAAGGTAAATTAGGGGTTTGTATTGTAAAATTTCCTCTCCTTCCAACCAAACGAGGCCTTCGTTGCTTACTTTTAAGTTAAATGGCCTGCTTAAAAATCCATTCTTCTTAACAGCTGAGTGCTGATGACAAAGTTCATAATTGTATGTCAGCCGGTCTTGTTAATGTTTTTTTCTGGGGTCCGAATACTAGATGATAAATTGACACTTCAAACTTTTGGAACTTTTGCTTTCTGTTTTAAGGGTATACACCACCAATGCACTCCCCATAGACGCTACGTGCAAAGTAGGGGTCAAACAATCGGCTCTAACTGGAGTTATCCCATACATCCTTATATGACATTTACAGAGATTGTTCCTAAGGGATGTCCGCAAAACATATCAAAAGGAAATAGCAAAGTGTCGGACTAGATTTTTCAATATTATGCGATGGATTTGATGTAGCGATTTCGGCCCTTTATTTACGCCCCAAAACCCAGGACGGACCTTCCGCCGATTTCAGTCGTTTAAAACTTTAAAATGTTCAAACTAGTGCGATTTTTTTGGAAATATGTACTGTGCACACTCAAAAAAATGTGTAATACCCAAAACTAATAGATATAATTGAAAAAAGTATGTCAAAATCTCGCAATTTGTACCGCAAAAAGGAACTATTGCTATTACTATAAACTTTTACCGGACGTGATATCCCATAGTGCATTGGTGGTGTATACCCTTAAGAAGTAATACTTTCTGTAACGAAAAGAAATATGAATAATAAATCATTTCACCTACTTTGAGCAATTTCTGGGTGAGGTAAAAGTAGGCCTAATATATAAATAAGTTCAAGGTTAGCCTATCACTAACGGCCTATAAAAAAAAGAAATGTGAGGTATATAGTATAAAAATAGTTGAGTTTCTGATATTGAAATTTTAATACTTGATCCTATCTGCGCATAAATCAACTACTACACAGTCACTTTCATTTGTGTTATACCCGGTGGTTTCAGTCCGCAACATGCATTGACTTTACGCATGATCGTTCCAAAAATCGCGGGAAAGGGGGTAAGTTTCTGTATCATGTCCGCGTTCCCCAAACTATAGGGGTGTTTTTAAGCTATGTCCGCGATTTCCCCAAATTAGGGGTGTTTTTTAGAGCTCAGTGTCCGCGATTTCCAAAAATAAGGGGTCATTTAAATATGGAAGTTATGTCCGCGATTTCAAAAAAATAGGGGTGTTTTGGAAAGGTTATAGGCCTATGTCCACGAAGAAAAAAAGAAATATAAGAGTATTGTGTCATATCAATTGTCCCGAGAGGAAAAAGGGGTATTTTGAACCAGATGTGACCTCGTTTCATTTGCGCAAATAGGGGGACTATATAGAAAGTTTCCTTGAAATGGTGATAAATGGGGGGTTATTTTCAGTCAAAAATTGTCCGCGTTTTTTGTGCGAAAAAGGCCGTCAATATTTCAATCCTTGAACGATAATGTGTTACCCCTCTGAATACGAAGAGAGAACACCAGGGTTTTATAAGATAATTTAGGGTGCTGCAATCCTCATGATGAATCTAAAAATAAAAGGGGACTCTCAGTTTTCCTTGCCGTTTTCCCATACTGGCATTTTTACAGTCTAAGTCTATAGTTTTCCCGCGAGTTTATATACATAGGCTAATAGGCACGCATTAACATCATTGATTAATTTACGCGTAATTGTCAAATTTGGTCTAATACTAAGCTAATTTGGCATGAAAATTTAGCTGTTTTATACTTAAATTGTCAACATTTGGTCTAATTGTACCTAATTTAGTAAGAAAATGTGCGTACAGCGTGGAAAAAATTGGCTTTTTATGCTAAAATTGTCTATTTTGTTCTAACTTTAACTAATTTAAAATTATTTGGGGTGGGGGGAAAATTTGGGGGGGGGGGGGTGGGGGCAAACATTTATTATTTTTTGGGGGGGGGGGGACAAATGCCCTTCTTGCCCCCTGTAGTGCCACCACTGCTCTTCACTTTTGGAAGGTCAACAGTAAATGAGAAGCCTTAGCAATAGCAAATATAAGTAGTGTTTAATATCTTGAGAAAATGCGCGTTGTGGTTGTTATAGCGTGTTGAATTCGGCATTTTTACTGCAATTCAAACATTTTTACAACTAGCATAAAACCAATGTTATAAATATGTTACAAACAAGCGCTCTTCGAATTATTAAAGTATAGTCATTGCATAAAAATGTCATGTCATTGGAAATTAGAAGAAAACTACGCAAATACTTGAAATGACCAGTTTTAGCGGTGCATCCGACTTCCGGGTTTGCGTTTTGAGAGATTTTTGATACCGCCGCTGTTGCCCGATATTGTTCAAATAATTTGATCTAGAAGTTATATAAATGCATACGATGATAGTTTTATATGGATTATACAATATTGATGTATTAGTTAATTGTATTTTTTACGAAATTGTTCTTTTTGGAGCGCTTTAGTGTTTGTTTACATAAATTCATGACCGCTGCCACATGGCCAAAATAAAGTGTGCGCGTCATCTAGCGATGTAGAGCGTACCTTTTCCGCGTAACACAAATGCCGCTGAGAGCGCAAACGAACACCGGTGCGGGCTTACCCGTAAGCTGTAGGATTTCCACCAGTCAAGTACAGTGAGATAGCGAGATACATGTCATGATTTAGGGCATAGTTTTTTTTGATGCAGGAAAAGAAGAAGGACTGTTTTGGATTGGGTTGTGTCTAACATGTTAGCATGTTATTCGGTTTATTAGATTTGATTAAAAATAGTATTTTATTACTTCAAATCAGATAATAAAGTTTATACCAACTTGTCAACTTGGATGTACTGTTAGTAATGGGTGCTTCTATATCGTGGAACCTTTTTGTTTGTAATAGCGCTAAGAGGGACAGTGTAGCTTTAAAATGATGGTATAGATGGAGATTTCTTCGCAGCAAACTGGATGTTTTCATTGATTTCTCTTCTTAATTTTAATATAGTTCAAACATATTTCTTATAAGTTTTAGTTTTTCAACAACATCTCAATACACATCCATGGTGATAGTCCACAACAATCTTTCATACTTTTTTAAATCGACGAAACAACACATTTCTTGTACTTAGATTTTTTTTTATAATTTAAACACATTTCTTGGACTTGTAGTTTTTCAACAAAATCTCAATACACATTCGTAGTGTAGGTCCATATTACAACAATCTTTCATACTTTTTTAAATCGTCAAAACAACACATTTCTTGTACATTTTTTTAATTTTAAATTTCAACACATTTCTTGAACTTGGAAGAAGTTTTTCAACAAAATTTCTTGGAAGTTTTTCAACACATTTCTTGGAAGTTGGAAGAAGTTTTTCATCAAAATCTCAATACACATTCGTAGTGTAGGTCCATATTACAACAATCTTTCATACTTTTTTAAATCGTCAAAACAACACATTTCTTGTACATTAATTTTTTTTTAAATTTCAACACATTTCTTGAACTTGGAAGAAGTTTTTCAACAAAATCTCAATACACATTCGTAGTGTAGGTCCATATTACAACAATCTTTCATACTTTTTTAAATCGTCAAAACAACACATTTCTTGTACATTTTTTTTATTTTAAATTTCAACACATTTCTTGGACTTGGAAGAAGTTTTTCATCAAAATCTCAATACACATTCGTAGTGTAGGTCCATATTACAACAATCTTTCATACTATTTTAAATCGTCAAAACAACACATTTCTGTACATTAATTTTTTTTTAAATTTCAACACATTTCTTGGACTTGGAAGAAGTTTTTCAACAAAATCTCAATACACATTCGTAGTGTAGGTCCATATTACAACAATCTTTCATACTTTTTTAAATCGTCAAAACAACACATTTCTTGTACATTATTTTTTTTTTAAATTTCAACACATTTCTTGGACTTGGAAGAAGTTTTTCAACAAAATCTCAATACACATTCGTAGTGTAGGTCCATATTACAACAATCTTTCATACGTTTTTAAATCGTCCAAACAACACATTTCTTGTACATTTTTTTTATTTTAAATTTCAACACATTTCTTGGACTTGGAAGAAGTTTTTCATCAAAATCTCAATACACATTCGTAGTGTAGGTCCATATTACAACAATCTTTCATACTTTTTTAAATCGTCAAAACAACACATTTCTTGGACATTAATTTTTTTTTAAATTTCAACACATTTCTTGGACTTGGAAGAAGTTTTTCAACAAAATCTCAATACACATTCGTAGTGTAGGTCCATATAACAACAATCTTTCATACTTTTTTAAATCGTCAAAACAACACATTTCTTGTACATTTTTTTTATTTTAAATTTCAACACATTTCTTGGACTTGGAAGAAGTTTTTCATCAAAATCTCAATACACATTCGTAGTGTAGGTCCATATTACAACAATCTTTCATACTTTTTTAAGTCGTCAAAACAACACATTTCTTGTACATTAATTTTTTTTTAAATTTCAACACATTTCTTGGACTTGGAAGAAGTTTTTCAACAAAATCTCAATACACATTCGTAGTGTAGGTCCATATTACAACAATCTTTCATACGTTTTTAAATCGTCCAAACAACACATTTCTTGTACATTTTTTTAATTTTAAATTTCAACACATTTCTTGGACTTGGAAGAAGTTTTTCATCAAAATCTCAATACACATTCGTAGTGTAGGTCCATATTACAACAATCTTTCATACTTTTTTAAATCGTCAAAACAACACATTTCTTGTACTTAGGATTTCTTTTTTAAATTTCAACACATTTCTTGGACTTGTAGTTTTTCAACAAAATATCAATACACATTCGTAGTGTAGGTCCATATTACAAAAATCTGTCATACTTTTTTTAAATCGTCAAAACAACACATTTCTTGTACTTAATTTTTTTTTTTAAATTTCAACACATTTCTTGGACTTGTAGTTTTCAACAAAATCTCAATACACATTCGTAGTGTAGGTCCATATTTCAAAAATCTGTCATACTTTTTTTAAATCGTCAAAACAACACATTTCTTGTACTTAGGATTTTTTTTTTAAATGTCAACACATTTCTTGGACTTGTAGTTTTTCAACAAAATCTCAATACACATTCGTAGTGTAGGTCCATATTACAAAATTCTTCCCCACTTTTTTTAAATCGTCAAAACAACACATTTCTTGTACTTAGGATTTTTTTTTTTAAATTTCAACACATTTCCTGGACTTGTAGTTTTTCAACAAAATCTCAATACACATTCGTAGTGTAGGTCCATATTACAAAATTCTTCCCCACTTTTTTTAAATCGTCCAAACAACACATTTCTTGTACTTAGGATTTTTTTCAAAATGTCAACACATTTCTTGGACTTGTAGTTTTTCAACAAAATCTCAATACACATTCGTAGTGTAGGTCCATATTACAAAAATCTGTCATACTTTTTTTAAATCGTCAAAACAACACATTTCTTGTACTTAGGATTTATTTTTTAAATTTCAACACATTTCTTGGACTTGTAGTTTTTCAACAAAATCTCAATACACATTCGTAATGTAGGTCCATATTACAAAAATCTGTCATACTTTTTTAACTCGTCAAAACAACACATTTCTTGTACTTAGAATTTCCTTTTTTAAATTTCAACACATTTCTTGGACTTGTAGTTTTTCAACAAAATCTCAATACACATTCGTAGTGTAGGTCCATATTACAAAAATCTTCCCCACTTTTTTTAAATCGTCAAAACAACACATTTCTTGTACTTAGGATTTTTTTATTTTTAATTTCAACACATTTCTTGGACTTGTAGTTTTTCAACAAAATCTCAATACACATTCGTAGTGTAGGTCCATATTTCAAAAATCTGTCATACTTTTTTTAAATCGTCAAAACAACACATTTCTTGTACTTAGAATTTCTTTTTTACATTTCAACACATTTCTTGGACTTGTAGTTTTTCAACAAAATATCAATACACATTCGTAGTGTAGGTCCATATTACAAAAATCTGTCATACTTTTTTTAAATCGTCAAAACAACACATTTCTTGTACTTCGATTTTTTTTTTTTAATTTCAACACATTTCTTGGACTTGTAGTTTTTCAACAAAATCTCAATACACATTCGTAGTGTAGGTCCATATTACAAAAATCTGTCATACTTTTTTTAAATCGTCAAAACAACACATTTCTTGTACTTAATTTTTTTTTTTAAATTTCAACACATTTCTTGGACTTGTAGTTTTTCAATAAAATCTCAATACACATTCGTAGTGTTGGTCCGTATTACAAAAATCTGTCATACTTTTTTTAAATCGTCAAAACAACACATTTCTTGTACTTAGGATTTTTTTATTTTTAATTTCAACACATTTCTTGGACTTGTAGTTTTCAACAAAATCTCAATACACATTCGTAGTGTAGGTCCATATTTCAAAAATCTGTCATACTTTTTTTAAATCGTCAAAACAACACATTTCTTGTACTTAGGATTTTTTTTTTAAATTTCAACACATTTCTTGGACTTGTAGTTTTTCAACAAAATCTCAATACACATTCGTAGTGTAGGTCCATATTACAAAAATCTGTCATACTTTTTTTAAATCGTCAAAACAACACATTTCTTGTACTTAATTTTTTTTTTTAAATTTCAACACATTTCTTGGACTTGTAGTTTTTCAATAAAATCTCAATACACATTCGTAGTGTTGGTCCGTATTACAAAAATCTGTCATACTTTTTTTAAATCGTCAAAACAACACATTTCTTGTACTTAGGATTTATTTTTTAAATTTCAACACATTTCTTGGACTTGTAGTTTTTCAACAAAATCTCAATACACATTCGTAGTGTAGGTCCATATTACAAAATCTGTCATACTTTTTTTAAATCGTCAAAACAACACATTTCTTGTACTTAGCATTTCCTTTTTTAAATTTCAACACATTTCTTGGACTTGTAGTTTTTCAACAAAATCTCAATACACATTCGTAGTGTAGGTCCATATTACAAAAATCTTCCCCACTTTTTTTAAATCGTCAAAACAACACATTTCTTGTACTTAGGATTTTTTTATTTTTAATTTCAACACATTTCTTGGACTTGTAGTTTTTCAACAAAATCTCAATACACATTCGTAGTGTAGGTCCATATTTCAAAAATCTGTCATACTTTTTTTAAATCGTCAAAACAACACATTTCTTGTACTTAGAATTTCTTTTTTACATTTCAACACATTTCTTGGACTTGTAGTTTTTCAACAAAATATCAATACACATTCGTAGTGTAGGTCCATATTACAAAAATCTGTCATACTTTTTTTAAATCGTCAAAACAACACATTTCTTGTACTTCGATTTTTTTTTTTTAATTTCAACACATTTCTTGGACTTGTAGTTTTTCAACAAAATCTCAATACACATTCGTAGTGTAGGTCCATATTACAAAAATCTGTCATACTTTTTTTAAATCGTCAAAACAACACATTTCTTGTACTTAATTTTTTTTTTTAAATTTCAACACATTTCTTGGACTTGTAGTTTTTCAATAAAATCTCAATACACATTCGTAGTGTTGGTCCGTATTACAAAAATCTGTCATACTTTTTTTAAATCGTCAAAACAACACATTTCTTGTACTTAGGATTTTTTTATTTTTAATTTCAACACATTTCTTGGACTTGTAGTTTTCAACAAAATCTCAATACACATTCGTAGTGTAGGTCCATATTTCAAAAATCTGTCATACTTTTTTTAAATCGTCAAAACAACACATTTCTTGTACTTAGGATTTTTTTTTTAAATTTCAACACATTTCTTGGACTTGTAGTTTTTCAACAAAATCTCAATACACATTCGTAGTGTAGGTCCATATTACAAAAATCTGTCATACTTTTTTTAAATCGTCAAAACAACACATTTCTTGTACTTAATTTTTTTTTTTAAATTTCAACACATTTCTTGGACTTGTAGTTTTTCAATAAAATCTCAATACACATTCGTAGTGTTGGTCCGTATTACAAAAATCTGTCATACTTTTTTTAAATCGTCAAAACAACACATTTCTTGTACTTAGGATTTATTTTTTAAATTTCAACACATTTCTTGGACTTGTAGTTTTTCAACAAAATCTCAATACACATTCGTAGTGTAGGTCCATATTACAAAATCTGTCATACTTTTTTTAAATCGTCAAAACAACACATTTCTTGTACTTAGCATTTCCTTTTTTAAATTTCAACACATTTCTTGGACTTGTAGTTTTTCAACAAAATCTCAATACACATTCGTAGTGTAGGTCCATATTACAAAAATCTTCCCCACTTTTTTTAAATCGTCAAAACAACACATTTCTTGTACTTAGGATTTTTTTTTTTTTAATTTCAACACATTTCTTGGACTTGTAGTTTTTCAACAAAATCTCAATACACATTCGTAGTGTAGGTCCATATTTCAAAAATCTGTCATACTTTTTTTAAATCGTCAAAACAACACATTTCTTGTACTTAGAATTTCTTTTTTACATTTCAACACATTTCTTGGACTTGTAGTTTTTCAACAAAATATCAATACACATTCGTAGTGTAGGTCCATATTACAAAAATCTGTCATACTTTTTTTAAATCGTCAAAACAACACATTTCTTGTACTTCGAATTTTTTTTTTAAATTTCAACACATTTCTTGGACTTGTAGTTTTTCAACAAAATCTCAATACACATTCGTAGTGTAGGTCCATATTACAAAAATCTGTCATACTTTTTTTAAATCGTCAAAACAACACATTTCTTGTACTTAATTTTTTTTTTTAAATTTCAACACATTTCTTGGACTTGTAGTTTTTCAACAAAATCTCAATACACATTCGTAGTGTAGGTCCATATTACAAAAATCTACCCCACTTTTTTTAACTCGTCAAAACAACACATTTCTTGTACTTAGAATTTCCTTTTTTAAATTTCAACACATTTCTTGGACTTGTAGTTTTTCAACAAAATCTCAATACACATTCGTAGTGTAGGTCCATATTACAAAAAATCTTCCCTACTTTTTTTAAATCGTCAAAACAACACATTTCTTGTACTTTGGATTTTTTTTTTAAATTTCAACACATTTCTTGGACTTGTAGTTTTTCAATAAAATCTCAATACACATCTGTAGTGTAGGTCCATGTTACAAAAATCTTCCCCACTTTTTTTAAATCGTCAAAACAACACATTTCTTGTACTTAGGATTTTTTTTTTAATTTCAACACATTTCTTGGACTTGTAGTTTTTCAACAAAATCTCAATACACATTCGTAGTGTAGGTCCATATTACAAAAATCTGTCATACTTTTTTTAAATCGTCAAAACAACACATTTCTTGTACTTATTTTTTTTTTTTAAATTTCAACACATTTCTTGGACTTGTAGTTTTTCAACAAAATCTCAATACACATTCGTAGTGTTGGTCCGTATTACAAAAATCTGTCATACTTTTTTTAAATCGTCAAAACAACACATTTCTTGTACTTCAGATTTTTTTTTTAAATTTCAACACATTTCTTGGACTTGTAGTTTTTCAACAAAATCTCAATACACATTCGTAGTGTAGGTCCATATTACAAAAATCTGTCATACTTTTTTTAAATCGTCAAAACAACACATTTCTTGTACTTAATTTTTTTTTTAAATTTCAACACATTTCTTGGACTTGTAGTTTTTCAACAAAATCTCAATACACATTCGTAGTGTAGGTCCATATTACAAAAATCTGTCATACTTTTTTTAAATCGTCAAAACAACACATTTCTTGTACTTAATTTTTTTTTTTAAATTTCAACACATTTCTTGGACTTGTAGTTTTTCAATAAAATCTCAATACACATTCGTAGTGTTGGTCCGTATTACAAAAATCTGTCATACTTTTTTTAAATCGTCAAAACAACACATTTCTTGTACTTAGGATTTATTTTTTAAATTTCAACACATTTCTTGGACTTGTAGTTTTTCAACAAAATCTCAATACACATTCGTAGTGTAGGTCCATATTACAAAAATCTGTCATACTTTTTTTAAATCGTCAAAACAACACATTTCTTGTACTTAATTTTTTTTTTTAAATTTCAACACATTTCTTGGACTTGTAGTTTTTCAATAAAATCTCAATACACATTCGTAGTGTTGGTCCGTATTACAAAAATCTGTCATACTTTTTTTAAATCGTCAAAACAACACATTTCTTGTACTTAGGATTTATTTTTTAAATTTCAACACATTTCTTGGACTTGTAGTTTTTCAATAAAATCTCAATACACATTCGTAGTGTTGGTCCGTATTACAAAAATCTGTCATACTTTTTTTAAATCGTCAAAACAACACATTTCTTGTACTTAGGATTTATTTTTTGTTTCATTTTTGTAACATGGACCTACACTACGAATGTGTATTGAGATTTTATTGAAAAACTACCAAGTCCATGAAATGTGTTGAAATTTAAAAAAAAAATCCTAAGTACAAGAAAAGTGTTGTTTGGACGATTTAAAAAAAGTGGGGAAGATTTCTGTAATATGGACCTACACTACAGATGTGTATTGAGATTTTATTGAAAAACTACTAAGTCCATGAAATGTGTTGAAATTAAAAAAAAAAAATTAAGTACAAGAAATGTGTTGTTTTGACGATTTAAAAAAAGTATGACAGATTTTTGTAATATGGACCTACACTACGAATGTGTATTGAGAAATTCTAAGTACAAGAAATGTGTTGTTTTGACGATTTAAAAAAAGTGTGGAAGATTTGTTATAACATGGACCTACATTACGGATGTGTATTGAGATTTTCTTGAAAAACTACGAAGTCCAAGAAATGTGTTGAAATTACCTACACTTGTTTGTATATTGAGATTTTGTTGAAAAACTACTAAGTCCCCGAAATGTGTTGAAATTTATAAAGAATATTAAGTACAAGAAATGTGTGGTTTTGTTGATTTTAAAAAAATATGAGAGATTTTTGTGATATGGATCTACATGTACACTACGGATGTGTATTGAGATTTTGTCAGAAATGTGTTGAAATTAAAAAAAAAAAAATTAAGTACAAGAATTGTGTGGTTTTGTTGATTTAAAAAAAGTATCAACGATTGTTGTAATATGGCCTACACTATGGATGTGTATTGAGATTTTGTTGAAAACTTTTAAGTCCAGGAAATGTGTTGTTTTATCGACTATATAAAGTGTGAAAGATTTTATAATATGGAGCTACATCTACTAAGTACAAGAAATGTGTTGTTTTGTCGATTTAAAAAAGTAATGACAGATTTTTGTGGACCTACACCATGGTTGTGTAATTACATTTTGTTGACAAGAAATTTGTTGAAATATTCCAAGTACAAGAAATGTGTTGTTTTGTCGATTTAAAAAAGTATGAACGATTTTACTATATGGACCTACATGTATATGGAAGTGTATTGAGATTTTGTTGAAAAACCTCTACAAAAAATGTGTTGAAATTTAAAATAAAAAAAATCTGAAGTACAAGAAAGTCCAAGAAATATGTTGATATTTTCTTATATTCTAAGTAACAGAAATGTGCTGTTCTGTCGATTTTAAAAAAAAGTGTGAAAGATTTTGAAATATGGACCTGCATGGATGGAAGTGTATTGAATTACTTCTAAGTACAAGAAATGTGTTTAAAATTAATTCAAAAAAGTTTGTTGTTTTGAAGATTGTTGTTGTGATTTTTATTACAATGGCTATGTTGTTGATAGTTGAAGGTAACCAATCTAAAGCTTTTTTGATTCTTAATCTGTAAGATCAATTTTTTAAGATTTGGGGTTTTTTAATAGTAGGAATGTTAGTATCCTGTAGAAGCAATGTTGATATCTAAAGAAGCAATGCGGAACGCGTTATGGTTTAAAGGTAGAACGAATGCGAACATGTTAATGGCTATAAGTTTCGGTAGGGGAGTAGTAATCGCAATGCCTATGCTGTTTATGGGGTCCATAGTTGCGAGGACATAGTTAATGGCAACGGGCACGATTGGTAATGTCGAATGTGAACGTGTTGTAATGGCTATAAGTTTCGGTAGGGGAGTAGTAATCGCAATGCTTATGCTGTTTATGGGGTCCATAGTTGCGAGGAGATCGTTCATGGCAACGGGCTCGATTGGTAATGTTGAAGTCGGACTTTTGACGGGCACGCTGTATACTAGGTGGGTCTTCGATTTGGGTATGCTCAAATTTAAATTGGGTCTTCATTTTAGTATGTGGGAACTGTATATATGTCCTCTTTACCCATGCCCTAAATGTTGACACATATGGATAGCGATGACAGGTGCGTGTGTGCTAAAGAACGCGATTAATTTGAAGCAGGATGTTGGAAAACAGCTCGATGGATTCGCCGATTTTATAAAGGGGGAAATTGGTTGTTGTTTGTTTAAAATAAATCTAACAAACTGCGTTATTTTATGATAAAAGATCAAAATAAACAATAAACTAAATAAGAATGAGAATAAAACATAGTTCTTAGCTGTTTTGCTATAGACGATGGTCTTATAATGTATAGGCTGTACCATAGTTGTGTCGTCGTGTATGGCCGCCAAATATGGTACAGCCTATACATTATAAGACCATCGTCTATGCTGCAAAACAGCTAAGAACTATGTTTTATTCTCTAAGTCATTCACTGACCATCCATATATTGAACGTCAAGATATCTAGGCCATGGTCTTTAAAGTGTTGGCACTTTACGTTCCTCCTATAAAACTCATTATTTTTTGGAACATCCGAAATTCTAGAATTGCGCAGTTTCAAATTAGTTTCGGAGAAGAACAGTGGTGATAGAATTGTTTAAAGGCATTTAATTTAACCTCTCCTGCAACCTTTTGTAATCAAAGAAGTTTTGAAAATAGATGTTGGGATAAAGAAGCGTGTCAGTTTGTGATTATGCGTTTCCAGGTAACAAAAGGCATCGAATATTTGAGCGGATGTATATTATGAGTCAGCGGAAGAAATTACAATAGATGATCATTTATAATTTATGTCACACTCTTTTTGTATTTACCGTCTGATCCTCTTATCGACAGCCAGCTATCGTTTAAATATTCATTACGTTAATTGCCCAAGCGCCGGCTCTACTTAATACAATTTGTCTTAAATTGCACGCATTACGTACATATCTTTACAATAACAAAATATTTGATCACTTTAATGGCATCATACAGTTGATCGATACGGCAATTACTTTAGGCCTATTATTTATTTATGTTCAACGTACTAGCAATAGGTTATTTTCGACTTTCAGGCACTTATTTTATTTTGTTCTGTATGAGCACCATTTTAGTGAAAAAACTAGACATTTAGAATCAGATTCAATGTTTCTTTATTAAAGTTTTAAAAAGATGGCTTAAGGAACGTTTTTCTCGACCATTTTAGTTTAAAAACTGACAGTTTGTACGCGTAAATTATTCAAGATTAAAACATGATGGCTCAGGAACGTTTTTCTGGAGCTTTGAGTGTTAAATAACAATATGT
This sequence comes from Ophiura sarsii, assembly GCA_035610835.1. Classification (NCBI taxonomy): domain Eukaryota; kingdom Metazoa; phylum Echinodermata; class Ophiuroidea; order Amphilepidida; family Ophiuridae; genus Ophiura; species Ophiura sarsii. The sequence continues at coordinate 59,979,891 of CM069444.1, forward strand.
TTCAGGAACGTTGTTGGACCATTTTAGTTAGAAAACTAGACATTTTTGCGCGTTTTGAGCGAAATGGTTTAATTATTTTATTATTCAAGCTTAAACAAAATGGCTTCATGAACGTTTTTCAGAACCATTTTAGTGTTTAAATAACCAGTTTTGCGCGCTACGCACAAATTAGTTTCAATGTTTTATTATTAAAGCTTAATAAGATGGCTTCAGGAACGTTTTTCTGGACCATTTTAGTGTTAAAATAACCAATTTTTGCGCTACACGCGGTTTTTTTTAATATTTAATTATTCAAGCTTAGATTAGGGGGGGGGGGGGGGGGGGGGGGGGGAGGTTGACCAAAATATCAAGTAGTAATATGCTTTC
>CM069444.1:59980356-60255941 GCA_035610835.1 Ophiura sarsii
TATAAAACACTCATATAGTGGTTCAGAGACGTAGTGATGTTATGACTTTTCTTATGTGCAACCTTCGGAATAGTTAATCAGATTAGTCTCTTGGAGGATGTGGAATCCCTCCACAGTCCTGCATGAAGATCTCTCAGTTCTATTGAAAAGCAAATAATGACTTTTGCCGTTTTCTCTTGGAGAAGGTTAAACTTAATACTTGTCCTGATCTGATTCTGGCTTATCAGAGGACGTATTTTCGAAAATAATCAGCCAGTTTTAATGTTTATAGTCGCTTAAAGAGATATCTGAAATTTAGAACGGTTATACTTGACCGATAGGTACGTTTTGTCTGTTAGAATTGGGCGTAATGATCAGCACTTAGGAGATAGTTTGCTGTTGCTCGTGCGTTTTCCGTCACACTAAATGAACATACGTGTTCACTGCATGTCCAGAGAAGTACAACCAGACTTTTTTGATATGAACTTGTAGCTGAGATTCAAAGCTATACATTTGTAGAATATTTTCATAAGACTGGCTTATAATAATAGCACAGTTATAGCTAGTTATGACTTAAAAGGTAGAACTTATTGAATGACCCTAGAATTTCATTATAAATTTAATAGTCCCCCCCCCCCCCCCTGGCGACGCCACTGTTGAATAGTTAAATATAAAAATAAAAAATAGGGTCTTAGGAACTGATTTTTTTCTTCAAAAAAGTAGGTCTTGAGAACTGGCCTATGTTCAATTTTGATTAGGAAGAATGCAAATTTGCGATTTTTTTGGGCTTAAGAACGCAAAATGTTCGAACGCAAAATTTCGCGATTTTTGAATTTTTAATCAAAGTGGAATCTTAAGAACTGATGCAGGCTCAAAAGGGGTGTCATAAGAACTAGCAGCAGAGGGTAAAAAAGGGGGTCTTCAGCGTGGCACATACCTTATTATACCTATACCCTTTTACAATGTCAGTGCCCCCGGCTCCTCCTCCCCCTCCCTTCCTCCTCTCCCTTCCTCCTCTCCCCTGCTCCTCTCTCCTACCCTTCTCCTCTCCTCCCCTCCCATCCTCCTCTTCTCCCCTCCCCTCCCTTTTCCCCCTCTTTTTTTTACCCTCTGGGACCCGGGGGGCTTGAGCCCCAAAAGCCCCCCCCCCCCCCCCCTGGGCACGCGCCTGGACATGGTTACATTAATCAGTTAATCAACACATTCATTGGTAAATTTGTTGATCCAATAACCATGATAACATTCGTTGCCAACGATGGCCGCGCGTATGCGAAACAAATAATTTCTTCGGTATAAAAATATTCAAAACGGCAGACATTAATTGGAATATATTGCAAATTATGAAACCTCTCTACCAGGGATAACTTTTAAAATTAATTTATTTTCATGCAGAGAAGAAAAATGGATTCATAAAGTAAGCTTATTACTTTTTAAAAGTGATATTTTAACGTTCAACAACGACCATTTCTATAAAATATCGGTACCATTCATAGGGGGGGGGGGGGGGGGGGGGGGGGGGGGGGGGGGGCACATCCTCCTCACACTCCCCCTTGTCCACGCTAGCGTGGAATGAGTTGCTTCGCCTTTGGGGGTTCGCACATCATTCATTATACCAATTCACTTACAATTTATTTTTATTTTTGGACGGGCAATTTAAAATGCTAGCTAAGACCCTGAGACCCTAAGACCCTGAGACCCTGAGACCCTAAGACCCTGAGACTCTGAGACCCTAAGACCCTACACCTTTTTAAAACAAAAACAAAACCGTTTTTGTTTTTGTTTTAAAAAGGTGTAGGCCTTAGGTATAATTGTCTGAATGGGTAAATGAATCACATATACATAATTTAGATCGGTAACGCAGTAGGGGATCCAGGGGGTCGGGGGCCCGTGCCCCGGTAAATTTTGAGAGAGGTAGAGAGAGGAGGGAAGAAAGGGAAGGGAGAGAGCACAGGTATTTTCAAATGGCCATGGGTTGACAAAATATCACGGATGTCGCCGTGTTGCGAGAGGTCGTGTGTTCCATTTTTCAACCGTGTCACATACCGACTAAACAATAGCTAAAAGTCGCGTGTCGTAAAATAAGTTAAGAAAGGCCTATTTTCTGCTATATTGGGTACCGCGAATATAAGACCACAGCAGAAAATAGGCCTTTCTAAACAAATATTATGAGATTACTGTGATGATGAGATGAGAAGCGGAATAAATACTATGATATCATCTATGTATAGTCATACGCTGTAACATTATTCAAAAGTATAAACCAGATCGCACCATTCGAAAATTGATAATAAATCTCCTTGTGAGGGGGGGGGGGGGGGGGGGGGGGGGGGGGGCACATCCACCCTCACACTCCCCTCTCCGCGCTCCCGCGGAGCTCCGCACCCCTTTCAGGACTGGAATTACCAAATTCAGAAACAATAAGATACAAATGAATTACCAACACTGAACACTGGTCAATTAGGAAAGCGTACTCTCTAAATGTAAAAGAGTGAAATTCAAACTCTATAATGGCCAGATTAGTGTAAAATAGCAAATTTTGCATTTGGTCATCAAATTAGCCATTTTGAAGGAGTGGACTCCATAACAGATGAAGCCATGAACTGTCATCAGTAGAAATAAGATGTAAGATTTGTCTACAAGACAGATGAAGGCATCAAAGATGGACAACAAAACAGATGAAGCCATGAACTGTCATTAGCAGATAGGAGATGAAGGGATAAACTACAAAAGAGATGAAGCCATAACAGTTGTCACTAGATAGAAGGTGAAGAGTACACTACATAACAGATAAGCGATGAACTGTCATCATCATCAGTACATAGAATATGAGTGAGTCGTCCACAAGCAGATGAAGCCATGAAAAGTCAACAGTAGATAGAAAATATACGAGTGGTCTACAAGACAGATGAAGCCATGAACTGTCCTCCGTAGATAGAAGTGAATATTCAAGAACTTCAATCCTTCAAATACAATAATTAGAGTCATTATTTCCTAAATAAACAAATCTGTTTCATATTTATGAAACCTAACTGTAGTGACTTATATAATCATATATATCTTCGAAATTATGTCAACAGGCGATACTTAAAGAATAAGTCGACGTAATCATAAACACCCAAGATAATATACCAACAAACAAGACCAAGTTAGGTTTTGTCCGAAATCATACAAGCATTCCAATCCACCAATCGCCAAACCCGAGAACCGCCAAAGCCGAGAACCGCTCTAGTTGTATATTGATAATGTCATATTATTCCCATTTTGGACGTCCTATGTCTAATTTAAAAACAATAAACAAGAACATTTGGATGGCAACCTATAAACAGCCTTTGAACCACAATTACAACTATTTCTATCTGAGAAGAGTGTGGTCATGCGCTATGAATTTGGACCCTTACTTTTGATGATGGCTGAAATTGAGAAAGCTTCTAATATTTGTCCAGCTTTAGCATGATTTACAGAAGAAAGGTGTCCCAACTCATGACACATGACCGTATGTTAGTTTGGTTTAGACTCACTCGCCTCGTTTTCAGCAAGGGATCGGGATAATGCATGGGACGCCAGGCACGAAACGAGACCTATAATGCTTTGCAAGCGTACGCCAAACTACTATTTGCCGGTGATCAATCAGGTCTGGAACGAGAGCCCGTTTCAATTTAAATTGACGGATGTGGTAACGTGTAACCGCCAATTTGTGCAATCATTGCATTTTCGTTTTTCAATCCTAATAATTGGCATAGGCCTACAAATTAACATCATAACAAATTGAGGGCAGCCTAGGTACCATATTCCTCGCGGCAGCTAGTCCGATGATTTTATGTCACATTAAACCCCAACGTCTCGCAATTACTGGTCGAAATTCCACATTTTTGAGCCTATATACGATATATACCGCGATGAGACTACCATTTTGTAGGCGAGTTTACACCATTTAAATATATTTTAAGGATAAGTGTGTTAATTTTTACGTTAAATATATGCCTTGTAGTATTATATAGTGATTATTTTATAAACATTATCTCATAGATTATATACAGTCATCACAATAAGTAACTGACCAGGTAATAAACATGCTGATAACTCTAAAAGTATAACTCCTACATAAACATATTTAATAATAAAGTTGTTAAGAAATTTCTCTTCTTGAATTTGAGATACTACACGCTAAGAATGGTTGGTTAATGAGGAAGTTACGATCCCAAACGTTAGGGCAAGCCTGATTTTCATTTTAACATTTTATTTTCAACAGGGGAGAGTACGACAGGTAAAGCGTGTGTGCCGTAGATTAACCGTAACAATGCCACCGGCCGACTATCCAACAACCAGGCCATCGACGGGTGAATTGCACTACCACTACCAGTAATCAATAATTTGCCGGTCTGAGTCCCTGTGTTGAAAATGAAAATGTGAAAATGAAAATCAGACTGGACCGTACATTAAGGACTGTAACAGCTATTCTTAGCGTGTAATATCTCAAATTCAAGAAGAGAAATTTCTCAACATGTTTATAGTTTAATATGTTTATGTAGGAGTTATACTTTTATAGTTATCAGCAAATGTATTACCTGGTCAGTTACTTATTGTGATGACTGTATATTTATTTTATGGTTGAAAATCGGCAAAATAAGATTTGTATTTCTATTTTGAAAATTGCTGTGACGGGAGGTCGTTTCTCTTGAAACGCAGTCCCGTTCCCAAGCCGCCCTGTATTGAAATATCAAACTCATTCGTCACCAAGCGGAAGACGGACTCACGTTACTGGACCGGACCAAGAGTAAGTTGGGGCATAACGTGTTATGCCACAAGTCAGTCGATTCTAGCAGTAGCGTAAATTTGTTCCGAACATTGGAGCAGGGGTGTGCCAGTGAGCTTGCCGATCGGGTCCACTTTTAAATGAAAATTTGGTCAGCATAGAACTGGTGGCGCTATACTGATCAGGCGTGATTGTAGCAGACGACACGACGCTGGCCACGCGTCTCTCAGACGACCCAATATGTCAACGGGAGTGCACTATTTTGAATTATTTTTAACAGTCATCGTCCGGTTAACGATGACAATTCTTCTAATTATGATGAATTGTCACAATGATAAGATTAACATTCGCGATTACGTGTTATTCACCTTATTCATTACGTATTCAACATTTAGGTTTCGCGTGGCCACCGTCGTTTGTTTAAATCCACAACGCCCTCAAACCTATGCTGACCAAATATTACGTTAAACCTGGTTAAACACTGTTAAACGCGTTCAACGCTGGTCACCGACACATTCCGATGATTACAATAATTTATAATAATTTATGCAAACGGCCCCGTTTTGCTACGTGTGTTAGTATACGACTTTCCTATCCCAAAATTAATAGTATCCCTGATTGGAGGGAATGATTCGCTGATGCTGAAGGACCAATTGCGCTTGCATGCACAGGGGGTGTCTATTTCAAGTGGAATGTCCCTCATAAGCTGAAAGATTGTATATTTTTGAAACTCCATTCATGCAATTTGGTGATTTTTTAAGTCAAAATTTAGATCAACTCCTTTTGCCCATTCAAACACTAATCGCACCTATTTTGGGCATATTTTGACCAAAGTGTACTAACTGTCCAAGGATTTTAATTAATGACTAAATAAATAAATAAATTCATTATTGTTTTTATTAATCAAAAAACTGATAAAGCCAACGTTTCAACATTATTGTGAGTGGTAGAACTAGAAGAACGAAAAAAATAAAAGCATATATCGTGCCGTGCGTGCCTGGGAATCGGTTAACATTAGAAGGACGAGGTATCCGCGCCACGGAAGTATTTATGATAAGAGATGTGTTATATTTGTATATACCATTAAAATAATTGTTTCCATCGGGTGCTTGTGTTTGTCATTAAAAGCGGTTATTCAATAAGTAATAGCATGGTTCATTGAATTTATGTCATGTATCATCATTATAGTAGCATTCGTGCAACAAGCAGGTAGTGTAAATATAACAGTAGGCCTATAACTGATCAATCCTAATTCTGGATCAGAATCTGATGCGAGATGAAAGAGATTGAACTTGCAGATACACTGGATGATACGGAGAAGGCCAAATCATCGGATCATTCCAAGAATAACAGCGCCTGCAGCAAGTTACATAGACAATCAACAAGGGTCGGTGCAGCCGTTGTCATTCTAGGGATACTAATCATTATTATTGCGGTTACGGTGAAAGATGGTATGTTGTAATTTACGCAACAAACGCACTGAACAGAATAAACTTAGCTTTAATCCGAAACTTGTAAAACTTGTATACAACACATAACTATGTGGGTTATAAAACTAAATAGTCCCTGCCGTTTTTGACGAATTTCGAACACTTCTAAATATCTCATAATAACGTCCTACTTCATTGACTGCACGAAATTAGCCTTGTCCATAAACCATGATGATCATTGAAACACTCGACTTGAATGGATGGGACCCGATCCTATATCCACAAACTTCAACTATTAGTTATAAGGGGGTCTATCAACAAAAATACACACGATGTTAGATACAAATTTTAAAGGAGAACAGTGCCATTCGTGGAATCAAGCATTATATGGTAGAAAAATAATTATCTAATGTATATTGACCAGTTTAATTGAACACAGAACTACTATATACGTTCAATATAACGAATTTAAACTGCACATTCCCAACCTGTGATTATTTGAAATTCGCGCCGGGTTGTCTGTGTCGAAAGTGCTGATGGGATAGCCAAACCCAATATTGTGACGTCGACGTTACTAAAACCGCCTCATTTAGCAACAGGTCGCTGCACGTAATCACTCAGGAATTCAATGCATAAATCGAAAATATCAATACATGAACCAGAGATGTGGAAATCTCGTAACTGGTTCGTCATAACATCGATCAATATGGCGACGTCCATACAGATGATTTTGTTCTTTCTAAAGCCGATTTAGTTTTAACGCGGCACTTTAAAAAAAAACTACGGATGTGGTCTGTATAATAATAATGCTACATAACTGAGCGCTAAAGTTCCATGGCAAGGATTTCCTTTAATATACAGCGTGTCCCAAAAAACTGGGTTCAAAAGTTTGCGAGCTTATAACTAAGAAAGTAGGAAACATGGATAGTTTATATTTACGGATATTAAACAAAATATACTTGACGTTGATTGGTTAAATTATGTAATTAATCCAATAAAAACTTTTTGAAATACAAAGATTTTAATAGAGCGTGGTCAAAACCCATTTGTCCCACTTTTTAAGGAACACCCCTGATGTGTTGCAATTGCGTATTGTTGTGACTTCATCCAAATTTTGCCTTTGCATTCATTCTTTACAAAGACTTGGGCAGTAAACAAAACCAAATTATCTTGGTTATATTGCAATAATACAAGTTCATTATTTACATAAACATTAAAAAAGAAGTTCTTCGTTATAGTCCGAGTTATTGTTAAGTTCTTTCGGAGAATAAACCCCATGCCGGGAATATTGCACATAGCGCACAGTTTCATGGTTTATTCCTTAAATCGGGACAAATGGGTTCTGACCACGCTCTATTCAAATCTTTGTATTTCAAAAAGTTTAAATTAGATTGGTCTCCGAATTCACCCAATTAAGGTCAAGTATATTTCATTTGATATCCTTAAATATAAACTATCCATGATTCCTACTTATATCGTTATAAGCTCGCAAACTTTTGAACCCAGTTATTTGGGACACGCTGCCTATATACCATTGTGTAAATATTAATTTGGTACCAAAATGGTGTCTATAGCTTGTACATTACCCTATTTGTAACGAAATAGGAAAGCTGGATATTTCCAGTGAAAACGTGATATATTTGTACACAAATCTTTTTTGACTGCTAAGACAATATTATAGTCTATGTTTTATTTAGCAAAAAAATTAGGAAAAAATAGTTTCAATATGTTGACCCCGTCGAGGTCAAAAGGTAAAATGTTGTTAAAAGTCCCAAACATTCCCAGCATAAGGAACTGGTCTAATTTGCATATGCAAATTAGCTTCCGCTAATAGGGGTCAAATTGTAAATGTCAACGGTAGTATTTCTACCAGATGTTTAGTTTCCGAGATAAGGGCAAACTAGAATTTACGCCACTGCTCTGTGATGATTAGGTTTAACTCCTCTACTGGTGACTACAATTGTAGTTGAGTATCAACTCAATCCAGAAAGCAACAGAAACGTTCATTCACATCATAATTCTTCGTCAGCGGGAGGTCCAGAAAGTAACAACGTTCATTCACATCATAATTCTTCGTCAGCGGGAGGGAGGGGAGGCTCTTAGGTAATGTCTGTCGGGCGTTCCCTCCCCAAAATAATTCGAGACATTTCGGTAATTATTCGAAAGTTCTTGAAATTTAAAAATTGTGTCCCAAACTTTTCAAAAATAAAATTCGAAACAAATGGGTAGGGTCGGCTCTGGAGAACAGTGTTTTTACGGTTCCTTGTGTTATACATTCCCTACCGTAAATGAAATTTCAAATAGGTCAACTAATTTGCTATCCAAAAATTATATTAAATAATTTTGTGGCATCTGCTTCAGTACACTTCATAGTGCACAGCAGGATACACCCAGACCTATAAAGGATATCCGTAAAAAAGTAACTTGTGTAGTGCCTTGTAGTGGAGCAAAGTTAGTTTCGATACACCGATTAAACTTTAAAACATCACCTCGTTGGTTTTATATGATAGTATATACCTTTTACTTCAAGAAAAGTGATGATGCCATAAATATAGGAGTGTGCGACCTGAGAAATTACCATATCAAAATGGCTGCTATTTTAGTATATTTCGATTATATTCATTGCGTTAACATTACGCTACAAGGCCCGCTTAGCAGCGCTATGAATTGTTGCCCTAAAAACTGGCACAAAATTTAAATATTCGCCTTCCATCAAAGCTGGTTGCTATATGACATAATTCTCGTGTGCAACCAACCGGTTGTATTGCAACGCCCATTGAGTAGTTTAAACGCATGAGCGTGAATGTAATTTGCAACATAATGGAAACTCACCCATGCAGTTAGCTAGAAGTACCGCTTGAATTTAAATATACAACCAGGCAATCCTCTCGTAGTAATTGATAACAATAGGTTCACCAGACCGAATTAATAGCGCTCCTAAACGGGCAATTTATGTCATGCGTAGCACACCATTTAATAATAGCTAGGGTCACGCGTTATGAACTCGCCTCCAAATAGGGTGGTGCCGTTACATTTTTTAGTTTCATGCTGTCATATTCCTCAAATATTTTTAAAACCACAAAAGCTATCTCAGCAAATTTTAAAGCCCTGATAACAAGCTTTCTTCCTGCAAAATGGCATTGGTATAGCTAATACAGAAGGGGAGATACATCTGTTTGAAGTTTGGGGACCAGAGGTGGTGCTGGAAGGGGTGCCGCCGGAAGGGGTGCCGCCTGTACAAACTCAATGGGGATAATACCATACTTTGTTCTTTTTAAAATAACTAGTCATCCCCTAATGTTACAAACACCATTCTGGTCCCATTTAAAAGGATATTTAGTAGTATTTAAGTATGTGGTTCAACAGACTTGTCAACTATTTGTAACAACTAATTAATTACGGATAAGACCATGATCATCAGCTTTCTTCCTATTTGCTACACAGTCAACATGAATAATCAGCATCAATTTACCGGATTTATAAAAATGACTATAACAGAAAAAGTTTTCAACCTATGATAGCAAAAGTATACATTTTTGGAAAGCTTGTAACTAGAGAAATTCTGAAATGCAGTTTAGATCAGGGAAGGGTTCATCCTTAACAAATATTTCTGAAAATTCTAAAAATATATAAAATAAAAATTGGAGATATCCACTAGCCGGTTCTATTCACATACCGATGTAGTAATTTTGACAATTATATATCATCTGATGGGTAATTTCGTGAGAAATTCAAATATGTAAGGTAAATAATGATAGGGGTAGGTATAAAAATAATATGGCTCTCAATTTAAAAATTGAAAAACTCTGATATTTTTTCGAGCATTTTCGATCATATCATTTTAGTCCTTTGTCGTACTATAATTTCAATGGCATATTTGGTTTCCTCATGCAATTTCCCTTCAGAAAATGTATACTTTTACTACCTCAGGGGGGGGGGGGGGGGGGGGGGGTATACAAGCAAATATAAATGTGTAAAGTTAAAATCATGTCGCGAAAGCCAAAATCCGTGTGTAACGCGAAAGGAGGCGAGCTTAAAACACATGACCCTAGTGGAAATTAGACGCCTTATTGTGATCGACGCGCGTCGCTTACAATTATGAGATCTCAATGACTATTGTGATTTAGAAATTGAGTTTGGTATCAAATTAAACCCAAGACAATAATAATAACATGATTATACAGATTTGAACGATTTAATGTTAAAATAGGTTAGGCCTATGATAATAGTAGAAACCCGACACGTACAAAAAACAAGATGTTTAAATTACGACAGACGGGCTTAGATCCCCGATTATGGAAAATATATCCGTTCACCTTCAATATTTTACGATTTTAATCGAAAGGCCTTTAGCAAATTTAATACCATATTCAATGCATTCCATGTATAAATGTTTATTTATGCCCCGAACTATGACGCCTTACACATGCGGGTCATCTTATTTTCAGTTTCTTATGTGATTTGAACCACTTTCTGGCAAATATTATTTGAAATTTACACATAGAAAACAATAAATGTGGCATTAAACTATAGCTTTTTTTAACAAGCTTTCGATTAAAATCGCAAAATATCAAACGTGAACGGATAGATTTTCCACAGTCATGACAGTCGGGCATCTACCCCCTCTACCATCATTTTAAAAGCTGAATTTTCGCACGACTTCAGTTTTGCGCCGTGAAAGTAGAACTGATATTTATTAACAATACATTTTTAATATGGTTTATGATTGCTCTATCAATAAATAGGATTTTTAAAGCTTTAATTTGATATCTAACTCGGCCACTAAATCATTTTAGTTACCGAGAAATCATTATTTTAATCACGCGTATTGATAAGAAATATTGCGGAAGAAAAGTTGCAAGTTTTGACCGGAACTATTCAGAGGCGGGCTATCTTAACGGTGTATTAAAGCAGTGACTTTTAAATGGCTGGATATGTAATATGTTGAATATGGGTTGATTGATACATTTGCGTATATCTCGGCAATGCAAGCATAAAAACAGATAACACTTGGCACATAGTTAAAATACACACTTATCTCTGTTTGACACTCTTTTTTAGATCTGAATTCCTTAATACAAACTAGACGGGACCATCTCAAATACGCTTTTATTTAGCAAAATCCGCAATAATATAACTTAGAAAACAACAAAGGATAAAGAACAATGGAGGGATTACAATTTAGTAAATTGTTGTGGGATGTAAAGCAATAATAGTGGGTATTTCAAGAGGAGCTGTTCATAAAATTTCCTCAAACCATTGAAATTATGTGACGATTTATACTTTAACAATACATATCTAGTAGCTCTAAAGATAACATAAATAAGAGCGGTTGTGGCAGCCATCTTTGATTGATACATTCATGTATATCTTCATTTTGACTATCACAATATTTATACACATTAATTCAAAGCATTTTTCATAATTTCTGATTAGAATTTAAAGGCACAGTAAGCTTTTATCTGGTAAATTTCATGATCTTAGCCATTTTAGGCCCAGTTCAAAATGATCTGCCGTCTGCACATGTGCATATTTTCTGCAGGTTTCATGCAAATAAGTTCATATAATTAGTTAGCTATCCTATGGAATCTCCCAAACTGGTTAATTGCTTGGATTTTTCCTAAATTGTTTGATTTTCCGCGATATTAGTGATTCACTGACTGGGCATTTTTCAATGAAATTGGCTATTTGAAATACTGATATTTGTATACTTTTAGTAAATTGCCTCTCCTTACTTTTTCCTCTTATACTATATATATCAAACTACACAGGGATTAAAGTTATTGTCTTTTTTATCATACGTACGCGAACAAAAATTGGGATTTACCTGCTTCTGGTGTCATGTTATGCAATCTTCTTAGGGCCCATGTCCATTCTCTCAAGCGTTTTTACATTAAAGCGCGCTTTTTAAATCCGATCGTGAAATGTTTACGTTCACCGCCGATCAATAGCTTAACAATACCGAAGGCCTCAACATGTATCTGGTCGTCTATACATATCAATTAGGCTACCGATTCATCACGAGTGTGGAATGTTGTTTACTCTCACTCTATTCATCATGTACAGCTGTAGAAATAATCTATATAATTACCCCAGTCCTTACGTTCCCCGCAGTATTGCCATGGTCTTGTGGAAGTAGCCCATTTCCCCCTTCATTCCATTGAAATCAATGCTGAAAACGTAAACTATTTGTATAATGGAGGGGTGAAGTATTATTCTGGGATTTGAAAGTATTTATCATTTTACTGGGATGGGATGCATGAATGAACATTAATTATATCTATACAAAAAGTGAAGAGTGAAATATCCAATCCAAGTCATCAGTTCAGACGGATATTATTTCCGACCTATGTCCTTTCCTCAATTTTCGATACGATGTTCCCTATTAATGGTCTTGGCTGGTTGTCAACTGTCACATCGCATAGCATTTTGGCCTGTAACCATTTTGAACATGGAACCACTATACAACTTGCGACATTCTCCCGGGACATTACGCTCAATCTTACAGCCCTGAGTGCACGTAATACTGAAGCAATTATATAGATATTGCACAGCACCCGCAAGAAGCTGGAATCCTAATAAACAATTCTTATTGTTTAAAATGCTAATTGCTTCATTTTTTAATTTTGAAAGATGTATGGGGACCAGCAACGCGTAAGAAATGTGATGCTTAAATAACCCCATACTAAATATATCTTTATCAACGACTTTGCCAAACCTGTAATAGTCTAGTGTAGCATAGTGGCCACGCTCTAGCGCTCATTAATGCCAATATTCTATAACCATTTTCAGTCTAATGTCAATATTAAAAATCAAATACCTGATGAAAAATGAGAGAAATAAAGCGTTTTGGAGACTTTGACGACTTTGTCCGTAGTTTCAGCCGGCTTGGAACATAGGGTCTTTTTGTATAATTAGAAACAGTTTGTGTTCATAACTGTATTATTTTTGAAATGGACGTTTTTCATAGTTTATCTACAAATTTTATTACCATGTTTAATGATATAACTTTGCCTAAATAATTGAATAAAAGGAGGACAATTCTGTCAAATGACAGCCATACTGAAATCAAAATGTGCGCTAATGTACGACACAGAAATATGATATACAGTAGCGTATCTCCCGGGGGTCAGGGGGGGGGGGAGTGCCCCCCCCCCCCCCCCCCCCAAGACGGCTTTGACCGGGAAGGCCAGCTCAAACTACCTTTTGAAATCCTAGTGGCGCGAATAAATTATGGAATCAAGTATGTACTGACAATAGGCCTACATATATTTTCTAGGATAGAATATATTTGATACTAATATCAGGATGCTTGAATATACAGTTAATGCAATGAATATTGACTAAATATACTAAAATAGCCACCATTTTGATATGCTAATTTCTCTGGTCGCACACACCTACATTTTTGGCATCATCACTTTCCTTGAAGTAAAAGGTAGATACTATCATGTACCAATGATGTTTTGATCACTAGGGTCACACTTTATGGTCGATTTGGCTCTACTATTTGAGAATACCGTTGTCAGATCAACTAGCTCACATAACTAATTGTTACGTTACCACTGATCACATTGATCAAAACACAAAGCCTATGAACATAACACAACAAATACCCGACCAGGTGATTTACTGTTAGCTACTTTAAAATCAATAAACGGTATCAAAAACCTAAGATAAAATTAAACGAGGACATTTCTTCCCCGCAATTTGAGACCTCAGTCATAAAAATCGTGTGGATACTTTTAAAGTAACAAGATCAACGGACATCAAAGTTGTAGTAAAATTATTTTCTAGTTTCTAGTTTGCGCTCAACAGTGAAAATTAGTGCAATGGAATCACAGCTCACCAATTATCCATACACGCCTAACCGGTTTCGATAGCACACAGATTCTAGAGCTGCAGATCAAATGTTTAAAATAACTGAACTAATGGACGGTACATACACCTAGCACATATATATATTTTGAATTAGTCAACCTCAAAGCACCTGGTCAGGGACTTTATGTGCTAGGTGTATATATTATGCAGTTTAAGGTTTACTCTCGTGATTTTTGAAGAAATTACAGCCCATTAACATGTAACTTGCATATTGTTAGATTCCTTGATTTGGTTGCAATAAATTGCTATATCTACTTTAGTAAATAACGTATGATCATCAGTTCCTTTATTTTGTTCCGAACGATTTATGCTTTTAAAAACAAATCTGTTTTTTTAATTGAATATTTCATACAAGACATAATTATTCAACTAGTTCTAGCTTTACCCGATCTTAATTTGTCAAAATAACGATAAAGGTATACAGATACAATGTTTTGAGCCATACTGCAAAATGTGATAACCCTAAATCAAACTTTGTAGAAACAATTGCACACTTTGTAAATTCAGATGAATAGCATATCTGACCTTAAAACCCCCCAAAGCGGCCATATGGGTTACTATTTTAATGATTTCACCAAATAGGCCTATATGAATACATTTTTGGGCAATGTCCCCTATTTTATACGGCGGTATACATTGACTTATAAAGTTATTGCTTTCTTACCTTGCATTTTGTACCCGATTAATAATTCAAACAGAGCAATTCAAACATAAAAGTCGCTGGTAATGATCTTAATGTAACAACAAACGATTGAAGGAATAATGTCAAATACATTCCCATTATGCGATTAGCATTGTACAAAGAGGCCATCAACTCATATATTTCAACTTCCATGAATGAAAACACGGCCGACATGACCGAAATGCAAGACTGACCAATGGGACTAGGAAATCTTAAGATTTGATCTTTGATGAAGCCGACTAGAGTCCAATGTTCATTCCAGGCATTAAGAGACAAACGACTCGAAAGGACTTCATGAACTAATTTATCGAAATCACAAATCTACACATTTCATTTTTACACATTTAGTTCAGATATCATTCAACCATGGTCATAGTACATAAGCAATCAATAACTATCTGTTTGGTCTCACACTTTACTATAGAGTATTTAACAACCGTCCTCATCCTGAGGTGACAGTATCTTTGATTAAGGCAGCCAATATAAAGATTAGCAACAGAGGGGTCAGGGGATCCATGGTTATAAACTTAACTCTAGTTATACCCCTCCCTAATATCTACGCCACTGATTGGCAGCGTGTGTTAGGCGTACCCTGTACAGAAATTTCAGTTTAGGATTTAATGTTTTTTCTCTTACGATCGTTGGTCGTCCTCCGCCTTATATATATGTTAAGGTCGACTTTTGCCAGTTCCCCTGAACTATACTTCCTCTTACAACGTTGCGGAAGTTTTGCAGTTTCAGTTTCCTTTCTGTCAACTTGAAAAGTGAAAAGTGTGCTCTCTATGATGAAAATTAGAAAGAATAGTGCATATATGTACCAGTCTGACTTTGATCGTTGTGTTGAAGAGGCTGTCCGTTTGAAGATGTTGTTGAGTATATTTCTAAAGTGAAGTTGTTTCTGGCAACGGTTAGTTTCCTCTCTGACCTCTTTTAGTCTATTTGCGATAGACCATGATGCGCCAAATAATGAAATGTGTCCTCCTGTTCACTCTTGAAGATAAATGTTAACTAGATTGTCTTGATTTGAGCTTATACGTATTTGATTCTTTTTCATTGCCATTCGTGTACATTACATTATCACCGTTACACCTTTACTTTTGCGCTTTGATAATTTACCATAACACCGCATTACCATAAAACAGGTCAATTGGTACATCCCCACCTCCTCGAACTTCCTCAAAAGTACAACTGTGACGCACTTAAGCCATATCTTTAAACCTCAGTTAGGGGGGTGTTACTCGTATAAAATTCTAATATTTTCGCCATCAAGCACCTGTGGCCTTAGGATCAGAGGATAAATTTCGTATCCCAGAGTTGGAAGAATGTTGACAATAGGTGTGATGATAATGACCAGTTTTAGCATAATCAATTCTGTGAGTTTATCCCATTGAAATGGCAAAACACGCGGTCAGCTCACTTGCCACAGTTGGCTTATTTATCAGTCAGTTGATTAGTTTTGGGAAAATATCTACGCTTATACACAACAATAATGTTACGGGTCAATGCACACATCAACGGCAAATGGCCGTTCCAATCCGTGCACAATCTTTTTTTATTTACCCTGTATAGTATCATTGTAAGCGCTTTGATTCTCCATGGAATGGTGCATTACAAATACTTGTAAAAATGTTTATAATATATCCTTGTATGAAATGTGATTTCTGTGTCATAAAAAAACAAGTGTTAGAAGCAACAAAGCCTCCTAATACATTTGCCTAGAACAGTTCAAACGTTGAGTGGTCGTACGCTTTGAGACAATTCACTACTTAAATTCACGACACTCGGCGACCCTCCCTGAAACTTGATAAGTCCCCCAAAGAACAAATTCGTGACCCCCTCTCGTTCCCGAATCCTCCTAAATTCTGATGCCTCCGCAGCCACTGTTGGCAGCGTTTCAGTTACCTAACCCAAGGCTATAACGTTCTAGGTAAGAGTTATGGCTCATATTATAGTTGATTTCACAGGAAAGAGGCCAAATAGAGCTGAAAATTCTGCCTTACCACTAACTCTACTACACCACACGGCAACATATTCTTTTTCCGACTCCAAAAATGCACCAGAAATGCCCCCCCCCCCGCTCCCCCGGGATTTGAACCCCGGACCTCCTGCACCAAACCCCAGCTGCCAATCCACTACACTACGGCTCCACTCGGCTCAGTATAATCGCCTCGTTATATATTCTGGGTCTATTTTGGAGCCCAAAAACGTGCACGCGGGGTTATAAAAACAGGCTAGCCGTGTTGTTGTCGTGTGGTGTAGGAGGGTTAGGGTTAAATTAACGGGACAGATTTGAGAAAAAGGCAGAATCATAATAACAAGGTTGGTAAGGGAGCACATCAAAACTCGACCGCCCGGCAACCGCCGGTTCCGTGGGGTTCCGTGCGGTTGCAGCCGGTTTCTATTGTTCTAAACAATGATATGCGGTCCAACCGGGTGGAAGCGCGGTCGAGTCTTGATGTGCTCCCTAAGTTAGGGGTTTTCTGGACACATACAAGTAGGTTTTTGGATAAAAGTTAGGTTCTATAAGTTTGTTTGTTTCTTGGGGGGGGGGGGGGGGGGGGGGGTAAGGTGTTTGTTGGGGTGTTTTTTTGTTTCTGTTTGTTTGTTAATTTGTTTTTTCTTGTTTGTTATTTTGTTTATTTGGTGTTTTTTCTGGTAAGTGGCTTTAAGACACGTTTATCGTTTTTTTATGATCCAGGACTATATTTATAGGTCATAACTCATCTTATATCCTTATATTGTTTTATATTGTTTTATTTTACAGGCACAGCATCTGGAATAGTAATAGTAACAGTCGGTGCTACTATAGTAGTCATTATACATTGTTTTATGAGTGCAAACGCAAGGAAAGCGTTACCCTCAGATCGTCGTTTAAGCACGGTAGGCCTAATATTAGAGGTCATTATAGTCTAGTTTACTTCTTCTGGACAGCAACGTATATGATTATTTCTACGCGTTTGTGTATACGCCAGTGCCTCGGTGTATGCGCGCGTGTTTATCTACTGCAATAATTGAATGACGCAGCTCAGTGACGTCACTGTCTCTTGGAAGTGAAACAGACTATAACAAAGACACCCGTAGACGTACCAAGCATCAAACATATTGGTACTTTTGGACGTAAATTCACCATTAGATTATGATCCTATTGTAGCATTATGTATGCTGGAATATACAATACACCGAACCGGTCGATGTCATTCAGCGCCGTGGCCTAATGGGTTAGCGCGCTCACTTTAAATCATTCGCATTGGCGGAGGTTCGATTCCCAGTATTGCTGAATTGTCGAGATATAATATATATATATATATATATATATATGCTGTATTACCATATTATTACTGTTGACTATTTTATAATTAGATGTACTTCAGTCTGAAGATTGCCACCACCCTGTGTGGTTGGTGTGCATGAAACTGCCAGTTACTATGTATAAATAATTCTTAATTTACTGCTTGTTTTCATCATATATATATATATATATATATATATATATGCGTGAGAGGTTGAACAGATCGTAGACGTAGCTGATTAAACGCGAAAAATAACTAACTATATATATATATATATATATATATATATATATATATATATATATATATATATATATATATATATATAACATAAAGTTAGATAAGCCGTCAGGCAGAGTGCTCAATGCAATTAATACAATTAAATATATATATATATATATATCAATTTTGTTCATCAATGTTTTCCATTTTTTGTGCTATTTCGATCAAATTTGGGTACGACATGTGCACCTATGTTCAGTAAATATGTAGTTTTATTCAATCCCGTCAAATATCCGCATATAAGTAGTATAAGTGTACGAATATACGTAAATATAATAAACAAATCACGTTTTACAATAATCTATTTTCACTTCATAACCACGTGGTTATCAACGCATTTCAATATTAATGCCAATCACTGCATGATCCCACCCCCATTTCTGTTGTCCTCAAGCAACGGTGGCACCAGGATTTTTTTCCAATCTGGCATCTGATATAAAGACTTGCGATACGAGCCTTATTGTTCATATGTATTTGATTAAAAGACTAATTATAATTATAAAATTACAGCTGTGAAGAAAAGGTTATTGTTACTCTTTCGTATTGCATCAGGACACACACTCTAGTAACGACACGCTGAAGGTGAAATTACTGAAGGTGAAAGCTTCAAAACAGGAGAGTCCCCGAGGCTGGGAAGCAAGATCAATAAGTTCAATTTTACATCGCGAGGTACTTACCAAAGGACTAAGGGTGGACAGCCAAGCTAAGCCAAACTACGTACGTATACCCAACGTTCAATGACTTTGAGGACGCTTGCATTACTTTGCCGCATGTTTATCAAATCAGCCTCGCTGCTGAATGGTATAGGACACTCTCGATTGATATCTATATCCTTGACATAAAAAAGGAAAAACACCTAAAACAAAGCTTCAAAACAGGAGAGTCCCCGAGGCTGGGAAGCAAGATCAATAAGTTCAATTTTACATCGCGAGGTACTTACCAAAGGACTAAGGGCACAGTGCGAACGCCTGACGTCTGAGATATCGTCCATGAGCAATGATCATGTAACAGTGCAATGTGTGCAGAGCAAAGTATTGGCAGCATGGTCAAAGGTCATAAGGTCGTTTTAACCAATATTGGTTGAGCATGTTGACATTGAAATCCCCATTGTAAAGCGAACATAAAAAGTCCATTAAAGGTAGTGTTAAGTAACATAAAATCGCCAACGGTCATGTAGGAGTCATTAGAAACCAAACAGGCTAAACTCCAATAGTAGTGTTAATCCATAAGCGAGCCATGACAGTTCATCAATGCAGGCCTACTGTTTGAAGTTATAGAAAATTTGAGGATGTGGACATGAAAGGGGTTAAAAGAGGTCAATCTGTGATTCTGTGTACCCCATGTATAGGCGTAACCAGGATTATTTTATCCGGGGCACTATCCAAAACCGGCGTGGGGTCCAGGGGCATGTTTAAGGGCCCCGGTTGTGTGAAGGGGAAAACCCCCGGCGGGGGTTAAGGGGTTAAGGGAGCGGAGCACCCTTAAAGCAGTCGGTTGCTAGCCTCTTTATAGTCATTTGGAAGGCTCTCCTGGCATATATTCTCCTCAGTTAATAATAAATAATCTATCAAAAAGAAAGCTAGAAATATTTCACAACGCATATTGTTCGCGTGAGGAATACTATTGACAGCCTGTATGCATCACTCTTGAACCCCTTAAAGGGGCATTAAGAGATGTGTTGGAGAAAGCGCCCTCAATTACAAAAATATATGATAAAAACTGGGATTTGTTTATTTTTACAATTGTATTACATGTATGAACCTACACCTATAAGGATTAAGAAAAATCAGCCCTCTTTGTACAACAAAACGTCGATTTAAAATGCTGGTAGAGCCGCAACCAGCATTTTACATGGTTAAGGGTGGTATTCCAACATATTTAAAAACATTGTTTTAATCAAGTTTTGCTTGGTTTTTTTTAGTAGAAACAACAATAATGGCAATTTTTAATGTTCATCTTGAATTCTGAAGTAAATTAATTAGAATTAAAAAAAATCAACATGACATGTGTCTCTTTAAGTAAAATTTTATTATTGAATTATATGTAATCTTCATTCATTTTAAGACCAGTTTGAGTCTTGAATAGAGAAAGAATTCAATCGCAATTGTAAAATGTCCTTAAATCAAACTATTTTTGAAAGAATACCAAACGACGTTTGATAATATGATGTAATTGTACGTAAAACAAAATACGAGTAACTTAGAAGGCACTTTTTTAAAAACGCTACCACGTGCAGACGGTGCCTTGCAAATCATGTAATAACTAATATACATCGCCGGCTGTCCGACCGATAGTTGATTGCGCTCGAGGCAATAAAACATTCTATATGAAATAAGATAAGAGTAAATAAAAATAAAATTATACCTATACTAGCAACTAAGGCCAAGTAACAAAAATTACGTGTTTCACGTCCCCGCCCGCACCGATTTTTGAAGCCGCTCCGATATTTTTGTTATTTGTTATTTTCAAAAATTTCTTCAAAATTCCAAATAAGGTTCGAAAAACGAAGAAGAAAAATAATCAAAAATCATACCTGTCTTTGTTGTGGAACTTGTGCGTGAGTGTGTCCATCATTTTCAACTATATTTCAATAAAAAAGACGCAAGAAACACTCGTTAGCATAGATAGTGATACGAATATCGAAACAATTCTTGCAAAAAGCTTGTAATTTGGCTTTTGAAAAACAATAAAAAATCCAAAAATACTGACGGATTTTTAAAAAAGTCCGGACGAGAAACACATTATTTTTGTTACTTGGCCTAAAATAAAATAGAAATTGATAATAACAAAATATGAAAGATCAGCAGCGTTAGGGTACCGTTCTTTATTTTAAAAATTTAAACATCCCCAATATGCAGAGTAAAGTGCCAAGTTTCATCACTATTTTGTTTCCTCACTGTCTCTTTTTCCTTCTCCTCCACTCTTTACTCCCCTCCCCCCTTTCTCTCTCTCTATCCTTCTTTTTTTCCCTCTTTTTTCTTCTTCTCCTTTTATGACCCGGGGGCACGTGCCCCCAGGCCCCCTGGCTCCGCCAATGCCATGGGCATCTCAAGTACCGTTACCCAAAGAGTGGCGTCACCAGGTAGGCCCTATAGTTGAATGTATACAGTCAATAGTTGTACAAGGCACATAAACGACTCCAGGTGGTAAAAACTACCGTTTCTTGAAACCCTTGTGATCTGACGAACACTTTGAGATATCGTTTGTCAAAATCGGAACATGTTTAAATTTTGACCCCAAAACGACCTTTTCACATTTTGCTCAATTTCTCAGTAACCACATATCGGAAGTGGGGCAATCTATACATTTTTAGAATCCTTGTGCTGAGACAAACAATTTGGTATGCTTGTCAGCTTAATTAAAGCAATTTGAATTTTTGATCCCCAGTATAGCGGCCATATTGGAATGGGTCAAAATGGCTGTCCCAGAAGGCTCAAATTTTAGCATCCATAAAAGAGTATGGTTTATGAGTAACATATGGGCATAATTTGGTGCTTTTAGACGAATGTGAACCAAACCTTCCCTGTGATGCCCTAACAGCCCCAACTATAAGTGCAATAAAACTTTGTGAGAAAATTGGTCATAGGTCACAAAGGTTGACATTTGAAGTCTGAAGAGAGCACGAAACGGTCTGACCTAACTACGACAGGGTGAGGTAAAGGTGGAACACATACATCACTGTGTTATGCCTATACCAAACAAACAAAGCGGTGATGTACTGAGAGGGGTGGGAGATAGCCATGCAAAAACTACCATAGCTTCTGTATGTAAGACATTGGATGATGAACAGGTGAATCATAGCCTATTGAAATGGTGAAGGCAAAGATCCAGTACCCACACTCCAAGCGCCGAATTTAAAAGTTGACAAGGTATTTGCTAATCGACCTACTACTGCAAATCAACATTTAAAGCCATTTCTCCCCATTTGAGTGCTGCGTTGTATACCAGGAATTATTTCGCCCCCCCCCCCCTACCTTGTTAATCCATATCTGGAATTAATACGCTCCCCTTATTAAGTCTCCAATGTAAGAGAGCACTTGGACATGAACTTATCTGGTAAGAACTATTCAGATATTGGGTTAAGAACTGAGAATGGTGCAGTGCGTGGAGTGTGGCTGACTGGCACTGTTGAAAGAATATTATCAGAAGAAAATCTGCTTCCAGAGTAAAACTCAAGGATAGAGGGCGTCACTTCGAAAAAATAGCATAATATTAATATGCCATACTATTATTTTTTTAAATATATATATAATTTAAATTTGCAGGGGTCTTAAAGTGATGATTAATTCATCCTTAACTACTATAACAATACTTTTTTGGGAACTATTTTATTTTATACGACGTTAAAATACTGGGTGGTTTATTAGTAGATTAGAAAATATACAATTTTATCCTTAAAAGAATGGCGACATGTTATTAGACTGACGAATGTCTGCATTCAATTCTTCTGGGATTATTAAACTGGATTACGTAATGAGTGTATAAATCTTATGTATTATAGGCTGGTAAGACTGCTTTACATTCAGCAGCAGAGTTGACAAAAGAATCTGGAGTTTGTGAAGTTATAGTGGAGCACAAGTCCGACGAAACTGTCAAAGATGAGGTATACGTATAGATTAATATCTTAACCTTAATCTTCCTTAACCTTACGATTCACTTCGGCAAAGTTTTTAACGACAACAAAATCTGGCTGGTTAAGGTTAAAACACACAATTGTCAGTGGTCCTTAACCCTAACCTTCCTTAACCATGCGATTCACTACGGCAAAAAACAATGTCCACGCGCATGATACAGCATTCGATTGGATGACGTCATCAACCAAAGTGATATGTATACGAAATCGCTGCCGGGGATAGCGTTGGCAGGTTTGCCGAGTGGTTAGGGCGGCCGTTTTATTTACCAGATTATGATGTATCCAGATCCAGAGATCTCAGCTCGTGCAAACAGTTGCTCGTGCACAAGACGCCATAATGATTGAATGACGCAGTAACGAAATTGGCTTTCTGGACAACAGTTGCCTAAAATTCACATGTGCGTTACTTGCATCAACTGTTGCGTGATTTTCCTCAATGCTCATGCAACAGTTGCCAAAGTGGAATATTTTTACGCAACATATTTTAGCAACAGAAACAGTTTCCACCAACATTTTAAGGACATTGTTTTCGACAAATTGCTCAACGCTGGGGATTTTTTACTTTTATACAACGCCTAACTTTCTACATATATTGAATGAATCTTAATCAACACGTCAACCAACGGATGATAAAAGCACTTTTAGCAACGTATTATAAGCAACCTTTTTGCAGTGTAAACACCATTACATTTTTAATACAAGGAACAATCGAATGAAGGGACTAGAAACGAAACGGA
Organism: Ophiura sarsii; assembly: GCA_035610835.1. Taxonomy (NCBI): domain Eukaryota; kingdom Metazoa; phylum Echinodermata; class Ophiuroidea; order Amphilepidida; family Ophiuridae; genus Ophiura; species Ophiura sarsii. The sequence continues at coordinate 60,004,024 of CM069444.1, forward strand.
CTATTGTATCGCTATATATCATATTCAATTACATCGTTTTTCTTTCAAGGAACTCAAAGTTTGCCCTTTAATCTTTCGAAAAATGCTCAACATATAATTTCCCCCAAAACATAGGCCTACAATCTTGGAAAAAAGTCCTTGGAACGCTTTACACGTTAAAGGCATCATGTGTATATATTTTTTGCTGATCTTTTAATGATGTTTATTTAGTTAAACTGTGAATAGGACAATTTAGATAACAATTTCCTTTCCCCACACCCCATCGATCAATGTTGGGACACCTTGAACAACTGCTGAAGACATTAACATTCCTCAACTTTGCACGGGGGAAAGGGGGTGGGGAGGGGTGATAGTTTACTTTTGTTAACGAGTAAGCGTTCCAAAACTTTTTCCAGGATTGTAGGTCAAATTGAATACAATTTATACGTGATTGGTTAATTTTCATTCATTTTATTTATTGTATATATAGGCCTCTGGCCCTTCATACTACATGGCACAAAAATTATAAATACGCATACATAATAAACAATCTTTACTTTGCTATGCTATCATCAAAGGATTCAATATACAAAACATAAATCAATTAAATTCAATATCTTCTCTTATCTTCATTGCAGTGAATACAAATTGAGCAAGGTTTTTAATATCAGTACCTTTTGGAGAACTCATGAGTTGGTTGAATTTCTCATGCGTTGGGTGTCTGGTGAACTTAGTTGAGATGTATCTATTACGTTCAGTGTATACGCATACGGTATTTACTCAATCAATCTTTATTCAACAATTAAAAGACCGTACAGAAATTCCATACGGGATGGACGGATCCATCCCATACAGGAAAGACAAAAGACAACAACAACAACTATAAATATATTAAAAGATTTAAACACACACAACACAAGCTAAATATATGGATACTCTATCCAAGAAGGTTCGTGCCTTGCATTCCAAATCGCATAACTACAAAGGAGAGCATTTTTAGATATATCATTAAAAACATTTTCTTGGCTTTAGAACCAGTACATTTAAATATTGTACTCATCCTATTTTTGTTTTCCTTGGTAATTAGCCCACGTGACCCACTTTCTATACAGCTCAGAACACAATTATACTCCCCTGATAAACAATCTTTACTTGCTATGCTATCATCAAAGGATTCAATATACAAAACATAATCAATTAAATTCAATATCTTCTCTAATCTTCATTGCAGTGAATACAAATTGAGCAAGGTTTTATTCAGTACTTTTTGGAGAACTCGTGAGTTGGTTGAATTTCTCATGCGTTGGGTGTCTGGTGTACTTAGTTGAGATGTATCTATTACGTTCAGTGTTATATTGGTTACAAATAATAACAAAATGAAATTCATCTTCTACATTACATCTTCTACAATATCGTTCTAGTGTTAACAAAAATCGGTATATTTGAGAAAATGTGATAATTTAAGATGTATACAAAATATAAAAAAGCTAAAACAAAGCAATTGAACATTTCCCTGGAAAATATAAACTACTTAGAGAATAATTACTGCGTAACAACTGTTTTCGCGAATTTGTTGTGAAATAAGAGGTTGATGTTATGGTCTGAGGAATTGTCCCGAAGGGGCGCAGCCCCTGAGGGACAATTCCGAATGACCATAACAGCAACCGAGTATTTCACAACAAATTCGCGAAAACAGTTGTTAAGCCGTCATTATTCTCATTCATTACTGAAAAAGATGCATATTTATCCAAATCGTTGATTTGTACCGATATAATCTCGCTAATAATTAATTAGTTGTTTTGTTTATTTTGTCCACCCCTGCCCTTCTTAGTTATTGAAACAGTCCGAGTCGGGTCATCCCCTCATTCAACCAATCAGAAATAAGCTTTAATCGTGTTTCCTCATAATTCAATGAATATTCAGTTTAGGGGCGTGAGGCGTTTATTTGATTGGTCGGTCAGTGAGCAAAACAATGGAACACTTTGGCGCAGTACTTTCGGGCAATTATTAGTAACCTGCGCTCGGCGTGCGCGTTCTCATCTAACGATTCATTTTATTGGAGCGCACTTGATACGCAGCTATCGCGATTATTCATGAAGTAATGAATTTGTCGTATACAATTGATTTGACCTGACACATGCCTCACAGAGGGCATTCTTCGTCGTTTCTGCAGTTGCACTGATTAGTTACCTTGTGCAGACTTTTTTTTGCTGATCTTTTAATGTTGTTTATTTTGTTAAACTGTGAATTGGACATTTCCCTTCCCCACACCCCATCGATCAATGTTGGGACGACACCTTGAACAACTGCTGAAGACCCTAACATTCCTCAACATTGCACGGGGGAAAAGGGAGGGGGTGATAGTTTACCGTTGTTAACGAGTAGGCGTTCCCAGACTTTTTTTTCCAGGATTGTAGGTCAAACTGAATACAATTTATACGTGATTGGTTAATAGCGTTCTAGTGGTAACAATAATCGGTATATTTGAGAAAATGTGATAATTTAAGAGTCATTTCAGGTAAATATTGAGTATGGGTGGCAAAGCTCGCCGATTTTTTTTCCCTGGCCAGGTTGAAGTACTTTGGTAGCATATTAGAAAAACGAGTTTAGTTTGTTAATCTTTTACACGTTGCCATGCCAACAGCCCAATTTAGATTTTAGCTATTTTTTGGTCAATATCAGTTAAAAATAGTCGAAATTTTAGTCGTTATCTTATTGCAGCAATATACAAGATTTTTTTTCAAAATTAGCTATTACATGATAAAGACACATCTTTATACTTTAGACACAAATAAAAAAAAAAGAAAAAAAAAAGGTTTTGATGTATTTTCTGACCTGGCAACACTACTCATATCTGATGAAAACAGCTTGGGGGTATTATACACTTTTACGGCAGTGTTGCCAGATAATGACGCATTTTGGGAAAATTACAATATTTCGTTTGTTACAAATAATGACATGCATTTTGATACTGAAGCCATTTTATTACGACAAATTGGATTTAGTATATGCCAGATGTTCAAGGAACTTCCATAGATACCCGTTAAGTAAAGCAGGTGGTAGTATAGGGCCTATACTTGTACTCTTGTTGCCAGAAAGTTCACAGTTCGGCAACATTGCTATATTCAGATAATTTTATTTTGTATATTGAAGCAATTTCCTTTCATTTAATCATATCCTATGTTATACTGAAAGTAGAAGAGAGTTAGCCACACTCATATCTGAGGAGAAAAGCTTGGACACATATTTGTTCCTCTCTATGAAGTTTGACTATCAGGAAAGACATTCCCGGACTTATAAATCGATCTAGGCTGTATTTACCGTAGACAAATCTCATCACTTTACTAAAACACAATACAAATCTGCTTCCAATTACTTAAGGAATTTTCATCATAAAAAAGCATTCCGTATTAGTATTGTGTTCACTTGTGTACAGATGCGATCGTAGCCGGAAATACTGCAAACGGTGTCAATTAAACCATGGTATTCTATTGATGAAACAAAAAAACACTCAGAAAATAAGTTGTCGGGCGTAGACCCAGACAGTTTATTTCAATCTCTTCGACTTTGATTACGACGTAATTATGAATCGTATCGCTCTATAACTCAAAAATGCAAATCTGCAAGAAAATAATGCTTCCAGAGTAAAACACAAGGATAGAGGGCGTCACTTTGAAAAGATCGCATAATATGTCACAATATTACATATACACATTTATATTTCCGGGGTCTTAAAGTGATGATCAACTCATCCTAACTACCATTAAAAATACGCAACTATTGTAGGGAACTATTTTATCTTATTCGACGTTAAAATACTGAGTGGTTTATCAGTATATTAGAAGAAAAAAAGCAATTTATCCGTGAATGTCGACATGTTGTGAGACTAACGAATGTCTTGCATGCTATACATCTGTGATTATTAAACTGGATTACATAATGAGTGTATAAATCTTATGTATTATAGGCTGGTGAGACTACATTACATTCTGCAGCAGAGTTGACAAAAGAATCTGGAGTTTGTGAAGTTATATTGGAGCACAATTCCGACCCAACTATCAAAGATGAGGTATATATACGTTCATATCATTATCAGTATTGCATATTCCAATTGAATGCATCTAATGCGCTTTTATTGCTACATGCATGCCATGCCCAACAACAACGTCGCATATAATTCTTCTGTGATTATTGAATGTTTCACGAATTGAGTTTTGTAAATATTGTGTGCATTAATATCTTTTCATTAGGTTACAAGGCCCGCTTAGCAGCGCTATAAATTGATGTCCTAAAAACCGTCAACAAATTTAAATATTCGCCTTCCATCCAAGCTATGGTTGCTATATATGACATAATTCTCGTGTGCAACCAACCGGCTGTATTGAGTAGTTTAAAGGCATGAGCGTAGATGTAATTTGCAACATATTAATGGAAACTTACCCATGCAGTTAGCCCCGAGTTTAAATTTGCACTGAGTAATCCTCTCGTAGTATTGATAACAATAGGTTTACCAGAGCGAATTAATAGCGCTTCTAAGCGGGCAATTTATGTCATGTATATTATAATGCTGGTAAACACCATTACATTTCACTTTTAACACAATTTTTTTAAAGTGTTACGTTTTTGTTACTTTAAAGAATTTTATGTGATCTTTTTCAAACTTTTACACATATTTATTCCTCTCTATGAAGTTTGACTATCAGGAAAGACATTCCCGGACTTATAAATCGATCTAGGCAGTATTTACCGTAGACAAATCTCATCACTTTACTAAATCACAATGCAAATCTGCTTCCAATTACTTAAGGAATTTTCATCATAAAAAAGCATTCCGTATTATTGTGTTCACTTGTGTACAGATGCGATCGTAGCCGGAAATACTGCAAACGGTGTCAAACCATGGTATTCTATTGATGAAACAAAAAAACACTCAGAAAATAAGTTGTCGGGCGTAGACCCAGACAGTTTATTTCAACCTCTTCGACTTTGATTACGACGTAATTATGAATCGTATCGCTCTATAACTCAAAAATGCAAATCTACAAGAAAATAATGCTTCCAGAGTAAAACTAGAGGGCGTCACTTTGAAAAGATCGCATAATATGCCACAATATTACATATATAAATTTATATTTCCGGGATCTTAAAGTGATGATCAACTCATCCTAACTACCATTACAAATACGCAACTTTTGTAGGGAACTATTTTATCTTATTCGACGTTAAAATACTGAGTGGTTTATCAGTATATTAGAAAAAAAAAGCAATTTTCCGTGAATGTCGACATGTTGTGAGACTAACGAATGTCTGCATGCTATACATCTGTGATTATTAAACTGGATTACATAATGAGTGTATAAATCTTATGTATTATAGGCTGGTGAGACTACATTACATTCTGCAGTAGAGTTGACAAAAGAATCTGGAGTTTGTGAAGTTATATTGGAGCACAATTCCGACCCAACTATCAAAGATGAGGTATATACGTTCATATCATTATCAGTATTGCATATTCCAATTGAATGCATCTAATGCGCTTTTATTGCTACATGCATGCCATGCCCAACAACAACGTCGCATATAATTCTTCTGTGATTATTGAATGTTTCACGAATTGAGTTTGTAAATATTGTGTGCATTAATATCTTTTCATTAGGTTACAAGGCCCGCTTAGCAGCGCTATAAATTGATGCCCTAAAAACCGTCAACAAATTTAAATATTCGCCTTCCATCCAAGCTATGGTTGCTATATATGACATAATTCTCGTGTGCAACCAACCGGCTGTATTGAGTAGTTTAAAGGCATGAGCGTAGATGTAATTTGCAACATAATGGAAACTTACCCATGCAGTTAGCCCCGAGTTTAAATATGCACTGGGTAATCCTCTCGTAGTATTGATAACAATAGGTTTACCAGAGCGCATTAATAGCGCTTCTAAGCGGGCAATTTATGTCATGTGTATTATAATGCTGGTAAACACCATTACATTTCACTTTTAACACAATTTTGTGTTACGTTTTTGTTTGTTTATTTTCATCAAACGAAGAGTGATCGATTGATGATATACACAAAACGTTTATCGATCCCATTTCCAATTGTTTTACGTGTATGGTGGCAATTGAAATTGAAATTCATATGTCGTTGTTTTAGGGGGAATCTTGATTGCTTCGTATTAAGTGACCTGAAGACTGCCATACAATTGCGGTGTGCAGTTGTGCTTCTAGCACACATAGATTACATCCTTATTATATTACTATATTTAATTATTTATACGCACTGCCCTCAATAGTCGAGAAAGGGTAATCATTTTGCCGTTGATTTCCACGGGATTGCCACATCCGGGTAATTTGAGTGTAACGCTATGGGAAAACATACAATTTCTTGGTGGCATTTTTATGAAAAAATGCCGGACATTTCATCCATAAAATGCATAACACTTTGAAGAGTGGGACTAAGGCTACCGGCTGGCATACTTTGGGGATAGCATACCTTTTAAAAGGCCAGTCAGTAAGGTGGGGAACACCGATGTCATGCGAAATACGTGAAACTTCGTACTTGCAGAAGAAGTAATTGTAGCTGATAAAATGTGTTTCAAGCTTTCCATTGATATCAAATATGTGGTATTTACCAGCCAAATAATATGTTAAAAATGTACACCAAGGTATACCTTTAGATTTAACCTTTAATAGGGGATGTACAGCAATGTACAGTCTCATAGTAATCTTATAGATACACGTACTTTTCCATGCAATTCTGCATTCTTTCTTTACTACATTATAATATGGAATGTACCATAGGAATATTATAGTAGATACAGAAGGAATATCAATGATCCATGATTAAAGCACTAATCACATTGCCGATCTTTAACATGATTGTTATTTAAATCCTATTACACTCTTAGAAAAAAGGGTGCTTCGGGGGTTCTTGGTTGTCTCGTACATGGAACCCTTTATAGCACCTTAAAAGGTTCCAAAAAGAACAATTTTTAGGTTCAAAATGGGCAAAGAATGGGCAAAAATGGGTCTTTAGAACCTCTAAAGGTTCTCTACAGAACCTTTATAGGTCCGTTAAAATCAAAGAACCTTTAACCCTTAGGGTTCCATATACGGGACAGCCAAGAACCCCTGAAGCGCCCTTTTTTCTAACAGTGTAGAGACCATTATCCTAGCTTAGCGTAATGCGATAATGCCACTTTTGTATAGCCATGGAAAAGTAACGTTACTAAAGTAACATAGGGCACAATGACATAATTGTATGTGGTCAATGCCCTGATTGCGCTAAACAAATGTTGTGGTGGAATAAATTCAACTAACTCTGTCCTTGGTGTTAATGGTCCTTTTGTCCACTGGCGGGCACAATCCGATATTGATCGCACATTAAAATGGTATTTCCTTTTCGCGTTCGTCACAATATTATCCACAGTTCATTGCGGTGGTTATAATATAGAGTAAATCCTTCCCGTATTCACTATTTACCCACGTTCTTTTTAAACATATTTAAATGTCGGCGATGTATAGGGATGTGGAGATCCAGTTTAGTTTTATAGCATCATGGTTGCCCTCAAGAGCTTATTTTCGAAGACGATTACAAATTAATTTATTGCTCAGCCGTACGGTTCATACCCTCGTATATCTGCATTGATATCCGTAATCAAACCTTTTGTTTTGAATTAAATCAACCATAACCCTGAATAGCAACCATTAGTGTCTAAGGGAAGATCACCAAACTAGATAGGGTATTTACGGACATACCTTGTGATTATTGTATCATATGATCATTCTCGTAATGAGAATTGTACAGTAGAATGTAGAAACAACTTACAGCCCAAACGCGTGTGTTTTTTCCCAATTTTTTCAATTTTTTTTTAGAGAATTTGTATAAGAGTCTTAAATACTTAGGGGATTTATTAGTAGTTTAGATATAGCCCTACAAGTTTAAACATTTACAGAATTGTGAAATGTTGCTTAAGACGCATGTAATTATTTTATTATTATATCACGTAATGAGTATGTAAATATTTCGTATATTACTTATATTTTGTAGGATGGTAAAATCCAATTACACTATGCAGCAGCAGAATACAGACGTGATAAGATTTGTGAAGTTCTATTGCAGCACAGTTCCGACCCACATATCATAGACAAGGTATAAAACCTTCATTGGTGTCATTATTGGTTATTGTACGGATACTCTTCTATTTTAGTGACAATATAATCGTGTAGGTATATGTAGCCGACCAAAAACATCCCGATATTTCTGTAACAAGAAGGCAAATTACATTTTGGGCTCTTTTGAACTTGAATAAGGCTTTCCACTGAAAACCTGCACTCGATAATTTATATCATACTAACTGGTTGTTTAACATATATACATCTCTTATTCGCGTACGTTGTTTGGTTTGGATAATGATGTGGATATATATGCAGCAATGGAAATACCCACATGACTTTCCACCCGGGGTAGAGCGACCAGAGGTAGACCAACCCTAAGTCGACCAACCCTGGGTGGACTAGGGTTAGGGTTAGGGTTAGGTTTAGGTTTAGGGTTAGAAACAGTCCCTGGGTGGACAGTCCCGGGGCTGGACAGTCCCGGGGCTGGACAGTCCCGGGGCTGGACAGTCCCGGGGCTGGACAGTCCCGGGGCTGGACAGTCCCGGGGCTGGACAGTCCCGGGGTTGTTTTAGAATGATCCTTCTTTGTTTTTACCTCCCCGACCGCCAACCCCTGAGTTTTTTAACATATAATTTAGAATGAATATGGTTTCCAAGGTGTTTTTCAAACAGTATTATGGTTTATTCCGAGGGCGCTATTGTAGTCCACCCAGGGTTGGTCGACTTAGGGTTGATCAACCCCGGGTCGGTCTACCCCGGGTCGCTCTACCCCGGGTGGAAAGTCATGTGGGTATTTCCATCGCTGCGGATATATATATATATATATATAAAACGTGTGTTCTTCTGTTAAAACTTGACTATCAGTATCATCATCTAGTAAATAGGTCATTATTGATTATGTTCCATTTCTCACTGAATGATAATCCTAATAACAGACAGTTAAGCGTTGCACAATAAATGTGGCCGAAGCTGAATGTGACATGCCCGAGTAGATTTGCCAAAATAGATGGAACTAAATTCTTGTGACATTATTGAACATCGAAATCAGGTTCAATTTAAAAATTTATCGTAGCTAAAATGTTTTACGTTGGACACTTTTTGACACGCCCTGTATACCAAACAACGACGTTTTGTTAGTATCTATTATGTATACCATTACCAATAGTGAATTAGAACATTGATGTCCGAAATCAAATCTTTTGTTAATTATAGAATCAACCTTTAATTTGAATATGCATATCATGTATACTACTTAATACATGTCCCTGCCCCTGAATTAGAGCCATTGATTTCTAAGGGAAATATCGAATGATAATGAAATCAAAATCATAATTTTAAATCATTTATATTAGGCATAGCACAAGTCATGCTGCACAAACCTGCCACACACACATTTCGTAATCAATTGAGAAAATTTGTAGGTAAACTTCAAATCTAACTTATATATAAACAAACAAAGGTATATAAAAAATGGTGATGGCTACGGAAACGTTTTTCTGGACCATTTTAGTGTTAAAATTATTTTAAAATATTTTGATTCATTTCGATTCATTTCGATACATTTTGACCCATTTCGACTCATTTCGATCCATTTCACTAAATACAGAGTGTCCCAAAAGTTTCGAAACCTTTATTAAACGTTATATCCCCGGTTATATAATTCGCAGCATAAAAATTAAATTATATTTGGATTGAGAAGACTTGTTGAATTATTTTGGTACCAAACTTACAATAACATCTATCTGTTTTGACCAAATACGGACAAAAGTTTCCCGAACTGTAAAACTGCACTTTCACATAAAAGCGTAGTATTTATGAACAGAAAAAAGTTATGGATGCGACAAACGCAAAGCGGTAGGGAAGCAAAAAACGTGTTTTTTTACAATGATTCATTTTAATTCTAAATTGATAAAATCCTTATAATGAACATTATTAATATTGTGAATAAGTGAAACCTTTTTTGAACACAATCCACATAAGGGCTGATATCCAAACTCTCAGCGGTGTTACACCGGTATTACACCGATGTTATACCGGTATTACACCGATATTTGTATAGAATATCGGTGTAATACCGGTATAACATCGGTGTAATACCGGTGTAACACCGCTGAGAGTTTGGATATCAGCCCTAAATGGAATGTGAGGAACACGCTTCATGTGATCACTGATAGTTGACTCATACCTGCAAATCGAACAATGTTAATACGGTATGGTATTGCGAGTTATGCGGCCAACCCTTTCAGCGTGTTTTTTATTTATTTGGGGCCTCAAAAAGGAGTTATGTTTGATACCAAAATGATTCTACAAGTTTTCTCTTTTCAAATATATTTTCAAGTTGGTACTGTGACTTATTTTAAGGGTAGTGTCAACCCGGCACTTGTTTCAAAAATTGAATTTCATATTTCTCTATTATTTTATATTTTTATATGTATTCTATCATTACCATCATAAGTTACTAATCGGAAGCGATTATTTCCCGTTATTTTGGGTGATTTTAAATTGTTGCTTTGGTAAGTTTGAGTCAGGAAAAGGCGCATGGTTATTTGGCGGGAATTTAAGCGGAGTTCCGCGCTTTTCAAATGCTGCGACAGCTGTTCGATCATTGCGTCGCGCGCTGAAACTTCCCGCACGTAATACTAGACGCGCCGCTTAATATCCGCGACGTAGACGCGAAAAACAAAAGAGCGCAAAACAATGTCTAAAAATGTAAACAAAGGCCAATCTTACGATCATTTAAATTTCAGTTTTCTTCCAATTTCTTCACATTGTGACAATATAAATTGAATCTGATACTCGCTTTTTAGGTTACACGCCCGTGTATTCCATGAACATATAGCTTTAAATGGCGGAAAATGTCAATATTTGTACTAAATCGATGTTTATGTTTTCTAGAAGTTCAAATTTGAAGGAATTTTACGAAATTTCAGACAACATAACTAAAAAAATATTAAACTATCAGGTAAGCTTTTACTACCATTGTGTAGAGGACTTTCAGCGCTAGGAGGCAATTTTTTATTTTTTCGATTATGGATTTTTAACTCGAGATATGCATCTATTTATAGCGAAATGTCTGCAAAAAAACACGACTTTAACACTTTTCCGATGTTTTTAGCAATATTTTCAAAACCAAGCCTTATTTTGGAAAAAGAAAAAATTGCTTCCTAGACAAAATTGTCTTGTTTACAAAAATGTATATTAGAACAAATTACCATTTTTTATTTTATAGTTATGCTGTCTGAAAACTTTGGGGTAACAAAATCGCTTTTTGGTTCATTTCTCAATTTTATTTTTATTTGGTATCACATTGATATCGCCATCGGATTCCTTATCAAATTTCCTTTCTATAAATGTATACTTTTATGTACTTTTATTCAATATTCTCAAACTTAGAAGCAAAAGTTGATCATCAAAATAATAGGGTGGACACTTCCCTTAAGAGGGATACAATTCTTTAAAATGGTTTCGGAACATTTGGGACACCCTGTATTTATACCACACAGTGTGTTTAAAATGCCAAATTGGAAACGTCACGGATTTTCATAAAATTGTATTAATCATAACGTATCTGTGATGTTTGGTGGTAAATGTTGTACGAAATTGTAGCCAAGAGATTCCTCAAAAGCTCGTGTAGCTGTTTGCCTTGCAAATATATTCGGTTTTAATTCCATATGACCTAAACAAAGTGTATTACTTTATTTAGTTGAAGTCTATTTTACACGATAATTTCGAGTTTCTAAACAATGTTTGATGTATTATACTTTTATAGGATGATCTTCAGGAGACGACTACGCCGGAATCAAATGTTAATTCAAAAGGTAACTATGCACAAGATTTTCATTCTGGAGAAGATAAAACATACACAAGCGGGAAAAATGACAAGTCCGGTAAAATTCCACACACACATATTTACAGAGTGGGAAGATAACACATTAAAATCAAACACTATTCGAGTCTTTAAAAAGATGAGTCTTGACACGAGACTTGAATTGAGTTGTCGTAGTCGAACTGCGGATGGCAAGAGGGAGCTGATTCCAGAGTTTTGGTGCTGACATCGAGAAACTTCTCCCATAAGTGACATTTTTTTGCGGAAACGGGTTGCAATAAGTGTTGAGACCAGGGTTGTACAAAGTTGTTTCTTCCCCAGGAGCAAGGTTTTGAGCTTAACATTTCCCCACCTATACTTACAGGTTTGATAAAAAATCAGATTACAATATTTGATTAGAATTTTTGTTAAGGGAGCATGAATAAAAAAATGATTTGCGCGAAGCGCACAATTTTGTGTGTGATATTTTACTCTAAAATGGTCAAATTTGGTCTAATTTAGTAATTTTGTGCTCTACTCGCTCGTAATACTCCACTGTGTGCTCTCTCACATTTTTTTCCATTGTGACCCTCTGTTAACTATCTTTTTACTTCTTTTTAAGTCGTGTAAAAAGAATTACGTAAACTATGAGTGGCCATAGTATAAACAAAACGTGTAAGATAATACGTCTAAGGAAACACGTAGTACGCGTAAGGTAACACGTAGTACTAGTATGTGTAAGTTTACACGTAGAACGTATATTATTATATTATGGCCACTCATAGTTAACAGCCTGTAAAAAGTGACATTTCTAACAAAGTTCCCAATGTATCTCCTTAGGTTCATCGGACACAGATTTGATACCTGATATTACGAACTCGGAACAAGAAGCATCTGAAGAAAATCCTGTTATATCCACCAGACATGAAGCTTTACAAACACCATCAAAACATGTCATTTACACTCGGACAAAGCTAATTGACAACGAAGGGGGTGAGGTAAACTTGGAAGATTTGGACATGTCTATAAAAATCCCACAACGTGCTCTGTCTGCCCCTGGCGTTAATATATCTCTTACTGTAGATACAAATGAACCCCATCCGCCGTTTCGAGATAATCAACTGGTTCTCGGACCAGTGATATCTTGCGAGCCGGATGGGCAAAACTTCCACCGGCCTGTCACAATCTCTGTGCCCCATTCTGGTTTAAATATCACAAAGGCGTGTCTGCAGGTGTGGTGTAAAAGAAAGAGCAGATCGGTAACGCGGTGGGAAATGGTGTTTGATGGTTGCGAAGATATACAGAATGGTGACACCAAGGTTGTAGTCGATGGAAATAAAATCAAGATACGAGTGCGGCATTTTTCCCTCTATGATTTCCTTACAGTTCCGGTAGAAATGGTAAGGAAGTGGCTTTATCCCGAATTACAGCTTGATATATTGGCATATATGTTTCCTGTCACTACTATTGCTACGAGTGACACTGCTGTCTTAAGGGTATACGCCTTGAAAACCAATGACATTGCAAACAAGAAATTAGTAGTAGATACAGAAAATGAAGATGATGAAAGTGGTATGTGTACCAGACCGTCATCCTTGCCATTGAGGTCCAACGGAAACAGTCTGACGGTATGTGCTAAGCATATTGTAAAGGGGGAATGGATTCCGGAGGGTGGTTTGATTATGAATATTTCGCATCATAATATACAGACAGGAGGAGTAGGTGCTAGATGTGAGATCACATTCCATCTGAATGATAGAGAACACGAACATGATTTCAAAGGGGCTTTTGATCTGAAGCAAGACGGTAATCACAATACAGTTGACGGGATTCATTTCTCTGATATCATCGCCAAACAAGACAATGTTAAGGCAAGAAAGGCCAAACAACAAGATTTGATTGCGCAGCAAGTACAGCTACAAGATGAAGAGGTACATGAAATAAAGTATAGGAAGACCAATGTCCATGAAGAGGGTGCTTTCCAGTTTGAAAAAGAAGAAAATAACAATGTCCTCAGAAATATACATTTCTACAGCTCGTCTAGTGATGAATCACACCAAGATAATCCACAGCAGCGACGAAAAGCGCGTGGTAAGCAGCTGACAAGAAAGAAAGGCAGTGGTATAGAAAAACACCCAGTGAACAAGAAAGCATCGCATCAAGAACCTTCCTCAGAATCTCAATCAATCCAACTCAACAGAGAGGCATTTTTAAGCAACTCTTTACTAGAGGTGATAGCAAGAGGTGTTGTTTTGAATTGGCGTGATCTGGCACGGGGTCTAGGCTATGATGATTCACTTTGTGATCGATTCGAGCAATGTGATCAATCAAAACCAAACTGGTGGTGTGTATACCGGATGCTTTGTTATTTCAGAGAGGAGGTTCCTAGCCAACATTTACATACGGCTAAGGACCATCTTTCAAAAGAGCTTGAAACAATTGATGCTGATTTAGCTAGCAAGGTGTCTGAATGGTAATAGAAATTCATTGTTTTGCTTTCAGCTAACAATACCTTGGTTGTGAGTACTACACTTTTATTGACATACCCATTAGTTGTACTCAGAAGTTGATGAAAATTAAAGCTGTGAGCATTTTAATGCTCATTTTAATGTCTTAAAAGACCATCCAAACTATTTTGATCTATAAAATATTTTCAAACAAGCACACCCTTTTCCAAAACTCTTGCACCTAATTGAATTACATCAAAGGTATCATTTTACGAAAAAATATCAAAAACTCAATTCTTACCTGTTTAGTATGTACATTATATATATAGTAAATGTTCACTGGACTATGGATTTCCTCTAGGATCAATTGTTGGTCCTGTTTCTTTCTGCATATACTATACCTATTGACAGACTAATTCGGACACACAACCTCTCTTACCATCTATATGCTGATGATGTGCAATTGTATACCAGCTTCAATCCAACATCACAGTCTGCTATTGATCTTGCACTCTCCACACTGGCCTCTTGTATTAGTGACATACAATCTTGGATGATGTGCAACATGTTGCAACTGAACAAAGACAATACTGAATGTTTTGTTACTGTGTCGCAAAACAATAAACGCCATGCCGCCTGTTAAATTACAAATTGATGAAGATAAGTTGAGCCATCTGAGACAGTCCGCAACAACCTTTGGTGTTATCTTTGATTCCCGAATGACCATAAGCTACCAAATTGCATCCACTCTCGCAGTGTTACCTTTCACCCTCGTAATATCTCCCGCATCCGGCGATTCCTCGACTTTTACTCTTGAATGACATTATCCGCTAGCTTGTACTATCTCGGCTTGATTATAACAATGTTCTCTTCATTGGTTCCAACATCAGTGGCATTTCACGCCTCCAAACGCTTCAAAACTGGGCTGTAAAACTCATCTTCCTTGCAAAGAAGGGACCATGTCTCTCCGCTACTTCATCAGCTCCATTGGTTACCTTTGAAGGATAAAATTACCTACAAAGCCATGCTTTATGTTTTTAAATGTCTTAGTGGGATTGGACCAATGTATTTGTCATCTAGTCTAGAGTTATACCATCCTACTCCACAAGGCCCTTCATCAGCTTCCGATTCCACAAGACTAACGGCTCCAATCATCTGTAGCTGGTTTTGCAAATCCGCCGCTGACAAGGCATTATCTCAAACAGAAGTTTGGAACCGGGGTTTGGAATAATCTGCCGTCTAATGTGCGTAGTGCTCAATCACTTCCCATATATCTTAGCATACGTGCTGCCATAAATTAATTTGGCATCGCGTCAACGAGCACGTGAGGATACTACTTCGCGTTAAAAGGGCATTTCATTTTTCATCCATTTGCGCGCATACATAGCGATGGCTTTGCTCCTTCATCATTCATGGTGTCCATGTAGTTTGTATATTATATTGATTGATTATATTTCTCTTTGTCATTTTTCTACTAGTGTAAAAATAGATATTGTTTGGATTACCACCTGCTCTGTGAGCGATTTGTGGTTACCACTATTTGCAGAAATATTAATAAAATACTCGAATATGTATATACAAACTTGACAGTGATGACGTGGTCCAATAAGTAGAATCTGTATAAATGTTCTTAGTTAAAGCGACAAGTGTATCTGGAAAACTGCTGAAAAATCCCTTAACTGCTTATATGCAAAAAAGAATTAAAGGTTAAAGAAACTGATGACCAAACTCATAACGTTGCAGGATATGATATAGACGAACATTGTGTTAATGTCAAAAACACTAGGTCTATTTGAGCAAATCATCTTCGATTGAATTAAATGAAATTTGTTCCAGATTAGAAATCAATCTAATTAAGAAAAACAACGAAAATGCCATAAAGACTGGTGAAAGATGTCACAAGGAAGTGTATCGTGTTATCATAAATAAACTGACAGAGACTGAACTGATAAACTGGAAAGATCTAAAATCACAGAGAAGACTTGCTGATCTTAAGAAGATAGACTATGCATGCTCAATGGATCATTTCAAGAATGGTGATTTAAGTGATGATTTGGTTAAGTTTATCACCTAGGCCAGACATCAAATACCTGAATCTGATTCTTTGCTTCATGTCATGTTTCCTAAAGTCAGCAAGTCCTGCCCTATGCTGGTTCCCTGCATCAATGGGCTCCACACAACTTATCCATAGATGCAGGTACGCGCCGATTTCCACTCAAATCTGATTTGCTGGCATAAAAGTCATGCATATTCATGATTGACAAAAACTAGATCCACAAATAAATTTGATCAAGCCAGCGTCACGCTTAGAATGATAACAAATTTGCTGATTGGCACAAACTACACGTGTATCTGCGCTAACCACAGCGCCGGACTTCACACGCACATGCACGCTGCGCATGTCATATCACGCTCCTCATCGCGCCGTAGCTATGGCAGCGCGACAATGCATTCAGCGTTCGATGCGTTATCTCAGCTACAGTGTGTTGATCGTTATTTAGCTTACGGATACGGACGGCAATGGATTTGCCTGTACCTGCACCTATGGATAAGTTGGGCCGGGGATCCAGGGTGCAGGGAACCAGCATAGTCCTGCCCTTTGTGTAGGAACCCATACGATACAATTTCGCATGTTGCAAATGGTTGTATGCAGTTCCGAAACAATTAAACATCGAGACATATATAATAGGATTGTTAATATCCTTCAAAATGAAATCACCAAATATAACAATTCGTTTGTGGTAACCTGTGAAAAAACCATTTCAGGTGCCCTAATCACGAACGACGACGACGAGATTGAATTTGCAAACATATTTCAGAACATTCAGGCAAGGAAACTAGACTTAGTCCTCATTGATTATGAGAACTTGAAGTGTTTCATTTTGAAAGTTTCATGCCCATTTGATGCTTTCATTGAGGAATGTTAGGGGTCGTCCAAAATTATCGCCATTTTCACTTACGTACAGAGCGTACGTAACTTTTTACCCCCCTCCCCCCCTCGAGTTACGTACGCAATAAATGGCGAAATTTTATTTTATTTAGTAAAAACAAAACAAATCCCGCCTCTCAAGATCGCCATTTAAGTTACGTACGGTTGGGGTATATTTCGACCCCCTCCCCCCCCTCTTACGTACGCTTTGTACGTAACTGAAAATGGCGAAAATTATGGACGACCCCTTACAACACCAAGTTCCAGAAGTACATGCCTCTTTGCGATATTGTAACCATCTGCGGGTTTGATTGTAAAATCCATCTTTTCGTGATTGGGTCACTCGGACATCTTCACTGCCGCTTCTGCAGTGGTAAGTATCCTTGTACTAGAAATTCATTGAATTCATGTAAACAACGGTCACCTTATCCAATGTTTATCAACAAACGCAACGGTCGAAGCAATTCACATATGGATTTATAACATTTACGCATATTAATTAGCTGGACTTAGTCATGTTTTGATTGCGGTCAGTGAAACTGGTCAAAATGACCAATTTCACTAGGTTATTTTAGCTTAATGCAATATAATTTTACCATATTTTTTAGTTTAACATGGTATAGAGATATTCAATTATTAAGAAATATGTGTAAATGGTGTTTTAAATGTTACATTAATAACAGATTGAGCTCTCCAAATCCTGAAAAATTCTATTTTTGGAATTGTTACTGTTTTTGGCAGGTTTTCGGCCATTTTGGGAGTATTTCAAAACACCGTAACACAAGAACGCATTGACCGATTGTCATAATTCTTTTTGGAAAATAATTTTTTCATTGCAATCTTTTATTTGACACCAATTGTGTACATGCTTCAATTATTTGAATTTTATGTGTGCTTTGCCTACTAAATTTATTAGCTCTAAAGATAGGAGTAATAAGAGAGATTTTGACAGCCATCTTTGATTGATACATCCTTGTATATCTTCATTTTGATTATCAATATTATTATATTGATGCAAGCATTGTTCAATGTTTTTGATTGGATTTTGAAGGTACAGTATGGTTTTATCTGGTAAATTTCATGTTTTTAGCTGAGCCACTTTTTGGTCCAGTTCAAAATCATTTGCCGTCTGCGCATGTGCATATCTTTTTAGTTTTTCATATGAATAAGATCAGATATTTAATTATCTATCCTAATAAATCATCTAAACTGGTTTATTTCTTCGATTTTTCTAGCTATTTTGATTTTCTTCAAAATTAGTAATTCACCTACTGGGCATTTTTATAATGAAAATAGGCAATATGAAATACTGATACTTGTACACCTTTAAGTTAACTGCTTCTCCCTACTTTCCCCTCTTATACCACATTATTTCGAATTACACAGGAATTAAGGTTATTGTCTTAGGTGTCATGATTATGCAAACAAATTCAGGATTTACCTGATTCTGGTGCCAAGTTATGCAATTCTCTTAGCACGTGTTTCACACAAACAATTCAAATTTTCCGCAAAAATAACGTGTACTTACTGCTATATCGTCATAGTTCATACTTAGAAATCCAAAAGTGAATTATTTGAAAGACAAAGGTTCATACTTTATAATAATTGCACTATCTCTCAATAGAATCACTCATGCGTCTCATAACACGATTACTTTTATTGTATATTGACCAACCCTAGTAGTTATTAAATTATTCATAAGGCAACTCTTTGTTGTTGTTGTTGCATGGTAGGACGGGCGGACCCCCCCCCAGCTTCCTGTATAGATATTTTGAATGGGATACTATAAATTACTAAATTTGATCTCACAGAGTTAAATAAATCACAAATTATCAAACAGCCTGTGGTAGACATGGTACAGGCCGTTTGCGATCTTTCAGATTTGCTGTGTACTGTATTCCTTTTTGATGAAGAGCACCAAAGATCGTGTTTATTTTGTATAAAACATTTGGTGTGGGCTTTTTGGCTTAAGTTACCACCAGTCATTAGCATATTATAGCAGTAACAAACGATAGTTATAAAGGGCACACCATTACACTTCATGGAAGGAGACTAGTGACTAATGTAGTACGCTTTTTTTTTTTGGGGGGGGGGGGGGGGAACAACACTTTTAAATAATTATAACTCAGACTTAATTGCACTAAATTATGTGTAAATCAGCGGAAGAAACTAGAACAAGTTTGGGTTTTTGTCTACGTCCGCCTGTGGAAGAAACCGCACATAATTATATGGTTCATGAATTCGTTGTTTTACTTTAGACAATTTATAATTCACGGTTGAAAATATCATTAAAAATGACGGCGTGGCAGAAATGTGAGTTATATTTGAATCTCGTTTCCAGCAGTCTGGGGATGAAAGGAAGCGTAAAGCCTGTGTGGCAATGAGATGGATCAAGACTATTCTTTTCTCATGTCCGAAGGCTCACAGCAAAATTGTTAACTTTATTTGTTGGGAGTGGCTCTTTTAACTTCATTCTTTTCTTCCATCTTTTCTTACTTTCATTTCATTCAGCCAGCATGCTTATATAGACTTTTTAAGCCTGGCCCGAGCATTTTGCTTGAGCCTGGTCCCTTCAGGACCCAAGCGTGTGTCTGTACGGACCAACCGTGTAAACAAACAAACAAACAGACAATTTGGAACCCGGTATATTTTAACGGAATAAATCGTATATATTTGGGTCATACTATATTTGAACTTTGGAATCGTACTGTATGTTAATCAAACGTGTATTAACATCCGAGTCTAAAGGTTTAATTATTTTAATCATGCGTTGTCTGTGTAATAGTAAAACGAACATTTTGGAAACGACCGGTCACATATAGTATGTTTTCTATATAGGCGTATTCATAAAAAAATATACGCAATAATAATGCAACAGGGTTGCCCATGCATGTGTGGATTTCAGCAGCCATCTTGTCGGCATGCTAAAATGTGTTTATGATTTTTACCAAGATACCTGTTTTCACGAAGACACTTGTTTTCGTTCATTATGCACCAGCTCTGTTAAATGTAGACCAGGTCGGGTGCCAATCCTTTTTGTAGTCCGTTTCGTTGTGACTACATGAATGACCACTACATAATGTCGGTACGACGTTGTTTTTGCCGTCTAAGCCATTCACCACGAGGGCTGCTGAACTGTTTAATTATTTTCTCCGTGATGTTGGTAGTGTGGAGTGTTTATAAAACAACATCTATATTTGTAAAATCGGATGTAACGGTTGAAAGGACTGGCATACGTAATCATATGTCATTTTCATACATCGAATCTCTTTTCAATATGAGGTATGTAAGGTTTTAGGGTTAACTTTCACTGGGCTTAATTAAGATGTGGAAGGTTTGGTAAGGGTAAGAGTAGGAATTATTAAGGTATTAGGGCAAGGATTAGAATCGAAGGGCTGGTGTTACGGTGTCATGGTAAGTTAGGTGAGGGTTTGGGTTAGCGTGACGGTGTAAGGCAAATGCATGGGTTAGGGAAAGGGTTGGCGTAAGGTTAGGGTTAGGGTTAGGGTCAGGGTCAGTGTATTGTAAATGGTTAGAAATGTGGGGAAACACGGGACAACTAAAAGATTAACACTTACATTTAAACATATGTCGCACAGAAGGAATATATGGTCAAACAATCAATAGTGCTTTTAAAATGTTATAATCAATGTATGTTCGAAGCACTCGAATTGTTTAAATACCACACCAATACTATCTTTTTACATGTTCTACATGTTACCTCTTCGTTTTAAATCATGTTGGTTTATAGAAATTAGATTAACCGATTATTTTGTTTTTCCTTTTAAAGTAATGTTGTTGTTTTTTCTTTTTTCTTTGTACTGCAGATCTACCAGCTCTGAGACATCGATTATTTCTAAGTTCCAACATGTTGTTAAAGGTTTATCGAATGACACAAAGACGCTTGCAACTATTTTAGACAGCAAGTGGCCCGTCCGTGACTTACATGATTTTAGGTAACTATAACTCGTGTGAAGGATGTAAAACTGGACGATTGGTCACTCTTCATATCATGACCAAATCAGTCACTCTTCAAAACTGTGAGTAAGTTGTTTATTAGTTGAGCTCTTAGGTTTCAGAAATAAGAAAAAGGAACACTGAGAACTAATTTATTTATTGATGTAAACAAGAATCTAAGAGCTCGTACGATGATGGCGCTATTAAGTCCTGATTATGTGCATGTCTATGAGAACCGAGATGAATCGGGGACCAGATTTACAGCGTTTGCATTTTGGTGCTGTCTTTGAAATATTGGATTCAAACATAATATACTAGTTTCAGTCATTTAAAATCCGTCTTCTATTTTTATCACAGGAGATACATTGAACATCAAATACACATGTCAACATATGATAACATAATGCTTACAAAAGCAAACACCAAAATGGGAAGGCTGTTACCTATACATGTATCAGCTCTTACTGAATCCAAAAAGCTGAATAGAACAACCGGGAAACTGAATACCACAGATATTAAGTTATGGAATATGACGGATGGAAAACCTAATTCCACAACTGAAAAGAAGACAGTTTCAGCTTTCATGGTATCTAAAACCATGGCTAAACTCTTGCCAAAGGTATGTGAATATGTTACTGCAATTTGATGTGAACATATAGACCTCATGATACAGGGTGAGTCAAAAAGAAGTTTGAGAAAAAAAATGAGTACCTTTATTAAAATAGGCATAACTCATCTTAGCAATGATTAATTTGTGTCATTCTTTTTTCCTAATAAGCAGGAGAGAATGCTTGTTAACAATATGCTTTACTGAACTCTCGAGTGTCATTTGTTTGTTTTTTAAAACACCACCAATCCGGGTAAACTTCTTTTTGACTCACCCTGTAGATTCCTGTCATTTGATTGGTTAAACGTAAGGGGATAATCAAGACATGCCTTAAATTTCAATATGACGTCATAAGGAACAACTATATCCGGGCATAGCTGAAACTATGCCCCAGAGCATATGTTTGTTATGTTATGACCTCACATTACGCTACAAGGCCCGCTTAGCAGCGCTATAAATTGTTGCCCTAAAAACCGGCAAAAATTTTAAATATTCGCCTTATTCAAAGCTGGTTGCTATAAATGACATAATTCTCGTGTGCAACCAGCCGGCTGTATTGCAATGCACATTGAGTAATCTAAACGCTTGAGCATGGATGTAACTTGCAACATAATGGAAACTCACCCATGCAGTTAGCAAGAAGTACTGCTCGAATTTAAATATACAACCAGGTAATCTTCTCGTAGTAATTGATAACAATAGGTTTACTAGACCGATTTCATAGCGCTCCTAAGCGGGCAATTTATGTCATGCACACCCCGCGGTTGACGAACCAAGTGATCCGGTTCGTACCCGATTTAAATCACCTGAATATCCCCGATTGACAGAACGTGATAATACGGCGAACAATTTCGTATTGAATAGCCTGTGTATTTTAACGCGGTAATTGACACTGCGTTTTGGTTTACATTCGTTTTTGGGTTGTCGGACGTGTAAAAAATTGAAAAAAATACTGAAAATAAAACACCTCGATTTTCCCTCGTTGACGGAGAAGGCATCCCAGATATCAATGATTTATCTGACAGCCTACACACAAAACGTGAAGTGAAATACTCTGTTAAGATTTTCGAGCAGTTTGCGGTAAGGATATTATTAGCGTGACGACCCTTCACAATTAGGAAATTGTTGATTTTTGGGGCCGTTAAGATGTTATAATTAGGGTTGGTCTACTACATTGTACAGCGATATTTTCTTAATCTGTCAAAGAGAATTGAAAATGGCCGTAATGTGTACTTTCATGGAACATTTGTAATTCAATATTTAAAATGTTCTTTTAACCAATCAAATGACAACAATCTATATTATAAATCAAATATTAACTACTTTCATTCGGGTCACGGTTCAAGTTAGGACCGCGGTGATCTCGAAACCAAACTATGTCGTCTGCAATTCGGAGTATAGTCTGGTTTTCGAGATCACCTTCGGCCTATAACTTTAAACATGCCCCTAATTGCAGTCAATATTTGTATACTATGCCCGGTCACAGGTATTATAGTGATGACTATGCCCCGGGCATAGTTATATACCCCATAGCCCATTGAAATCCCTAGACTCCTATAGATTCACGTACATTCTTGATAGACTCTGTTTAAATTATCTTACCAAGCTATGAAGAGTGTTGCGTATAGAGATAAGTGCCCTACACCAACCTTTACTTTAATGTACAGGGCGGACTATGGCTTCAAGGGACGGTGTCTCTTACTACACCAGACACTAAGCAAGATCGAAGCCCACCTAAATTACTAGAAAAGTAACTTATACCAGCTTTACCAGAATAAAATAGATACGATCATAACTCTATAAGTGTAGTTCCAAATTAAACACATCTAATTAGATAAAAAGTGTGGATTAAATCCTAATTGTTCTTGAAGATCGGTTAACAATTAAGAACGTCACGCCGAAAAGAATGTGACAAAGTGCAACTTTCATTTTCACATTTGGGTTTTGAACACGCAGGAAAGTGTGACAGGTATGTGTAGGAGATATTGTTTGGGAGGTATGAGCATAGTTATCGTGTAAGTGACTTCGTTTAGCACTGTGTACGCTCACCATGTTCTCATCCATTCGTTTAGTCAGCCGGTACGCATTGTTCATCACAATTGTGTATCATTTTAGTGCGCTTTGGTAGATTTGTTCATTATTGACCATCAATATGGCAACGCGCAGATATTACCTTACTCCGTTCCGTGTGTCCCAAATTACGATTTTTAAATGAATGAACGAATACTCCTCTCTATATATGTTGCTCTTTATCAGTTGTCTGGTGTATTTTTAAACAGAAATCTTTACTTCCAAAACCACCATACAAAGTGTGTAGTCTTGTAGGGAACGGCGGGATATTAACAGGATCACAATGTGGACCTAATATTGATAACGCTGATATGGTGTTCAGGTGAGTGTAAATGTGTGGTGCCAAAGGGTACGATTTAGGCATCTTTCTAACTCTTTCTAATCGGGTATTTAGTATAGTTTTACCATATTCAAAACAGTTTTTTCTAGAAATCTTTCCCTACTTTCAAAGTGTATCTCAAGAATTACTGAACAAATTCTAGGCATGTTTGTACATATTTCAATGCATTTCTCATGGTGATTCCTAATATGGTAATGATCGTCAATAATTTTGACATTTTTGAAACATTTTCTGAACTTTTGGAATGTCTTCTGCCGCGTGGAAAGTATTTACACTTTAAATAACACTTTTAATAGTGGCCAAGGTATTTCCCACCCTTAAGAGGTACCCAAAGGGGTTGGGGTTCCATGGGACCGCCCATAAGAAACCCACTTTTCCAATGATGTTGTTAAAGGCAAAGGTCCACTCTGGTTAGCTCAACCGGTTAAACTGGTTTACACCTGTTCACTTGATCGATGATATATGGAATAGAGTTAAGATGGAGAAATCTCAACCTTGAGATATTCCAAAAGGATCTGGCTGGTAAGAGTGGACCCCTATAGGAATGTACACCTAGCACATAAAGTCCCTGACCAGGTGCTTTGAGGTTGATTTATTCAAAATATATGATCGGTACCAAAAATCTGAGATACACTTTAAATGAGAAAATTTCTTCTCCGCAGTTTGATACCTCATTCAACAAAATCGAATGGATACTTTTAAAGTTATGTCGATTTCAATGACCGCGCACGCAACAGAAAAGTTGCACTAGGTATAGGAATCATTGATTTGTGTGTGATTACTGTCATAACTGTGTGCTATCTGAACGAGACAGATGAATGGGTCTTTAGTGATAACCGCAATGTGCGGGACAAAGGGTGTATCTGGCTGTGAAGAATACAAGTCTTAGCTGATAAGCTGTGAGTTTTCAGTGACAGTGGTAAATCACACACAAATCAATGATTTCCTATACCTAGTGCAACTTTTCTGTTGCATGCGCGGTCATTGAAATCGACATAACTTTAAAAGTATCCATTCGATTTTGTTGAATGAGGTATCACACTGCGGAAAAGAAAATTTGCTCATTTAATATACATCTCAGATTTTTGGTACCGATCATATATTTTGAATTAGCCAACTTCAAAGCACCTGGTCAGGGACTTTATGTGCTAGGTGTATATTGTTACGATCACCTGCTATATGGCTATGTGTTTTAACTCGCCACCCTTGCCGTTTTCATGTCCAGATGTTTACATTTTACACCATCTGAGATTCGAATTAGCATATCGCAATAACTACTTGTTTTACCCCATAAAAATATATTTTCTGAACGATAATCTTAGAAGGAATCCAAATAGGGTAACGGTAACATGTTAATAATAATACTTTTTTCATATTTTGATTAAAACTCAATAATATTTTAATACCTCCCAATCATAATTTTAATGTGCATATTAGTTCGTCATACAATTACCCATCAGAACGTAATGGTTGTCAAGGATAACTTGTTGAAATATACTATATCCACTGATATCGGGAAGTGAATATGAGCACAAATGTTTAAATTTTATATTTATTAGAGTTTACAAATATTTGTTTGGGGATGCACATTATCCTGATTTAAACAACAATTTTGAGTACCCCTATTTGAGAGCTTTCCAAAAATGTATAATTTTGCTATAACCTTTTATTATTTAAAAAAAAGTCATGTACATGTTTATGTAAAACCGATGAATTAGGGCAAATTCACTGTGTAGCGAATAAAGAGAAAGCCAAGGACACCATCGATTCTTGATCACAATTGTTACATAATAGTTGGACACGTTTGTTGAAACAGAAACTTATAGAATATAAAACAATCTATAAAATTAAGGCAAAATCATGTTTGTACCATACATGGATGAGGAGTTATTGTAAATTGAACGTAGAATTGGGAACATTTTCAATATTGCCCATAGAGATTGTACACAGCGCCACCGCCACCGCCGCCACCCCTGAATTTCGAAATAAAATCCATCATATATCAGCCAAACAGTTATAGAAATGCCTGATTTATTCACACAATGTAGCTAGATAAACAGACTTTCAAATGACACCTAAACCATAGCTCTATCACATTTAGTTGTTGAGTTAATAGAGAGCGATGGATGATTCGTCACCAATAATGCAACGCCGCAACCCTTTTGGGTGGTGAGTTCAAAACACATGGCCATATAATATTAATAATTTATTTAGCAATGACCAAGGTCCTTTTGGGTGGTGAGTTCAAAACACATGGCCATATAATATTAATAATTTATTTAGCAATGACCAAGGTCAAAGCACCTATAGAGTTCACTTTACGTACAACAGATGTAAATGTGTGTTTAGCTTCTCCACCGAGAAACCATGTGGGAGCACCACACCAAATATCTTTCTCATTGAAATACGTGTAAAAGTGCCATATTTCAAGACACCTTTTCTACCCTCCGGTTACATTTATGGCATACTTGTCACCTATGACCATTTTCAGTAACATCTCAACTTTAATTTAAGCCTTGTTTCATGAGGGGTTATTAACCTAAATTTTCCGCTACGGGCCTGCACACAGCGCCCTCACTTTTTCACGTTTTCTGGCATGCCTGTTCACCATTTAGGCAGGTGCTTACGCCCTGGGCACTATTTAGGTCGATAAATTCAAAATATCGTATTTTATCATTGTAGGTGCAACGAATAGGTCCCATTCGTTTATTTAAATACGAACATACCATCCCCGGAGAAACAAATTGCCCGAAAACCTCACATTTACAAGCCTAGTCTTCGTGCTTTTCCGAAACTACTACAGGATTACACGAATTACGCATTGATTTGGTGCAGTGCTCCCATGTGCTTGTTGTTCTCATGGAGCAGCCATGCTTTTCCTGCTGCTAATCACAGCATGTGTTCCGTAGCCTGTCATACAGCACTATCAAAACTATAGAGGGCTCCCTTTCTCTATTACAGTTATAAATCATATAAAGGGATCATCACAATAAAGGCAACGTATTATCAGAAATGAGAATCCAACATTTCATTATAGCCTTCACAATAGGGTTTTGAAGCTCCCCAATCAATAACATCAATTTGAACGCCGATTACGCGGCAGCAACGTTTTATCAAACTGTATTATCAGGTTAACCGAATGTCAACATCATATTCGATGGCACCATTTTGGTTGATTAGGTATTAAAGCCATATTATGTGATCTTTTCCAGGGATCGCCGTCTATTCATGATTATTTTTAGAAAGTGGATTTGCTTGCAGATTTACATTTCTGATCATAAATCGTACATACAGTCGAAATTACAGAGCGATACAATTCCTAATTACCTCAAAATCAAGGTTTGAGAGTGAATTTAGACTAGAGTTAAATAAGTTGTCGGTAATCCGACAGTTTATTTTCACTCTAAAACCATGATTTTGAAGTAATTAAGAATCGTATCGCCCTGTAACTTGGAACATTGGAATGTACGTACGATTTAAGATCAGAAATGTAAATCTGCAAACAAATCTGCTTTCAATTTGTTTTTCGATGTTGAGGGCGTATCACATAATATACCTTATAAATGTCACAATCAAATGGTTTTTCTTCACTTATTTCAGGTTTAATCTTGCTCCAACAGTCGGATTTGAAAACGATGTTGGTAGGAAAGCAAATATGACTACAATGAATCCAAGTATCGTTACACTCAAGTAAGTTATCAAAACGAATGTAAGATTCTAATGCATACCATCCTCAGAATGAATTGAAAATCGTCCTGCAATCCACATTTTGTGTGTTTGTATTTTTTGTAAGCCGTGACATGATCCATGACCCGTATTGGTATGAATAATAATTATAGCAACTCTTACTCAGGCGCAATGTACTCGCGTTATATGTTTTATGTTATCGATCATAGCTCAAATTCTTGGTAATCATGGTAACGCGGTAAATCTATACTATACGATATGGAAATATATCGAGTGTTTTGGTATTCATATTTACACGATATGGATCAGATTTTAAACGTGTTAACCAATGAAATAGCAGTATTTACACCTAAACGAAAGGCACCAAACCTGGTGCCTGTTCACACAATTCGCTTCACATGTAATATCTCACCGATCATAGGCAAATGCTTGGTAAATTTTGGAAACTAATGAGGCGTTTAAAACATTGTTGACACCCCCTCTGTTGGGGTTTTCAAAAACTTTTTTGACCCCCCACCCCCTTTGCAGAGTATCAAAACTTTTTGGGCCCCCTATAATTATCCAGCCCCACACCAAAGTATTTATGACCACTCCCTTATTATTGCTTTAATCATGGATGGGTTAATCGATTGACTTGTTTTACATTTTCAGGTATAGGATGCTACAGACGAGTGAAAATATCACTAATTTCGCTCACAAATTGCACGAACAAAGTGGTCTCATATGGTTACCAGCCTACGCCATAAGAAACCCACGATTCATACTGAAAACAGTTCGAAAATTTCAGAATAGCAACTCCAGTGCCCGCTCTAGAGTAAAATTTGTGTTGGGTGACACAACGCATTACAATGCTATGCAATTGATGTGGCAGTCAATAGGCTTTGCACATAATAAAATGTCATCAGGATTCTATTTCATCTCTACCGCCCTCACTCTGTGTGACAGTATTCATCTTTACGGGTTTTGGCCATTCAGAAAGGCCCCGGATGGAAGGACATTACCGTATCATTACTATGAGAAAATGCGATATACAGTAGACACTCATGATTGGTTGGTAGAAGGGAAGTATATAACTGGACTCCATCGTTTGGGTTTAGTTACAGTTCACGTGGGTAATTGCACCTTGGATTGAGCATACACCTACACAATGAACCAATAGACAGCCGTGTTCGACGGGCCGACGTACATGTATATGTGGGTGTTTCCATTCACACCACCAAATGGTTCGCCTATAGGTTTACATGCTAAAGGAGTGTTACATAATGCCCATTTTCTCGCTTATAAAGCGACTGGATTTTTCAATTTGACATTTGCCTTAAATGTCATGATATCTTTCATCATTAAATCAAAACAATTATATTATATGGTATCCCCGAAAGTTCTGAAAAAGTTGAGAAATGTTAAAAGAACATGTAATTACGGTTCCGTTCCCTGTGCTGTATGTTATCCAACTTTCTTGACCACGGCTTTGATGCTTTATCTACGGTAATAAATCATCCCCTCCTACACCATTTATCTGATTTATTTCACACCACCCATGTCTTGCCAGCGTGCTTGCTACCATTTCCACCGCTGTCCTAAGCAAGGTTCAAGGATCTTTAGTCTGGGTGTAACTAGAAGCCATTATATTACTTTTGAAAAATGTTGTTGTGTTAAGAAATTCCAATTTCTAACTTCTAACAATTTGTCATAGAAACTAATGCTATATCATATTTTGTAAAAACAAAAGTTCAAATTTCGAAGAAAAAAAAGCACATTATATTATCAGAAGAGTAGATTTTAGTTTAAAACTAGCCCAAATCTGGCTGAAAGCCACCACACGTGCTAAGTCATGTGGCAAGACTGCAGCGCCTAGGGGCTTGCTACCAGTTCCAACACTGCAACACTCAAGGTCCTCCAGCATGCGATCAATGGCATTGCATGGATGTAATTCTTGGGTGGAACTTACCAATACTAGCGTCATGGCCAGTTCAACCTGTCAAACTTGGGCTCAAACATTACATTCAACTGGAATGTAATGTACAATCAAAATGCATCAAAAAACGTACAAAATGCATTAAAAATATTTATTTTTGCACTGTGGTATTAGGTACTGGTTCTAAAATCAGGATTAAACTACAACTTTAATCATTTGGGGGCAATAAGTACCATTTCTGATTAATTCTATAATCATTGGGCCACAGGATGCCCAGCGACAAAAAAAGGTTTTGATTGTCGTCTACACGGACTGAAACTATTTACTGGCGTGGAAGGTTACCCCTATTTTCGGACACCCACGCCACTCTTTTTTCTGACTTACTTTTTTCTCGTGATTTAAGGATTTTTTGTCAATCTATCACTCTATCAACCTATCAATCTATCAATCGATCAATCTATCAATCTACCAATCTGTTTTTCTTCTTTTTATTGATTAAAATTCCTTAAAGGGATACAATGTCATGTTGTATTTTTTTAAATTTTAATTAATTTACTTCAGAATTCAAGATGAACATTAAAAATTGCCATTATTGTTGTTTCTACTAAAAACACACCAGCAAAACTTGATTAAAACAATGTTTTAAATATGTTGGAATACCACCCTTAACCATGTAAAATGCAGGTCGCGGCTCTACCAGCATCTTTGAATCGACGTTTTGTTGTACAAAGAGGGCTGATTTTTCTTAATCCTGATAGGTGTAAGTTCATACATGTAATACAATTGTAAAAATATACAAATCCCAGTTTTTATCATATTTTATTTGTAATTGAGGGCGCTGCCTCCACCACATGTCAATGCCCTTTAAATCACGAACAAAAACTATGTCAGAAAAAAAGTGAGTCATGTGTGTCAGAAAAAGGGGGTCGCCTTATAGAAACATCCTGTATATGTTTCGAGTGAAAACATTTTAAATAAATATTTTGAAAATTAAAATTAAGAATATACAAACAATATTGAAGAATGTTGCATGTTTCTCTAAACTGATAATTTCTAAATTTTACGAAGTAAATAGATGAAAATAAACAATTAACCATATAGCCGCACGACCGACAGACATACCCTATTTCAGTATTTATGCCCTATCCAACTGGTCTGAAAATCCGTACATCTGTTTTCGTAACTAGTTTTCCATGTTGTAGACAACACTCACAATGGATCGAAACAGTTTAGATATTAATAAACCTAATCCCGGCGGAGTGGTTTTGGGAATAAAACTTCTACGGGATAAAAACGGGTCAAATTTAGGGTCAAATATAGGGTGAAAAGTGACTCCGCCGGTAATCGATCCGCAATACGCAGGCGTAGTAATATACAGTACTGTTTTCATGTCAATTGCATGTACGAGGTGAACTGTTAATGTTAGGTTACCATGGCTATCAGACAAATTTTCAACTGAACGTGGTTGATATTTTTATAGCTTCTCAAACACAAGTCGGACAGACGTCTGAAGTACACAGATCAGTTTACAAGTACATGCATGTACAATTAGGTTTCGGTAGCACAAAGCATGGCACAAAGGATATAGTCCGATTTCATCAACATGACAAGCCTAGTAATATATACATGATTGTAAACAAATGGTGAAGAAACAATTGTGAGTATGATTATTATTTTTAGCCTAACTGTTGGACTCATACTATTATCACTTTTCAAGCGGCTATTAGTTTTACCAAATTTATACAAAACAGATTTTTCAGAAACCTTTTCCAACTTTCAAAGTCTATCTCAAAGATCACTTAACCAATACTATAGGCTTGTTTGTATTTTTTCAATGCATTTCTTATGGTGATTCCAAATATGGCAATGAAATTGAATAATATGGAAATATTTTGGAATGTCGTCTGCAAACACCTGCCGTATGGAAATCACGTACGAGCCGATGATCCTGAATGGGATTGTGCCACTTTAGAATAATGAGATGCATGTCACAGATAAAACAGTCACTATTCACTAATTGTTGTTAATAATGAGCTGAAAGATAAGAATATTCCCTTTAAGATGCAACGTGTTCAGTTAATATTGCTAAATCTATCCACAACTATGTAAATATATGTAGGAATAGTTGGTTTATTAAATTAAAAAGTGTGCTATTTTCATTTGAAAATGCTAGTATAAAACAATACGACAATTTTACAAATGAATGATTTCTTCTAAATACTGAAACATTTTTCTATTGGGCATGAGGTGGTTTTGTGCGGGGGTGTTTTGATTTTTTTTTCTAAGTTTTTAACAAGCCCAGATTTAAATGCTCGCATTAAAAATAGTTGATTCTTAAGTTTTCTTTTAGATTTTTCAAAAGTAAATACAAGCAAATAAACGGCATTTAAAAGCCAATAGCATTGTCTTTCTGTCTATTGAAAGATTACTGCAAAATGCTGAATATTAAATGTGATATTCCAAATATTCCAAAAGAACATGCACCAATATTTTGTCTATAAAAGTGCACTAATTTATATTACTTGTCTGGAGTTATATCCATGTATCTTGTTAAGTACTTGATTTGAAGAACGTGACAAATTTGTTCAGACAATAATACGCAATATATGTTACCCCTCTCATGACATTGAACTTTATGCATAGGCTTAACCTCACTAGTTCACCCCAGGAACATAGTACACAGCATACAGTTTCGCGTGTTAGGCGACGGGGAAAAATTTACTCTACGGGTTCGACCGACCTAAATTTGGGGAACATTTATGCACAATTGAAAAGCGACTTAATTACATTCGTATTTTTTAGATTTTTTTTTAGTTTGTACACAAAATGGCAACGGTTTTTGAGATTTTTCAAAATGTTTAGCCATCATTTTAACAACCCATTATTGTCCTCGCCTTATTACTACCATAGTCTAGATTTACGTATATCAAATTCAAACCACAAGTAATTATATTGCAACATGAAACATTTTTCTAGTATAAAACCAGAATATTAGCATTGTTGAATCGTATAGCGATTTATACAACTTTTCACCCAAAGAACATAAGACCATTTCCACACTATCAACAATTACGAGGAAAGCTTTGCCTACGTTATAACGTGTAATCCATTCAATCAGCATGTAATGTTAGCAATTGTATTGCTTTACATGCATGAGTCTTTTTTCGTAAACAATTGGATCATAGTATTATAAACTCATCACAAAAAGTATCGAGACACTTAAAATTGTGAGTCTTTTTTCGTAAACAATTGGATCATAGTATTATAAACTCATCACAAAAAGTATCGAGACACTTAAAATTGAGCCAATAATTAACGACCCAAAAGGGTATGGATTAATCGAAGCAAATAACCCAGTGCATAATTTTGTTCAGCGTATTTTAACACCTCGATTGTTGAGAAACGATGTTGCGTACTGTAGCGGAGTAATTATCATTTCAACGGTCGTATAGATGGGGTGACAGGTGACGTCACACCGGGCAAAACATGGCTAGTTGCTATTGTTCTTTGCCCGGCAGTTTGCGCGCGCATCATGTTTTGTTTAGGACCCGTGCTTTTAAAACTCGCGCCAAAGCATTATAAAGGGCAATACGGCATAGCGGACAGTGTTGTGGTCATATGCTGTTCCCTCATGCGTGTATCGACAGTCAAGTCCCATTTGCCCGTTTCGTTTGTTGATAAACATTGGATGTAAACAACGGTCACCTCATCTATAGGTCCATTTTTAAAAGTGACAATCATCCCTATGGAACAGGGGTGGGCAACCTTTTTGAATGAATGGGCCAGATATAAGGAGTGAAAAATTGACTGGGCCGCACCTAACCAAATTTTGTAGCAATGTATACAGTACAGATGACAGCGGCGTTATTCATATTGGGGGTGGGGGTAAGAATGAAAGTCAACCGACAAGATTGTTCTGAGTCAAGCAATGCGCGCGTAGCGAGCGAAAATTGTCGACTTTACACTTATTTTTTTGTGTGGTATATTTTAGGTCTAAACAAGCCATTACTACAGAATATTGCAATTTGGTGACATATGCGCGCGCAAAGATTTTTCATCTGTGTACTTTTGACCGTCATAATTCTATGATTCCTCTTGTCAAATAAACAGACAGTGCCAATCTCAACAACCGACACGACGTCAATATTGGGGGGGGGGGGGGGGGACGATCGCTCCCTCGCCCCTCTAGTTATGCCACTGACAGATGACAATTAATGTGGAAAATATACCTACGCACGTTGAGGAACATCATTTGTGCCGATAAATGCTATTAGGAGCTAGCTCGTTTTTTGTGAAGATGTCAAATATATTTATTTTTTATTTTTCTTGATACATCTCGCGGGCCGCAAAAAACCCACTGAAGGGCCGCATGCGGCCCGCGGGCCGTAGGTTGCCCACCCCTGCTATAGAAGCAGGTTTGCATTATTGTTTTGACGAGGTTACGCCGTAGCCCTTCCAATGTTGTGTCAGGTTTAATGGAGTTGTTCTATGAATAGGGATGATTGTCACTTTGAAACTGGACCTACGACCATTGAAATGACAATAACTCCGCTCCGCAACATCGTATCTCAACAATCGAGGTGTCAAAATACGCAGAACAAAATTATGCACTGGGTTAAAGCTCGTATTTGCTTCGATTAATTTCGGGCCGTTAATTATTGGATCATTTTTAAGTGTCTCGATACTTTTTTGTGAGGAGTTTATAATTTATTAGTGTGTCCCAGTAGCGTCGACACCTTTTTAAAGCTTTGAATCTCTCTTAAACATAATTTGCATTACCAAAATCAAAACATTATTTCACTTATTACATTTCGTGCATAACATAATTTTAATAAAGGATTACTTTAATAATCTGAAATTAAAAAGAATCATTTTTCTCAACATTGCCTCTTACACTGTCTCGCTCCATTCACTTTATTAAGATAAGCTCGTTATCATACGCGTTTATATGAACAGTGCAATTTATAGTGCTGAAAATAATTTTATCTGTAACACATAAAAGCTGTTATTTAAAGTCTGGTATCGACATTTTGGGACACCCTGTGCTATAACGTGGTACTGCCACATGCACGTACCAAACTTCACGCACTCGGCAATCACATTAATCTCACAGTGGTGTCGTTCGTTTCATTACCTGTCTCAAAAAAACAAAAAAACAGCTGATTCAAAATATTCAGGTCCCGTTTTCAAAAAAATAACGATAACTTAATCTAACTTAACCCTCGCTTTTTTCAGAATACTTTTTCAACGTGGAAAATTAACCTAAATATCCCCCGATCCCCTCAGGATTTGAACCACGGACCTCCAGCACAAGCGGCTTGCGATTCCACGATACACTACGGTGCCAATACTACTTGGCGCAGTGCCGGAGTATATTGCGCCAAGTATATATGCTAGGTCCATTTTTTCATCGAAAAAAGTTCCACGCCGGGTGGTACCAACTTGCGCAGTCGTTGTATTTTGTGGTATATGGTAGGGTTAGGGTTATATAAACCAAACTTTGAAGAAGAAAACATTTTAAGAATTCTTTTTTTAAACAATTGCTTCTTAACCCTAACTCTACCTCCCCCCACTTTTCAACGTGGAAAATTGACCAACATATCACCCCGATCCCCCCGGTATTTGAACAACGGACCTCCAGCACCAGTGGCATGCGATTTCCCACCACACCACGGGTGTTAAGGCTATTTGGCGCAGTACTGCGCCAAATATATGGGCTGGGTGGTACCAACTTGCGTCGTGGTATTATGTGGTATATCATATGGTAGGGTTAGGTTTATATATGAGTATTAGGTATTTGTTAAATTTTCGGCTCCGAAATTGTTAACTTCCTTGGTTGGCGAGTGGTCTAAGGCGTTGGCTTGTATTAGCAAAGAACATTTTTACGCGTGAGTTCGAATCTCAATAGGGTGGCTTTTTATTTGGTCTTTATTTTTGTAACAAATGACGTTGTTTTATCAGTCTAACATTGGACATTTAATTTATACTATACAACCCCCCCCCCACCCCCACCCCCCCCCCCCCCGAAATATGACATTTAAATTCATTGCACTATAAATATAAGAGAAATGTGCGGCTTTTCAAGAAGCTAGGCGACGGCGGATCCCAACGGTGATTTTGTTCGTGTTGCCGGTGTGGTCTTACGATACCAGCACTTCACCAAGGGTCTTGCCACAATGATTTTTTCGTGACCACCATCGTCTGATGCGTTGTTTCAATAAAATGACGCCCGCTTTAATTACATGCACTTTCACAGTGGTTCCGTGGAACTAGTTTAATTCCATTACAAGGAATGACCGATTTGAACAAAATAAAAATTACGTTAGTTAACAATATGTATACAAATATACAAAACCAGTCCCACCTGAAACAGTGACGAGAAGATACCCGAAGGTATACACAGAGGGCCGAGCACAAATAAAAATACATTTTTTAATAGGGAAGAAACTGAAGGAGCGAAACAAAACACCTGATCTAGTAAACGGGAGATCGTGGGTTCGAGTCTCGCGCAGGTGAATGCAATTGCTTCGCTCTTTCAGTTGGAATGAGTTTCTCTATTATACTGTTAGTAACATTACGCTACAAGGCCCGCTTAGCAGCGCTATAAATTGTTGTTGCCGCTCCACGGCTCTGGAATGAGTTGCCAATTCAGTTGAGGGAGGCGGTGTCTGTGCCTGTTTTCAAACGTTTGTTGAAAACCCATTTGTATAAATGTTAGGTGTTTGTGTTTGTGTGTTTGCATCATTTTTGCCTGTTGTAAGGCGCTGTGTTCTTTGTAGAGCGCCAAATAAGTACAGATTAATAATAATAATAATAATAATAATAATAAATTGTTGCCCTAAAAACCGGCAACAAATTTAAGTATTCGCTTTACATCAAAGCTGGTTGCTATAAATGACATAATTCTCGTGTGCAACCAACCGGCTGTATTGCAATGCCCATTGAGTAGTTTAAACGCTTGAGCATGGATGTAATTTGCAACATATATAATGGAAACTCACCCATGCAGTTAGCAAGAAGTACTGCTCGAATTTAAATATACAACCAGGTAATCCTCTCGTAGTAATTGATAACAATAGGTTTACTAGACCGAATTAAAAGCGGGCAATTTATGTCATGACAATATAATAAATTGTAATTGTCATTTACTACATTAATTTGTTAAAGGTAGCTGTTCCGATTGCTGGCCCGATTTTCAACTTGATGTTTGCTATTTTACATGAAAGGTCATCCCTAAAATTGTCGCATACCAAAGTTTGAGTGACATAACTCCAAGGGTTCTATTTTTAGAAGCACACGGTCACAAAGCATTTGCCCATTGAGTTGTACACAAACTGGTTGGTGGTTAACTACCTTTGCGGTAATTCACCACATTTTAGCCTATAATTTCTAAATGGAACATATATGGCCCCTAAGATTTTACAGACATAATGAGAAAAATATGGAGATTCTTCTGATATCAAAAAATCTTGATGTGAAAAAAAAAATCATAGCCCCAAAAAAGTGATCGGAATATTTACCTTTAATTTCTGTGTTCAAATTGGTTCGATAAATCAATGTGAATCAGGACCTGAATATTTTGACTCACTTATTATTATTATTATTTATTAAACAGCATTTATATAGCGCCTTTTCTAAAAAAGACCAAAGCGCTGTACAGAGATAAAATACACACACGATAAAAAGTACCAAGTAATGTACAAAATATAAAACACAACAATAGAAAAAATTGGGACATTAAAAATGGCAGTAAGTAGTAAGAAAACAATAAAAATAGATGATACACTTACATTTCGGTTGATATTTTTTTCCTCAAAATCCTGTATTGGGGTGGGGTGCATCAGGGGGGCAAGGCTTCTGGCAGTGGGGGGGTGCCCCCTCTATTTACGCCCGGACTGACATTAAATGACATCATGAACCATGTTATTTCTAGGTGCGTTTCGTTGATCGATGAAACAAGATTGCAATATATATATAAGCCAAATTAAACTATGAATTACTCTAAACCTTTGTGTACAGACATCAATAACAACGCAGATGACACGGAAACCGGATGTGCCGATCACGGGTCAAATTTAATGCTTCCTTATACAGATTCGAAGCGGGTCTACATGAATAGTGTAGAGTTTAGAGTGCGCTGCAATAGTAATCGTAAGTATTTATTAGGTAATTTTCTTCGTGTAATTATACCAGGAGGAATGCCCTACACATGAGGTTTCCACCCCTAACATTATTTTCTGCTGTGCTAAACGTTCAAATAACTGAGGGTATAGTTGAGACGAAGAACCATCGCCTGTATTTAGTTTGGCAATTGCCGCTACAGTGGCGTAGCCAGGAGGGGGGGGGGGGGGGGGGGGGGGGGGGGGGGGGGGGGGGGGGGTGGCAGTGGGCGGTTGCCCCCTCCAATATTAGAGTCGTGTCGGTCGACACTGTCGGTTGAGATTGGCACTGTCGGTTTTTTGCGCGCGATTTTGGTATTTTTAGCCAATAAACTTGTTTTTGATTTTTTGTTTTCAAATGAGGGGGCTATTTTGGCTTTGGTCAGTATTACTTCATAGTGGGGAATAACAAATATTGTTAGGGTTAGGATAAGGGTTCCCCCTCCTTGGTACATTGCATTACAAAAAATAGATACGGTATGGACGAGGATTAATACATGCTGGACACTTTATTTTACACCAAAAATATTTTATGAACATAATGTTCAATTCTAAATGAACCAATATTTGCCGTGAGTGGGCTAAACTTTCCCTGACAACTTGCCCAGTGTTGTTTTACTTTCCTGGAATAAAAGGCGCGTTAAACGTTTATTTCACAGAATTTAGAAAAATTATCATATCTCCCGTTTCGAATAACCAATTTGAATGAAATAAAATTTAGGTTATAGCTAGTAATGCCACCTTGCTAGGCAAGTCATTAAATATATTCATTTTATAATTTTAACTGTTTTAAAAAATCGGTGAAATCGGGACCTGACTATTTTGACTCACACTGTATATATATAAATAAAAGAACTGTTAACATGGTGAATGAAACAAAATCAACCACCTAAATACTAATAAAAGTAAGATTCAGACGGCAAAGTCGGCAAATATCCCTATAATCATCGACATTTATAATACTTTGACTAAATCCTATTTGGGCCTTTATTTGTGTCGTAGTCGGTATGTGGAGTAAATCGCGTAAATGTAACCATGATGACGACATTAATACCGGGACTTTCGATCACCGCGAATCTCTAAAAGTATGATGTGCTCAGTAGTTATTTTTCTAACATACGAGGGTCATTCAATAAGTTCTACCTCTTCACTCATAACATCGCTAATATGTATGTCAGCTTCATGACATTTGTCGTCATGATTATAGCTCTGAATCATAGCTATTCATTTATAGTAAATGCTAATTGATACCTATTTCACTTTTGGCATGATGCAATCAAAGCCAGAGAGAGATTTTGGACAACGGACACGGAAAATTACCACAAAGATAAATCCATGTTTTTTCGTTTTCTCTCAGTATTGTATGATAAGGTATAACCGCCCGATTTAAATACTAAAAATTGAAAACAATGGATGATTTCTGAATATAATGCTTATATCATGTATAAATCAGATTGTTGGCAATATTAACCTTTGTAGCTTGCAAATAATATAATATCAACTCGAATGTATTGACACGCCTTTAGCATACTGGAATACTGATATTCAGTCAAATGTCCGTTGTTACAAGTTAAGCTTCAACTTTATCAGTTTTACTTATATGCAACAATTAGAATAGTTAATCAGGTAGTCAGTGATAGAAAAAAATATATCTTCGAGAGACTTGAAATATATCCATTTAGTCCTGTATAATAAAGATCTCTTAGTTCCTATGAAAACCAAATATGACTTTTGCAGCGGTTCTTTAGGGTAGGGTTAAAATTGATGGCTGTCCCGGTCTGGTTCTGGCTAATTAGAGGGCATTTTCCACCAAGAAATCAGTCACTTGTATTGTTTAAAGTCTGTTCAAGAGATATTTGTAATTAAGAACGATTGTAATTGACCGATAGGTACATTTTGTCTCTTAGAATTGGCCAAATGAATAGCACTTAGGAGACATTTGGCCTTTTTTTTACCCGTTTCCGTCGCACTAAATGGAAGTTTGGGTTTTACTGCATATCCAGAAAAGTACAATAGGTATTCAGACCAATCTACTAAGATTTTGTAGGTGAGATTCAAAGCTTCAATTGTGGAATATTTCATACGACTGGCTTGTATAATAGCAAAGTTATGAGGTAGGAGGTAGAACTTAATGAATGACCCTCGTATATAGGCCTAATGCACAATGTTGTACTTGGACACCTCCTTTAAAAGGATTACCATGCTATGGTCGAATTTGGCCTCTTTGCAGATGCCATTACGCCTAAGACGGAGCATTTTTGCTGTATTTATACTATTTGGTGGATGTTATATTATGATGTTGCTTCTTTTACCTACGGGGGAATCCGGTACGTATATACAGGTTGAATCAAAACAACAGCCCTTGACATAGGTAATGTGCTTTGAGCAAACGAATACTGCTGTTCGTACAAAACGTATATAATATTAATCTAGTTCATCAAATGAAAGTAATCGACTGAAAAATAAGCCAAATGTGACAAGTCTTATAAGTTATAAGCTGGTGTCTTTTTTCTCTTC
This sequence comes from Ophiura sarsii, assembly GCA_035610835.1. NCBI lineage: Eukaryota > Metazoa > Echinodermata > Ophiuroidea > Amphilepidida > Ophiuridae > Ophiura > Ophiura sarsii. The sequence goes on from CM069444.1 coordinate 60,044,550, forward strand.
ATTTTAAGGGGAAACACAGTAAGACATTAAAAGACATGTTACTGTAGGATTATTAAATTAAGTGAGAATGGTGCACATGGGGATGGCGGACTTTGTGAAAGAGCTAAATATTATCAATGAGAACTAACTTATTTTATTTTAAATTGCAAGGAAGCTAACAATTGATTATAGAAAATCATTTTGGTTTTCAGTTTTTGGCCGAACTGCAAAACCAGTAGCATAGTCCATACGTATAAGGCAAAACAAAGAAGTTTGTCTCAGAAGCCCGCGCGCATTGGTACGTGAAATTGAGCTTCGGCGAGTAGGTCTACGCGCTAAAAAGAAAGAAGATTTTTTTTTCTCTCTGTAAGCTTGTATTAAAAATAAAATAAAATAAAACATCTTCTTCTTTGTTTGGCCTAAGTTACTGTTACATAAGACTGATACGATAGGCGCTAAGGTAACATGTTGCATCACTTTATGTGCAATAATCCATGAAAATTGAATTGAGGCGAATGCAAATGGTTCTATATTATCATATTATCGGTATTTGGTCTCAGTGCAATTTCTATTGGTGCTCGTATACGTATTATGTTCCAAATATATTACTTTGGCGCAAATCGTCTTACATTAAAGTAACTTATCCGTATGAACCATCGAACTTGTTTTTGCAGTGACGCCTTGAGTCCTGACCAACCTATTTAATGGCTCAAGTTGTGGAGTATCCAATATCGTAATATATTTATCCATTGTGATCGTTCTTACTTTCAGTAATCTATCCCGGTGATCATGGTAGATCCTACAGAGGGCGTTATAATGGCAACAAACTTCATCCTCCATTTAAACATGTTACTCGTGCCATCACTGATCACGTGATATGGAGACGAAGTACGCAGCTATATACACGTCATCAGGATGAAAGGTTAACCACCTATGAGAAAGAATCGGTACAACTTTATGAGGAGGAGGAGGATGGGGAAGATTTGGAAGTAAACAGAACTGAATCATTTATAAAGACCAACGTACGTCTTGAACCATTACTGGCTGACGACGCAGATAATAACCAAATGGATATAAAGTTCACAGTAAGTCTGATAAAGACATGACATAAATTGCCCGCTTAGAAGCGCTATTAATTCGGTCTGGGAAACCTATTGTTATCAATTACTACGAGAGGATTGCCTGGTTGTTATATTTAAATTCGGTTCGTGTACGAGCGGTACTTGCTAACTGCATGGGTGAGTTTCCATTATGTTGCAAATGACATCCACGCTCATGTGTTTAAAACTACTCAATGGGTGTTGCAATACAGCCGGTTGGTTGCACACGAGAATTATGTCATATAGCAACCATGCAGCTTTAATGGAAGGCGAATATTTAAATATGGTGCCGGTTTTTAGGGAACCAATTTATAGCGCTGCTAAGCGGGCCTTGTAGCGTAATGCGAACTATATATAGGGTTCCCATACAACTACCCCATCCCTTTAAAACAAAAGTGACAAACAAATTATTAATAATCACCATCATCCTCCTCCAGCTGCAGAGCAAGCGACGACAGGATTTTCCATGCACGGCAGGATTTTCCATGCACGGCGGTCTTAAACGAGATTGACAAATTGTCAATCTCGTTTAACCATCGCCTGAGACCGTTGTTCTTGAATCATACATTCTTTCCCTACCATACTTAGGTCAAATCGAAGAAGATTGTAAGGTCTTCACACAATGCATTGCGCGAAAGCTATTTTTTTCACACGATGCATTTGTCGAGCTCTTAAGTTTTAGAAATAAGACTAAAGAAACTAATTTATTCATTGGTGTAAATTAGAACCTATTTTAAAGAGCTCCAACTATGAACGCGCTATGAAGCCATCATTGTGTGCATATGTCTATGGGAACCGAGACAAAAAGGAGACGCAATGCATTGTGGTGGTGTCTTTAAAATATTCTTTGGGTCAAATCCAAGATTGCCGCTAGCTGCAATATAGCATATCCTGACTTCAAGACAAATTTAGCCGAGAACAGATACTCATTCGTGACTCTTCACTCAGTGAGAGGTTAAGAAGAGCAATGGAAACTAAACATAGTCAACAAGTTCAAGTTGTTTCCTAGAATATCTTATTTTTGCAAATTGAAAGATGACGTTCGGATGTCATTTTGTTGTTACTCAAGATAACCAACCTTTTGGGTGAAATTAGCTGCAATATAGCATATCCTGACTTCAAGACAAATTTAGCCGAGAACAGATACTCATTCGTGACTCTTCACTCAGGGTGAGAGGTTAAGAAGAGCGGAGTTATTCTGTTATACCCTTCACAGGGGTATTCACAGTGCATGATTTTTAAGAACGACGCATACTACTAATGTAGGGTGTGAAGGGTATTACAGAATTATGCCAGAAGAGCAATTGAAACTAAACATAGTCAACAAGTTCAAGTTGTTTCCTAGAATATATTATTTTTGCAAATTGAAAGATGACGTTCGGTTGTCATTTTGTTGTTACTCAAGATAACCAACCTTTTGGGTGAAATTAAACCTACTTTGAAAACAAGTAAATACCAACAATTAGAAAATACCAAATCCATCACTTCAGTGCAAAGATTTAGGAACATCGATGAATTGTTCACAATATCAGCTTATTTCTCTGAGTTGTCAGTGTTTGGGCGGGTTCTCAATTTAACTTAGGGAGCAAATCAAAACTCGACCGCGCGGCAACCGGCGGTTCCGCCCGGTTGGACCGCATATCAATGTTTAGAACAAAAGAAACCGGCTGCAACCTCACGGAACTGCACGGAACCGGCGGTTGCCGGACGGTTGAGTTTTGATGTGCTCCCTTACGAGACAAATGATCATATTCTCCAACAATATTTCCAAAAGGTTGTGCTTTTAATTTACAGGATTAACTTAGCTGATTTCAGACCGTATGTTTGGCAGATAACGAAATGCGAAACACAACGCGATAATTTATCATAACTATTGGCAACGCGATAATTTATCATAATTATTGAAAGTATTGAACAAAGTTACTCACACTTGTGTTAATATTCCAACCTCAACGGGTTTTAGGATGATATCATTTTATTTTATCAAAGCGTGTGATTTAATCTACATAAGATTGCGTGTTTCACCAATTCGAAATATCCATCATCATCAGGCTGGTTTGAGATTAACATAGCGCCGCCTATTGACAACTTAAAAACAACTATGTGTAAGGTTCAAACAAATTCTACCTTACACAATTTTGGCAGGATTATTTGGCATATATCTGATCCCGTCCGCAACTTGTGTTCCAGGACCACAAGCTCATCATGATTAGATTTATTCGACTTGTGTCCCAGGACCACAAGTTCAAAATAGGGTTAGGGTTAGGGTTAGCGTTAGCGTTGGCCATCCTTGTTTGATTTGACCTCCCCGACCACCAACCCCTGAGTGTTTTGACATACATTTGTTCATGAATATGATTTCAGCGGTGTCAAAATATGAGCTTGTGGTCCTTAAACCCAAGTTGCGCTTTATTCCGCTGAGGGCGCCAAGACGGAATATCTAATTTGTGGTCCTGGGACACAAGTTGCGGACGGGATTAGATATATATGCGGATTATTAATTTAATCATTTCAATCATAAGATATCACAGATTCTATAATATCATATATCAGTGTATTATGATCGTTTGGTAATTCTCTGCTAGCGATAAAAGGGATTTATATTAGTATTTTAGACAGTTCTAGTATTTGTAATTGATGTTACCGGCAATTGTATTATTTCAGAATGACAGCGACTCCAATGAAATGTGGCGCCAAAACCAAGAAATGCGTTTAAAGGTAATGCGACATAACTGTAAGGATTTTATACGAAATGAAACAAATATGATGTCATGGTTGAGAGAACACCATGCGTATTTATCGCACATCCTAGTATCAGACAAGTACAGAGCACTTTATTGCTACGTTCCCAAAGCAGCGTGTACCAATTGGAAAAGAGCATTTCTTCTTCTCAACGAGCAGGTTGAGACCGTGAAAGAGGCTAGAATGAAAGCACATCATGGGAAAACCACACTGACTATGTATCCTACGGACGAAGCCCTCTATCGGATTATGAATTATACCCGATTTATATTTGTTCGTAATCCCTTATCCAGAGTGCTTTCATCATATCGAGAAAAGTTCTCACCGGAGAGACGAGGTCGTAATCGTTGGACAAAGAACATGGGCAATGCTATATTTTTCCAATACGGAAATCATACTTTACTCCCTAAAATGCCTATCAATGGCTATAACGTCTCATTTCAAGAGTTTGTACGCTACGTAGGTGACAAACGGGCGCGCTTTGATCTCCCAGGTGCGGAGCATTGGAGAACGATGGTCGACATATGCCACCCATGTCAGTTGGACTATAATGCTATTGGAAAATTTGAAACTTTTGAATCAGATGTGAAACAGATCTTACGATCAGTTTTCGGAAGGCCTGACTTAGAGGATGTACTTTTACAAAAATCCGACCATGCTACGGGCTCATCGAATGCAGATCGATTACGTGAATACTATTCAAAGTTAACCAGATCTGAGATTAAAGGTATCAAGTGGCGATATAAACAAGATAGCAGGATATTTGGCTACAAACCATGGTCAATATAGGAACCGTGTTCATGGAAAATAACAGAGTACTAATTTATGAAATACAAAATGTATACTTAATATTATTTTCAATTTCTAACATCTTAACATTTAGTATTATAGAGAAGTCCGTTGTTCTACATGTAATTGTTTTTATTTGTTTGAGGCGAAGAGTTGAGGAAACCTTCAGTAAATGTAATGTAACACTTCCTATTGAGGGGGAGCTGGGGGGGGGGGGGTGGCAGTAATTTGACATTTTGATCTGGTCAGGGCACATTATGTTCTATGCTTATCTGCGTCTTAAATAACATTTGAGATTTTTCGGGTTTTGTATGAAACCTGATAATCATAAAATGCAATTTAAAACATGGAGTTAATTATATAATGCACACATACAACATCGTTAGTGACACTATATCAGAAGTATCATATTCATAGACCATTTCAAATTGAGATCGGAAATCTTCGGAAAAACAGGTCACGTGGAGTAGGTGCGTTGCGCGTTCTTCGCAACAGTTGATCGCATTCACAGCATTGCCCTAGTTGATTGTCCGACTATGTTTACATACACGCGTGCACACATGAGAAGTAAAACGTGGAACGAGACTATTTTGTTTTTTTATCAACAAAGGCGCTGACAGACAAATTCCAAATGTATCGAGCAGACGGTAAAAAGTGAAAATATTACCCCAAATCTCTTTCATCTCACTCGTTTTTGTAACTGAAATGCCGCAACATCAACTTTGTGAGGGATACAATCTATCACCAACACCAGCGCAATCTATCACACGGGCAGACGGGTGAAAAACACGTTGTTTTTCTCCGGCACATGGCCATGACCTGTCAGGAGCTGACAGGTCATGTAACCGAGCGTCAAATCACTCGGCTAATCGGAAGCATTCGGGTGGTCGGATTTGAAATGGTCTATAGAAGATGGAACTTCTAGGACATGCACTAATTTGGATCATATAATATAGTCACTGTCATAATGATATGGACGAAATTCAAACTAGGAGCGTGTATTTTGTTGTTAGCGGAGCTGCTTCCAGATGCATATTCAAACCTTGGTCAACTGTTGCAAAATGACGATTAATTCAAACCGAAAAATTGAAGATTTAGGCCATTTTTGGTATATATCAGTCCATTCAGACTGATCTGTATATGCTATGGGTTATTTATGGTAGCAAAATAAAGCTTACAATATCCTCTTTCTAATAACACGATGGGTATATTTTTCGGATATCATCTTCAATCGTAAATTAATTTTTTAATACCCTCGACTTTGCCTAAATTTAGTGTGTGGTCGGTGCTGGTACTCCATTCACCAATTCATAACTTGCTATAGCGCCATTCATTTCACTACTTACAATGTTACTTTGTTCAGAATTTTCTCAGAAATCCAATGAACTCAGATCCAACCTCATAGGATTATTATGTCACCCGCCAATCCAACTTATCCGATCATACCTACAACTTTCATGTTCGCGGTACCGTGTGCGTAGCCTTCAACATACTGTATACTAGTCATACTCCAATGTACACTGTACATGTATACACGAGACGTCCTTGGAGCAGTGGTGCAGTTAGACACCCGCTATACATGTACTGTTTAGTTGACTTTTATAGGAAAAGGTTTTGATATGCATGAAATGCACGAACAACTATGCATGCATGCGTGTGACGATTTCACGCTCGACCATCAGGACGTGCGGTCATTTGTCGAAAGCGTCCAGTACACACTTCCAGGTTTACGCATGTACGCTTGTATGTACGCATGTCGGGACGCATGTACGCACACTTGCCCGTACGCACGCATTGTTGGAATAATGTCCATAGCATTATGACGCTCCCCCAACAGAATAATATGGGTTATCTTTATCAACACAGTATTGGTTATCTTTATCGATACAATATTGTTATTGTAGATTATTGCGATTTGCACCACACACTAGAGGTATTACTATTATTAGTGTAGACCGTAAAACATGGTAAACATTGGGGTTTAACACAACATACAGGGTGAGTAAATAAATGCAAAAGTGGAGAGAAGCCATCTTGCTTTTAAAACCTAGTGTTCAAAGGCTTTAAATGTTGTAAGAATAACAATATATTGTTTACTAATTACATGTGAAAAAGTAAATTCCATCGCATTTTTCGTTTGCCTTTGGTGAACCTTTTTACCCAATGCACCCATTTCATGTTTCCCACGAGACACCTAAAATATGCTTACGATATTGCAAAATGCGTCGCTCATTCAAACTTGAAATCTTGAGTAAATTTGTGACGTAATTGAATTTAATGCACCCTTTGTTGTTTACATGGGAGATGACATAATTAATATGTATACCTTACCCATGGTATGAATTGCTTATATTCTAAATTTGAACACAAAATGAAATTATTCCTAATTTTTGTTGACGAGATATTCAATTGAAAATCAATACATGTATACTGTGGACAAACACTTAAATTAGGTTATGCAGCTCAAATGTTCACCAAAGACAAACTAAAAACAATTTCAACTTTAACTTTCCACTAGTGCAGGATTTTTTACTGAAATCAAAACAAGTTGTACACGAATTGAAACGACCCTTGACCTTGATGCATGCATTGAACCATAACATTATTTATATTTGTATATTGCGTGGCGTATATGATCTGGTTTATCTTTTTAACAAAATGAAGTTAATCTACTGAAAAATCAGCAACATTTTTATAAACTAACCCCCTTTTCACCATTCCAATGGGATTTACAATTTACATAGTTAAGACAGGATTGTTTGACAAGATGAAATAGAGTCAGTATTCATTTGCATTGCATGCTTAAATATTGACAAATATATTAGAACAATTATAGCATATTAAAATATCGCACAGATATAATTTTCCGAATTGTTGAAGGTATTTTTTGCTTCAGGTCCATTTTTGTGGAACAATTTAGGCCGCATTGCAATATGACTTATACGTATACAGTTGTTGCCGAAGCAATATTTTGCATCGCCATTTGTACTAGATGTATACATCCCAGCCTAAGAAATGACTAACATTAATCTAATACATTGTACATTGTACATGTAATAGCATACTGTACTTGTACACCACTGTGTTATTGCATCATGTACATGCATTGGGCCTGAGTTAGTTGGTTGATACTGCCGCAAGCGGCTTCCGATGCACACCGAATTGTGGTAGTCAGAGATTGTAGTAAACAGACTGATCTATTTCAGATCTACCTTCGTACAAGCAACAAGGAAAATTGAACTAAACCAATGCAAATATTTCCACAATAATATAGAAACATTTGTATTAGGCCAAATAGACGAAACCTGAAAAAATGCTATGCGAAATGCGCTTTTTTATTTTATTTTTAGAATGAGACGGGCTCTGTGAAGCAAGGAAATGAAGCTGACATGGTACTTCACAATGTGAAATTAAAATTTGAATAAGCATAGTCCAATAAATCAATGGAGCCAGTTTTTTTTGTGGAAAAATACATTCCATATAGTCACAACTTGGCTCACACCATCATTTTCAAAAGTTTAAAAATAAAGTCATGCAGTGAAATGCGAATTTTAAAAGCTACGGGCGCGCGCGGTCTTCTGAGAAAAAACTTGATATATCTCTAATTTGGCCTGGTCTCGGTTCAATTTAAAGGACGCTTGTACGAATGTTAACACTTTCCACGCGGCTATTAATTTTACCATTATACAAAAAACAGATTTTTCAGAAACCTTTCCCAAATTTCAAGGTCTATCTCGAGAATTACTGATAACCAATACTAGGCGTGCTTGTACTTATTTCAATGCATTTCACATGGTGATTCCAAATATGGTGATGAAATTCAATAATGTTGCCATTTTTGACACATTTTGTGAAATTTTGGAATGTCGTCTGCAGCCGCCTGCCGCGTGGAAAGTGTTAATGCCACATATTACTTTGGTGACTATCGTATAAGTCTTACGTACATGTCACTTATTTTCTGGTACTCACGTGTCACGCATAATGCCCAGTTGAGTTATGCGAGCCCCATGTGCGCCATCTCCTCCGTCTGTATTAATTCGCTGCTGTAAGATGACTCGAGAATATTGAACTGACTAGACTATAGAAATGTAAACCGATGGGTTTTATCGAATTTCTATTTGCTCAAGATGTTTGCAGAGCCGATTTATCGTACTTTAATACTAAGGCCAAACAAAGAAGATGGTCTGTCTCAGAAACATTCGGCAAAAAAGCCAAGTGCTGTGCGATTTATTTATTTTCTTTAGAAAAAAGGCTACGAGGTATGCGATTTTGTTGTTGTTGCTAATCCAAGCTTACAGAGACCTCTTTTTCAAAATATTTTGTTACAAATCCAGCCTCAGCGCGTAAACCTATGCACCGTAGCTCATTTCACTAACAAATGCTTGCGGGCTTCTTAGACAGACAATCTTCTTTGTTTGACCTAATCGGTATAAATTTGAAGCCGGTTGACGTAAAATTACCTCGTGATAAAAGATCCTGTTTGAGTATTATTTCAGTAGACCATCATACTACTTCAGTTGCTCCCAATGCTATCTCTTGATCCAGTTGCCAGATAAAATCATGTTTGTTGACGTCACAAAATCTGAGGTAACGTAACTTAGAAATTAGCAAAATCAATGCACACACATTGATGTTAATGTGTGCATATTGTCACGACCCTTGGGATGTGCTATTGTGAGCATATCAACATTAGCGTTCTGCGTATTAGTTTCCTGCTTGCCATTAGTTATTTAAATAAGAGTGTACCAATATATACGATTTTAACGTTCATTACCATGTCTTCTTGCTATATTGATTATTGGATACATGACAAACATCCACACCTCCAATTTGCTCAAAATGCTCTCAGTGGCTTTTGTTCTCCGTATCTAAGGCCCAAGTATCAGGGCGGGCTCTACATTGCACTGCTTGGCAAAATCAGAACTGTGACGAAAGTATTCATGGAGGTCTAAGGACATTGGGGAAGGGATACCATATAAAAATGTTCACTCAAGTAGAGCAACCGTTGTATGTGACAACAGCTTGAGATAATTCTCCAAACTTGTACTGTAGGCTGTCGGCTAATTCAAACAAAATAGTGGTATGTGTTTGTTCCTTATACTAAATGTGTTCGTCTTGTGTTCAATTACGAAGAGTTTACAGATGTATCACTTGACCACGTGGTCATTTCTTCAAAGATCTTTGTACCATTTAGTTGTACTATCGTGTGCGTTTAGGATTTTCAAGAACGGATTTAAATTCTGCATGTGTGAATAAAACCTTAGCAACTGCCAATTCAATCTGAGCATGGTTAATTTCGAACTCGAGTTGTAATTAAAACACACGCCATGCATAAAATTGGTTTAGAACAAAGTGTGCCATGTAAAGGACCTACTTCAATATAAAGCATTTAAATACTGTTGGATTGGATTAATGACTACACGTAATTCCACCTTAACATTCTCAAGAACGAGCGTAAAGTTCCAATTGAAATTCACTGCACTCGTGCACAAACACGTTAAACTGGGTTATGCAGCAAAAATGTTCACCAAAGACAAACACAAAATGCGATTGATTTTATTTTTTCACACAAAGTTAGGAACAAATATATCATTTTTGAAACGTTTGAGAAGTGTCAACTTTGTTTTGAAAACAAGATCAAAACAAACAACTTTGTTTTGAAAACAAGATCAAAACAAATTGTGCACGGATTGAAATGGTCCTTGACTTTGATGAATGCGTTGAACAATAACATTATTTGTATTTGTATAATGCGCGGTGGTATTTTATCTAGTTTATTTTCTGAACAAAAATTAAAGTTTTATAAGCTAACACCGTTTTCACCATTCCAATGGGATTTACAACTTGTTTGACAAGATGAAATGGAGTGAGTATTCATTTGCATTGCATGTATATTATGGCATATTATATAAACTAGCGGGACGCCCGTCCTGCGGACGGGCTCTCCCGCTAGGGAGTAGGGCCTACCAGATAGACACCTACAAAAATAAAGTGTTGAAAATTTATAACGAAACACATAGGAATAGAACAATATTTAAAACATTTTTGTTTTAAATCAAAAGGTTTTGTAGCCTAATTCAAAAGTTTTTAAATTTCAATTTAAAAAAAATTGAAAATTACCCCCCGCCCGCACACGCCCCGTGGCATATTTCAACACCAAGGCCTAAACCTTAACCATCTCCCGTACCCCACCCGTCCCTCCCCCTCCCTGTCCCCTCCCGGCCCGCCCACGTCCAGTGGCATATCCGTTACGCAATTTAGCATCACATTTTTTCATTAACCCCATGTCTCCCAAACCACATTACATCATTACACACAACCCCCATTCGTCACCGCCCCGCCCGCCCCTCCCCGTGGCATACCTCAACCCCAAAGCCCAAAGTTCCCGCCCGCAATTTATCTCAACGCCAAGGCCTAACCTTAAATATCTCCCGTAGCGCGGCGTACTTCTCCAATATTTGTCCGCCCGCGTGTTACAGTATCAAATCCCACATCTGACACCATCGTTACGCAATTTAATAATACATTTCTTTATTAACCCCATCCCAAACTACATAACCATAACATAACCTAGGCCCTAAAGGGATCATTACACACAACCCCTAACCGCCCGCCCCGCCCCGTGGCTTATGCAACCAAGGCCTAAACCGAAACCAACTCCCGTGGCGCAGCGTATTTCTACAATATTTACCCGCCCGCGTGTGTAGGGGTGCGTGGGTGTAGTGCGTGTGCGCGTTTATTTTGCATGGCGCACTGCGACGCGTTATGTGCTACGCGCCGACTGCATGGTTACAGTGTACGCAGAGAAAAACAAACATGGCCCGTAGAAATTAGTCTCAAAAGCCGGGCTGAAAAGGCCTAAATTGGACATCATTTTGCTCATATCTCGGTCAATTCTGTACGGTTTTCGGCCATTTATAGCTTATAACCCGTGTCCGGTCATTATTTAGTATCAGTGAAATATTCACGGCTTTAAAATAGTCTTGTTTCTTGAAAGGTTTTTATGGCTCAGGTCCATCTTTTTGGAACAACTTAGGCCGCACTGAAAAACTAGTTCGTATGGCCCATCCGTATAAGTGACTTATACGTAAGACTTGTATGCTAGTCGGCATCAACATTTGTACAAGCACCAATGATAATTGAACTTAACCAATACAAATATTTCCCTAGTAATATAGAAATATGTGCAGTAGGCCAAAAGAGTTTTTCTCAGAAGAAACCTGAAAAAAGGCTATGCGAAATAAGGTTTTTGTTTTTTGCTTTTGTTTTAGCATGAGACGGGCTCTGTGAAGCAAGGAAATGAAGCTGATATCTGGATATGGTACTTCACAATGTGAAATCAAACTTTGATGAATAGTCCAATAAATAACAGGTGTCAGATTTTGTTGTTGGAAAAATACATTCCATATAGTCACAGCTCGGCTCGCACCATCATTTTCAAAAGATTACAAAAAATGTCATGCGGTTGAAATGCGAATTTTAAAAGCTACGGGCGCGGTCTCTGAGACAAACTTTTTTTCATTTTGCCTAGTCGCAGTTCACTTTTAAAGGTCGCTTGTACGTAATGCAACATATGACTTTGTTGACTATCGTATAAGTCTTACGTACAACTCACTTATACGCATGAGTCATACGTAGTAGTCTTGCAGTGCGTCCTTATCGCGACACAGGTATGCATTAGCAATAATTCAATTTAAGAAGATGTTAAAAACTTATTTATTCCAACGTCATAGTGCAAGTGATGTTTAACACTGTTTTTATAATGTTTTGTTTTTATTGTTAAGCGCTGGGGAACCTTTGTATAATGCGTAAGAGTGCAATATAAATTCTTATTGTTATGTGATGTTATGATCTGTTGAACTACGAGTCATTCGCATTAAGGACAATATTTGCCAGGTTAAAAAAAAATTAAGTCAACATATAGAATAGTTAGATTCATGATGTCTCAAGCATGTGAGATTTCATAATGACGCACACGTATGAGCTGACGTAAAATTACCTCGTGATAAAAGATTCCTGTTTGAGTATTATTTCAGCAGACCATCAGACTACTTCAGTTGCTCCCAATGATTCCTATTCGAGTATTATTTCAGTAGACCATAGACTACTTCAGTTGCTCCCAATGCTATATCTTAATCTAGTTGCCAGATAAAATTATGTTTGGTAACGTCACAAAATCTGAGGTGTCTGCGAAGTCGATAAATGTGTATGTTTTGTTTTGAAAGAAATTAGCAAAATAAGTGCATACACGTTGATGTTAATGTGTGCATATTTTCACGACCTTTTGGGGGGAGTGCTATAAATATTATGAGCATATCGACGTTTCCGCAAGTGCATTACTTTTTCTAATTTATCGAGAAACAAAACATACGTATGTATTGACCTTATTCATACACGACAATATTAATCATACTTACAGTTTTCTGCCAACCTTATCTCTTTGATATAATTTCAAACTAATAAAAACAAGTTTGATAAGATCTGCAGTGAAATCGAACCCTTTGAACATAACGCGTATTGCGCGTTTGAGGGGGCATGCAAAGTGCAAAACATTTTCAATGCACTCAGCGTTTTCTGCTTGCCAATAGTTATTAATAAATAATAGTGTGTGAATAAATAAGTTTTTTAACGTCTTTCCTCGTTTGATCGAGTAACCATGTCTCCTTACTATATTGATTATTGGATACATGACAAACATCCACACACCTCTAATTTGCTCAGAATTGCTCTCAATGGCTATTGTTCTCCGTATCCAAGGCCCGAGTATCAGTGCGGGCTCTACATTCACTATTACAACGCTTGACAAATCAGAACCGGTACGAAAGTATTCATGTAGGCCTAAGCACTATATAGATGCTCACTCAAGAGAGCAACCGTTGTGTGTGACAACAGCTTGTGATAATTCTCCCGACTTGTAGGCTGTCGGCTTATAAGAACAAAACAGTTGTGTGTGTTCCTTATACTAAATGTGTTCCTCTTGTGTTCCCTTACGAAGAGTTTACAGATGTATCACTTGACCACGTGGTCATCTCGTCACCGATCTTTGTACCATTTAGTTGTACTATCGTGTGCGTTTAGGATTTTCAAGAACGGATTTAAATTCTGCATGTGTGAATAAAACCTTTAGCAACTCCCAATTCAATCTGAGCATGGTTAATTTCGAACTCGAGGTGTAATTAAAAACACACGCCATGCATAACATTGGTTTGGAACAAAATGTGCCACGTAAAGGACCTACTTCAATATAAAGCACTTAAATACTGTTGGATTAGATTAATGACTACACGTAATTCCACCTTAACATGCTCAAGAACGATCGTACATTTCCAATTTAAATTCATTGTACTAGTGGACAAACACGTAAACTGGATTATGCACCAAAAATGTTCACCAAAGACAAACACAAAATGCAATTGACTTTATTTTTTCACACAAAGTTAGGAACAAATATATCATTTTTGAAACGTTTGAAAAGTGTCAACTTTGTTTTGAAAACAAGATCAAAACAAATTGTGCACGGATTGAAATGGTCCTTGACTTTGATGCATGCATTGAACAATAACATTATTTGTATTTGTATAATGCGCGGGGGTATCTTATCTAGTTTATTTTCTGAACAAAAATTTAAGTTTTATAAGCTAACACCGTTTTCACCATTCCAATGGGATTTACAACTTGTTTGACAAAATGAAATAGTGTGAGTATTCATTTGCATTGCATGTATATTATGTCATATTATATAAATGAAACCCTATTCACCAAAGACCTGCTCAAATATTTACACGTCTATTAAAACTATCAAACAAACACAAATGTTCTGAAGACACTTATTCTTGTTTCTTGAAAGGTTTTTATGGCTCAGGTCCATCTTTGTGGAACAATTTAGGCCGCACTGAAAAACTAGTTCGTATGGCCCATCCGTATAAGTGACTTGTACGTAAGACGTGTACGCTAGTCGTCATCAACATGTGTACAAGCACCAATGATAATTGAACTTAACCATTGCAAATATTTCCCTAGTAATATAGAAATATGTGCAGTAGGCCAAAAGAGTTTTTCTCAGAAGAAACCTGAAAAAGGCTATGCGAAATGAGGTTTTTATTTTTTGCTTTTGTTTTAGCATGAGACGGGCTATGTGAAGCAAGGAAATGAAGCTGATATGGTACTTCACAATGTGAAATTAAACTTTGATGATGCATAGTTCAATAAATAACAGGAGTCAGTTTTTCCATATAGTCACAGCTTGGCTCGCACCATTATTTTTAAAAGTTCAAGAACAAAAGATTACAAAAGATGTTAGGTGGGTAAAATGCGAATTTTTAAAGCTACGTGCCCGGTTTTCTGAGACAAACATGTTTTTAATTTTTATTTGCATTAGTCTCAGTTCACTTTTAAAGGTCGCTTATACGTATGGTGATGCAACATATGACATTGTTGACTATCGTATAAGTCTTACGTACAAGTCACTTATACGTATGAGTTATACGTAGTAGTTTTGCAGTGTGTCGTTAACGCGACACAGGTATCCCTTATCAATAATTCAATTTAAGAAGATGTTAAAAACTTATTTATTCCAACGTCATAGTGCAAGCGATGTTTAACACTGTTTTTAGAATGTTTATTTTTTATTTTTAAGCGCTGTGGAACCTTTGTATAATGCGTAAGAGCGCAATATAAATTCTTATTGTTATGTTATGTTATGATCTGTTGAACTACGAGTCATTCGCATTAAGGAAAATATTTACCAGGTTCAAAAAATATTAAGTCAACATATAGAATAGTTAGATGCATGATGTCTCAAGCATATATGAGGTTTCATAATGACGCATACGTATAGGTGACGTAAAATTACCTCGTGATAAAAGATTCTTGTTTGAGTATTATTTCCGGGATTATTTCAGCAGACCATCAGACTACTTCAGTTGCTCCCAACGCTATATCTTGATCCAGTTGCCAGATAAAATTATGTTTGGTGACGTCACAAAATCTGAGGTGACTGCGAAGTCGATAAATGTGTATGTTTTGTTTCGAGAGAAATTAGCAACATCAGTGCACACACCACGATGTTAATGTGTGCATATTTTCACGACCTTTTGGGGGAGTGCTATAAATATTGTGAGCATATCGACGTTTCCGCAAGTGCATTACCTTTTCTAATTTATCGAGAAACAAAACATACGTATGTATTGACCTAATTCATACACAACAATATTAATTATACAGTTTTCTGCATACCTTATCTCTTTGATATAATTTCAACCTAATAAAAACAAGTTTAATAAGATATGCAGTCAAATTGGGGAACCCTCTGAAAACAACGCGTAGAGCGCGTTTGAGAAAGCGCATGCAAAGTGCAACTACACATTTTCAATGCACTCAGCGCTTTCTGCCCGCTATTAGTTATCAATGAATAATAGTGTGTGACTAAATAAATTGTTAAAGTCCATGCTCGTTTCACAGAGTAACCTTGTCTCCTTACTATATCGATTATTGGATACATGACAAACATTCACACCTCTAATCTGCTCAGAATTGCTCTAAATGGCTATTGTGCTTCGTATCAGAGGCCCGAGTATCAGTGCGGACTCTACATGCTTTTTTACACTTCTTGACAAATCAGAACCGGTACGAAAGTATTCATGTAGGCCTAAGGACATTGGGGAGGGGATACCTTATAAAGATGTTCACTCAAGTAGAGCAATAATTGTGTGACAACAGGTTGTAATAATTCTCCCGACTTGTAGGCTGTCGGCTTATAAGAACAAAATAATGGTGTGTGTGTGTGTGTTCCTTATATTAAATGTGTTCGTCTTGTGTTCCCTCACGAAGAGTTTACAGATGTACCATTTAGTTGTATATATTATCGTGTGCGTTTTAGGATTTTCAAGAACGGATTTAAAGTCCGCACGTGGGAATGAAATCTTAGGAACTGCCAATTCAATCTGAGCATGGTTAATTTCTAACTCGAGGTGTAATTAAAACACATGCCGTGCATAAAATTGGTTTAGAACACACTTGCCATGTACAGGCTGTAACCAAAAAAAATATACAGTTTTGAAAAAAATATTAAAACTATCTCCCGTAAAATTTCTGTTTTGAGTTTTAATGGCATGCGAGGGGAATTTCCTAAGCTTTCTAATAAGCTTTGATTCATGGTCGGTAAGCAGATATATGATCAATTGTCTAAAGTAGTCATGAAATCACCTGGGCCACTTTGGTTTAATCAATGGTAAAACCACTGAGATGAATATGAATGGAATCGAACCAGGAACATAGCAGTAGAACGCTCTTGTTAGACAACAAGGGTTCATTTCAAGTGGTTAAAAGTATTACAAAGAAGGTAGCCTAAGGTCTTTACAAATATCTGTAATGTGGGGTAGAATTAAATCCATCCCTTACTAAGAGCATGGCTGCCGCTCAACAAGTGCCCCAATTCACATTGGAAGAACGAGTTTTTTATGGTTGTAAACAGAACTTTAGAATGACAATGATTGAGACAGTCTTTGTGCTTACCGTTTGCTTAGGAGGAATAATGAGCTATTTTATTTATGAACTTCAAATAAATTTGTCAAGATATTTTATGAATTTATTGATTAAAATTAAAACTATTTGAAAATAATTATATTGTCCTCTTTAATGTTCCTTGCATGATACCCTCACCATTTAATGTATACGTACAAGCAAGATTGTATGATATTGCGAAAGTGGCCCAACCCGATTTCTAGACGACTTAGTAGACTAGTCATTAACTTTTAAATAAAATCATTCTGGTAGCCATAACGGAACTTAACACAGAGTGTAAAAGATTCTGACATTGCATGATTTTAACATTGGGTTAAAAATAAAATTACGATTGTTTAACTTTTTTTGTTACAGTCTGTAGAGGACCTACTTCAATATAAAGCATTTAAATACTGTTGGATTGGATTAATGACTACACGTAATTCCACCTAACATGCTCAAGAACGAGCGTAAAGTTCAAATTGAAATTCACTGTACTCGTGGACAAACACGTAAACTGGGTTATGCAGCAAAAATGCTGCTCTCTGGTCGTGTGCCTTGAGTTGGGACCCTTTGTGTGACATATGCTAACATGGAAAAATCACATGGATTTTGCTTTAATAAAACATGTTTAGCATTAAAACTATACATAGGAGTATAGGAAAGTATACATTTAAGTTTGATAAACTAACCCCTTTTTCACCATTCCAATGGGTTTTACAATTTACACAGTTAAGACAGGGTGGTTTGACAAGATGAAATGGAGTGAGTATTCATTTGCATTACATGTATAATTATTATGGCATATTAAATGAAACCATATTCACACAAAGGCCTGCTTAAATATTGACAAATATATTAAAACGCTATATCATAGCATATTTAAATATCGCATAGACATAATGTTTTGAAAACACTTGTTTCTTGAAGGAGTTTTATGCCTCAGATCCATTTTCAGCCTCATGTCGATTTTTGTGGAACAATTAATTTAGGCCGCCACTGCAAAGCTAGTCCGTATGGCTCTTGCGTATAAGTACGTACAAATTATACGATAGTCGCCAAAGCAATATTTTGCATTACCATTCGCACACGCACCAATGAAATTGAATTAAACCAGAGCAAATATTGCCATAATATATAGAACCATTTGCATAATAGTCTCATTTCAATTTTAAAGGTTTCTTGTACGTATGGTATTGCAATGTATTACTTGGTCGCTATCGTATAAGTCATACGTAGCAATATTGCAGTTTGTCCTTACCGCGACACAGGTATGCCCCGTCACTGACTCAATTTAAGATGATGTTAAATACTCATTTATTTCACTATCGTATTGCAAGTGATCTTTGACATTGTTCTGGTGTGGTTTTTTTGTTAAGCGCGGCCGGTGGTATCATTCTATAATGCGTAAGAGCGCTATTTAAATGTTCATTGTTATGTCATATTATTATGTTATGATCAATTGAACACAGTCAGGAAATATTTTGCCGGGTTCAAAAAATATTAGTTCAACATATATATAGAATAGTTGGATTCATGATGTCTCAAGCATATGAGGATTCATAATGGCGCTTACGTAGTCACTCATCCAAAAGGATGAGCAAATACTGGACTTCTAACAACCATGTGATAAGAAAACTCTGTAGTTTAGTCAGTTCAAATTGGAGAAATTGAGATATATGCATCTCATCATGCGAAAAAGGTAACCTATCGTACTCGCTTAGTTTTTTTTGGTACGCACGTGTCACGCATAATGCCCTGTTGAGTTATCCGAGCCCCCTGTGCGCCCCCGCTCCTCTGTATTAATTCGCTGCTTTAAGATGACTCGCGAATTTTGGATTGACTAGACTATATAAATGCAACCCGATCGGTTTATTGAATTTGTATTTGCTCAAGATGTTTGCAGAGCCGATTTGGCGTACTTTAAAAACTATTTGATTTGAAATTGAAACCAGTTGACGTAAAATTTCCCCGTGATGAAAGATCCTGTTTGAGTGTTATTTCAGCAGACCATCATACTACTTCAGTTGCTCTCTGGTCGTGTGCCTTGAGTTGGGACCCCTTTGTGTGACATATGCTAAAAATGGAAAAATCACATGGATTTTGCTTAAAACATTTTTAGCATTAAAACTATACATTGGAGTATAAGGAAAGTATACATTTCCTGAAAGCATACAAATTTCCAAATCTCACGATGACAATATCAAGGTCATGATACAGGGTGGGTAGATAATATATAGGGTGCAAACATCAAGAGATGCACTAAAAATACAAAATTTTAAGATTGACATTCAAAATTTTTTTTTGGATTGAAGAGTTTCAATCTAAAAAGATTGAAAATTCAATCTAAAAGTTTGATATGTTCAATCTTATTTAGATTGAAAATCGGCAGTGCTGACACTAAACGTTAATTTCGCGACGGGGTGATTCTATGGAGGGTGGTGGTACCGTGTATAAAAGATACACTTGCACTACGGTACCGATTGGGACTAGTCACTCGACTAAGTTTCGTAGTATGGATTACCACGTTTTACCACGTTTATACCGTTAAAAAGTATCACCAAAAACACACTTACCTTCTAGAACTGATATAGTTGAATCGGCAAACCCCCAGTGTCTCTAAATGATAACGAAGGGCCATCACATGATCAATGAGTTTCAGACAATGTTCACCCGTCGCGTCGTGCACATAAAATGGCCGCCTGATAGTTTGGAATCGGCGGGGTTGGTGTTGATTCACGTGATATTGTTGCCCTTTTTGATTGGACGCTACAATCAATCTTTGAAAAGATTGATACTGCAATCAATCTTAATTCGATAGGCCATGGAGCTTTTCAATCTAAATTCAACCTAAATTCAATCTATTAGATTAAAAATAAAGTCAACTGTTTAAAGATTAAAATTATAAATCCGCGGAATTAAGAGAGTAAGCCATAGCTCTACCACATTCAGTTGTTGAGTTAATAGAGAGAGATGGATGATTCGTCATTAAAAATGCAATGCCGCCACCCTGTTTTGGTGGTGAGTTTAAAACACATGGCCATAAACATTGTCTCCTTATCGATTATTGACAAACATCCACACACCTCTAATTTGCTCAGAATGGCTCTCAATGGGGATCGTTCTCCGTATCAAAGGCCCGAGTATCAGTGCGGGCTCTATATTCACTACGACGAAAGTATTCCTAAGGAAAGTAGGGGAGGGCATGCCCCGTTTATATCTTTTCGTGAATAAAACCTTAGGAACTGCCAAATCAATATAACTCAAGGTGTAATCAAAACATACGCCATGCATAACATTTGTTTAGAACAAAGGTTGCCATGTAAAGGACCTACTCCAATATAAAGTATTTAAATACTGTTGGATTGGATTACTGACTACACGTAATTCCACCTTAAACATGCTCCACCCAAGAACGAGCGTAAAATCAGAGATTATTCCAGTGGCAGACGGACCATACATTGGGAGCTATAGTCGTCCGAAAATAATAAGCATGGTTCAGGGGTCTACATACATATGTAGTGATTTCTTTTTTTCTCCAAATGGTGTAGTTTTTTCGGGGACGGGAGGATTCTCTTACAATTTTCAGTTAAGATTGGAAATATTTTTGTCATGTGATTATTGTCTTGTCATACCATTTTCCATTTCTGCTTTATCACAGCATAATTACTTTCTTTCCACAGAACGAGTAAAATAACCCTGTTTTCGATTCAACAGTTTAGCGGTAAAATCAATATGATGGAAATAACGACAACGTGAAAAGATGACACATACTTATTCGTGTGTCATTTTAAAACAACACGGAGTACATACGTAAGCCAACACAATATACCTTTATTTGACATAACAGATAATTGCCCACAGACACATCGAGGAAAAGCAAGGTACGACAAGAGGTGTGCTATTGCCTCCGAAAGCAAACGAGAGGAAGAACATTTTATTCATTTGAACAATCAAACTTTTCCAAAATAATAGAACACATTAGTGTTACACACATTTTTCAGAATCAACTCTTAAGATAACCAATTGTTGGAAATGAATTTGGAGAAGGCTAGACGACGAACTCCTACCCCTGGGCTAGACACGGCCACACTAGGGATCAAATTCCGATATAAGAAATTGGTGGAAATGAAATTGGAGGAGGCTAGACGACGAACTCCTACCCCTGGGCTAGACACGGCCACACTAGGGATCAAATTCCGATATAAGATTTCTGAATTTTACAACACAACTGATTGATATCAATTCTAAATAATTCAATTTATCAATATCAGATTTCTGAATTTTACAAAAAACAATGGTTGGTGATATAAGGACAAGCTTATCGACAATGCCCCTTGGACCTTGCGCTAGGCGGCGACAGGAGAATCACCTCTCAATAATTCAATTTATCAATAGAAAATTTCTGACATTTACAATAACAATTGTTTGATATCAATTCAAAATAATTCAATTTATCAATATAAGATTTCTGAATTTTACAAAAAACAATGGTTGGTGATATAAGGACAAGCTTATCGACAATGCCCCTTGGACCTTGCGCTAGGCGGCGACAGGAGAATCACCTCTCAATAAATCAATTTATCCATATGATTGGTAGGGCTAATTACATGGAATGATGTGACATGATTTATATATAAAATTATTATAGGATTTGTGAGCCCAAAACACATGGAAGCTATGCATTATTCACTAGTTTGTCAAAAGAAAAAAGAAACTATGCACTAAGCCTACATGTAAGACATGCAATAAGCAAGTACGGTAAAACAACTGAGGGGTGAGGTGGGTGGGAAAAAATTAATTTATGTCCAAGAAAGAACGTCCAATTCGGATGCCGACAACGGAGGTTATGACTCAGTAAGGAAAACTGATTGCTGCTCGCAAGGCACGCAGGGAGGGACGCACACAAAAGGAATGGCCATCTATTGTTACTGTGGAATCAGGCGAGGAAAACGCGCGAAACAGAGACACAAGTTGACAGAGGTACGGGACTCTGCGCCGTGAGCAAAAACGATTTATACAGATTTCATCTGAATAAATCGTCATTGTTTTGAATATCAAAAATATACCAATTTACAGTACATCATACATTTTCTTTAATTTGTACATGGCACCATACTACTCGTTCCTCTATGGTTTGGAACATAAAACATACAGGGTGAGTCAAAAAGACTGCAAAGTGGAAAGAAGCCATTTTGTTTTCAAAACCAAAATGAATTTTAAAACTTTTCAAATTTACCTGTTTGTCCACGAGCACAGTGATTTTCATTTGAAATGGCACACATTGCATTTTCATATTTGAATATCCCGCCAACAAAAAAATGAAATATTTCAATTTTTTAAATTAAAATTTAGAACATTATACGCTTTCATTGCATGGGTACGATTATAATTGATTATGCTAACTCACATGTAAACAAGAAAGGATGCATCAAATTCTAATAACATCACAAATGAACTCAAGTTTCCAAATTTAAATGAGAGACACATTTTGCGATCTGATGCATATTTTGGGTATCTCGTGGACAAAGTTAGGATTAAATACATCATTCTTGCAACGTTTAAAAAGTTTTAAAATTCATTTTGGTTTTGAAAACAAAATGGCTTCTTTCCACTATTGCAGTCTTTTTGACTCACCCTGTATACATCTAATTTCATCAAAAGCCAGTATCATCATGACTTGATTGTTTATAGTAAACCAAGATCATTCATAATAAATTAACATAACGGAATACAATGCAAGCATAGATACCGGTGGATATTCCTCAGCAACTATTATACAGAGTTGACCAAAATACAATTACGGTACTACATCTTTTTCTGTTCTCTTGTTTTCATTATTAGTTCATTTGTAAAAGGTGCATTGTTGTTCAAGTTTTGACAAATAGATAAATGCTTAAAAAACAAAACAAAGATATATATAAACAGAATGACGGCAACGTGAAAAGAATATATTATAATTTATCAAAACATTCAAAATTAAGCATTCGTCCAAGATTTTTTGTGTAGTAGGCTATATTCCATTTCATAGTCAATAAAATCAGCTAGTTAACAAAAAAATGGTTTTCTTCTTAATCAAATCAAAAGTTACACTCCATAAAAGCATTGAACAACACGATTTTTAAACACGAATATATAGGGATACCCCAAGGAATGTTACCTGAATCATGTTAACCCCAACCCTATACTACACCACCATCATAAACACGGCCAGCAGCACTTGGTTTGCGCGCACACAAGTTCTATCACATGTAACACTAAACCCCGGGTGCGATATTATTTACCGTAAACAACATTTGATACCTTGACGGAATAAAGCGCATAGTATACATGATGAGACTGATAATACATGTATACAGTGTTTGGCCAGTGTTTGACCCTGGGTATCTCATGGTCTCTGATTTTTTCCGTGGCTGGGTGGTGATGTACCGCACCTGTCACGCCGACGGCCCGGGTTCAATTCCCGGGGCCGGCGGACATAACTGTTTAAGTTTTTTATTACCCCCCCCCCCCACGTTCTTCGTTCCATCACCAGTACCACGTATCTAAGGTTAGGGTTAAAGGCATATTATGCGATCTTATTCTGGGGACGCCTTCTATCCTTGATCTTTTTTTGAAAGCAAATTTTCTTGCAGATTTACATTTCTGATCATTAATCATAAATAGATTCTGAGTTACAGAGCTATACGATTCCTTAATACTTCCAAATCAATTAAAGCGGAATTTAGAGTGAAAATAAACTGTCCTGCTAGCTATTTTTACACTTTAAACCATGATTTTGATGTAATTAGTAATCGCTCTGTAACTCAGAATATATTCATGATTTATGATCAGAAATGTAAATCTGCAAGAAAAATCTGCTTTCAAAAAAATCAAGGATAGAGGGCGTCCCCTGGATCCTGAATAAGATCGCATAATATGCCTTTAATGAAATGTATCATATGGATCAAGGCAATGCCTTGTATGGATATACTTCACACGACACCATTGATATCACTCGTTACACTAACCACTAACAATTAACCACAAAGATCTCCCACAACCAACCTCCTATGCAAACCATTGAAAACCTCGATGGTGACAGCGTGACACGGGATTTGGATATTTACCATAAACATTATTATCCTGGTGTGTTTGCTAAAAGTACACCGGGGTATTATTGACTACTGGAATGTCCCTTGCATCGAGCTCGATATCGATCCCCAATGTCTATTTTATGAAGCCCCACCCTAAAAGATATCGAGCCAAAACGTATCGGGCACCGATACATTCGCGATAAATGTATCGAGTATAAATGGAACTGATCCGTTGCGTAAGTGACTTTTACGTAAGACTTAACTATTCGCGCCAAATAATTAAACAGAAACCAATGCATTAAATGATAGGAAAATAGTATGTCACGTGAACCTTACGGACTAGTTTGGAAGCTGCCTAAATGAGCTGCTGTTTTTGTTGACGTGAGACTGGCATACAGTTGAAATTAGGGCTAAGTTGAAAGGAACAACATAATACAATGAACATTGTACGTTTCAGAACCAAATCCGAACTTGCTATGAATATGTGCGTTTTTCATTGGCTGTTGTGTTGAGTCACTGGCAGAAGAGGAACTCTGATACCAGATATAAGAAAATGGATGTGGTGTACAAAGTCTTGACAATAATGCCTGAGCGCGAAATTTAGTTTTGGGAACGGTAAAGTTTGATAATTTAAACGTTATTTTGCACCAGATGTCCCATCTCATATGGGGTTACGTAAGCGGTCATCTGAGTTCAAAATCTCGTCTGAAATTTTAACGACCTGTGATTTCCACAAATAATACGAGGGGGTTTCAAAAAGTCAATCTGAGGATCTCTACAACGGCGGTCTGTGGACAGGTAATAAAAAGTGGGAGAAATGTGTGACTTTGCACAGTGACTTTTTAAAGATGTCTGAAGGATCACATATAAAAAAAAGGTTTCTGGCTCCTTCACTTCTTGGTGATGTCAAGAACTTTTTGATACCCCCTCGTATAGCTCAATATTTCTGGTGTCTAGGTGTGTTACATAATTCCTGTTAAAAATCCTCATACATGTACAGTTTTGAGATATGTACCAACTTGTTGCCATTGTATTGATTTTAAATTAAAGTTCTCCTTGCGCTCAGGTCTTCAAGTTATCATTTTAGTCAGCTACATCATTTCTTACTGGAAGTATTCGTTTTACTGGGTTTAAACTTTGGTTTAGTCATTGTCATCGCCTGCTGCATCTTAAACTTGACAATATCGTCGTTAATTTTTTGTGACCATCTTGACTTTTCTTTCAAAGCATCTAGAAGTTTATCATCATTGTCGGCTGCCGTGAGCGTGTCTATAAAGTGATCCATGTATTCCAGATCAAGGAATCCGACATTCACTTCAAAACCTTAAATTAAAGAAAAAGAAAAGTACGAATTATTATAACAATAAGTGCGCTTTCAGTAGATTGTTAGCGAGAGAAAAAAAGAATAGTCGTGATTACAAGTTTTGAACTCGTAAACAGAGTAGTATTTTATTGATGACAACTATCAGCCAGTGGCGGCACCATCGTCATAAATATTTGTTGTGCCATTTTAAACTTAAATTGTCAAACTCCTTTTTTTTGGGGGGGGGGGGGGGCAACAACGTATTTTTGGGTGGGGAATGCCCCCTCCCCCTCTTTCCCTTTGTAGTGCTACCACTGCTACCAGCATCGTTACCCTCAGAGCTCGTCCACCTATTTTGTAATCTGCACTGAATTAGATTTCCTGACCAGATGTGTTTATGTTAGCTAATTCAAAAATGATTATCGGTATCAAAAAACAGAGATATGCAGTACCACCAGTCAAAACCAAATTCATGTATTTTTTTTCAAGTTACAATGTTTTGAATAACCACACCTGCTTTTGAAGAAAAAAATGTAGCAAAGTCTACTTTCTATTTGATGGGGATATTCCAGAAAGAAATAAGCACCCCTCTGTAGAGGAATTCGGAATTCCAAACTTGTTTTCAATAGTCGAGGCCAGGGATATCATATTTCTTTTTGTATAGCAATTAGTCAGCCACCCTATAGAGGAGCTCGGAATTCCAGACTTTTTTCAAAGCAAAGCCTGAACTTAATCAAATATCCCGGAATTCCGAACACATCTTCATTAACGTTCCCAGAATGACAAACACATTTTCATTATCACTATTTGTTATACCTTATTCCCATACCCTTAACCCCTGAAATTCCAGATATATATTGAAATACTATTTTGTTCCTCTATAGGGGGGAGGGGGGGGGGGGGGGGGTGGGGGGGGGGGGGGGGGCAATATTCTTTTTGGAATAGCCCATTCCATTGAGATGTATGGTATACCACGCGCTATTGAAAGCATTCAGGCATGTATTGATCATGTTGATACAATCGTGACGGCGTGTATCATTTTTAATAAAGGTCTAAACATTATTGTTATCGCAGCCAACCGGCTGAATAGTAACAATATCACAAATTGAATACATTATTAAACAGTGCAACGTTCAGGCAGCAGCTAAATCAGCGCCAAGTTGCGACATAAACCAACATGAACAAACATACATATATAGCCCCCTATATAATAACCCCCTATGATAGACAAAATAGACTAAGTGCCTTGTCCAAGGACACATACACATTGGCACCAGCAGGGCCAGAACTCACAACCTTATGATTCGGAGTCCTGCACTATTCCACTGGACCACACGTGCTCATACACACATTGTCAATGCGTAGTACACAATGAGCAATGATATCCCACTGGAAACTTAATTTGCTTTAACTTATCTTTCAATAGGTGTGGTTATTCAAAAAATAACGGAAAGATGTGTATATCTCAAATTTTCGGTCCAGATTAGTATTTTTGAATCAGCTAAGATAAAAGGACTTGATCAGAAACTTTTGTGTTTAGGGTAGTTCATCTGATAGAGACAGTCCCGGGAGACAGTCCGTACGTATTTTCAAACATTTGGTCTAGCAAGATTAGCCGATGGTTCAGCATGAATAATGAATTGCTTTATTAAATACATTTGGCACGTTGTCTACTGGAATCGTGACAGACAGATGAGAACTCTTTATAGGTTGGTTCAACCGATCTGGGTTTGGGTTAATTACTCCTAAACCAGTTATAAAGGTTGGTTTACCCGATTTGGGCCGGTTTTTTTTCGAATGGTAACTTCTAGCCTACATGGATGGTTAAGTTATTCCTAAACCGGTTCTAAAGGTTGAATAAACTGTACAAACGTGGTATGTAAAATTTGGGAATAATTCGCTGCATTTAGTTTGCTGCAACTAAACAAATCCATCTCTCGGTCACTAATACTCGCAGAGATACCGATAACAGTAGGGTCTTTGTGATGTTCCTTATATTATGTCAATACCGATAGGGGAAAGCGAATGTATTCGGGTCGATTTTAGGGATACCTTAAAAGGGCTTACAAAATCAGTTTCAGAAGGACGATCATTCATTCGGAGAATAGGGTCAAGGTGTTTAATTTACGAAATTTGTCACTTTGCAAACTGACTACAAAAATAAGAGGACACATGAGTATAGCAGTTAATGGATATTTTGTAAATGATATGCTGTTATATATAGCGAATAATTTAATTATCAGTAAGAATATTGCTTTAAAATGTCCTGTGAGGATAAACACGAGCATGATAAATGATAGCTTGCAATAAAACACCTTTCTTCGCACGTTTATTACGTATTTTGATGCGTGGGTTTTCTATCGCTAATATGAAATTTGGTTTTAGGTTTCGCGCAGAGCTCCAATTATTACACTAAAATCCCAGCGCATTTTGTCTGAATGGAGAGATCCAGTATTCGGATAATATTTCACTCTTTAATTGGTCAGGTAATAGATGGGATATAGATGGAGCAAACTGGTTGTTGTTATCACAACGGCCGTTATCACAACGACCAAAATGAAATAAGCGCAGGTGTTTTGGTTGATGTTAATGTAGTTTTTCCTGTCAAGTTAATCTAAATATCCAGGCTAACACAATGACGTTAGCGAGATGTAGACATGGAAACGATAAGCTTGGAGCCTGAAACCCCCAACCTAGTTTAGCAGCCTACTTTTTTGTTGTTGTTATTCCAGATTCAGCTAAATCGTAAATATTTATCTGGCATATATTTTCATTGCCCCCAGTTGTTAGCATATAGGCCTAACATATAAAAGTAATGAATAACCCACGAGAAGCTATTATTTGATACACACCTAAATTGAAATTAAGATTCCTTGCGGCGTCTCCCTCAACGACAACGATGATATTTTCGTCTTGGATATACACGATACTTTCTCTTCTTGTTGACAATTTGATTTCACTAAGCCTCTGTGTACTCCTCATATTTAACGCTTCCATATCTGACACCTTACGTTCACCCTTTGTACGATATGTGTTGAAGGATTCTTGGAATATATTCGGCATTATCTGAAAAAGAAGGGACACAATGTTGGAAGAAATTCATCATAACAATTAGATTTTTGTCTAAAATCGTTTATTGGCCGAAAATTCCCGATTTTTGCAGATTTTGGTGACATTTTATTTTTAGGTTTAAAAAGCGGATTACAAAAGAGCGTCAAACACATACAATAAGCAACATTTGAAAATACGTGTCTTCCATTCCGTCTTTATCATGTTTATGACAGTAAGTAATATTGAGGCAGCACAACTGCCGCTAGTTCCACAACCTACACAAATATATATATCCTTGACACATATCCCTACTTTGCGCGACTCGAACCCGTGACCATCCGAACAGTACAACTGAGCTCAAACCAGATACCGTAGTAGTGATATTATAAGTCAAGAATCTAATTATACAAATAGTGATAAGGAAGGTTTTAGGTTAATGGATGTCATAAAAGTGTATTACCATCATGATGCGATATACCGTAGAAAATCACCATATGGTCATGTTTTTTATACTGGGTACAATTTGTGTTACATGTCCCTTTTTCCATAAATTAGGTTCCTTTTTCAGTTAATGCATTATATCTGAAAAAGTTTACATTTAAAGTTGGTAAAAGTATACATATTCTGAAAGCATATACTGTAACGGATGCAAATAGCATACAATCAAGTTGATTATACAGGGTGGCCCGAAATTGTACAGGGTGTAACAAGCAAAATCTTCTAAAAAAGAAGGGTTTCAATAATTACTTCCACTATGATGAGAGAAAATTTCAGTACAGATTTAAAGTAGTTTAATAAAATACCCATCCAGACATATGCAAATTAAATTTCATTATGAATCTGAAATTCTACATACAGGGTGTCTAAACTGTTTTTAAATTTAGTTCCGGAAAAATGCTTCTATTACTACATACATACAAAGACTAGTATTTTAACAAAATTCAAGTAGATTTCAAAAAAAAATGCATCAATTACATGTACATCATCATTGATTGATTTTGAAAGTCACCCTTTTCTTATGTAAAGTTGTTAATTTTAAGCATATAGGGTGTTTAAAACATTAATTTAGGTATACATAATTATCCACAAATCATTAAATTGAATGAATTTAAATTTGCATCTGAAACATGATTTTACATTCCAATTTGAAGTGGCAAATGCTTAAAGTGGTATGACTTTCAAATAATGTTCAATAAAAAGGGGCCCTTTAACTACAGGGTGACTCAAATTTTCCCAATGGCACATGTTTAGTGGCATACAACTAATTGCGTTCATCCTTCTTGCACCTTCATGGTGTGCAAAGCACATTCAAATGAACAAATTGGGTTAGTTTCCATAATGTTTGAACCCAGTATTCAAATTTCAAGAGTCTGATTTAAGATTGAATTATAAAATGTTTTCGTTTTAAGTTGTATTCAACATATAGGGTGATCCAATGTTGATTGGCAAACTGCTTATGCTGGTCATCCTATACTAGGTCAGGTCAGTTGCATTCCTAAGAATTTAATAATTCTCCTGAGTTTACAAGCTTGATGAAAACCAGCAGTTTTTTACTTATTTGGTAACACAGTTAAAAACAAGTAATAACACCACACAAAGGCATTTAACAAAATGTGCTAATTAACATCCAGACAATACAGAATACATGAGGTTATTTACATATCTTCTTTTAATTTTTAATTAAATAGTTAAATTTATTTATTCAAAAGGGTACCTCAACCTTTCTATACTTTTAAAATGGACAGTTTGGTGCAGGCAAATGTTTGCATACATTCGCAAACTGCGACCAACTTACGTTTCTTAACAATTCTTTGAGCTTCTTAATGCTAATTAATGATTCCTTAATTAACTAATTATATTTTTAATTCAAATATGCTTCAATAATGTTATGTTTTCAATATAGAATTGTACCAAGAGTGAAACCAGTGCATTTTATGTTTGCCCAATGTATATTGCACCATACTTGTTCAACTATGCACTCCTCCTCCTCCACATACTCCTCCTCCACATACTCCTCCACCCCTGACTAATTAGGTTTAACGAACTATTGTAATTAACAGAACCATGGTAGTTTATATTTTTCTTTTTAAAATAAAGGCCAAATACTTTCTCATCAAAATAAGACCACATTTGAGTATGTGTGATAAAGAATAGCCAAAATATATGCATGCAAAGTAATAATATGTAGTGCAAATGTAACAGATCCACCTTTTTTGGGTACCCAGTATAAAAAACATGACCATATAGCACCTTTTTATCTCTGTTATACAGGGCGCCATCTCGCGATCAAAACGTCTTTTAAAAAGTTATTCTTAAAGGCACTTCCAAATCTCAAATATTTGCCCCGGGCAAAAGTCACATGACTCGCTGCATACCCGAGTTCCGCGTACACGTATCATATAAACCCCATAATGCAATGTTGATAGCTAGCGTACCGAAAGATTGGCTACAAACAGCAAAATGTACGAACAAAATTCATGTCTAGAAATGTTTCGAAAAGTCATTCTATTCATTTGAATGAAACCACAGTTATAATCTGAAACAACATTTTTAAATCATTTTTTGGTCGAGAACCCTATGTTAAATACATACAAAAAAAAGAAATATAAAGCATTTTAACTTCCTATTTATAGGATAGTGTTCAACTGTCATTTGAATTTATGTCTGTCCTATTATTGTCAGTCAGTGCTCCGTTAGCGCAGTCGGTAGAGCTTCAGACTTATAATCTGAAGACCGTGGGTTCGAATCCCACAGAGAATGTTTTGTTTTTCCCGTTACTATTATATTTAGTAAATGTAGAGATTATTTTAATATCGTTCAATCATAATATTATTTTGATCCCAGATACTTTTCATTTTATTTAATAGAATGATTTTCATACAGATTTAATGAGGTTTTAATTTGAATGTAGTACTTCATGGGGTGCATGTACATGTGCATGTAGGTCTAATACAGGCTTAGCATTGCGTTTATTGAATTATTGCAATACCCCGCCCATTGTTACAACATGGTTATTCACGCAATAATCTGTAAGGCCAATTGTTATTGAAAGAAGCCAATCGTCGTTTACAATGGTTGAATCGATTTTTATTCCCCATCTGATCTGTTTGTAGCTAGCTGCAGTCAGATATTGAGTGAGTCTGATGTATACGAAGGGATTTTGCTTTCCCTTGAAAAGAGGATGTCGATCTCGTGCAATTCAATATGCCAAAATGTCAGCCTTATACAATGACAACATTAAGGCATTTAAATGTGGTTCAACGCCATGTGACTAGGGGGATTTTCAGTAAGGGGAGCAATACAATATTAATCCATTATTTTTACATGCTAAAGTTATGTTTGCAGGGACGTTTCTGCTTGAAAATCCCTTTTTCTGAAGAAGATTTTGTTGTCATTACTGAAGAAATCAGGTATATTTTACGTGGCCCTGACCCCTGTCTGATTAAAAGCTTTAAATTAATAACCTTTCACGATCATCAATTTATTGCTCTTTACATTGAATCAAAACCTAGCTTGCAGCGACACCGTTTTCACATTTAAAATACAATTTAGAAACTGGGTTCAATTTGGCTAAAATTTCGTCGATAACTCAATAGTTCACCACTAGTTTATTATTATAGAGAACACATAGAAACGTCAGTAAGTAGTTATGGCCGAGCGGTTACGAATATGGACTAGTAATCGAATAGATAGATTCTCCCCTCCTCGGTTCGAATCCTGCTGAATACCGTTTGTTAGAAAAAACGATTTAGTCTCTGTGTGTTGGAAAATGGCGTATATTTTTACCGTAGGTGAATAAAGTCGTGGCCCTGACCCCTGTTCAAAATGTATTACAAATAAACATATTTTTGATCAAGTTTAATACGTTAGGAACATTTCTTGTGCATAAAGTTTTTGCTATGACGTCTAAAAATCATCAAAAATACGATGTTTACGATCGCATTGAAAATGCATCTTTATCGACTCAAAAATAGTAACAAAAATCGTGTTTTTTTATTAAATCGGAAATAACATGTTTCATAAATAGGACTTTCCCTTCAAAATGAGCCTAAGATTATCAAAATTGATGGAGGCAATCCTTCACAATCGCGAGTTGTAAAGGACCCGATTTCTATTTGTTTTTTTTGAAATCTCACTTTACTGGCGGGCCGGGGCGAACAAAATAGACGGTATTTTCATGCCTTGACTTCTGACTGCAACGAAGCTACAAACATGGCAAACAGATAATATGTTGGTACATGCACATGACCGTACAATCATGTAGGCCTAAACATGGGAAATCAGAATATCGATTCAATGACGAAACGATTGACTCTTTTCATAATGGCACAATTGGTCTTTCCCAGATTTAGTTGTGTAACAATGGGGCTAGGGTCTCAATAATTCAATTCACGCAACGCAACGCTGACCGTGAACAAGTAAATGTAGAACTGCAGGCAATGTCTTGCTAGACGTCCCGTAACTCAAGTGCGCATGTTCAAACCAATTAAAATACGTTGTAGGTATACACGGTTTATTCCGTACGGGACGTGAGGCAAGATATACATGATATAGCCGAACTGCATTCAAATTATTGAATTTAGACAATCATTCAAAATCAAATTAAAAGTATGTTGTCCGTGGATTCATAAATATTATGGGGAACGATAAGCAAACCCAACATAAAATTACTAAATTTAATATGATACTAACGAAGACAAAATAACATTATCGTTGGGATTCGAACCCCCGGCCTTTCGATCATTAACCCAATGCTCTTCCGATTGAGCCAACGGCGCACTGTACTGTTGATACAACATAAATAGATTCAAATATCATTTGTGAACACTATTACTATCCCATAAATTGGAAGTTAATAATGCTTTAATTTATAGTTTTGTATGTTTTTAACATAGGGTTCTCGCTTAAAAATTGATTCGATGCTGCTTCAGATTGTAACTCTGGTTTCATTGACATAAATAGAATGACTGTTAGAAACATTTCAAGACACGGATTTCGTTCACATTTGATGTTTGTAACCACTCTTCGGTATTGCATCATGGGGCTTATATATATGATACGTGTACGCGGAACTCGGGTATGCAGCGAGTCATGTGACTTTTGCTCGGGGCAAATATTTGAGATTTGGAAGTGCCTTTAAGAATAACTTTTTAAAAGACGTTTTGATCGCGAGATGGCGCCCTGTATAACAGAGATAAAAAGGTGCTATATGGTGATTTTCTACGGTAGTTTAACATTATCTTCAAGACATTATATTCATAAGTACATGGTTGTTGTATGTTTATCCAGGTCCATCTAGTCACATTGATTTTATTAAGGAGTTTATTTTTATCTCATATGAATATCAGCTTTATGTTGTTCTTGTACATGCTTTCCTACCGTTTTGTCTGTAGTAATTCTCAGTTGTCTCAGTAAGTTTGATTCACACTTTTGACAAGTTAACGCCAGATATCTATGTCGAAATGTCCCGTAGATCTTTAAATCAAACGCTGCTTGGCTCAACTCAGGTAGTCTGTACTCGCTTCCAAATGCTGACAGGTCTAGTTTCAGACGATTTACTCTAGTTTCTGGAGTAGGAAACTGCGGCACGTCAAGCCTTTCTAAGGCGCAGACAGCTCCGAAGGCCGGGCAGGAATGGAGAATGAATTCATCGCTGAGTCCTAAGTGGCTTGCACTCAACCCGAGTACACCATCAGCTACTATGACCAAGGTACGGAAATGCTTGGATCCAAGTTTATTTGCTGTGTCTTCAGTAAACTGTGGTGAAAGAGGTAAAAATAAATACAATGTTTGTCAAAATTACAAATCTACGCAAATGAGAATCGTCACGGAGCGTATTGTACAATCATATTTGGCAAAATATTTAACTTTGTGACAATGCGTTTTGTTTCATCGGACTGTTTCTGATATCTCATTTAAGGACGTTATATTATTATAGTCCACATTATGCTTTTGTAGAAAAAACATATACTGGCATCTAAGTTTTATATCGTTTTCTTAAACAGCTAAGAATGTTTAGGCAATTCTCATTGGTTCTTAGAGAAATCGGCGACATTTATATCCGACACGGCGCACAATTAGCGTGACCACCCTCGCGCATTGCATGGTAACTAAAGTTTTTCGGCAGAACGTCTACTGCGATTTTCCTGCGTGCTTACTCGGCGCATTACGCCGACGCATGGTGTACTCACCGCACGGGATTGGATGAATTGTTTGGAGGTTATTCGATACTAACAAGGGGTAAAAGTGACAGTTTAAGAATGAGAATAAAGGTATTGTTTTTAGACCGTACACGTTTTATATTGTCTGACATAAATGCGCTCGGTAGTAGTATTTGTTGAGTGAAACAACTCTGTTGTTCCTTTTAAAATAATACTACCGCCCACATTTATGTCAGACAATATAACACGGGTACGGTCTAAAACAATATAATACCTTTATTCTCTAAATCATTTTTGTTCACCCCTAAATAGTGTTGTTCACCACATCACAGACTCTTGTTCAGCCTATTGATGTGTCAATGGTCGATATGATGAATCAAATTGTCGTGAATTCCCATGCATGGACCTTTATGTATTTCCAGGAGGTTAGCTCGACCTTTTGTTTTGGGTAATATAGCACTTTGTCAAATTTACCATTTCTGGTAGCTATAACGCGGTGTCAAAATGTGTAACTAATTCCATGTTGCTTCATTAAAGGGCGACACATTTACAAGGGGTGTATGTTCCTGTGTGCTGAGTGTCACGTGTTCGCCACATATTTGTCCTTCGAGACTTGCTGTTTCAATGATGTGCCGAATACTGTCGAATTACTGTTGATATTTGCGTAGTGGTTGCCGAGCAACATATCCATTTGCAACGAAAGTGAAAACACCGTAGCAAGTTTGTTTTGTACAAAATAGGTTTGCTATCCAATCCGTACTATATATCCATTGCCATGTATCGGTGTTATCGGAAAATTAGATTTAGTTACATTTTGATTTAAAGGGAAACGTTAGTTTCGACCTCCTCTTTCACTTTCGATTCACTTTAAATCAGATGATACGATCATAAACGCACTGGCGACCTAAAACAGACTTCAGTATGTAACAACTAATTATAAAACGTGCTGAGGGATGGCCAAAGATTATAAGGGAACCAGGGTTCATTTTGCAAAGAGGGTCGTGGAGAGGTGCAACGTTCGATTCGACCTGTGGCAACTGTCAATCGCCATAGGTCGCGTCGGACTACTACAAATCGCTGGTAGTCGCACGTATTTTATGCTTTTTTGGGCGCGCAGACGACAAGATTTTACACACAGCGCGTATGCTGGATAATGGCTGTGCATAATGATTATGCTAATTTTCTTGCAAAATAACATTTCCCTATTGATTGAAAAACTATAGTGTTCATTACGTCATTAGCGACCGATCGTTCGAGTTGAATTGAAGTCAATTGGCCTCGACCGGTCGTTTTCAGTCAAGCGATCTCTTGATCGATGCGCTGTGACGCTGATTTACCGTAATTCTACTAGATATTTCAATATCTATCATTTAGGCCATGATTTACTTATACTGGCAACACCGATACCGCCTTCTTCGAAATCCATTTCCGAATACGTGGACACCAACATTGACCAATTCAAGTTTGTTTTGGTCCTCCTCTCCGCCACGTGAGTAATTCCCCAAAGGCACGTCATAAAATATGTATCGGTAAGTCGTTGCAGGTCGCTGTGTGATGGTCGCTACAGAGGAAGGTAGTCTGGATTTATATGACGTATAACTCGTCATAGGAGCGACCCGGATCGCGCAGCGACCGTAGTATATATTATCAGCATAACAGTCTCATTATCTGTTTTGTTATTGCCAAATATGTACATGCATCTGATTATCATAATAACGAAGGATAACAGTGAAGGTAACGGAGCAGGTGTCCATAGCAGCCAAGCAGTTAATCAACATATGACAGGATGAAATGGGAATACGCACTTTGCTAATTAGACGGTGTGGCAAAATATATAACACCAAAAATGATACACATTATATGGGTAATGATTACAATAGATGTATGATGGTACAATCGGAAATGCGCTTTTTATTTTTAGTAAGTGATCATATGAATATTTCAAATAATTTAATTTTAACAAGTTTAGCCATCGTTAGAGTTTAGGGCATCGTGAAAATGTCTACAAAGAGTTTGTTGACTATAACATTATTACCAAAAAATCCGGTTTATAAATGTTGTTGAAAACCCTTAGAGGCAACAACCCCATAACCCATGGATAGACTAGGGGCATAGCCTCCCTGTAGTAAGGAAAAGGAAAGGTTTCAGTATAGATTGATAATCTTGAGCAAATCCCAATTGAATGCCTTGAAATTTGGATCTCTTTTTTTTTTTTTGATTTCAAATATTTAAACATTGACATTTCTAAGGGCTTGTTTTTCGATCATGACACAATTTTTATCAAAGGCAATATTTGACCTTTTTGATTGATATCTCGATCAAATGATCAGGTCCTTAACAATTGACATGTTACTAAATAGGTCATTTCTGTTAACACTTTCCAAACGGCAGGCGTTTGCAAACGACATTCACAAATTTCACAAAATGTTTCAAAAATGTCAAAATTGTTGAATTTCATTACCATGTTTGGAATCGCTATGTGAAATGCATTAAAATAAGTACAAAAATGCCTAATATTGGTTCAGTAAATCTTGAGATAGACTTTGATAGTTGGGAAAGGTTTCTGAAGAAAAAAAATGCTTTGTATATTATACAAAACATATTTTCATAGTAAAACCAATAGCCGCGTGGAAAGTGTTAATTTGCAGTTTCCAACACTAGGATTTTTTTAACTTTAGTAATTTTGCACTGTTCAACAAAAAGATATATTATTCTATTATTCAGAGCAACCTATGATATGTTTTTAATGAAAGAAATTATTCATATTTAATTAAAGGAATTATAAGACGGATAAAATAACCTCCGAAAAGACAAGGTTCACTCGGCTGAATAGGAAACAGTCAGAGACAGAGTATAGCAAGTCAGATATCGCTGACCATGCTTTACAAAAGAACCATGTTATTGACTGGACTAATTCAAAAATCCTTTGCAAGAAGAGCAAACCAATATCGCGACACATACGCGAAGCCATTTGGAACAGAGACGACGGGGCCAATTTTCTAAGTCATGTCTACGACCCACTGATCTCCGTAACAGCGTCCTCAACAGGAAGCAGCACTGGTCAAAAGAAGTTATTCTGATGAAGTGTGTAGATCATAACACACGAAACTGTCAATCGTGAGTAAAATGTCTGGATTTGAAAGATGAAAAATCTCAATTATATCACAGTACAGTCAATAAAAAACAACCATATTATTACATAATTATCATTCCTTTCAGTAAAATATATAGGACACGTATATTCTTGTACTTAACGCGGTTTCAAGCTTGAAACCGTGACTAACCAGTGGACTAATTAGACTTGTGTCTACATTAAACATGAGTTTATCTTGTAAACGACGTGTTGAACATATTTATTTTTCTGGTTTTAAACTCTGCGAATCTCGTCCCCAGAGTGGTCAATTTATTGTGGCCCAAACCATTCATATCGTCCAAATTCCTCAATTGCAAACGTACGAGAACAAGAGCCAATGTAAACAAAATAACGTATCATTCTTGTTTCAGTGTTTTAAAAATACATTTCAAACGGTTCAAAAATTACAAACGTTTCGGTTAATAACTATACAGCTTTATAAACGCAGGTGACCTTTTCATGCTTATTTATAACCAACATACTATTATATTGATTCCTCAATCATGGGGATGCGTCACCTTACTTGGAAATTGTTGTATTAATACTGCATTTCAAACGGTTCAAAAATTACAAACTTTCCGTTAATAACTATACAGCTTTGTAAACGCAGGTGACCTTTTCATGCTTATTTATAACCAACATCGAACGGGTTATGGTTAGCGTTTGTCGGGTCTTCCGGGGTTAAAGGTCGTCTAGGGGTCGAATTTTCGGGCTTAAACTCGGTGACGGGAAGCCCGAATACGAGTCGAGCGTGGAAAAAATAAAACGGCTTTGCTTTTCTTGGGTCGTCTGGGGTCAAAGGTCGTCTAAGGGTCGAATTTTCAAAGTTTGTCTGATCGGGCTTGATGCATGCATTCTACAAACCACCAAATCCGAGAACCGGCAAACCCGGGTACCGCCTAGTACTATTTTATTGATTCCTCAATTATGTGGATGCGTCAACTTACTTGGAAATTGTTGTATTAATACTGCTTTGCAAAGAAATCGGTGTAGGGACATCTTTATAAGTTCTACCTCATACGTCGCAGTGGCGTGTCAAAGGGGGAGGGGGACTATCATTCGGTTGAATTGCCCATTCGGTTAAAATCCAGGACATTTACGTGGTTTTACTTCTATCCAATTTCGAGACGTCATTCGGGGGACTCAAAACCAAATTAGTTTAACAATAACAAATATATCGCGCGCTACGCTAACATTTTGAAGTCCTTTTTAAAACCAAATGTACCTCAATTATGGCAAAATTCATGTTCAGAGCACTAAACGCGCGCATGTTTTAAACGAACAGATCGGTCAAAATATGGTGAACTCTTTCGGGTGAATGGAGTTCCTGCCCAACACCCCCCCCCCCCCCCCCCCTCCACCAGCGAAATCCTGGTTAAGCTAATGTCCTGTGAAATCGTTCTGAGTATTCAGTCCCACATAGTAAAATAGACTCGGAAGCCATTTACTTTCAATATCACGTTTATCTGAGGTGGTTCGGTTAAACTACGTCTCCAATTGATGTACAATCATTATAATTGTCAGTTTCTTTTGCACGAAATTAAGAGGGATGATGACAACTTATTGAATCACCTTCGCTTTGTGTATATAAATTGCATTTCCATTAACAAGTCACTTTAGTCAACAAATAATATAGCCTTGACTTTGGTTAAAAATAGCTCACTGGCACTTGAAAAAACCCCATTGTTGCATTGATGGTTTTTGAACTATATAATGTTATAAAATATTCGATGTAATTTTCTTTCACTTTAGAGAAATATTCAATAAATACTCTCGTTTAATTTACAATTTTGTTAGATTAATCATAAATTGTCATTTGTTGTAAATAATGATTCGTTATAGTGATATTTCAAACTAATAACGAATATACGCTATTTTGAGGGCTTAAAACCAGATCCGCCCTTACCATTTTTAGCAAAAAAACGTTAAGCCCACTAATTGCTACGTGTATGTATTGATGCTCAATTGATGTCCAATACGGAATAATCGAAGTTCAACAAGCAAAGTTTTATGTTCATCAGCAATAATCAAACTTTTAAACTCGTTTTTCTCAAAATGCCGTTTTTGGACATAGGTGGGTCTGGTATTTAGACCTTGATATACTGTTGTATGTTATATAAAATTACGATTTAAGAATACCATTCACTGACAAACCAGTAATTGAGGTGAATTTTAATATTTAGATACCCATCTATCTTTATTCAGATACATTCCTAGAGTGGATTCTATCTACAGGGTGAGTACAAAAACCTGTACTCAACTTTCGGATTTTATGTATGACAATTCTGTGCAAAAATGTCTCAGATTATATATTTTGGCATTTGGCTATCTCATCAGCTTTCAAACCAATTTTACTTGGGTAAAATTGGTTGTGGAAAACATGTTTTATGCCCATTTGGATACAATTATACATTTTAAAAACCGAACAAGGTTTGTGATATTTCACTAATAAGCCCTTTTGAATTTCACTATTAAATAACGGCGCACGCTCTAATCTAATGATTTCTTATTATCTCGACTTCAACGGTTACAAAATATGGCAGCTAGAATAATCACATTTACGCGGAAATGTGACCACATCTCCCCTGTCTTAGCTGATTTACATTGGCTACCTGTGGAGCAACGCATTGTCTCCAAATACTCTTTACTCATCTACAAAATACAACTTGGTAAAGCACCCGTATATCTTGCCGACTCTGTTCAACCATACACTTCTCGGCTTGCTCTTCGTTCGTCAGAGCAAAGTCTCTTAAAATTGAATCGTACAAAAACGCAGTGGGGCAACAGAGTCCTTGGGATTGCAGCGGCAAGAATATGGAACGATTTACCTGCTGTCATCCGATTAACTTGACTTGACTTAGGGCGGATGATTTTTCCGAACCACAATGCCTCTCCAGATCTTCCTATCCAACATAGCTGTCTTGATTTCTTCCACCTGCAGTCCTGTATCACGTTTGAGTATGTCAATGTAGGTCAGGGCTGGTCTACCACGCTTTCTTGCTCCGTGCTTTGGGATCCAATGTATAAGTTTGTGTACAAGCTCCTTGGACCCTCTGAAGCAGTGTCCAGCAAATCTTGCTCTGCGTTCTCTGATCTTGTCCGAGACTTTTGGCATGTCCCCATACAGGTCCTTATTTGTCACATGCAGACTCCAGTTGATGTTGAACACAGATCTTAGCATCCTAGTGTAGCATCCATCCAGTTGTTTACCAAGCTTTGGGGTGACTGTCCATGCCTCACATCCATAAAGGAGGACGGATTCTACTGTAGCTATGAACAGTCTTTCTTTGAGCTTTCTGGATAATGATTTAGCCTTCCATAGCTGACTAAGTTTGCCACAAGCTCTCCATGCAGCTGCTTTGCGTGTTTTGATGTCCTTTTCAGTGTTGTTCATCCAGGCTCCAAGGTATTTGAAGTCTTCCACTTTATCAAGGCGCATGCCTTCACTTGTGGTAATTACAGGTACTTGCGTCTGGTTGAAGGACATGTACTTCGTCTTTGCAGCGTTCATTTTGAGCCCAACTCTTCCCACTGAAGTCTCCACTCTATTGAGTAGTGATTGCGCTTGAGACACTTCCTCAGACAACAGTGTAATGTCATCAGCAAAGTCTAAGTCTGTTACTACGGTTGGTCCTATTCTTCTGCTGCTTCTTTTTGTTAGGTGGAATCCTAGCTCTTCTTCTCTGCCATCTATGGCCTCTCTTAGGGCATAGTCAAGAACAATGACAAAAAGATATGGAGCCAGGGTGTCTCCTTGTAATACTCCAGCCAGTATCTCAAACACTTCTGTTTCTCCATCTGGTGATATGACCTTTGCCTTGGTGTCTTTGTATATGTCTGCTATCGCATTTGTAAGCTGATCAGGTACACCATAGGCTTTCAATATTTGCAGCATTCGTCCCCTATGTATTGTGTCAAACGCTTTCTTGAAGTCGATAAAGGTTATGATGGCTGGCAGGTGATTTGATCTTATTCCCTCAATTATTCTTCGAAGGGCAAGTATATGACCTACAGTGGTACGTCCTACTCTGAAGCCATTTTGATTAGCTCTTAGGTGGACGTCGAGCTCCGGTCGGTCTAATTCTGTTGAGTATCATCTTGTTGTATAGCTTGGCAACAATTGAACTCAGGCTTATTCCACGGTAGTTACCTCCCAAGCTGAGATCACCTGATTTCGGTATTGGTACTATGTTGAGAATGGACCACTGTTCTGGCTTTTTCCCGTTCAACAAGGCATCATTGCAGAAGTCGAGAATGATGTTATCCAAATCACATCTTTTGAGCATTTCAGGTGTAATACCATCTTCCCCACAGCTTTCCCCCTCTACTAGTGCCTTCTTAGCCTTCTCATATTCCTCCAAGTCAAAGGTTCCTACTTTAATGTTGAGATCTGATAGTATTGGAGCAATTTCCTCATCCTCTTTACTTATATGTGGTGGGCTCCCAAGTAGATTTTTGAAGTGAGTGTACCAGTTGTTTAATCTCTCCTTTTGCGTGGACCCTTTGATTTGCCCCTTTCTTGTTGTCAGTCTTCCTGATATTTGGTTTATCAGTTTCCAACTCTTACCATGCTTGCTGTTTATGTGAGCATTTTCTACCTCTCTTAGCTTATTGGTAAGGTCTTTCTCTTTCACTTGATCATAAGCCTCCACTAGGCTCTTCTTAGCATCCTTTTGCTGCTAGACACCAGGGTTACAATAAATACACGTACGCGAAATTTTTTATGTGAAGCGTGATTCCGCTGCAAACCAGAAATGCATTTAATAATTTATCATAATTAAATTCAACCAGGTATATAATACCTGAAGACTCCACTCCTCCACTTTTGACAAAGGGAGTTAATAGTCGAAACATTTTTAAAATGTATTTTATGATTTGAAATGCATAATCACCTGATTTATAAATGTGTCTATATTAACAGTTCATGGTGACACATATAATTGACAAGTGAAAACCAGACCATAATTGGTTAGTTGATAGTTTTCACATTTTAAAATGTACTTTGTGATTTAAACCATTAAATCATAACTCGAACTTTAAAGGTCACTCCATTCTATTGTGTCTGTAATTTTCAGTTCATAATGACACATAGAATAATATTGTGAAAAATCAGACGACACTTGGTCGTTTACGCTCAAACTTTAAAGGTCACTCCATTCTATTGTGTCTGTAATTTTCAGTTCATAATGACACATAGAATAATAATGTGAAAGATCAGACGACACTTGGTCGTTTACGCTCAATTGTTATCCGTCGATAAACAATTATAAAAATTCATTGCATGACATTCACATTAAAACCATTTAATGTATGTCCAAGAAAAGTTTAGGGCGATTGAATTTGACCAGGTATTTACCTGAGGAGGTTACAACCGAACATACTTTTCCCACCGCAATGGTACCAAGATAAACATCATTGCATTGACACCCAAAATCAAATCAGATAATGTCCAATGTCCAAGAAAAATGTAGGGCGATTTAATTTAACCAGGTAGTACCTGAGGGAGTTATAAACCGAACATAATTTTTCCCACCGCAATGGTAACCAAGATAAACTGTTTACTAAAAAAGCTTTATTAATAAACATCCATTTATCCAATATATATCTTGTTCTCTGAAAAGTAAATATGATATTGACCTAAAACAATTATGAAGTGACTCGGGTGATCAAAAAGTGTATACCAAACCGCACTGTGCACTGTGAGTAAAAAAACAACGACCTCTTGTAACGAGGGTTGGTGGGTGGGGAATTTTTATTTGATCCTTCTGGTTTGCAAACAGAATACGATATGACCCGCCGAGGAAACAAGGAGAAAGGGGCCAAACCGGACGAGATATGCATGACTGAAACACAAAGCAAATTTCGCGGGCTGGCGAATCCCGACTCGGGATTGGTTTAAAAACGTGAACCACGCCCGTCTGCAAAGGCCGTAAAACAAAAACGTGCCGGCAACCCTAGTGCATGAGCAATTCAGAATTATTTAGACGAGCAAAACAATTCGTTTATTGCTGCTAGACACCAGGGTTACAA
This sequence comes from Ophiura sarsii, assembly GCA_035610835.1. Lineage (NCBI taxonomy): Eukaryota > Metazoa > Echinodermata > Ophiuroidea > Amphilepidida > Ophiuridae > Ophiura > Ophiura sarsii. Next base: position 60,088,415 of record CM069444.1, read on the forward strand.
TAAATACACGTACGCGAAATTTTTTATGTGAAGCGTGATTCCGCTGCAAACCAGAAATGCATTTAATAATTTATCATAATTAAATTCAACCAGGTATATAATACCTGAAGACTCCACTCCTCCACTTTTGACAAAGGGAGTTAATAGTCGAAACATTTTTAAAATGTATTTTATGATTTGAAATGCATAATCACCTGATTTATAAATGTGTCTATATTAACAGTTCATGGTGACACATATAATTGACAAGTGAAAACCAGACCATAATTGGTTAGTTGATAGTTTTCACATTTTAAAATGTACTTTGTGATTTTAACCATTAAATCATAACTCGAACTTTAAAGGTCACTCCATTCTATTGTGTCTGTAATTTTCAGTTCATAATGACACATAGAATAATATTGTGAAAAATCAGACGACACTTGGTCGTTTACGCTCAAACTTTAAAGGTCACTCCATTCTATTGTGTCTGTAATTTTCAGTTCATAATGACACATAGAATAATAATGTGAAAGATCAGACGACCGTTTACGCTCAATTGTTATCCGTCGATAAACAATTATAAAAATTCATTGCATGACATTCACATTAAAACCATTTAATGTATGTCCAAGAAAAGTTTAGGGCGATTGAATTTGACCAGGTATTTACCTGAGGAGGTTACAACCGAACATACTTTTCCCACCGCAATGGTACCAAGATAAACATCATTGCATTGACACCCAAAATCAAATCAGATAATGTCCAATGTCCAAGAAAAATGTAGGGCGATTTAATTTAACCAGGTAGTACCTGAGGGAGTTATAAACCGAACATAATTTTTCCCACCGCAATGGTAACCAAGATAAACTGTTTACTAAAAAAGCTTTATTAATAAACATCCATTTATCCAATATATATCTTGTTCTCTGAAAAGTAAATATGATATTGACCTAAAACAATTATGAAGTGACTCGGGTGATCAAAAAGTGTATACCAAACTGCCAAACAAGGACCTAATTAGGGGACTTGACCAATCCCCCCCCCCCCCGCTGGAAGTACCTTAGAGCCTAAGATAGTGAACATAGCCAATTAAATTAAGATTGGAAATTAAGAGGGGAAATACCCTTCACTTTTTCTTTTCACCCCTCACAAATGTTCTCAAAGAGTGAAAAATGTTGACAATTTCATTGCGTCACAGCCCAAAACTGCGCGTGCCCACGTTCTGACCTTCATTTTAGCTTTACACCATCGAGAAATAAACTCAGTGAAATTGTTGTAAAGATCAATGCCTGGGGAGACTAATTAAAATGTATCAGGGCCATCTGAGGTGACTGTCTCAAAATTCTTTTGCTTTAAATATTGTGCAACCCGACATACCTGTAAAGAGTCATCTGCTGGATAGAACACCTTTAAGGGGAAAAACGCTGTCAAAAATCATATATGGGGCAACGAACATATTGTTGGAGCCTGCAAAGAAAAATCAGCAAGAAGTGTCAAAAATGTGAACACATAAAATAATGCAAACCAATGTTATGCCCCTTTAAAGCCTAACAATATAAAGTCTCAGACCAAGCACTTCAGTGGATTATACGATGTGGCTTGATGCACATGTAATCGATTTTAAAAGCAGATTGTTGACAAAGTTGACAAAAACCCAACCGTTTGTTAATAATGATAAACTGTAATACTGAAACGCATAAAACCGCTACAATTATGTATAGCAAAAGCTATTAGTATTAGAGGAGACATTTCTTGGGCTCTCCTATTGCTCAAATACACAGTGATCGATTTAAGCAGATTGTTGACAAGAGTTGACGAAAAACCCAATCGTTCGTAACAATGATAAACTGTAATATTGAAATGCATGTGCAAAACTGCTACAATTATATGTATTGCAAAAGCTATAATATTAGGGGAGACATTCCATGGGCTCTCAACCCATTGCTCTAATACCTTTTGTTGATAAGCTGACGCATTGATGGTGTGTGAGAGGGGACATTACACAAATCATAACAAGATGAAGACCATCGATCTGATGCCTAAAGTTTTCGAAACATTGCTTTACAAATTACAGTAGTAGTGAAACCTGACCGCGAATTATCACCGTTGACAAGGTTATCAAGCGTACTTGACCGACTGTACACATGATCGATCGTACTATTAGTTTTATTGGTCGTACTCAAGGAATTAAAATTTGCCATCGATTGTTGTTGCTGTTGAACCTGTTGTAAATCTGAACCCGACAACCCGGGCCGACAACACCCTCCCAAAACTATTATGATCAGCATTGAGATTTTGATCATTATTTACGTTATTATAATTATTGAGTCACGATCGATTCTATCCCCAAAAATTATTTAAATTATTTAAAACATTCTCACCAGCTGTTCCCTGGATGGGTTGGTCCGTTCTGGGTTGGTAAGACCAGATTTCTTGACGGTTTGTCTTCCTTGCGACGATCACGAACCTGTCGAATTAGCAACTTGATGATTTCCATGGCGGCGATTATCACCTGATGAGATCGATGACACGGATGTGCTTGGTCACAGGAAAACGGCGTTGTCACGGACTCACGGAGACTGGCTTGTCGTTATACATATCAGCGGCTGCTGTTGTTGTGAACTGTTTGATTGCTCATCTGCGACGTCCAATTCCATGCGTAAAGTATCCTCTCGATCGATGTTTACATCCACAAATCTTCAAGTTCACGATTTTGTGTACGATTTTAACGGGGCACGGACATGACGGAGACGGTCGGTAGGTAGCAGGCGACTGAGCTTGGCTGTTAGTGTTATTAATATTGATGTCAGTTTGGCCGGTCCCGCTTATTGACGTGACGGGCGGAGATCGCCTTGCCCTGGCTTGCGATCTTGTCTGCCGATCTTGGGTATAATTCATGCCTTGATCAGCTGCTTTTCATATTGGCGTGAATTCAATTTTAATTTTAAGCTCAAAATATCATTAAAATACTCACGAAAAGAAACAAAACTCAGAAGATGTGATGATAGCATATGCAATCGAAGAACGAACAAACAAAGGTTTTAAAACCTATTGATGTATAAAATGTAGAAGGGTTGAAAACACCAATCTCTGATCTCCGAATGATATCTCCGATGAATTTTTATTTGATCCTTCTGGTTTGCAAACAGAATACGATATGACCCGCCGAGGAAACAAGGAGAAAGGGGCCAAACCGGACGAGATATGCATGACTGAAACACAAAGCAAATTTCGCGGGCTGGCGAATCCCGACTCGGGATTGGTTTAAAAACGTGAACCACGCCCGTCTGCAAAGGCCGTAAAACAAAAACGTGCCGGCAACCCTAGTGCATGAGCAATTCAGAATTATTTAGACGAGCAAAACAATTCGTTTAATAATCTCTGCTATTATTCTCATTGCTAGTGTCTAGTTGATATTTTGCGTAAGCTTCATCAATTTTTGTTCTCGCCCCGATAACCTGGGCGTCTTTTGAGAAGTAGTTTCTTTTCTCTTTCTTCCTCGCAGGAATGACTTCCTCTGCAGCTTCTTGAGTGGCTGTAATGAACCTTGTGTATTTCTCAGTTGCAGTTTCTACGTCATCCTGAAGGGGCTGAAACCTATTGCGCACCTCTATACTGTATTTAGCTTGTAGATCTTGATCAGTTGTCAATAGATTCCAATCGTACTGCTTTTTCCGTTTGATGATCTTACTCTTTCTGAGGCTTAGTCGGATGCTAGCAGAGACTATTCTATGGTCAGATCCCACACTAGCAAAGGTGTTGTATGCTTCAGAATTTTGAACACTGTTTCGCCATTTCCGCCTGACAAGGATGTAGTCCAGCTGTAGTTTGTTGCCGCCTGGGCTGACATATGTCCACAACTTGCCTTTTTTCTTGCGAAAGTAGGTATTTGCGACTATTAGATCTTTCTCTTTAGCTAGTTCTGCTAGATACTCTCCATTTCTGTTTGTATCATCATGGTATGAAAATTTTGCGTCATCCTTTCCAAGTCTGGCATTGTAGTCGCCAACAACAAGCAAGATGTTGTGTGCTGGAATGGAGTCAATTGCCCCCTTTAGACTGTTGTAGTGCTCTTCTATGATGTCCTCTTCCGCCACATTTGTAGGGCAGTAGGTCACCACTACAGTTGTTGCTGGGTTACCATGGAAGTTAACTATGAGTGTACGATCAGAATGTGGTTTAATACTCGCTAATGATCGGAGTGCTGTGTTGTTGAGTAGTATCCCGACTCCACCTACAGCTGCACCTGCTTTATTTCTTGTTGCTGAGGTAGTGATCAGTGTTCTGCCCAAAATGATCTCATATTTCACTGGGTCATCATGGACAATGCGGTGTTCCTGTATCCCGATCATGTCAATTTTATATTTGATTAGATTTGATACAAGCTCCTCCCTACATCGACTCTGTCAGATAGTTCTCACATTCATGGTAGATATAGTGATATTTGACTTGCATGTTGCAAGTCGTCTCCTCTTGCGCGCTCTGCCGTCAAGCTTACTCCTCCCTTCCGGGTTTGGGGGTATGCCGTCATCAGTTGATTTTGAAAAATCCGAGTCTGCTCCAGGAGACGTTAGGTTAGTAGGGACTTTAACCCTAGTGTTGGTTTGGTTTGTCATCATGGTTTTTCTGTTGCTATAATCACTGCGGTCGCAACTCCTGCAGCATGGTTTATTATCAAAGTTGTCCTTCTTCTAGAATACTTGCCAGCCAAGGCTAATGAGTATATTCTACCCGAGTCTCAGTGATATAGATTGAAACATATTAAGCAAAGTTCAGTAGACCTTCAAACTACTCCAATAGTTCTAGATCTACTACCTTACTTAGCTATTTTACCCATAGCTGGGTGGTTTATGTTCAGATTTTCCTTCCTTAACTCAGAGCCCCGTTAGTGGAACAGGCCGCAAAGCCTGATCGTAACACTTAGCACCAACTGCCTAGCAGAGAGGGTGGGGATGGGTTGGATGTAAGGAGGCGATTATGGACAGATGGGCTGATGGAATTGCCAACTGTGCATACCAGCTGGGATAGAGTAGAATGAAGAATGAGCAGAAAAAAAAGAAGTGATAGTGTGCATGAAGGAATGCGAGGTGGGAAAGCAATAGAGGAAAGGAAAGCTGAAAGTTGCGCATTTACACCCCTTTTCATATTAGTGTCTGTTAGGACACTAAGCTAAGCAACAATTAAACAGCAATATAAACAGTTTCAAAAAGGACCGTGACTTAAAAACCCACCTTTTATAGTGGTATTTACTCAATAATCTGTTTGTAGTCATCTGATATGTTCTGTGCTCTATTGAATGTATTGACTGTATAAGTTTTTTGTAAATGCATAAGCGCCATGAGCGCCATTTATTTTTATTAATCATCGACAAAAGCCCAATGTTATCTTTGCTCTGCTGAATTTTCAAATTTAATGACATTGTAAGTTTCGTCATTATTTTGCATTTAATATTGAGCAAGTTTGTTTTGTCTTATTAATTATTTATTGTGTCTCATGCATGTACCCATTTATTCATAAATATCATGGGTCATTGAATACAATACTCAATATTTTGTTCGGTGTAATAAATGCAGTAACTTTACCAAAATAATCACAACTAGCTAACGGTACCATGACATGTTGTGATTGTTTTTGCTGATAACAGTAAATAAATGCAGCTATTGATTCAAGCATAGTGGTTGCCTTCATATTCTGGTAATAAATATTTTAAATATTTATTTTACATTTAGTACAGTTTTTTTACTCACATCTTTAATCGGACACACAGAATGGATCTTTTCAAATTGTCAACTTCCGTAGCAGCAGATACGTACATTACAGAAATCAATCCAAGTCATTTCATAGTGTTGTCAACATCTCAGACGAATCAAAACATCAATGGCTGGCTATCTCTCACAGGACAAAGACCCTAGACTTGGCTTTACCGTCAAATATCACATATCTTAACTATTCTCTAGAAAGACTACTATCATATCCATCTCCGGATAAAATACTACATCGTAAAGTAGTTTCTTTGTCCAGAGATTCTCGCGAGAGTTTTTCATTTCTCACACTCGTCCCTTGAGATGCACGTCTGCATTTTATTAGATCCGAGGAATACATTGATACTTGCACTGTCATACGTTTCAGTTCACAAATCCATGTAAAAATGAATCAGATTTATTTCTTTACACTGTGATATCTTATGATTTCTTAATATTGTAGTGGTCAGGATCATAACTTATGCTTATTCAATGGAGAAACAATACATGGTAAATTATTATGTTATGATTTTTTTCAACATTTGAATCATTTAGCGTAATATTTTGTCTGGATGACCGTATAATTGCTAAAGAAAGAATGAGACAAAAATAAAGCAATAGTTTCAAACAGACTTTAAACGACGTATGGCAAGTTGGTTAAATAAGTTAACCGCGTTTGTACCGTGTTTTTTTTAAAGACCAAAACGCATTTTAGCGTTATCACGGTTTTGACAAGCGAAACCACCGGCAAAAAAAATCATCTGGCGGTCATCGTAATATCGTTAGTCCGAATCTAAGTTAGCTGGCTTCGTTAAAGGCATATTATGTGAGCTTTTCCATGTAGCACCCTCTATCATCGATTTTTACCATGAAAGCAGATTTTCTTGCAGATTTGCATTTTTGATCATAAATCATAAAGATCTTCTAAGTTACAGATCGATACGATTCCTAATTACTTCAAAATCATGGTTTGAAAATAGATTATACTGAGCGGTACAATCTATTTTTTACATTTCACTCTTAAATTCACTCTAACACCATGTTTTGAGTTTATTAGGAATTGTAACGCTCTGTAACTTGGATTATATTTATGATTTATGATCAGAAAAGTAAATCGGCAAGAAAATCTGCTTTCAATTTTTTTCTCTCGAGGATTGAGGAGCGTCCCTGGAAAAGATCACATAATATACCTTTAAGGCGAAATCAAGTTAACATATAAGTAATGACTAAACACTCAACTCGCGGTCTACTATCTCTCTCTAAACTATCTTTGATATAAACATATACTGTACGTCTATTGCATTTTCTTGATCGTGCTGTGCAGGGATACCTGAAATAAATCGAATATTTGGGACTAGTTTCTCATACTGTTATTTCAAATTTAGGTTTTTTATACTATCTCTCTGTAAACGATCTTTGATATAAACATACTATACGTATATTATTTTGTTGATAGTGCTGTGCAGGAAGGGAGCAGGGAAATCTGAAACAGATCGAATAATTTCAGGGGTCTCTACTGATCCAGCTGGGACTGGTTTCTCATACTTTTAGTTCCAATTCAGATGGGTTTTTCTGATTTCTTTTGTTTTTCGTGCAAAGAATGTTGTCAATCTTTGAACGTTTTATGATTTTAGTAACAAACGGGGTTTCATTTTCTCCAACGGTATTTACAATATACACTATAATATGGCTCAGTGAAACCAGATCAGGTTTTCAGGACCATACTACGTCTTCACATTTCTCTTTTGAGCTTCTTGTCGGCTTCTTTATTTGTTTTAAATTTTTTTCCCCTTCGAGACCTTGTTCAAATAGACGGAAAAGACTCAACTGTTAACATTTGCGTTAGTGGTTGCCTAGCAACAAATCCATGTGCAACTAATACACCTGTCAGTTGTAAGACGCACTATACGACCCCCGGGAGTGGTGCGTCACTTTACCGAGGTGCGTCAACTTCTCATGTACCATGACGCAGCCTGTGTCAAAAAAACGACGGACCATTGCCATCCAAATACGCACCCTCAGTCAACAATCAGCCCATTCGCACCCATGTAAAGTGACGGACCTTTACGCACCCTCCGTCATTTTTTTGACGGACCAAAGGCTGCCACTGACGTACCCTCCGTCAATAATTATTGGTAAACGACGCACCCACGACGCACCTCTCCCGGGGGTCGTATAGTGCGTCTTACAACTGATAGGTGTATAAAGTTAAAACACCGTGCTCGTAATGTTTGTGCGGAAAAGGTTGTCTATATTCAATCTGGTCATAATCTTTACATTAACTTGAATCAGTATAAAGGTCGGAGGGTGGGGTCGAGATCGGAATCTGTTGCATTTTAAAGAGTTGTCGAGGATTACGAAGGATTCCCCACACGTTAACTTTGCTATAAAAATATCACAAGTGACTTTGTAGCTGCCGCGCTGCATCAACGTTTTTCATTTGATTAGATCATCAACATTGGTGAGACTTGAGCTGTACCATACGGATTTGTGCACGTAATAAGATGAATTGCTTACTACCGGTTGGTTGGTTTAATGACCGAAGAGATGTTTGATAAACGAATCAGACTGTCATTCAATGAAAGCGACAGTGTGACAAGCTGAGGAGAGGTAACATCTTGCGAATATTGTAATCCTTAAAGGGGCATGCAGTGGTGTGTTGGAAGCTGAGCCCTCAATCTTGATAACGACTGGGATTTGTACATTTTTACAGTTGTATTACATGTATGGACTTATACACTTATACGGATTCAGAAAAATCACCCCTCTTTGTAAAACAAAACGTCGATTACAATATTCTGGTCTAGTGCCGGCTAAGACAAGAATTTCACACTAATAGTGACACAGTGTTTTTGAAGTCGGTAGAATTACCACCTAAGTGGACATCCTTGCAACGTGAGTAGTTAATTGACATTTGACCTTGATTATGGGTAGAAGGTCACATTTGCTTCATAGTTCATTATGTTTAAAATTCGCTAATCTAGAGGTTAAACTCTAGTTAACGGCCATCTGAATCGATCATGGTTAACTAACCCCGAGTATAAAGCTGGAATGTTAACCCTAAAAGATCTTACGGTTAACTAATCCCGAAGCACTAACCGAGAGCTAACCGAGACTAGAGTGTTCGCCGTGTGAATCCATCGTAATGCTAACCGCGATTGAGATTTATGACCTGTGACCCAGGTCTTACCGCAAAATGAAGAGTTGCATGACCTTGAGTCAACCTCGAAGCTACCGCAGTAGCGTCGCTATTCTCGAGGTTAAGTTTGTCGTATGAAAAGACACTCTAGATTAGCAGTAAAAATATTTAAGCTCGAGAATAACTATTCTCGAGCTAATAACTATTCTCGAGCTAGTGGCCGTCTGAACAAGCCTAAAGCCATGACATTTTGTGATCCCCAGCTATAAACAGTCATAATAAATATTTAGCAAAAGGCTGCTTTCGTGATTTCGTGAGTGGTAATAACAAAACTGACCGGTATTATTATTCAACTTAAATCCTGAAGCAAATTTTAATTCGTCTGCACCACTGTGTATCCCTTTAAAAAGAGGTATGTTTGGAGCTAATCAATCAATGTATGCTATATTAAAATATACGAGACATTAATTTAATATGGGACTAACAGAAGTAGTAATAATGTTTTGTACCATAATATGTATATAATATTATACCTGTCTATATTTCTAAACATAATCTTTGTTTTAGTTATTGTGATTTTGTAAAATGGAAATGCAATTATTATCGCTAATGAGAAAGGAAACTGAGCAGGTGTGTGTTTATTACCAGCGAATCAATTAATCATCATGTGTGTAAGGATACGATAACATCAGGATGGCATACGTTATAGGCACTCTTATGAGACTCTCATTAATTACGTGTGTCAAAATATAACAGCAACATGCATGAAATGTATAGGGGTAATTATTGCATTTTTAATGATGTTACATAAAAATAAAAAAAATAGTCGATGGCTAAATAGTAACCTGCATTGTTACTCTTATAATTTTGATTTGTAATTTTTGGCATAAATTTGATTTATATTTTTAATATAAATTTGATTTATATTTTTACTCATGCCGATACTCATTTTACTCATTTATATTTTTACTCATAGCCTTAACTCTTTTCTACTATTCGATTCGTTAATGGAATGGGGTTAGCTGAAACACTTTCTTTTTACGAGTTCACTGTAAATACAGTACTTCAAACAGGCAGACCAGATTCTTGTTTAGGTCGTTCAATGTTTAGCATTTAAACAATTTCTAATAATCTAAGTGTTTAAATTCAAAGCACATACAAAATGTGCTTCGACGTAAAACACTTCGATTATTAGCAGTGCTTAATGCTATCACTTGAACGACCTATTATAAGTAGTTGATAAGATTGTTTGAAAGACTTTATTGCTGTTTTGTTTAATAACATCTAGATAATGCATTTCAACGGCACTCTTGGCCTTTATATATTTCTCGAAATTTAAATTTCGTAGATTTACCAGTACCTGACTGTAAGATTTAAATATTATAATACCCAATGGACATTATCCAAAATTGTATCCGAGTGTTTTGGATAAGTCGTAAATCTTTGTTGAAGTATAAGCGTTTACTGCATCCAAGCAAATGTAAAACAAATGTGCGCCAAGTTCATCTAAACATTTTTTTGAAACCTCCAGTTTGGGAACGTAGTGAAAGTAAAATTTCTATATTGGGATCTCGTTGGCATGTTGTGAAATGCGGACTAGAACTGGTAGTTAAAGTGAATCTTAATCTGTTCAACCTATCTATCTATCTTTATTCAGAAACATTATCCAATGGATCCTTTAAAATGTGTCACCTTCCGTAGCAGCAGATGCGTATATCAGAGCAATCGATCCATGTAACTTTATAGTGTTGTCAACATATCAGACGAGTCAAAAACATCAATGGCTGGCTATCGCTCACAGGGCAAAGATCCTATGCTCGGCTTTACCGTCAAACTCAAATATATCACAAATCTTAACTATTCTCCCGACGGGCTACTGTCGTATCTATCTCCGGTTAAAATACTACATTGTAATACTTTTCAGAGACGTAGTTCCTTTTGTCTAGAGACTCTCTTGAGAGGTTTTCAGTTCTCACAATCGTCCCTGGAAATTCTTATATGCTTTATACACAGTATCCCAAGAGTATTCATTTATGCTTGCACTGCCTTACATGTCAGTCTCGCAAATCAATCTGTATGAATAGGGATCTAGTAATCAGGGATTTCTAAATATTTGTGTGGTCTGAATCATGTTATACCTATATTAAAAACGCAATTGAAGCGCTTATTACATATGGTGAGGCGTAATTTGTCATGCGAAGGCTGAATATATAACATCTTGAGACGGGTTTTGTCACGTGATGTCTGAATATACAACTTTTTGAGGCAACATGTCATCAGAAAACAATTTTTAATAAGGAATAAGGGCTCATTTCCCGGGCACATTTCGTGAAGTACGGGCGAAGGGCTGCAACGGTAAAGTGTTTATCATAGTCCATGTGATAAGTACACCGTTGACGAATAAAAGGAAGAAAGAATGCTGTATTATATTTTCAAAGCATTGTAGGCATGATTAAGGATCACATATTCATCTACAAAGGGGGCCATATTGAGCCACCTGTACCCGTATACTGTAAATGGTTGGTGGATAAACAGATAACTATTAGATCCTATACAACATGCGGGAAAATGGGGGTCAAAGTACACGGGGTAAAATGTGGGAACATTTGAGCAAACTATTATCATGTTTGGTATCAAATGGTTACCGCCGAGAGCGGGGGGGGGGGGGGGGGGGGGGGGGGGGGGTGGGGGGTTGACGTGGCGTCCTCAAAAACCGGCCAAAGAAATTGAGCTCAAGAAACCCGACAGTACACTGTTGTTTTGGTTAATTTTCAGCAATTTTCACAATATATATTTAAAAAAAACAATAAAAAGGGGTCGGTTGTCGGGCTCGTAAAACAGTGTATTTTCATGACCTAAGGGGCATATTAAATGTTATATGTTGGGAACTTGTTCTTTCAAGCAATTGAAAGCTGCCAGTAGCGAAACTAGAGGGCAGGAGGGTGAGGGGGGATTCCCACCAATATTTTGAGTCAGGCGGTTGAGATTGCCACTGTCGGATCATTTGACAAGGGAAATCATGGAATTATGACGGTCAAATTAGTTTACAGATAGCCTTTTAGAGCCAAAATGTACCTCAATCATAGCAACATAAGTGTAAAAGCGCAAACAATTTCGCGCTCTACGCGCAAATTTTATTCGTCGGTAAAGTCTTGTCGGTTCATTTTTATCAAACAAGCCTACCTTATATAAAAAATAAGTTGATTCCCAAAAGGTCACTCTTATTGACCCCACTCACGCCAAATTGGACAATTTTGACTATTTTGGGGATACAAAAATTAGAATCTTGCGATAGATATTTTCATGCGCTTATCTTAGGTAAAACGTGTTTTGTTTCCATAAATATATATATACCAATGATGTTCTTCCGCTAAGTGAAAATGGGAATTGGTGAGGGCATTTGTGCGAATCGCTACATACGACCAGTTATAGTCGTAGGTAATGTACATATACAATGTTTGAGATTATGCAATTTAAAAACCGAGCGCTTAACAATGTAGTCCATCAATCCGTTGTTCAAGGTTACTTTGCTGCAAAACAAACTAACATCATTGCTATACAGGGATGCAAATATGTAGAGCTGCTAAAGATTGCCTGCAGCTTAGCTAGGATGTTCTAATGGTTCTGTAAACAACTTTTTACTACAGCTGTCAAATAGGATGTGTGACATTTCTTTACAAGAATGGCTCACTGAGATCAATGCTTTACCCAAACTACGTACTTATACAGAATTTAAGTCACTTCTTTGCCCTGAACAATACCTACTCGAAGTCATGTCACAGAAGAGCGTTGAGTAGATTAAGGTGTTCCAATCATTTACTATTGATTGAATCGGGTCGTAATAAGTTGAGTTACGTAATCGTGTTTGCCCTTTGTGTAATTCAGGTGAGATTGAAGACGAATACCACTTTGTCCTAATTTGTCCTTTTACGTTCTCTCTGTTAATCCTAATCGCAATAAATTCAATTCATTGATGCGTTCAAACTATCCGCGCGCAATCAAATCACTTGCTTTTTATGTTTATAATGCTTTTTCCCAGAGAGACAGATTTCTGAATGGGTGATAAATCGATGTTTATAATACTAATCGTTATTACTTACTTACTTATGTCGTTCTCGAACGGTCTTCGTGATGGCTCGCCAAACTACTCTGTCCCTCATGCATGCTTTCATCTCCTCATCATTCCTCAGTCCTGTGTCTTTCGCCAAGTTGTCCAAGTATGTTAAGGCTGGGCGGCCGACAGATGTGTGTCCGTGTTTGGGTCTCCATAGCAGCAGGTCGGATACAATCTCATTTTCTCTTCTCATGCAATGTCCTGCAAATCTCATCCTTCGATCTGTGATGTTTTCTGATACCTTTTGTAAGTTTCCATACAGGTCTTTGTTTGGTACCTTATCTTTCCAACTAATGTTGAGTGCAGTTCTCAGCATTCTAGTGTAGCATCCATCTAGAGATTTATTCAGTCTGTTGGTGATGGTCCATGTCTCAGCTCCATACAGTAGAACACTTTGAACAGTAGCTTGGAAAAGTCTAATTTTGATTTTTCGACAGAGGCTGGATTTCCACACTTTGTTCAGAGCATTGCAGGCCTTCCAAGCAAGTGCTTTACGTACTTTTATGTCATGCTGTTTAATCGTTATATTATCAATGTAACTGTATATTTATATTACATGTACGTTACTAAAATTACTATGATTTTGTAAATCATGCCAATTGTGGCAATATTTTGTGTATTTGGGCCGATGGCCTCATGTACTTGGAAATAAAACTAAACTAAATTAAACTAATGAAGCTAGTCACTTGACTCATAGGTATAACAATTTCTCCAGCAGAGATATGGGACATTAGTTTTTGAATAAGAATACTGCATATATCAAATGTTTGCCTCCTGCTGACATACAATGCATATTTGTTGGACTGAAAGCATGCTTAATTGGCAAAGATTTAGACGTCCAATCTCCCGTCAGTAGAAGCATACTGTTGACATTGAAAATGTTGGACATTGAAAATGGGTGTTTGTTCACAATTACAAAGGCAATGTAATCATTTTGTCCATACAAATGTGTCTTGTTCGGAAGTATTTATGGAAATAACCAAACACGCGGAAAGAAGCTAGTCACTGTCACTACATACTTGACATAAGCAGTCAGCTGTAGAACGGGGCCCCGTTTCAATTGAGGGCGCTCTATTTAGTGACACACTGCCGTCATTTTTGACACGGCGATTCATTAAGTGACGGAAGTCCGTCGCCCGTCGGAATGCGAACAAAAAACACTTTTCAATAGAGGGCGGGCTTGAGAACGGGACTGCGTTAGCAAGGGAACGGCCTCACGTCACAGTAATTTTTAAAATTCATAAATAGCCGATTCTGCCGATTTTAAACAACGAAATAACTCTCTTATCAAAGAGATAACCGTTACAAAGGCATCACTTCTAAATACTACGGGGCTTATATTTAATGTAAAAATTATCACTTTTACAGTAAAAATTCTATAAAATGGTGTAATCTCGTCTAGAAAATGGTGGTCTCATCGCAGCAAACCGGTCAAAAAAGACTTAATTAAAGCTTGTGTCGTGTGATGTTGCGGTTAAAGGTTAGATTAAATCATCTAACTGGATGTCGCAAGGAGTTCTGATATCTTATGCTACCCTCAACTCGATGGATAGTTACTTTTTATGCAGATAATTGGGAGTAAAAGGGGAAAATTCAATCATTGCGCAAATTGACGGGTGTGCGTTACCTTTGTTACGTACCCGTCGTTTTAGAGCGCCCTCAATTGAAACGGGCTCCCGTTCTACAGCTGACTGATAAGAGGGAAGCATAACGTAAACGTTCCTAAACCAGCAGCTCCTACTAATATGCAGAGCAGCAATAAAATTGTTAACACAATTGCTGCAGTGGACATTTTCCCAATTACAGATCATCTAGCAACATACCATTAACAGATGGTTTAGTCTGTATGGACACATGCTTGGGTCCTAATGGGACCAGACTCAATTGATGAATTTGTAATTGATCCCTTACTATGCTCGCGATGCTTGTCAAACTATAATATAGGTTATTATAAGCGTAATAGTATAAGGGGGTAAAGTCGCAGCCATTTGCTAAACATTCATTCTTATTCATCAATCAAATTACTCGGGCCAGGTTAATGAGGCTATGGTTCAAATTTGAATTAATTCGTGCTAATGGGACCAGACTCAATTGATGAATTTGTAATTGATCCCTTACTATGCTCGCGATGCTTGTCAAACTATAATATAGGTTATTATAAGCGTAATAGTATAAGGGGGTAAAGTCGGTATAAGGGGGTAATTCGTGCTAATGGGACCAGACTCAATTGATGAATTTGTAATTGATCCCTTACTATGCTCGCGATGCTTGTCAAACTATAATATAGGTTATTATAAGCGTAATAGTATAAGGGGGTAAAGTCTAATCAAAATGCTCAAAATAATGAACATCAAAAAATCCAACCTGCTTTAAAAACAAACACATACTTTATAATGACTGTTTGTAGATCGTATTGTTAAAATATTTAACGATTTGTTCACACCTCAAAGAGAGTTTTAACCTTAACGTCATCAATTTGGGACAATGTTTAGCAAATGGCTGCGACTTTACCCCCTTACTATTACACCTATAATAACCTATATTATGGTTTGACAAGCATCGCGAGCATGGTAAGGGATCATTTCAAAATTCATCAAGGGCAACATAATTTAGTCCGGTTGTTAGTTGACGTACGCTGAAGGTGAGGTCAATTACTAATATAAAAATAGACTAAAACACTAAAAATAGCTACATTTTAATGCCATTTATCATTGATTTTTTTCTGTGCATAACAAGAGCATGTTTTTATCCCCAGCGTCGGCATGTCCTTGTACTGCATGGCAGAAGCATATACAAACGAATTTGCTAGGTTTTTTAGTTGTTTGCTCATTGTCAAACACTTTAAATGATTGTTTCCTTCTTATGCGTGTTAAAGGCATATAATGCAATCTTTTTCAAATTTTCACGCCTATTTTTGTCTCTCTTCTTATAAGGATATTTGACTTATCAGGAAAGACTTTCCTGGACTTATACATCTATATTGACTGTCACGTAAAATACCAAGCACAGAACTTTCCCATGTTTATTAAATCTAAAATTCTAAAATGTATTCCCCATCTCTATTGTTTTACTTTATATTTTTATTATTCAAACCATGATTTTGAAGTAATTGGGAAACGTATCGCTCTGTAACTCAGACATTATTAACGATTTATGATCAGAAATGTAAATTTTCTTTAAAAAAAATCAAGGATAGAGGGCGTCCCCTGGAGAAAAAAATCGCGTAATATGCCTTTAATGTCTTGGATAATTGGTATCTATATTATTTGGTCAAAGAATAATGGCTTGCTTCATGGATCATACTACGCTAATCCTCTTATACGAACATCTCACAAAAACATAGCGTCAAAAAAGACGTCTAATATACTCTGTCGTCGTCATCGTCAATCTAAATAGAGGTTATCCATGTACCGGATTTGCTGCCATCTTGCCGGGAATGATGACTGTTTTTAATACAGAAAGCAAACATGATATGTAGCCTATATTTTGGTAACATGGTTCATGCAATGAATTGGATATCATGCACGGATTCAATGAATATAGAATGTAGGCCGGGTGCGATTCCCATTTGTAGTTGTGTGCACGGCTACCTGGATAACCTCTAATATTATCGCCTAAATAGGTGCTTTGCGGTCAACAGAGATCGTAAAACGCTGTCCTTAATGTATGATTATTTTTGCTTGTCAAGGACATTTTAGATGTACAATATGTGTGAGGTTATGCAAAACTGAGCGATTAACAATGTAGTCCATCAGTCCTTTGTTCAAGGTTGCTATGCTGCAAGACAAACTGACATCATTGCTATACAGGGATGCAAATAGATAGAGCTGCTAAAGATTGCCTGCAGCTTAGCTAGGATGTTCTAATGCAGCTAGACACTTGACTCATAGGTATAACATTTTCTCTAGCAGAGATATGGGACATTAGTTCTTGAATAAGAATACTGCATAGATCAAATGTTTGCCTCCTGACATGCAATGTATTTTTGTTGGACTGAAAGCATGCTTAATTGGCAAAGATGTAGAGGTCCAATCTCCCGACAGTAGAAGCATAGGGGAGATGCGGGAGAGTTGAGCCATTTTTTATATTTTGTGTCACCATATGCGGAAGAAAAGTACAAACCTGTAAAAAATTAGTGTAAGATAAACTTTAGAGTGTTGTTTTCGTTGTGAAACAATAACAGTTGGGATAGCAGTTAAGGCTTATTTATACAAAAGGTTTGAAAAAAATTGGTAAAGTGGCTCAACTCTCCCTACAGTATGGGAGAGTTGAGCCACCATTACAGGAGAGTTGAGCCAGCATGATAAGTCAATGGCTGGTGAAAAAAACAAAATCATATTTTTTCAACTTTTGATTTATTAATCCTTAAAGTAAATATGGTGCTCAATTGTTATTATCATGGCACAAAATAAAATTTTCTCTCATTTATTATACATTTTTCACCTTTAGTCCAAAAATCAAAATGTTACTACATGTTTTCCCTATGCTCAACTCTCCCCATGACCAATGGCTCAACTCTCCTCATGGTGACCATTTTGTAAATAACCCAATCCTGTCTGGTGTAGAACTTTTGGTAGTTTACAATAGTTCTCTAAAATAATGGTCTTATATACCCCCTTCAATAAACAAATTACCGCTATTATATTCTAAGTCTTGCTATGGGAAAAAAGACAAAACATTTATTTTTCTATTTTTCACTCAAAAGTGAAAAAAATGATTTTGTTTAGGTATCTTTGATACTGAGCACACATGACAGTAGAGTTTAACACTAAGAATGTCGTATTGATGCTATATAACAATATATGCCAATATAAATTTTAGTAAGTTACTACTTTTCGAGTTATAGGGGGTGGTTCAACTCTCCCGGTGGCTCAACTCTCCCGCATCTCCCCTACTGTTGGACATTGAAAGTGGGTGTTTGTTCCCAATTAAAGACAATGTAATCATTTTTGTCCATAATAGTGTTTCTTGTGTTGAAGTATTCATGGTTATAACCAAACACGTGGAAAGAAACTAGTCACTATATTACATACATGCCATAGGAGGGAAGTGTAACGTAAACGTTCCTAAACCAGCAGCTCCTACTAATATGCAGAGCTGCAATAAAATTGTTAACACAATTGCTGCAGTGGACATTTTCCCAATTACAGATCATCTAGTTCTAGCACCTTACCATTACATATGGTACATTTTTGTTTATCATTTGTTTACACGTTTAGTCTGTATGGACACACGCTTGGGTCCTAATAGAACCAGACTCAATCAAATTACTCAGGCCAGGTTAGTGAAGCTAAATTGTCAATTATGGTTCAAATTTGATTTAATTCGCGCAAAATCCTCAAAATATTAAACACAAAATATCCCATTTGTATTATAAACAAACACATACTTTTAAAATGATTGTTTGTCAACTACGAGGGTCATTCAATAAGTTCTACCTCCTCACTCATAACATCGCTAATATAAATGTCAACCTCATGACATTTGTCATGATTATAGCTCTG
Source organism: Ophiura sarsii (assembly GCA_035610835.1). Lineage (NCBI taxonomy): Eukaryota > Metazoa > Echinodermata > Ophiuroidea > Amphilepidida > Ophiuridae > Ophiura > Ophiura sarsii. The sequence goes on from CM069444.1 coordinate 60,106,895, forward strand.
AATCATAGCTACAAATGTGTAGTAAATGATAATTGATATCTGTTTTACTTTTGTTATGACACGGTCAAAGCCAGAGAGAGATTTTGGACAACGGACACAGAAAATTACCTTAATAATATACACATGTTTTCCTGTGTTTTTTCGTATTGTATGGTTAGATATAAGAGCATGATTTAAATACTGAAAATGGAAATGAATGAATGATATCTGAATATATTACAGTATTATCATGTAAAGATAAGATTGTAAACAATATTAACTCGCAAATAGTGTACTATCAACTCAAATGTATTGCTATGCCTTTGACATACCAGAATACTGCCATTAGTCAACCACAATGATGCCTCGAATGTTAAATCTTTACCATAATAGTCACTTTATGAGTTTTACTTATGTGCAACCTTCAGAATAGTCAATCAGGTAGTCAATGATAGAAAATTATCGCTTTGACAGACTTTAAATCCCTCCATTTAGTTCGATATATTGAAGATCGCTTAGATATCATGAAAGTCAAATATGACTTTTACAGGGTTCTCTAGGGGAGGGGTAAACTGAATGGTTGTCCCGACCTGGATCTGGCTAATCAGAGGGCATATTTTTTCTAAGCCAATCAGTCAACTTTATTGTTTACAGTCTGCTAAAGAGATATCTGACATTTAGAACGGTTACAATTGACCGATAGGTATGTTTTGCCTCTTACAATAGGCCAATTGAAAAGCACTTCGGCGATATTTTGCTGTTTTTCGTCCGTTTCCCTCACACTATATCGAGGTTTGCTTCTCACTGCATGTCCGGAAAAGTACAACCAGTACTCAAATCAATTTACATTGTATTTGTAGCTGAGGTTCCAAGCTACAATCGTGTGATATTTGATACGACTGACTAATATAATAATAAAGTTATGAGGTAGGAGGTAGAACTTATTGAATGACCCTCGTATATGGTAATATTATCAAATAGTGTATGATTTTTGTTATATTTTATATACATTTTTTTTAACCATAACGTCATCAATTTGTGACAATGTTTAGCATTGGTGCACTTTACCCCTTGGAAAGCATCGTAAGGGAAAGGGTAATTGAAAAACTCTTCAAGGCCAACATAATTTAGTCCGGTTGTTAGTTAACGTACGCTAAAGATGAGATAAATTACTGTTATTATAATAATAGACTAAAACACTAAAAATAGCTACATTTAATGTCACTTATCATTGATTTTTCTGTGCATAACAAGAGCATGTTTTTATCCCAAGCGTCAGCCTGTCCTTGTACTGCTTTGCAGAAGCAAATACAAACGATTTTTAACGCTTATTTTTTTCTCTTGTAACGTTGTTTGAATTATCATAAAAGAAATCTGTTTTGGGAATTGGTCAACATATTTGTTTAATTTTCATATTCCCTACTATATTGAATCCCCCTTGTGTATTAATAATAAATAATAATAACGGAAAAGTGTACTTTTGGTCTCAGATTCTGGACTGCACCAGTATCGTTCGATACAGGTACAAAGTCAGTGTCATTTATTTATTTATAATATTCGGCAGTGATGCCAGGCAAAACTCAATATTGACGAGCAATAAATTGAAGGGATGCACAAATATACCAAACAAAATAAAAATGGACCGACAAAAATGTTTTTTAGAGAGCAGACATGATATGTAGCCTATTTATGTAACATAGTTCATGCAATAAATTGGATTTCATGCACCGTTTCAATTGAACGTAGAATGAATAACCTCTAGTATTATCGTATTAAGTAGGTGCTTGGTGGTAAAAAGAGACATTTTATAGAATGCTTTACGTCTTGGGTTGTGATAAAGATTCATGGTTTCATAATAGATTTTTTGACAGGCAAGTGTTCTTTGTCTAGGACTCTGACCATTTCATGGAATGCTTCAAGTTTTGGTCAAAACTTGATGAATAAATATTGGAAAGTCCTGTAAATCGATTAATTTTTGTGTGGAAGCCCGGCGTCCACCAGAGGAAGTGACAGCAGAAAGTATATAATTTTAAATTGTTATTGCTATCGGTTGTACAAATCTGGAAACTTAATTATTTTGGTATTTATGTTTTTATTCGCTGCGTTTGAACTGTTGTGCCAATTCCAACTTAATACATGCAAATAGTATAGTCATTAGCGATATTATTATCAATCCATATCTGATGTAAAATGACTAGACTCATACTATGACGTTTTATTTCGTGTGCAATGACGAAAGTTATTCAACTAAAGCGGGTTTTCATCTTAGATTGGCGATAACATCATGTCATGTCATATTTGACAGGCAATGTGTTCTTTGTCAAGGACTCTGACCATTTCTTGCAATTCTTTAGGTTTTGATAAATATTTATTGATATTCACGAATTAGCATCATTGGGGGTGTTGCTATGTGAAAGCATTTCGATGAACAGCGGATGAATCTGACCACAACGGAGTATTTCGGATTCGTGCTGAAGCAGATATTTAACATCGTACATGGAAATCATTATGCGTTGTTAATGCACCATACTGCTGCTACTAAAATAAATTAATGAATATGTAACGTGTATCCATTTTGTATTTATTCGCAGTTAGGTTAAGTGCGGTGCCAATAATTTTACATTTTAATACATGTAAATAATAACCATTACCGATCGTGGAAAGGTTGACCTGATTTTTTGCTTGCCAAGGTAATCCTGTTTAACTTGATATGGGGCCATAATGTTATATAATTGCAATTTACAGGGTTAAATAGGATTTTGATAAGCTTTTTTGTACATCAAATCAAGTTTTGGTTACCAATTAGCTAATTAATTTTTGTTTTGAGAGTTTTAAAAATAATTAAGAAAAACGGTATTTCAAAACAATAGGTTTTACATCACAACAGCACGTGTGGTCCAGCGAAACAGCACGGGACTCATCATTACGAGGTTGTGAGTTCTAGCACCGCCGTGGTCAACTTGTTGGTGCCCTTGGGCTATATACTTAGTCTCAATTACCTGTCAACACACTTGATATTTAGGAAGCTGCTAGGAGTCACAATCTATGTAGTGCTTATAGGCTGTGCACTGCTGGCCGGTAGATGCCTAAGTTGAGCGACGAAAGGGTTCTGAATAAAAATGACAGCAAATTGCTATACCTTGTCAAAAGCGCTTTGGGACTGCACTTGCTATATACGAACTGCGTATTATTATTGTTATTATTTTTATATTCATTTTTTTTTAAAACGACCAAATGAAACCATATTTCACTTTATAATACCACCGAACATACGTCACTATGTAATATGACCGACGAATTTTTACTTATTATTATTGTGACTTTAAGTACCATTGCAAAATGTACGGTTTGTTTCAAATCCATTATTTTGTATCAGACATAAGGTTCAACGTAAACTGGTCGTTAAAATTGGCATTCATGGGATAGATAGTTTACCTAAAACAAGTATCGACGATGAAAATAATAACGTGTCAAAATGTATTCTAACGCATGAGAATGTTGAAAGATTGAACAATTTAGGGTGCGCATGTTTGAGAGAAAGGGGTGTTCCAAAATACCTTTAAAATTCGCATTCTATACATAGGACAAGGACTTCAAATCTGCAAGATTACAAAACATCAATGGGGACATCGTAGGTTTTAGGTCGCAGCACCAACAACTTTCAAACTCGGTACATATTTTAAAGAAAAACCTAAAGACATATGTGTACACGGAAGCATCTACGTGATGTGACTCTGTAGATGCTTCTACATCTACAAATGTAAACCATTGATGAATTGATGAATCTAAACAAATTCTACCGCGATGATATTGAAAAACTGTGTGAACTTCAAACGTGAATCTAAAATGCGGAAATGACAACTTGACAGGTTCCTCACTCAATGATAATTCCAGAGTCTGCAAACCAAAGCAGCAAATGTACAGCCATTTGACAACATTGATTACAAATAACGTGTTCTCTGATCTGAATCTGAATCATTGGGCGAATTAATCAAATAATCAAATAGCTCATAACCACTCAAGTCGGCCACTTTTCGAATCACATGGGCATAGTAGAAAATCCGCGTGTCCGGCACATACGCTATGCAGCATTACACTCACGCGAATGCCAGTATGATTCTTGTCATATACGTATAGATGTGTATCAGCTTTTTCTCCTATTAAATCATTAGTGACGACCTGTTCATCTGCCTTGCAATGCGAGGAAAAAGCAACCCTAATTTTTCTAAGAATTCGTCTTTGTAATATATAACGAATTTAGCTTGCTCAAAATACACCGTACTTGCCTCTACTTTCAATGTCTTTTATTCATTTTGACCATCGATAAATTAATCAATATGGCGTTTTGAACCTGACAACACGATTTTCTAAGATTGATGAGTATAAACATAAATTCTACCGCAATGTTATTTTAAGACGGTGCGTAACTTCAAGCGTGAATCTAAAATGCGGAAATGATAACTTGACAGGTTCCTCACTACAAAGTCCAAAGTCGGCAAACCAAAGCAACGCAGATGTTCAAACCTGGCACAATTTAACAACATTGATCAACAAACATTGAATGTATAAGTGTTCTGTAATATGAAAGTAAGTCATGGTGCGACTTCATCAAAATAGTACTCAAATCAAATTGGTTCATGCATGAAAAACGTTATAATTAGAGTTAGATATGAAAGGTTGATTGTACTGGTTCGGCACGTCCAGTGTCAAGTATTCCGTGTATGTTTTGAACAAAACAGTATGATTTGTCAACAAAGTAGTGATAAAACCTCATTCAGTTTGTGATCATCTACTAAAGAAAATCCCATAATGGAAATTAAACTTAATTATAAATGGCTACACAATTGCACTCTCAGCAAAAACGGTTCAACTCAAAACCTTTTTGTCCTCTTTATAGAAGAATAGAACCCTCACAAATGATCCTTAGAATTTGAAGAACCCAAATGGTTAAAACTACATTTGGTTTTATAGGATAGAGGACAGTTTTACAACTCGATTATAACCATTTTTGATTAGAATATGCAAAATACTTGTCAGCGTTAAGATCGTCTACCAATATTGTTGACCAACAATTTACTGATCTGTCCAGAAGGAACACATGTTACACACATGAACGGTATAACAATTAAGAAGCCCTCCACACTGCAATGGAGTTGATGTCATTTTCAAAGAGACCAAGTACATAGTCACGTATTTTTGTTTAAGGTAAATTGCTAAAGATGATTTCAAGTGGAATGTGGAAGATTCATGTGGTTACGTAAGGCAGTGCTCCTACGTATAAGTGACTTACACGTTAGACTCATACGATAACTGCCGAGGTAATATTTTCCATCACAATACGTACAAAAACAAAAAATTAAACCGGTACCAATGCAAATATTTCCTTAAATATAGCAATACTGGTCTCAGATCAATTTTATGGGTGCTTGTATGTATGGTGATGCAAAATATTACGTCGGCAACTACCGTATAAGTCTTACGTACAAGTTACTTATACGAATGAGCCATACGTACTAGTTTTGCAGTACGACCTAACAAGTGTATGTCACATTTCACTGTTTCATACATACATGCTACCGATGTATTTATGATAAAGGTGGAGCTACGGAATTCAGACGCTGATCTCGAGATAATGCTGGGAAGAACTGGAATGAAGTTTTACGATAACGGTAAATGGAGTAATATCACTTACACTAATGAACGTTATTTGCGCTATAACCTTTAAAACTAATAGCATTTCCTATCAAAACAATGTTCACTTTGCCATTGTCGATGCAAAATATTAGTTTTTGACGTCATTGTAAAAGTCCCACTTTAATCAACTGATTGAAGCATTTAGTTTCATTTATTAATTCATTGACGTATTTAGGGTTTGTAAAAACAAATTATTTGTTTTGAAACAAAAATGGTGCAGTTTCATTTTTACTCATGGCATTGAATTATTCAATAAAACTGTAATTCCCATCCAATCTCCAGCTTATAACAACACGCAATGATATGAATGTGTGCACGTTAATGATAATGAAGATGATAAAGTGAGGTCAAAGTCCGAGACAAGAGATCACGAAGAAGAATCACAGCGAAAGGGTCTGGGGAGGATCTATTGTGACAACTACTTGGATATGGATCATAGTGACAACGTATTGATATGGACTCATAGTGAAATCGTTGTTGGATATAGGGGCTGTTGATGTTCCTTCACGTTATTTTACCTTAGCGGTGCCTGGTATAAAACTAATGTGATTACCCATTGGATGGAGCTAACCTACCTTAGTTCCAAGTTTAATTGTGACATCAGCTTGAAGTCTTTCCAATGCACTCAGTAGGTACTCCTGCAATATTCCAATTCGTGTGTAGAATCTATCATGTTGCCAACATCCCTCTATGTTATCAAAATCAACATTGAGCTTCTGCAAGAACGCGATTGATCTGGAATCAAGGGCGATTTGTTGAGGTCTTGCAAACAATTGAGCGCGATTTTTAACTTCATAAAGAATGATTTTATCCACCCTTTTGTTGTGAGCAGATATTATAGCAGCAGTAAGACCAATAGGTCCTGATCCAACTATGACGATATTGAGTCGCACACTCCATTGTTTGATACAATCGTAAGAACTCTTACAGACGACAAAACAAAGCACTACAAACACTGTCACGAAGATTGTGTCCCGTACTTCAAGAAGCGGTGTGGATGTGTTGACATCAGTAGCAGTACTAGGTTGTGCCATTACTAGACCAACGGTAGAATTTAACGCACTATTCCCGTGAAAATCAGTCTCAACTGTCATGGTGATGGTCAAAACAACATTATCCGACTGATATTGCTAGGTAAATTACACACCGTGCACCGTTATACAAATCAGTGTAAGCTGGCTGAACGCAGACGATATATCTGTCGTCTATTTTTATCTGCCGCATCTAGTGTGAGTTTCCAATCTCGCGCATCTTTCATGGGGTAGTGGTCACGTGGTTAGAAACAGTACGCACGTTCGCTAGTAGATTTAAGACATGATAAATTGTATATCCCGAGGACAATTCGCATCCGACTTAAGTATTAATAACTGTGTATTCTGGCTCATCTTCAAGCAACGTGTCCTATACTATTGTCGCAGGGAGAAATTGGTTTCAACAAACGAATGCTTAGCTGTATGAAGAAGAAAATTGAACATAGATAATATTGTTTCTTCCTTATTTGTCAGGTCAAGCTCACACGTATGCTTGAAAATCTCACTTCCATCACCAATATCAGCATGTAGATGTAGATGTGTTTGATAAGCTGTTATTTACTGAATTTTGTATCCTAGCAACAAGGAATCTTGTATCGTGTGTATACAACAATCGGGTGTTTAATACAGGGCACTTGCAGTCGTAATGAAACCTCAAGTGGGTCAGCAGATTATTAATGATGTCTATATTTGTCACTATCGGTAATTACTCTATGCAACCAGGATGGTGCAACAGGTATGATATTGCATCTTGCTTGTATAGAGTGGATGTAGCTGGCAAATAAATTAATGTTTAATCAGCTAATGCACGCTGAACCATGATTGATGTCACTATAAACAGTACCGTACTTAATGGCAATGACACTTTACGTGTGTTGCCTATCAACCGGATTTCATTGTACATCTGTCCTGGTAAGAGAAAATAAAGCATGTTATGCATATAGGCCCAAAAAAAATGTTGCGTTTCCTTTTCATGAACATTTCTGATCGGTCGGTCGATTTATCATCAATATTTTTTCTAACTTAAGTATTTTATACCGAGGTTATTTTAAAACAATAAACAAGAGGGGAAAACACAGAATTGGCTGTATTTTCTGCTCAAAATTCAATACCTTTGTCCAAGTAACAGCCAGGAAAATATTGTGTGGCTTTTACGACGGGTATTCATTAAATTAGTTAAGAGTTGAACGAGTTCGCCGTCGGACAAGTTTAAAACTGTCAAGCTTTCGTCAGAATTAGCTTTGACTTCTTCATGACCAATTATTATAACTAGCGGGACGCCCGTTCTTCGAACGGGCTCCCGCTAGTAAATAGCGCCTATCAGACAGAACCCCGGTGAAATAACACATAAGTAGCTATACGAAAATTTGTCTCGAAATTGGTAAGAATACATATAATGCATAGGCCTATTTCCTCCTGAAATTGCCGCCCCCGCACCGTGGTTATCTCAACACCCAAGGCCTAAACCTTAACCATCTCCCCAAGCTGTATCCCCTGGTTTATACTTTTAACCACACTATTTCCTTCCACTTCGTGACTCTCCCTGTTAGTGTTACGCACTTTAGTATCACATTTCTTCATTAACTCCCTGCCTCCCCTTGCCCGCCCGCCCCGTTCTGTGCGATCTAAACCTTCAAGGCCTAAATTAACTAACTCCCGTAGCGTTCTTCAGTAACCCCTTGCCTCCCAAACCTCATTACTTCATGGCCTCCCCTCGCCCCCGCCCTCCCCGGGGCCTTCCCCTGCCGTCTCTTGCCCGCCGTCCCCGCCCCGCCCCTACCGCCGTTCCCGCCCGCCCCGTGCTTATAAACCTTCAAGGCCTAAATTAACTAACTCCCGTAGCGCAGCGTATTTCTCCAATATTTGCCCGCTCGCGTGTATAGGGGTGCGTGGGTGTAGTGCGTGTGAGCGTTTATTTTGCACGGCGCACAACGACGCGTTATGTGTTAGGCGCCGAATGCATGGTTGCAATACGCATGAAGATAAACAAAACAAACACGGCCCGTATCCATGGATTTTCATGGTTTTTTACTCATATCTCGGTCAATTCTGTACGGTTTTCAGCCATTTATAGCTTATAACACTCACATTATAATCATCTTTTATCAGTAAAAAGTTCACGGCTTTTAGACGCAAAATGAGAAAGCCTTATGGATACATACATACAACATACGGTGAATTATAGTAAGATGTTTAGCGAAAGATGGACATTTGCCACTTTTATAATTATTTGCCACTATTATAATCATCATTTGGGCTGCCCCTTGCCCGTTGATTTGAGAGTAGGTGCCTCTTTCCTACTTCTGAACATTTGGTGGCTCTGACAAGAGCCGTTCGGATGGATTGCTCCTTTTCCACTAGACAGAGATGGTGGCTCTATATATAAAATATATATTACCTATGATTTTTAACGTGTAAAATAGATATATTTCATAGATTCCCCAGGGTGACATTTCTTTATTTGTAATTAATATACCTCAATCTGAAAGTCATCTTGTCGTTTTACTTTTGTTTAATATTTTGGCATACACTATTAGAATATCCTCCAATGTTATGTAACATTTGGCTCGCTTCTACATTGCACCGATGAAGCGAGATTGATCTCATTACATTTATGCACCAAAGTATGTAACTAATTATACGTGTCACACGTGCAATGTTATTGATTATAAAAAAATATATTACCTATGATTTTTAACGTGTAAAATATATATATTTTCTAGATTCCCCAGGGTGACATTTCTTTATTTGTAATTAATATACCTCAATCTGAAAGTCATCTTGCGTTTTACTTTTGTTTAATATTTTGGCATACATTATAAGAATATCCTCCAATGTTATGTACAAACTTCTGGTCATTGAGGTTCCCGAATTTCTTTTTAATTGGACCAACATTTGGCTCGCTTCTACATCGCACCGATGAAGCGAGATTGATCTCATTACATTTATGCACCAAAGTATGTAAAATGGGTAAATTATAATTAATTATGGCCATGTGTTTTGAACTCACCACCCAAAAAGGGTGGTGGCGTTGCATTTTTGGTGACAAATCATCCATCTCTCTCTATTAACTCAACAACTAAATGTGGTAGAGCTATGGTTGAGGTGTCATGTGAAAGCCTATTTATCTAGCTACATTGTGTTAATAAATCAGGTATTTCTATAAATGTTTGGCTGAGATATGATTGATTATGTTGTGAAAGTCAGGGGTGGTGGCGGTGGCGGCGGCGGCGGTGGCGGCGGCGCTGTGTGCAATCTCTATGGGGAATATAGAAAATGTTTCCAATTCTACGTTCAATTTACTATAACTCCTCATCCCTGTATGGTACAAATATGATTTTGCTCTCATTTTATAGATTATTTTATATTCTATAAGATTCTGTTTCAACAAATGTTACAACTATTGTGCAACAATTGTAATCATGAATCGATTGCGTTGTCCTTGGCTTTTTCCCTATTCGCTACACAGTGAACTTGCCCTAATTCATCGGTTTTACATACATGACTATAACAAAAGAAATATTTAACCGATGATAGCAAAATTATACATTTTTGGAAAGCTCTCAAATAGGGGAATCCAAAAATGCCGTTTAAATCAGGATAGGGTGCATACCAAAAAATATATACTTGTAAACTCTAATAAATATGAAATTTAAACGTTTGTGCTCATTTACTTCTCAATATAGTATATTTCAACATGTTTACCATTAACAACTATTATGTTCTGGTGGGTAATTGCATGAGAAACTTAAATATGCACAGTAAAATTATGATTGGGATAGGTATAAAATTATTATTGAGCTTAAATCAAAATAGGAAAAAAATCGATATTTTTTGAACATTCTTAATCACAACATGTTACCATTAGGTCTTATTTAAATTCTAATAGCCTATTTGGATTCCTTGTGAGATTACCGTTCAGAAAATATATACTTTTTATGGGGTAGAACAAATAGTTATTGCGATATGCTAATTCGAATCTCAGATGTTGTAAAATGTAAAAATCTGGACATGCAACGGTAAGGGTGGCGAGTTCAAGACACACGGCCTTATACGTGTCACACGTGCAATGTTATTGATTATATCGACCACTTCTTTTTCAAAATTAAGCAGATAATATGGTATTACGCTTTTCAAGTAATTTCGCGTAATCTATTGATGAGTTTATATTAACCATTGATATTACAACAACACGTATGATCGTAACGATTTAAAATGTACATTTTTTAACTACATCATCGCCGTTGGCAAACTGTGCATAACGAAATATAGATGGAAACCACCAACACCTCTTATTCCTATTCAAGAAAGAACTCCGTCCTCGTAGACTGATGTTATTATATGTCGTGTTATTAATGCATGATATATATGATATCATAAATATTGTCAGTGTTTGTTTGTAATCGATTGTCACATTTCAACATACTTGTTATTACTATTCTTACCTTTTGTAAAGAATTACTGTTGTTACATGCATGTATCATTAAATAAAGAAAGAATAAAACAAATACAAATATACTTTTTTGCTTGTTTGAAATATTGAAGGATTAAACCATGGAAATATATTTTGTTTAGCCCACACGCTGTTCACAAAATGTCAGTTAAAAGGTCAAAGGGTGCAGGGCAGGGTTATGTTTAGAGTGAAACATTATCGTTTTCAAGTTCAAGATTCGGCACAAAATATTAAAAATATGATTATATTTTACCATTTTACGGAGCAATAAATTATCATTTTCCTGATATTTTTGCTACATTTTGAAAATGAAAAATCATTCATCAAAAATAAGAAAAAAGAAAAGAAAAAACAAACAAACATATTCCCGACCCAACATTTTGTGCAAATTGGGTTGGTCGGGAAAGGGCACCAATTGTGTGGGGGTGTGTGTGTGTGTGGCGGGTCCATAATGCACTGATTACGAGAAGATTACTATGGGGAAAAGGTGATGAAAAACAAGATGAAAACACACAATTACCTATATAAGACGAATTAGTTAGGCTATACAGATGAATCGATGAGATATTTGAAGGCCAATTAAAGACTGTGTTGGTCATTTCATTTTGTTGAATGACAATTTACTGATTTATTTTCGGGATAAAAGCCAGTATCCGACCGACCCATCACAAAAGTCCTTCCGTTCGTAGAATAGGGTTTCTTTTTACGTCGCTTAGCAACACATTTATTGTATCTGAATATAGGTCTTCACCGTCATCACCCGCTCAGTATTCTAATTAAGGCAGGCTCATAAATGTCACAAGGTTCGTCAATAAATTTCGAAGATCTCTTATATAAATGCAATACATAAGAAATATGAATCTCAATTAATTTAAATTTATTCAGACTTCTTCGAAATCTAGGCAATAGGTAGATAGATAGATAGATAGATAGGCAATATTTAGGCAGTCTATATCAATATTGTAATTTTAAAGTGAAGCCGGAATATCAAAACTACTTGTTTTACGTCAATACCGTATATATTCAGTGTTTTTGTAAGCCCGGTATTGCTAATTCAACATGTGCTTCAAATCTGACAAAAATTACTCTGATTGAGTTAATCTTAAAACCGCGTTTAAAAAAGTACGAGAATAATGATCAACATACGGTTAGGGATGACAATATAATTATTGCTTCATATGTCCAGAACCCAGGGGGGGGGGGGGGGGGGGGGATATTTAATGGATATGAAGTTAAGGGGATATGCCGCCATGTTTAACCCTTTGGGATATGAATGACACCTTTTCAAAGACATTTTTGGTAAATGGATGGGTCTAAAATCCTTGAATGTTGCCGTTTTTCACAGACATTTTGGCAAAATCTGTCAAATATATTATGGGTCTCCGGTAAACGTATGGGTCCATTTCCCCCGAAAATTGGTAAATGTATGGGTCAGATCCTCAGATGCGGCACATCCTACCAACAAAAACCGGGTCCAGATTAGTGCAAAAAATAAAATGAACGTGTAAAATGAAGTGAATATGCAGTTTGTGAACTCACATTTTGGCGCCCTGAATATCTTCATCGATAAATCTATTTGAACCGTAAATGAGACTATTTTGCATGCACACGATTGATAATTATGGCATAGTTAGCCCAATTATGGGCACGATACAAGCACTGACACGAATTAAACTAATAAGACGCCGAACTGTTTATTGATTTTACCCGTACACTGCTAAAATGTTGAGCAAAATACGTTGCTTAATTGCGTTTAATCATCTGTTGGGTAAATGGTTGATAACATTTTATTCAACATGTAGAAATCTAGGTGTTGTATAAAAATAAAAACTACCTATCGTTGAGCAAAACAATTTAGTAACAAGTTGGGGAAACCCCCGGTCAAAACCAATTTTGTTGCTAAAATATTGCGTTAATTGTTTCAATTGGGCAACTGTTGAGTATTTGTCTCATGCAATCACGCAACTTATGTTAAGATTTAATCATGTGGTTTTCACTGATCAACTGTTGCTTAAATCCTCGATTCTAATGGAGAAACATTCCACTTCAGCAACTGTTGCATGAGCATGAAGAAAATCACGCAACAGCTGATGCAAGTTACGCACATGTGAATTTTAGGCAACTGTTGTCCAAAAAAGCCCAATTCGTGATGGTCATGCAATCGTCATGTTATCATCATGGCGTTTTGTGCACGAGCTGAGAACTCTGGATCTGGATAAATTATAGTCTGGTAAATAAAACGGTGAATCCGCATCAACATCAGAGTTTGTGACATCTGACATGCGTTTTGTGAGTCCGGTTTTGAATGTTTGAAGCTTGGTCTGTCAAGAAGATAATGTGATAGATCGGTCTAAATATTTTTGGTCGTTCATGGGAATAAGCTGATTTCGTCATATCACATTTTTTAAATAAGCAACAATTGGCATTAAAACACCCAACATATGAGTATAAATTAAGCAACAGTTGCTATACAAGAATGCTCAATAATGAAAACAATTCACAAATTAAGCAACAGTTGGTATTTAAATGCCCAACAAATGGTTAATCAATAATACTCAACTGTTGTGTAATTAAAATTGTGCAACTGTTGAGTAATAATGATTGCCCAACTGTTGATAAACCATTTTAGCCAACGGTATTGGGCATTTTTTACTCAACTGTTGAACTGTGGCATAGTTACTTAACGTTGAGTGTTGAATGTTGAGTAAAATTTTACTCAACATTTTTGCAGTGTAGTCTAAATCGCTGAAAAAGAAAGTAAAACAACTGATTCGCTTTGAAAGTGGCATTGATAGATCTGGGGAGTGAGCCTTCAATTTTATCAGAAGGTGGGTTTTCACATACGTAAATGCCATCAGATACGTTCGATAGTGCGCAAATTCCACTAATTTCACCTTTTTTTTCTTCAGAAATTCCAATCATCTGTTCTTTATGAAATTGTAACTAACATCAAATGCATCTTCCCACAACTGACAGGTTTATATTCAAATGCTCAAATATTTTGTTATTTGGATGAGACAATGAGTAGCTTATAATTTATCATGTTTATCTGATGGGACGAGGATTTAGTAAATTATCTCAGCATCAGTACGTGCTTATAACGAGAGTATGAAGGTTACTCATATAATTAACATTGCATTTTAAAACTCACTCAAGTAGTCGACAATAAATCATTTATAGCCATGGGTAAAATGTTGTTATTAAAGGAAAGGAAATCAGAATTCGGTCGATTTCTGCCCGGAAAATGGAGCTTGCCAGCCCGGTAAAAAACCCAGTCAGGTCAAGCCAACCCAATTTCACCCTACCTCCCCCAAACAATCGAAAATGTTTTCATGTCAAAATTACATCCAAATGAGCTAAAAATAGGTCTGAAATATCTATAATTTCAAACCAAAGCTAAGCTAATTTCTGGCAATTTTGTGCGCACCCTATCCTGATTGTTCTTTCCCCAGAGATTTTTTCTTGCCCTCCAAATAAAAAGGATGATGGTGCCGTCACTAGGAGCTATTATTCCACTTTACTTTTCCACAATGAAGAAAAAATACATGCTGCTACTACCCGAATTGTGATCCCACAGTTACCAATGCTGGGACGACATTATTAATTCTGCACCCTCTGACCGGGAAAGATGGTTGGGTCTCGTCAATCTTTCTCATCTTTTCTCTAGATGCATAAATAAAGTCTTCAGAGTACACACCACTAATAAATTCCCCATTGCTTACTGTGTAAAATGGACCATGATTATTCGCCATTTTCTCGCTTATAAAGCAACTGGTTGCTTCAACTTGGCATTCTGTGTGAAGATCATGGTCTTGGCTTTCCTGTAAAAAATATATATATATAAGTTCAAGGCAAAATTTTCGAGATATGCGCCGTCAAAGATACACATGTTTGTAGATTGCCCAGGCCTAGCCTAGGTCTAAGCAATTCTAATCAATTATCTGAAGTCTCTAAAATGACTAAAAAATCATAAAAAATTGGTCAAAGAAGAAAATTTGCACTGATATTGTTTGATAATCTTCATTTCATAATCATCCGATCAAAAGTTTGGCCAACAACACTATTTTTGAAGCATTTTTATATATTTCACTTAGAGGAGGGTCATCCCAACCAATTCAACAAGCCTTTCGTGGACTCTTCCATTATTTATTTAGTGGTGTGAATCCTTCAGCTCTTTATATTTTTGATTTTTTTTCTTCTTTTCTGTTAGGTTGATTATACTGCAACACATTGATAGCATTGCAACCACTTAAATCAGTTTTATCAGGCTTTTGTATGACAAAGTTTGTTTGAATTATGTTTGCTATCTACTGAAGATAGCATGCTTTTCAATGGTGAAATAACGTGCACGCGGTAATAAAAGTTGGTCACACAGTTTGTCTTTATTTCTTGAACTTTCAATGCCTTTGTAGCATGAATTGACCAATTGTAATGATAGTAATGAATACATATTACAAATTTAGAATGTCTATAATATCCTTTTTGTGTATACTGAGATGTAACCGGGGGGGGGGGGGGGGGGGGGGGGGGGGAAGTGACACATTTAGTTGTATATGAAATTATGGGAATAGTTCAAATTAGAAGAAGAAAAAATTCCGGGGGTTACCTGTCCTCTATGTAAGACTCCATGACAGAGGCTGCAAGAGACACTTCATTTGCATAGAACTGGCAAATCCCTTCTTCTTTACACGCTTCTCAACCCTTAAACGAAGATCTTTGAAACAAATCAAATCCTGGGATAGGCCTAGGCCTACTGTAACACGGTTAGCCAATCTGTAATGGAATTTCAAAAAGAAAAGATATGGTATGATAATCAGGGTTTACATGTATTGATAGGCCTAACCCTTTTTCTCCCCTTCCCCTGTATACAGTATATATCCCCTCCCACCCTCTTCTCCCCACCCCTTCACCGCTAGCTAGGCACTGGCTATTACACTGCACCCTTGACTAGTCAAGTGTGAGTCTGATGATCATGATAATAACCCACGGCTATGACTAAACAGCTGGGTTTTTCATCTTTGTTTACTTCGTGTATTCGGGGAAGGGGAGGGAGGGGGTTGTTGTGGAAACAAATATTTGACCTCTATCTAATATGGGATCGTTCTATGGTGGACTTACATGAATAGGGAGACCTATTACTTTGTGCAGACAGACATGGTATCATTCCAATCCAATGTTTAAATTTTGAATATCACTTGATTTGTAAAAAAGTAAGCTTATTTGAGAGTTGTCTGCATCCTCTCAAAGTTGTCTTACATACCCCTATCAGTCCTGTGTGTGAACAGACAACTTGGTCACTGTTCGATCTATCTGTTAATAAGCTTAATTACAATTTTAAAGCAGTGTAAATTGACTTTGAAAAGTAGTAGTATACTATTACTAAACCAGTGAGAGTTGACTAAACCTACGTTCTTACGCGGCTGAATAGCCTGAATGAAGCAGTTTCTTGTGCTGCTTTTTTCTACACTAAATGTTCCTAAATCAATAGAAAACTTAAATTAAATGGTAAATAGCCACAGAAATTCAGCGTATTATTAATTTGAAAACTTTTTTTAATCTGTTCGTATGACCATAGCAACCAGACAGCCCGTGAGATAGGCGTGGGCAATACGAAATCCCGATTTTCATAAATTAACTGGATTTCCATGTAGAGTACACACCACTAATAAATTCCCCATTGCTTACTGTGTAAAATGGACCATGATTATTCGCCATTTTCTCGCTTATAAAGCAACTGGTTGCTTCGACTTTGCATTCTGTGTGAAGATCATGGTCTTGGCTTTCCTGTAAAAAATAAATAAATATAAGTTCAAGGCAAAATTTTCGAGATATGCGCCGTCAAAGATACACATGTTTGTAGATTGTCCAGGCCTAGCCTAGGTCTAAGCAATTCTAATCAATTATCTGAAGTCTCTAAAATGACTAAAAAATCATAAAAAATTGGTCAAAGAAGAAAATTTGCACTGATATTGTTTGATAATCTTCATTTAATAATCATCCGATCAAAAGTTTGGCCAACAACACTATATTTGAAGCATTTTTATATATTTCACTTAGAGGAGGGTCATCCCAACCAATTCAAAAGCCTTTTGTGGACTCTTCCATTATATATTTAGTGGTGTGAATCCTTCAGTCAAGTACAAGACGATAACAATCAAAATAATATTCAAGTAGAATTCTCGATATGTTTCGAGTTGGTTCGAGAGCATATTGATAAGCGACGGATGACTATACTGTACTCTTGTTTCCGAAAGTAGAAATGAACAAGAGACCAAATTTGGCTTTCAGCAACCATGTGGAGCGACAACACAGAGAGTAAGTGACATACCTGTAATGTTTCGATGAATACCCAGCTTAGTGAAATAAAGACATCAAAAAAAGTAGCTCGGCTGTTGTAAAAGCACTTATAATTTTAATATTGTTACTCATATTCTAAAAATGAAAATACCAGGAGACGGAAAATTTAATTACGGTGATTATGACACCTTGTTTGTTAAAATCGATCGAGTATTGTTGTCGCGGTATGTGCTTACAGATGAAAAGTGCCCATTTCCATTGTTGCAGTAACTCCTATTGATCTCTCTGATTCAGCGTGAAGATAATAGCGGCAATGTTGGTAGTTTGCCCATGGCGATGACCTGTCCTGTCTGTCTTCTCGGACCTTCTGAGCATTTGGAGTTTTGAATTCATCCTTTTTAATTGTAAAGACGTGCGCCTGTCATCCCCATTAAATTTGTCCCGGATTATGCTAATCAAATTTACAGCACAACAAGAACAGCTAATCAAAATTCCCGCTATTATCTTCACGCTGAATCAGAGAGATCAATAGGAGTTACTGCAACAATGGAAATGGGCACTTTTCATCTGTAAGCACATACCGCGACAATAATACTCGATCGACTTTAACAAACAAGGTGTCAAAATCACCGTAATTAAATTTTCCGTCTCCTGGTATTTTCATTTTTAGAATATGAGTAACAATTTTAAAATTATAGGTGCTTTTACAACAGCCGAGTTACTTTTTTTGATGTCTTTAAATAAACTCGAATGTTAACATTTGGTAGGTAATGAAATGACCTCGGACAAAATGTATGCTTTCCCCGTATAATTTGACAAACATTATTGACCTATTAAACTCATGTGAATGGTATACTCATTGCATCCCTAACAACATCCTTTACCAACATAAAGACCTATTATAATAATAATAACATTATATTATGACGCATTTTGTAGAGTAAAGCATTGAATTGCGGACGTTATGATTCTTATTGTGACGCTCACGGGATCATAATTATTATAAACCCTGTTTTTGACTGATATAGCCTAGCTTAAAAATAGTGTATTCGTATCTTCATTAGGATACATCAATAACATAACAAATATTTAAATTGAGTTGGAAATCTGATTTCACAATCCACACTGCGTCTGCAGACGACAGTTTCAAAAGTTCATGAAATGTTTTAAAAGTGTCAAAATTATTGAATTTCATAACCATTATTTGGAAACACCGTGAGAAATTCATTAAAATAAGTAAAAACATGCCGGGGTTGGGTTCGGTAATTAAGAGATAAGACTTTAGAAGTTGGGAAAGGTTTCTGAAAAATTGTTTTGTATTATGGTAAAGCTAATGGCCGCGTGGAAAGTGCTAACAAATCATTTACAATACAGGGTGTCTCTAAAAGAGCAGGAGAGTGAACCAAACAATGACAATTTTAATTGAAGCACTATTGTTGTTCTCAAATGTTATTCAATAAAATGGATTATAACTTACATTGGTCTTTATTTAAATTATAAAGGCATGGTTTGAGTGAAGATTTAAAATTCTCGCGTTCTAAATAAGAAAGATGAATATTAACGCAAAATTGGAGATAGCAAACTTCAACCTTTATCAAGTTTTAAACGTGTGAAAAATACCGATAACTTTTGTGAGCAATATTATGTTGAACTTGGTTAACAACTGGCATATTATTATTTAGAATAAGAGAAAATCGAGAACAAGAACAAATGCATTGAATATTGTCTGAATCACTAATAATGAGCAAACTTAAATGGAAGTGTTCTTCTTCGTAATCGCTCATTTCTTTGTAATTACTGAACTGAATCAAACGCGGGTTGCTTCAAATTATAGCCAACTAATTTGCCTTTATTTTGTTGTTTCAGTTGTTCTATTCTAACTTGTATTTAGGAAGGTACGATCACTTAATGGGGCGTCATAATTTTTATTTTATTGGGACATCCTGTATTGGATAAATATCACTTGTTTTTCTTCTTGGTATCAGTATTATTCAGTGAGATGCTGATTGCTATTCCAGTTATTCTTATAAAAGAGAATAATTAAAATAAATAAAGACCATATCATTATCAAATGTTCCGATTAAACAGTACTCTAACCTAAAAGTGAGGTGGTTAGACACATTAAAATACAATATATATATAATACAAGTTGCAAGGATACTCTGCACATAATATTCAAAGAGTGCATGACGTCACTATCACACGCATACTTCATATTTCATTCGAAGAGCATACGTAAGCTTCTGTGTACAAGTGAGTGACAAGTTGATTCGAATTGTAAGTCAGGTTTAATCAAATAAATAATAAAAAACGGTTGCAACAATATCACTACCGCATTTGTATACTTTCAATGTGATATTTTTATTATGATAATCCATGATTGAGAGGGTGGTTTATTTTGCGCTATATCAATGTATTCATTCAAAGTTATTTAATGACTTGAACATTACTTTTTTTTACCCCTAACGTTTCATTGTGTTTTGCATTTAGTATTCTAGGGGAAAGGTATCTCACGTCTTTTGGTATGAAATTTAGAGCATAGCGTGAACGTTAACCACTCATTGAAGGTTTAGTTACTACATAAATCCATGAAGAAAAACGCTGCAAGTTTAATAATACGGTAAAAGAGAGCTATACGATTCATATGTTTTCAGTTGATACGCCCACGATAAACGATCAATGTGGAAAGGGTATTTATAGTTACACCATAACGAGACGCGTAACACGAATGACTTGCCAATCAGCTTTATGATTATCACTGACACGACAGCACGCCCGGAAGCCGAACGTGCTGCCGTTCCGAAGCAGACTGGTTAAGGTGTGTTGTGACAATCAGCCACAATGGATGACTGGCGATTAAATAGAATTCTCTTGACAAATCATGGGTCGTTAGGATGTAAGAGTCTAGGGTCAATCCGCAAGCTTTTCGATTAGTATTGCTTCAATTTCCGTTGGATTTTCTCTTAAGCTATGTTATCGGAAGAAACGTGGTGAATAAAATATAAGAATTGTAGAGTCGTGTAAACATTCAACGGATGCTATTGTTGTGCTGCGGTTATGATACAGAGATCAACTCGTGCAGTGTTGTGTCCGTAAAAGCCGATTGTCAAGTCATACGTGTTACGCTTTTCGTTATGGTGTAACTATTAATACCCTTTCCACATTGATCGTACTTTTATAAAAAAATAAATACGAAAACATATACTATCCGTTTTAAAAACGATCGTGCTTGCTTGACAAGCGGTGTCATATTTCTTGTGCTTGTTGACTGGTTGCTTTATATATGCCACGGTTGTAAGCGTCCATCTACTTCATTCACTCCTCTAAGTAGTAGTATAGTAATAGTGTCGACGAGCGAAGCGAGGAGACCTATTACGTACTAATAGCACAGCACTACTGTTCGATATGCCATGTATGTGACAGCTACCGTTCGATATGACAGCACTAGCATTCGATATGGCAGCACTACTGTTCTATATAGCATGTATGTGACAGCTACCGCTTGATATGTGTGACAGCTGGGAGGTTGCATTTCTTCACACATCTTTAATGTGACAGGTTGGGTCTCTATAATTGTAGCGGTGACAGATTAGCTAATGTCTACATGTTGGCAGGTAAAGTGGTCTACTACGGCATTGAACTTGGCTTTTGAATGGTCAAAATGTTAGAATGATACATTTGAACTTCAAGTTTAAGCTAAACAAGATAGGAGTTGGATTCACCAAGTATTTTGTTGTTGTTTATAATGGTCAAAAGCGGGGATCAGAAGACAATAGGAGAGAAATGGCAAACACTAGTGAGGGTTCCTGCAGTTTTTGCCAGTGATTCCAAGAACAATATATACACAGTTTAAAGTGTTTTATAACAAACAGCACAGTTGAAAGTTATTTACTATTGTTGAATTTTTATTGTTGTCGCAACAAAATAGAACAGAAACTAACACTACTATTCCAATCACAAAGTCCACAGTTGAAAGTGGTTGTTCTTTAATAGCAAACAAAAAGGTACGTGTAAAATCCAAACAGAATATATCAAACAACAACTAAAACTACTATATACAAGAATCAGCAGTAACAATAACAACAACATTAAAGGTATATGACCCGATTACATTTTCATAACACAGATTTTTCTCAAACATATGGAGATTTTCATATCATATGAAAGATCATATTTTTCTGATTAACATACTGAAATTTGACGGTCCAAATCAGTATGATTACGAAGAAATCAGTGAAATAACATCGAATTAACGCGAAAGGTGGTTAACCACCAATATAGTTTGTAACTTTAATCAATGACGCTCTTTACAAAACCTCCCGATATCATTAACAATTACTGTTTTTATGTTCCTATTTCATACACTACAATGTTAATGAGCTTCAAAGACTACAATTCTGTTCACACAACTATTACACTTCCATTTTAATGTATGTATTATTTTAAAAATACATACCCACCTCACTCAGGCTATCTGAGTTCATGGTTTTTCTGTAACTTTCAAGATCACTTTAATACACAGGAGTCTGGTCATCTCAGGTTATTGTTTATAAGTTTCAAAGTCAATAAGCTCAGGGTGTTCAATTAACAACAAGGGCGGCTTGGTATACATGGCCATTTACTGTCATATTTAGTGAGTTCCAAAGTGAATAACTCATTCACACAACCATTAATTTCTTATTTATTAACATAACATCTCAAATTAATAGGTGTACGCTTAAGAAAATATAGTACACCAAAAAGCGGTGTTCGCCCATGATAGTAGGCTATTAGTGCTATTAGAAAATAATGTCACTTTATCTTGAATTATTATATTGGATTTAGTATTTTAAAAAGTGTTACACTATTGTGACCTGGATTGGATATACATGGCATTGATTGACTGTTTCCTGACCCATGAAATAATACTGAAGATGCTCTGAATCAAATCAGTTACTTAAGTTTAAACGGTTGTTTAGAGGATATGAAGGCTATTGATACGGGGTATTGTTTAGGCAGAACAATTGTACGTACGAATCATACGTATAAGTGACGTGTATGAAAGAATTTTTCGATAAGCGCTAAATAAAAGTTATACTTTTCATCACCATACTATAGTACGTCAACCATGTCAACGTCATAATAATATGGACATAAGTCCAACAATGCGTGCGTACATGTATGTGCGGGGGTGCGTGCGTACGTGCGTACGTGCGTAAACCCGGAAGTGTGTACCTAGCGCTTTCAAAAATTGCCGCGCGTCCAGATTGGTCAATCGCGAAATCGTTACGCGCATGTATGCATAGGCGCTCGCGCATTTCAATTATCTGGACTCAGTTTCGCGAACAACAACAAAACACGCTCGCGTGAAATAGCTTGAATTATGTTCATCGAATTTTGACAGTGACTATATTAGCGCCAATAAAAATTGAAGTAACCAATGTAAATAATTTCAATACCAGTAATAAAATAGAAGCATTTGCATTGGTGACAAAAATTATTGCGTTGCCGCATATCGTATAAGTCTTACGAACAAGTCACCTGATATACGTATAAGCCACACATAATAGTATTGTAGTGCTTCCTACTTGTATTGGGTTTAAACCTTGACTGAATTACCAATAAGTCTAACTAGACACAAGGTGAACAAATTCAATGGTTGTATATCCAAACAGATGTTTAATTTTCGAGATTTATTGCATTTTGACCACTATATGATCTTTGGCCTTTGATAGCGGCCCCCGTACAGGATGCGACCTTGCAGCAATGCAAAATATTGACTCTTGGCACCCACACCCAACTGAACTAATCATATCATCAAACCTTCTTGTACCCTCTCAGCTGATTAAACCTTCCGGGCTCCTGGACTATTGTTGTTGTAACAATCTTTGACGATTCATGACGACAGATTTAAAAGTCTCCGGAGTTTTCAATTGATTCATCATCTAAGCATGAGTAAACCACCACATGATTATCCGATGGTTGAATTGTTTTATCTGGTCTTATTAACATTAGCGTTTAATTATCCGTCATCGTTTCTGATGAGAGGTGTGGTAAATTGTTTAAATATGTATTCATAGTTATTGTCACATGTCGTCGGTGGTATTAGATAGTGATATATAGTGTGTACGTCACTATGTCTAAACAATACCATATTTGTATTAGCTTATTTGTACGCCAATTTTTTCTTTTTAACCAATTACCTAATCAATTTGTTGGTTTTAGGATTTAAAGCGACAAAAATAAAACAATATGTCCATACGTCAAACTTTGCCATACGTCACTATGTAATACCGCCGACCATACGTCACTATGTAATACCACCGCCTTTACGTCACTATGTAGTACCACCGACGATGTGATTTGTTTAATTTGAATATAATCATAATACTTAGTCATCCCTTTGTTAATTGAGGTGAGACTGTTGTCTCAGGTTCGGACAAAAACACCACAACTGACATGTTTAAGCCCTTAAATCATCCTCGTTGCTCGTATAGCATAAATAACTGACAGTAACATTAATATTTCATGAACGTAAAGCTCGACAATTGGATCAGCATTAGAGGCTGTTTCCCTTTATCAAGCTTCAATATAAAAAATCATTCGGCTCATCATCTTTGCTTTTAGTAACGCCTTTGGTGAGATAAACCATCAAAACATCAATGCATTAGTGGTTATGTCTTGTACGTCACCTGACCCCATTTTGTTATGAATCTAGAGTAGACTTACAGGAATAGAGAGTGATGGGGTAATGATGGAGACACAATAATCAGTCAGCTCCGTTTCACTTGAGGGCGCTCAAAATTGACGGGTGTGCGTCCCCATGGTAACGTGTATCTATTAATTTGTGCAATCATTGCATTTTCGCTTTCCAACCCTAAATATTTGCATAACAATTAACAGCTTAAGTCATTCAGGGCAGCCTAGGTACCATAATTCATCGGGGCAGCTTGTCCGATGATTTGATCTCACTGTGGACCCAACATCTCACAGTAAAGATCAAAATTACAACTTTTTAAGCATATGTACCGCGATTAGACTACGATTTTGTGATGTGTGTAGACCATTTTTATGATTTGTCAGGGTAAGCATAGACGGTTCACCGTCTATGGGGTAAGCGTGATTCGATCTTAAACATTACTGTAATGGAGATACTCTATAGCTCTGCAAACGTCAGACACATTGCTTGGTATAATGCTTGAATCGACATAACACTGACATACTTGTTAATGTTACAGGATTCATTTGGATTTTTCACTTTGAAACTCTTCATTTCGATTCATGACATGTATTCCGTTAATGAAGCGAGTAAAAAATTCAACGGAAATTGAAACGATTCTAATCGAATAGCGTACTCTGATGTGCTTTAAGTCCTTCAAAGATGAGCTCCGTACATGGACATCCTTGAAGAGCCGCTATGCATAAATAACTCAACGCAAATTTGTATTTATCACATGTCGTCAGCGTCATGTCGTTAATGCAGCGTGTAGAGATTATGGAAATCTGTGATTCAACGGAAATTGAACGATTCTAATGGAATAGCTTTCGGGGTTTATATTATAGGATGTGTTTAATGTATCTTTGAAAGCATCTACCATTGGCGTAGCCAGGGGACCTGGGGGCACGAAAAAGAAGAAGTAGAAGAAGGAGAAGGAGAAGGAGAAGAAGGGGATAAAAGAGAAAAAAAGTAAAAAGCACAAATTTGAATCATCTCTCAAAAAGGGTGCATGTAGGTGATGTCCCTTTAATCATAATTAATCAAAATTCATAGGCATTTACACAATAGTATTACTGTCAAGTCTTTTTAATTGAGAATTTTGTGATACATACTTTTCGATTCTAGTTTTAACACCGTCCTTAAGGGTAGGGGATACCCCCATTTAGTGTAGTGCACCCTTGAGCTGTTTGGGTTGTTTTTGAGGATGGGAGAGAACTAAAGGCCTATAAATAATATTATCGCCGTTCATTGTCATCTGATTCATTAGCTCAGTTGATAGAGCACTGGTCTAACCATCCAGAGGTCCCAGGTTCAAATCCTGGATATGCAATTTCTTTTACTGACTATCATTTCTAATTTTTGGAGTAAGAAAAAACATTTACTCATCATCCAACCATGTCCAACTATTGTTTTTCCAAACATTTTCAAATATTTCCAACAAATAAATGCCAACAGTTTTTCAAGAAAAAAGTAATATTTGAAAAAAATCCATAAAATAAGGGTTTGTGAATAACGTGTCGGGAAAAAAATACCAACAATTTCAAAATGTTCAAAATGAATTCCGAAAATTGTAGGCAAAAACGCCCTTTGACAATTTGAGCTAAAACTGTTGGTGAATAATAATATGTGGTAATGTTGAACTAAATCCAAATGTAGTTTTTCAAAACTTCTTTTTAATAAAACAGCCAAAAAGTGTACGTACTGTAGGCCTATAGGCTAATGAACATTCGAGTAAAAAAAAGTGTTTTGAAAAAAGAGGTGTTTTTCTTGCAATTTTTCTTGGTGATTATTGGGCCGGGGGATTCATCGTTCCTTTGCAACACAAGCGATGCAAAACAACGACCGCAAATCAAATAACCCACATAATAACAGATGAGCATATGAATAATGAGTATCTAATATTATATTACAACCCGTTAATGCAATACGAAAGATAGCTGTAGAATCTGTCAAACAGAAGTTGCTATATACTGGAGATAGTTATTTACAAGTAGGCCTAAGGGCTGATATCCAAACTCTCAGCGGTGTTACACCGGTATTACACCGATGTTATACCGGTATTACACCGATGTTATACCGGTATTACCACGGATGTTATACCGGTATTACACCGATATTTGTATAGAATATCGGTGTAATACCGGTATAACATCGGTGTAATACCGGTGTAACAACGCTGAGAGTTTGGATATCAGCCCTAAGTTGTTTTACAATTATTTGTGATACGTTCAACCCCATATATAGATTTCGTTACTTTTAGATACTCTTTTGCATGTCTGACAATACATGAATAAATCTCGTAGGAGTATCTGAAAACGCCAAATTATGCATTGTTTTCACTGAACGTTCCCGTATTAAAAAATACTAGGGTTGACAAACCTATATGGTCCACTGCCAAATACTGTGCAATTTGAGATACATGTGACATTTTGTTTTCGAGATATGAAAAACCAAATTTAGATGAAATATTTTGCAGAAAAAAAGTCCTTCGAACCCGAACGCTGAGCACACGAGTTGGGTATTGTGTGCATGTATTGATACTTAGTGTCTTCTGTTATAAATGGAAATTGTTCAAATTAGATTTTTCCTTCCCCACCCCATCGATCAATGTTGGGACACTCTGGCAAGCTGCAGGAGCCACTGCAGGATTGTAGGCTATTTCAGTCAAAGATAGGGTTTATAATAAATACGTTGCCGTGATGAGCGTCACAATAAGAATCAGATGTTATTATTATTACATAGTAACGTACAAGTATGACGTCAACAGGTCTCTATGTTGCTGAAGGATATTGTTAGAGATGCAATGAGTATACCATTCACATGAGTTTGATAGGTCTATAATGTTTGTCAAAGTATACGTGGAAAGGCATACATATTTTTCTGAGGTCATTTCATTACCTACCAAATGTTTACATTCGAGTTTATTTTATTTCACTAAGCTGGGGATTCATTGCAACATTACAGGTATGTCACTTACTCTCTGTGTAGTCACTCCACATGGTCGCTGAAAGCCAAATTTGGTCTCTTGTTCATTTCTACTTTCGGAAACAACAGTACAGTATCGTCATCCGTCGCTTATCAATATGCTCTCGAACCAACTTCGAAACATATCGAGAATTCTACTTGAATATTATTTTGATTGTTATCGTCTTGTACTTGACTGAATATTTTATTTATGCATCTAGAGAAAAGATGAGAAAGATTGACGAGACCCAACCATCTTTCCCGGTCAGAGGGTGCATAATTAATAAAGTCGTCCCAGTGTTGGTAACTGTGGGATCACAATTCGGGTTGTCTCAGCATGTATTATTTTCTTCATTGTTCATTGTGGAAGAGTAAAATGGATAAATAACTACCAGTGGCGGCACCATCATCCTTTTTATATGAAGGGCAAGAAAAAATCTCTGGGGAAAAGAACAATCTGATGGATAGTCAACATTTATGATTGTTTGGGGGAGGTAGGGGGAAATTGAGTTGGCTTGATCTGACTGGGGTCCGGATTTTACCGGGCTTGCAAGCTACATTTCCCGGGCAGAAATCGACCAGAATTGGAATTCTGATTGCCTTAACTTTATTTACAACATTTTACCCATGGCTATAAATGGTTTCCCGTTGACTACTTGAGTGATTTTTAAAATCCAATGTTGATTATATGAGTAACCATCTTACTTTCGTTAAGCACGTACTGTTGCTGAGATAATCTACCAAATTCTCGTCCTATCAGGTAAATTATAAGCTACTTATTATCTCATCCAAATAACAAAATATTTGAGCATTTGAATGTAAACCTGTCAGTTGTGGTTAGATACATTTGATGTTAATTACAATTTCATAAAGAATAGATGATTGGAATTTCTGAAGAAGAAAAAAGTGAAATTAGTGGAATTTGCATTTATTTACATATGGGAACACCCACCTTCTGATAAAAAGGTTCGCTCTCCGGATCTCTCAATGCCCTCTTCATAATGAATCAGTTGTTTTACTTTCTTTTTCAGCGATTTAGACTAGGGGTAAAATCAATAAACAGTTTGAGCGTCTTATTAGTTTCATTCGTGTCAGTGCATGTATCGTGCCCATAATTGGGCTAACTATGCAATAATTATCAATCGTGTGCATGCAAAATAGTCTTATTTACGGTTCAAATAGATTTATCGATGAAGATATTCAGGGCGCCAAAATGTGAGTTCACAAACTGCATATTCACTTCATTTTACACGTTCATATTATATTTGCAATATTCTGGACCCGTTTTTTTGTAGGGATGTGCCGCCAACAAAATAAAAAACTGACCGAAAATGTCTTTGAAAATATGTCATTTATATCCCAGAGGGTGAAACATGGGACCCTATTTTGCGGCACATCCCCCTAACTTCACATCCATTAAGTACCCCCCACCCCTGGGTTCTGGACATATGAAGCAATAATAATATGGTCATCCCTAACCGTATGTTGAACATTATTATCGTACGTATTTAATCGCGGTTTTAAGATTATTTGTCATATTTGAAGCACACGCTAAATTAGCAATACCGGGCTTACAATAACACCGAATTGATATAGATTGCCTAGATATTGCCTATCTATCTATCTATCTATCTATCTATCTATCTATCTATTGCCTAGATATCGAAGAAGTCTGAATAAATTTAAATTAATTGAGATTCCTTTTTCTTATGTATTGCATTTATATAAGAGATCTTCGAAATTTATTGACGAACCTTGTAACATTTATGAGCCTGCCTTCATTACAAAACTGAGCGAATGATGACGGTGAAGACCTATATTCAGATACAAAAAAAATGTGTTGCTAAGGCGACGTAAAACGAAACCCTGTTCCACGACCAGAAGGACCTTTGTGATTGGTCGGTCGGATACTGGCTTTTATCCCGGAAATAAATCAGTAAATTGTCCTTCAAAATGAAATGACCACCACAGTCTTTAATTGGCCTTCAAATATCTTACCGTATTATCATCATTATAGCCTAATTAATTCATCTTATATAGCTAATGATGTGCTTTCATTTTGTTTGTCATCACCTTTTCCCCATAGTAATCTTCAAGTAATTAGTGCATTATAGACACACAAACACCCCTACACAATTGGTGCCCTTTCCCGACCAACCCAATTTGCACAAAATGTTGGTCGGGATATTTTTTCTTTGTCTTTTTTGTTTGTTTTTGTTTTGATAACTGATTTTTCGTAAATGTAGCCAAAATATCAGGAAAATAATAATTTATTGCTCCGTAAAATATTATAATGTGATCATATTTTTAATAGTTTTGTGCCGAATCTTAAACTTGAAAACGATAATGTTTCACTCTAAAAATAACCCTGCCCTGCACCCTTTGATCCTTCGATTTTAAATGACATTGTGTGGGTTTAACAAAATATCTGTCCATGGTTTAATATTTCAATATTTCAACCAATCAAAGAAGTATTTTTTAAAATTAATCTTTATATAATGATACATGCATAACATCAATATTTACAAAAGGTAAGAATATTAATAACAAGTATGTACAAATGTGACAGTCGATTACAAACCAACACTGACAATATTTATGATATCAAATATATTATGCATTAATAACACGACATGTAATTATTATAGTGAAATCAGTCCATGAAGATGGAGTTCTTTCTCGAATAGGAATAAGATATTTGGCTGGTTTCCATATCTATATTTGTTTATGCACAGTTTGCCAACGGCGATGATGTAGTTAATACATGTACAGGGTGAGTCAAAAAGACTGCAATAGTGGAAAGAAGCCATTTTGTTTTCAAAACCAAAATGATTTATTTTTATTTTTTAACCGTTGCAAGAATGATGTATTTAATCCTAACTTTGTGTTAAAAAATGAAGTCGATCGCATTTGTCGTTTGTCTTTGGTGACCCTCTTTGCTGCACAACCATATTTACCTGTTTGTCCACGAGCACAGAGATTTTCATTTGAAATAGCACACATTGCATTTTCATATTTGAATATCCCGCCAACAAAAAAATGGAAAATTTCAGTTTTTTATTAAAATTTAAAACATTATACGCTTTCACAGCATGGGTATGATTATAATTGATTATGCTAAAACTCAAGTTTCCAAATTTGAGTGGGAGACACGTTTTGCGATCTGATGCATATTTTGGGTATCTCGTGGACAAACGTGTGAAATGGTTGCACTGGTCAAAAGGTTCACCAAAGGCAAACGGAAAATGATATTGACTTCATTTTTTCACACAAAGTTAGGATTAAATACATATTTCTTGCAACGTTTAAAAGGTTTTAAAATTCATTTTGGTTTTGAAAACAAAATGGCTTCTTTCCACTATTGCAGTCTTTTTGACTCACCCTGTACATTTTAAATCGTTATGATCATACATGTTGTTGTGATAGTTGAATATAACAATATCAATGGTTAATACAAAACGTTATAGATAAATTCTGCGAAATTACTTGAATAGCGAAAGACCATATTATCTGCTTAATTTTATTACATTTAATAACGAAATGGTCGATATAATCAATTACATTGCACGTGTGACACGTATAATCAATTGTTTTTACCCATTTTACATACTTTGGTGGATAAATGTAGTGGCGAGCAAAATGTCGGTTCAATTGAAAAGAAATTGGGGAACCTCAGTGACCAGAAGTTTTTTCATGATATTGGAGGAACATACACATCTTATTAATCATTGATATTCTTCTAATAGTGTATGCCAAAATATTAAACAAGTAAAACGACAATATGACTTTCAAATTGAGGTATATTAATTACAAATAAAGAAATGTCACCCTGGGGAATCTAGGAAATATTTCTATTTCACACGTTAAAAATCATCGGTAACAATTTTCCCGATTATAGCCCTGTTTAGTGGAAAAGGGGCAATCCATCTGAACGGCTCTTTTCAGAGCCACCAATTGTTCACAAGTAGGAAGGGGCACCTACTCTTAAATCATCGGGCAAGGGGCAGCCCAAATGATGATAATAATAGAGAAGGGCAATCTCTATCTTTCGCTAAATATTATAATAATTGGTCCTGAAGAAGTTAGAGCTAATTCTGGCGAAAGCTTGACAGTTTTACACTTGTCCGACGGCGAACCCGTTCAACTCATAACTTATATTATGAATACCAGACGTAAAAGCCCCAAAATATTTTTCCTGGCTGTTACTAGGACAAAAGTATTGAATTTTGAGCAGAAAATGCAGCCAATTCTGTGTTCTCCCCTCTTGTTTATAGTTTTAAAATAACCTCGGTATAAAATGCATTAGTTAGAAAAAATAATGACGATAAATCGACCGACCGATCAGAAAAGTTCATGAAAGGGAAACGCAACATTTTGTTTTGGCCTATTATGCATGACAGGCTTTACTCTCTATACCAGGACGGATGTACAATGAAATCCGGTTGATAGGCAACACACGTAAAGTGTCATTAAGTACGGTACTGTTTATAGTGACATCAATGGTTCAGCGTGCATTAGCTGATTAAACATTAATATATTTGCCAGCTACATCCACTCTATACAAGCAAGATGCAATATCATACCTGTTGCACCATCCTGGTTGCATAGAGTAATTGCCGATAGTGTCTAATATAGACATCATTAATAATCTGCTGACCCACTTGAGGTTTCATTACGACTGCAAGTGCCCTGTATTAAACACCCGATCGTTGTACACACACGATACAAGATTCCTCGTTGCTATGCTACCAAATTCAGCAAATAACAGCTTATCAAACACATCTACATGCTGATATTGGTGATGGAAGTAAGATTGTTTTCAAGCATACGTGTGAGCTTGACCTGACAAATAATGAAGAAACAATATTATCTATGTTCAATTTTTTCTTCTTCATACAGCTATAAGCATTCGTTTGTTGAAACCAACCTCTCCCTGCGACAATAGTATAGGACACGTACTTGCTTGAAGATGAGCCAGAAGACACATCATTAATACTTAAGTCGGATGCGAGTAGTCCTCGGGTTATACAATTTATCATGCCTTAAATCTACTGGCGAACGTGCGATATGTTTCTAACCACGTGACCACTACTCCATGAAAGATGCGCGAGATTGGAAACTCACACTAGATGCTACAGACAAAAATAGATGACAGATATATCGTCTGCGATTTCAGCCAGCTTACACTGATTTGTATAACGGGGCACCGTGTGTGATTTACCTAGCAATATCAGACGGATAATGTTGTTTTGACCATCACCATGACAGTTGAGACTGATTTTCAAGGGAGTAGTGCGTTAAATTCCACCGTTGGTCTAGTAATGGCACAACCTAGTACTGCTACTGATGTCAACACATCAACACCGCTTCTTGAAGTACGGGACACAATCTTCGTGACTGTGTTTGTAGTGCTTTGTTTTGTCTTCTGTAAGAGTTCTTACGATTGTATCAAACAATGGAGCGTGCGACTCAATATCGTCATAGTTGGATCAGGACCTATTGGTCTTACTGCTGCTATAATATCTGCTCACAACAAAAGGGTGGATAAAATCATTCTTTATGAAGTTAAAAATCGCGCTCAATTGTTTGCAAGACCTCAACAAATCGCCCTTGATTCCCGATCAATCGCGTTCTTGCAGAAGCTCAATGTTGATTTTGATAACATAGAGGGATGTTGGCAACATGATAGATTCTACACACGAATTGGAATACTGCAGGAGTACCTACTGAGTGCATTGGAAAGACTTCAAGCTGATGTCACAATTAAACTTGGAACTAAGGTAGGTTAGCTCCATCCAATGGGTAACCACATTAGTTTCATACCGGGCACCGCTAAGGTGAAATAACATGGAGGAACATCAACTGGCCCTATATCCAACAACGATTTCACTATGAATCCATATCAATACGTTGTCACTATGATCCATATCTTAGTAGTTGTCACAATAGATCCTCCCCAGGCGCTTTCGCTATGATTCTTCTTCGTGATCTCTTGACTCGGACTTTGACCTTATTTTGTCATCTTCATTATCATTAACGTGCACACATTCATATCATTGGGTGTTGTTATAAGCTGGAGATTGGATGGTAATTACAGTTTTATTGAATGATTCAATGTCATGAGTCAATGTGTGAAGCAAAAAATGAAACTGCACCATTTTTGTTTCAAAACAAATTATTTGTTTTTACAAACCCTAAATACGTTAATGAATGAATAAATGAAACTAAATACTTTAATCAGTTGATTATAGTGACACTTATACAGTGACGTCAAAAACTAATATTTTGCATCGCCAATGGCAAAGTGAACATTGTTTTGATAGCAAATGCTATTAGTTTTCAAGGGTTATAGCGCAACTAATGTTCAATAGTGTAAATGATATTACTCCATTCACCGTCATCGTAAAACTTCATTCCAGTTCTCCCCGTAGTCTTTCGAGATCAGCGTCTTAATTCCGTAGCCCCGCTTAGTCTTTATCATAAATACATCGGGAGCATGTATGTATGAAACAGTGAAATGTGGCATACACCTGTTAAATCACACTGCAATACTAGTACGTATGGCTCGTTCGTAAAAGTAACTTGTACGTAAGACTTATACGATAGTTGCCAAAGTAATATTTTGCATATTCATACAATATACCATGTATACAGGTCATAAGAAGATTCTTCAAATTGTTGTCACCTGTTTGGATAAAAATGTGAAGGTGACAACCATTTGAAGTTTATTCATGTGTTTAAATTTGTCATGGGTTTAAAATTTCATCAATTTGTCTAATCCCTATGCAAGAAAGTGTCATTTCTTATTGGTCATAACATTTAATAAATGGCAGCATTTCAAGGCGAAGGTTAACTGTTGCACATTAAATGTATAACATTTCAGTCTACATTTTACATTTTGTAACTGGTAAAGGAGCCTAACTGTTTTCCAGAAAAATGCACATTTCACAGGGGGGACTTATTTCTATTGACTTGTTTAAGCACCCATACAAATTGAACTAAGACCAATGCAATATTGCTATATTTATGGAAATATTTGCATTGGTACCGGTTTAATGTCCGTTTGTGATTGTACGTATTGTGATGGCAAATATTACCTCGGCAGTTATCGTATGAATCTATAACGTAACTGTAAGTCACTTATACGTAGGAGGCTAGAGCTACACTGCCTTACGTTACCACATGAATCTTTCACATTCCATTTGAAATCATCTTTAGCAACTAACCTTAAACAAACAAAAATATGTGACTACTTGGTATCTTTGAACATGACATCAACTCCTTTGCAGTGTGGAAGGCTTGTTAATTGTTATAATGTTCATGCGTGTAGCATGTGTTCCTTCTGGACAGATCAGTAAATTGTTGGTCAACAATATTGGTAGACGATTTGAACGCTGACAAGTCTTTTACATATTCTCATAAAACATGGTTCTAATCGGGTTGTAAAACTGTCCTCTATCCTATAAAACCACATGAAGTTTTAACCTTTTGGGTTCTTCAATTTTTAAGAACCATTTTTGCGGGTTCTATTCTTAAAGGTTCTATAAAGAGGACAAAAAGGTTCAAAGTTAGACCGTTTTTGCTGAGAGTGCGATTGTGAAGCCATTTATTATCATGTTTAATTACCATTTTGAGATTTTCGTTAGTCGATGATCACAAAGTGAGTGAGGTTTTATCACTACTTTGTTGACAAATCATACTGTTTTGTTCAAAACATACACGGAATACTTGACACTGGACATGCCGAATCAGTACAATCAACATTTCATATATGATTCTAATTGTAACGTTATTTACATGCATGAACCAATTTGATTTGAGTAATATTTTGATGAGGTCGCGCCATGACTTACTGTCATATTACAAAACACTTATACATTCAATGTTTGTTGATCAATGTTGTTAAATTGTGCCAGGTTTGAACATCTGCGTTGCTTTGGTTTGTGGACTTTGGACTTTGTATCAATAGTGAGGAACCTGTCAAGTTGTCATTTCCGCATTTTAGATTCACGCTTGACTTTACGCACCGTCTTAAAATAACATTGCGGAATTTATGTTTAGACTCATCAATCTCAGAAGAAAAAAACAGTGTTGACGGGTTCAAACCACCATATTGATTAGTTTATCGATGGTCAAAAGAAATAAAAGGCGTTGAAAGCAGAGGCAAGTACGGTGTCTTTTGAGTAAGCTAAATTCGTGATATATTACAAAGACTAATTCTCTGAAAAATAAGGGTTATCTTTTCCTCGCATTGCAAGGCGGATGAGCAGGTCACTAATGATTTCATAAGAGTTAAGCTGATACACATCTATATGTATATGATAAGAATCATACTGGCATTCGCGTAAGTGTAATGCTGCATAGCGTATGTGCCGGACACGCGGATTTTTTGGTTTGCAGACTCATTATCATTGAGTTAGAAACCTGTCAAGTTGTCATTTCCGCATTTTAGATTCACGTTTGAAGTTCACACCGTTTTAAAATATCATCGCGGTAGAATTTGTTAAGATTCATCAATCTTACTAAATTGTTTTGTCAGGTTTATAACACCATATTGATTTGTTCATCGACCGAAAAAAGAAAGACGTTGAAAGGCTTCTCAGTACACAAAAAAGTTGTTTAATATCCCCACTTGATTATTTTTGCATATGTGATTAAACATTTATTTATTATGTTTATTACCATGCTTGTAGACAATATTTAGGAGAACATGTTGAAAGTGGCAAGGTGGATGAATTGGTCACTACTGATTTCAAAATGGCGTACATATTAACAATGAGCTACATATTAACTCGTTTACAATGAGCACAATAATTTCGAAATGTAGAGATTTCTGTGTATGATACAAACGCTCTGAAAAGATCATTTGCCATTTTTATGACCATTTTGGTTACTGACTCAAATTCCTCCGACTTTAATAAATATCACACAAAGTTACAATTTTGTGTTATACGTGGGCCAAAAAGAAAAATGTCAATAAACATCAGCACATTTATGTTTTCGGTATTCTGTTACCCTAACGAAGATCTTAACGCGTCATTTATCATTTAAATTTAATTTTTAATCACATATGCAAAATGTTGACGACTATTTTGGGGTTTTCCTGATACCTAAAATGCATAAAAAATATACAAATATGAGTAGAGTCACATCACGGCCAACAGTGCACAGCATATAAGCAGCTCCCTAAATATCATTTTGGTTGGCAGGCAATTGAGACTAAGTATCTTGCCCAAGGACACCAACAAGTTGACCACGGCGGGGCTACAACTAACAACCTCATGATCATGAGTTCCGCGCTGTTTCGCTGGACCCACGTGCTGTTGTGATATAAAACCTATTGTTTTGAAATACCGTTTTTCTTAATTATTTTAAAAACTCCCAAAACCAAAATTGATTAGCTAATTGATAACCAAACATTGATTTGGTGTACAAAATAATGAACGTACGTCACTATGTAATACTAGCGAATAATTGGTGTTAACATACACTGTGAATTATAAATTGCAATTATATAACATTATGGCCCTTATAAAGATAAACAGGATTACCCTGACAGGCAACCTTTCCACGATCGGTAATGGTTATTATTTACATGTATTAAAACGTAAAATTATTGGCACCGCACTTAACCTAACTGCGAATAAACACAAAATTGACACACATTAAATATTCATTTATTCATTCTAGGAACAGCGGTATGGTGCATTAACAAAGCATACTGATTTCCATGTACGATGTTAATTATCTACTTCAGCACGAATCCGAAATACTCCGTTGTTGTCAGTTTCGCTGATCATCGAAATGCTTACTCACCCAACGATGTTGATTCGTGAATATCAATAAATATTTATAAAAACGTAAAGAATTCTATGAAAATGGTCATCCTTGACAACAACAAAAACATCGCTTGTCAAATATGACATGACTATCGTCATTTATCAACCGTATCCAATGTAAGATGAAAACCCGTTTCAGTTGATTAACTTTCGTCGTTGCACACGAAATAAAACGTCATAGTATGAGTCTAGTCATTTTACATCAGATATGGATTGATCGTAATAACGGAAACGGGATCAGGTCAACATTTGGTGATCGCTAATGACTATACTATTTGCATGTATTAAGTTCGAATTGGCACAACAGTACAAACGCATCGAATAAATACATGAATACCAAAAGCATTAAGTTTCCAGATTTTTACAACCGATAGCAATAACAATTTAAAATGATCTACTTTCTGCTGTCACTTCCTCTGGTGGACGCCGGGCTTCCACACAACAATTAATCGATTTAAAGGACATTCTAATATTTATTCATCAAGTTTTGACCAAAACTTGAAGCAGTCCATGAAATGGCCAGAGTCCTAGACAAAGAACACTTGCCTGTAAAAACATCTAATATGAAACCAGGAATCTTGACCACAACCCAAGACGTCATGTAAAATGACGGTCCTTGACAAGCAAAATTAATCATACATAAAGGACAGCGTTTTACGATCTCTGTTTACCACCAAGCACCTATCATCTAGCATCTAGGCACCTAGCATCTAGGCGATAATATTAGAGGTTATCCAGGTAGCCGTGCACACAACTACAAAAGGGAATCGCACCCGGCCTACATTCTACATTCATTGAATCGGTGCACGATATCCTATTCATTGCATGAACCATGTTACCAACATATATATACATGTTTGCATTTCTGAATATCTTAAAAAAGTCATCATTCCCGACAAGATGGCAGCAAATCCGGAACATGGATAACCTCTATTTAGATTGACGATGACGACGACAGAATATATTTGACGACTTTTTTGACGCTATGTTTTTGTGAGATGTTTCGTATAACAGGATTAGCGAAGTATGATCCATGAAGCAAGCCGTTATTCTGTGACCAAAAAATATAAATACCAATTATCTAAGACATTAAAGGCATATTATGTGATTTTATTTCCAGGGGACGCCCTCTATCCTTGATTTCTTTTTGAAAGAAGATTTACATTTCTGATCAATCGTAAATAATGTCTGAGTAACGGAGCGATACGTTTCCTAAATACTTCAAAATCATGGTTTGAACAGTAAAAATATACTGTCCTCCATATCCAGGTTATTACTATTTATTATTTAAATACACAAGGTAAACAATAGAGTAGGGGAATAGTTTATGATGAACATTTTAGATTTTCGGATTTCTTTTATGATTTAGTAAACATGCTAAAGTTTTGTGATTTTTTTTTTAACGTAAAATACAGTCAACATAGATGTATAAGTCCAGGAAAGTCTTTCATGATAAGTCAAATATCATTATAAGAAGAGAGACAAAAATAAGCGTGTCAATTTGAAAAAGATTGCATAATATGCCTTTAACACGCATAAGGTAGAGATGGCGAAAGTTAGAAGAAGGAAACAATTATTTAAAGTGATTGACAATGAGCAAACAACTAAAAGACATAGCAAAATCGTTTGTATATGCTTCTGCCAAGCAGTACAAGGACATGCTGACGCTAGGGATAAAAACATGCTCTCGTTATGCACAGAAAAAAATCAATGATAAATGGCATTAAAATGTAGCCATTTTTAGTGTTTTATTCTATTTTTATATTAGTAATTGACCTCACCTTCAGCGTACGTCAACAAACAACCGAACTAAATTATGTTGCCCTTGATTACATTTTTAAATGATCCCTTACTATGCTCGCGATGCTTGTCAAACTATAATATAGGTTATTATAGGTGTAATAGTATAAGGGGTAAAGTCGCAGCCATTTGCTAAACATTGTCCCAAAGTGATGACGTTACGGTTAAAACTCTCTTTGAGGTGTGAACAAATCGTTAAATATTTTAACAATACGATCTACAAACAGTCAATATAACAGTATTTGTTTGTTTTTAAAGCATATAGGATATTTTTAAATGATGATCATTGCATGTTCATTATTTTGAGCATTTTGCGCGAATTAATTCAAATTTGAACCATACTTGACAATTTAGCTTCATTAACCTGGCCCGAGTAATTTGATTAAGTCTGGTCCCATTAGGACCCAAGCACGTGTCCATACAGACTAAACTTGTAAACAAATAATTTACAAAATTTGTACCATCTGTAATGGTATGGTGCTAGATGATCTGTAATTGGGAAAATGTCCACTGCAGCAATTGTGTTAACAATTTTATTGCTGCTCTGCATATTAGTTGGAGCTGCTGGTTTAGGAACGTTTACGTTATGCACCCTCCTATGTCAAATATATATGTAGTGACAGTGACTAGCTTATTTCCGCGTGTTTGGTTATTACCATGAATACTTCAGAACAAGACACATTTGTATGAACACAATGATAACATTCCCTTTGTAATTGTGAACAAACACCCATATTCAATGTCCAACAGTATGTTTTCTCCTGACGGGAGATTGGACGTCTAAATCTTTGCCAATTAAGCATGCTTTCAATCCAACCAAAAATGCATTGCATGTCAGGAGGCAAACATTTTGATATATGCGGTATTCTTATTCAATAACTAATGTCCCTTATCTCTGCTAGAGAAAATGGACTAAATTGTTAAGCGCTCAGTTTTTATTGCATAACCTCACACATTGTACATGTACATTATATACGACTATAACTGGTCGTATATAGGGATTGCTGTTGCGATTCGCACAAATGCCCTCACCAGTTTCCATTTTCACTTAGCGGAAGAATATCATTGGTATTTATATTTTTTATGGAAACAAAACCCGTTTTAGCTTAGATAAGCGCATGAAAATATCTATCGCAAGATTCTATTTTTTTAATCTCAAAAATAGTCAAAATTGTCATTTTTGGACAAAAAATGGCGAATCTGGCGTGAGTGGGGTCATTAAGAGTGACTTTTGTGGAATAAACTTATTTTTTATATAAGGTAGGCTTGTAGAAAAAATTGAACCGACAAGACTTTACTGACGAACCAATTTTGCGCGTAAAAAAATGTACCATCTGTAATGGTATGGTGCTATAGATGATCTGTAATTGGGAAAATGTCCACTGCAGCAATGGACCTACGGCACATAATCTCCTGGCCACAGTTCGACATACGTGGGCGCACTTCGATCAGGCTGCGCACGCATGCTTGAACTCACAAAATACTGCCAACCAACAACACCAAAGCACCTGATTGGTCAATTTAAACTGAAGCCTTTTTAACGATCGTCACGCTGCGCCGTATCCACCAACGCAGTGGAGCGTGATGGTGCGTGGAAAAGCTCATGAGTTTTTTTGAGCACCAACCAATCAGAGCCTTGAGGTCGAGAAGACGTAGTGCGCACAACGGAGAACCACGGGACCGTTTTGGGGTGAGGTTGAGCAGGCGTACTTTACGCGAGCTCAACCTCATGTGACGTGGGTCCATTGTGTCAACAATTTATTTGCTGCTCTGCATATTAGTTGGAGCTGCTGGTTTAGGAACGTTTACGTTATGCTTCCCTCCTATGTCAAATATGTGGTGACAGTGACTAGCTTCTTTCCGCGTGTTTGGTTATTACCATGAATACTTCAGAACAAGACACATTTGTATGAACAAAATGATAACAATTCCTTTGTAATTGTGAACAAACACCCATTTTCAATGTCCAACAGCATTCTTCTACTGACGGGAGATTGGACGTCTAAATCTTTGCCAATTAAGCATGCTTTCAATCCAACCAAAAATGCATTGCATGTCAGGATGCAAACATTTTGATCTATGCGGTATTTTTATTTAATAACTAATGTCCCTTATCTCTGCTAGAGAAAATGGACTACATTGTTAAGCGCTCGGTTTTTAAATTGCATAACCTCACACATTGTACATGTACATTATATACGACTATAACTGGTCGTATGTAGGGATTGCTGTTGCCCTCACTTATTTCCATTTTCACTTAGCGGAAGAATATCATTGGTATATATATATTTATGGAAACAAAACCCGTTTTACCTTAGATAATTAAGTGAAAATATCTATCGCAAGATTCTAATTTTTTATCCCCAAAATAGTCAAAATTGTCATTTTTTGACAAAAAATGGCCAATCTGGCGTGAGTAGGTCATTAAGAGTGACCTTTTGGGAATGAACTTATGTTTTAACAAAGGTAGGCTTGTAGAAAAAAATTAACCGACAAGTCTTTACAGACGAATCAATTTTGCGCGTAGAGCGCCAAATTGTATGCGCTTTTACACTTATGTTGCTATGATTGAGGTACATTTCAGCTCTAAAAAGCTAAACAAGCACACACAGCACATGCGAAAATTTGCTATCTGTATACTGATTTGACCGTCATAATTCCATGATTCCACTTGTCAAATGATACGACAGTGGCAATCTCAACCGACTGACTCAAAATATCGGTGGGATCCCCCCTCATCTCCCTCACCCCTGCCATCTAGCTACGCTACTGGCAGTTTTCGATTGCTTAAAAGAACAAGTTCCCTATGTGTAACATTTAATATGCCCCTTAGGCCATGAAAAACACAGTTCTACGATCCCGACCACCGACCCCTTTTTATAGTTTTTAGTTTTTTAAATATATTGTGAAAATTGCTGAAAATTAACCAAAACAACAGTGTACTGTCGGGTTTCTGGAGCTCGATTTCTTTGGCCGGTATTGATGATGCCACGTCATTCCCCCCCCCCCCCACCCCCACACCCCCCACCCCACCCCCGCTCTCGGCGGTAACCATTTGATACCAAAAATTCAAATCGAATGTTCCCGCATTTTACCCCCGTGTACTTTGACCCCCGTTTTCCCGAATGTTGTATAGTTCCTAATGGTATCTGTGTACCCACCAACCTTTTATGGGTGGCTCAATAAGGCCCCTTTGTAGATGGATATGTGATACTTAATCATGCTTAAAATGCTTTCTAAATATAATACAGCATTCTTTCTTCCTTTTATTCTTCAACGGTGTACTTCTCATAGGGGACTATGATAAACACAACACCGTTGCACCCCTTCGCCCGAACTTCACGAAATGAGCCCGGGGAAATGGCCCTTATTCCTTTATCGAATATTTTTTCTGATGACATGTTGCCTCAACAAGTTGTATATTCAGACATCACGTGGCAAACCCGTCTTAAGATGTTGTATATATATTCAGCCATCGCATGGCAAATAACGCATCACCATATGTAATAAGCGCTTCAA
This sequence comes from Ophiura sarsii, assembly GCA_035610835.1. Lineage (NCBI taxonomy): Eukaryota > Metazoa > Echinodermata > Ophiuroidea > Amphilepidida > Ophiuridae > Ophiura > Ophiura sarsii. The sequence goes on from CM069444.1 coordinate 60,149,168, forward strand.
TTTCATTGGCGTTTTAATATACATCAAGGTATATATGATTCAGATCACACAAATATTTAGAAATCCCTGATTACTAGATCCCTATTCATACAGATTGATTTGCGAGACTGACATGTAAGGCAGTGCAACATAAATGAATACTCTTGGGATACTGTGTATAAAGCATACACGAATTTCCAGGGACGTTTGTGAGAACAGAAAACCTCTCGCGAGAGTCTCTAGAGTCTACACTGAAAAATAATTTGGTGTCATTTTGACACTAAAACAAGCGTCAAAAAATGGGTCCTCAGTTGGCCACCTAAAGGTGTCAAATTGACACCATTATGGGTGTGGTGTCATATTCATTTTGACACCTTTGGGTGGTTACCTGAGGACCCATTTTCGAAAAATGCCATTACACCAAATGGGGTGTAATATTGACTCTCTTAAGTGTCATATTGAGTTTGACACCCTAAAGGTGTCAAATTGACACCATTATGGGTGTCGAATTGACACCATTATGGGTGTCAAATATGACACCTTTGGGTGTCATATTCATTTTGACACCTTTGGGTGGTTACCTGAGGACCCATTTTCAAAAAATGTCATTACACCCCAAATGGGGTGTAATATTGACTCTCTTAAGAGTCATATTGAGATAGCACATGTTTAGGAGCCGGTAAGACTGGTAAGTACCGATCTGCTCCATTTCCAGACATTTTTGATAATAATTATGATACAATTAGCGTAATGTAAGACGTCCGTATGAAAAAGACGACCACTGAGCCAGATAACTCGGGCTACATGTATGTAATGTTGCACATATCATCGTATGCATGCATGACGAACACACACATAGTACTAGTAGGTCCATGCACTGACACACAGTCCAACAAAATGCTAGTCTCTGACTATGAAATTGTAATTCATTTCATCAGTTAGTTGGCGCAATATTAAACAACATGAACAAGGCTTACATTACGCTAATTGTATCATAATTATTATCAAAAATGTCTGGAAATGGAGCAGATCGGTACTTACCAGTCTTACCGGCTCGTAACATGCAAACAAAATGGCGACGAGAAAACGCATGCGTTGATATGTTGATAGACGCCCAATTTGGTGTCAGAATTACACCAATTGGTGTCAGAATTACACCAGTTGGTGTCAGAATTACACCAATTGGTGTCAGAATTACACCAATTGGTGTCATGCTGCTTCGACACCTCTAAAAACCGTGAGCTTTCCCGCCAACTATTGACGCCCTTGGAGTTATTTCAATTAATCTGACACCACTTTTGGTGTAAATCACTAAATGATCACTGAAAGGTGTCCGTCGGACACTTAACGGTGTCACCGTAAATTATGTGCAAACCCATATCATTGACGATTACACCAATTTTGGAGTCAAAATAACGCCTTTGTAAGTGTCATTTACAGTTGACTCCAAGAAGGCGTCGCTGTGACACCAATTTATTTTTCAGTGTAGACAAAAGGAACTACGTCTCTGAAAAGTATTACAATGTAGTATTTTAACCGGAGATAGATAAGACAGTAGCCCATCGGGATAATAGTTCAGATTTGTGATATATTTGAGTTGGACGGTAAAGCCGAGCGTAAGATATTTGCCCTGTGAGCGATAGCCAACCATTGATGTTTTTGATTCGTCTGACATGTTGACAACACTATAAAGTTACATGGATCGATTGCTCTGATATACGCATCTGCTGCTACGGAAGGTGACACATTTGAAAGAATCCATTGGATAATGTATCTTAATAAAGATAGATGGATAGGTTAAACAGAAGATCCACTTCAACTACCAGTTTTAGTCAGCATTTCACAACTTGCCAACGAGATCCCAATGTGTGTGTGTGTGTGTGCTCAGAATTTTCACTTTCACTACGTTCCCAACTGAAGATTTCAAAAATGTTTAACTTTTGTTGGGATGAACTTGGCGCACATTTTTTACATTTGCTGGGATGCAGTGAACGCTTAAACTTCAAAGATTTACGACTTAACCAAAACACTCAGATACAATTATGGATAATGTCCATTGGGTATTATAATATTTAAATCTTACAGTCAGGTACTGTTAAATCTACGAAATTAAACTTTCGAGAAATACATTAAGGCCAAGAGTGCCGTTGAAATGCATTATCCAGATGTTATTAAACAAAACAGCAATGAATTATTTCAAACAATTTTATCAACTACCTATAGGTCGTTCAAGTTATAGCATTTAAGCATTTCTAATAATCGAAGTGTTTTACTTAGAAGCACATGTGCTTTGACGATAAACACTTACATTATTAGAAATTGTTTAAATGCTAAACATTGAACGACCTTAACAGGAATCTGGTCTGCCTGTTTGAAGTTGTACTGTATTTACAGTGAAGTCGTAAAAAGAAAGTGTTTCAGCAAACCCCATATTTCCATTAACGAATCGAATAGTAGAAAAGGGTTATGGCTACGTCGGCATGAGTAAAAATATAAATCAAATTTATATTAAAAATATAAATCAAATTTATGTCAAAAATTACAAATCAAAATTTAGCCATCGAATATTAATTTGTAATAATGTAACATCATCAAAAATGGCAATAATTACCCCTATACATTTCATGCATGCATGTTGCTGTTATATTTTGAAACACGTAATTAATGAGAGTCTCATAAGAGTGCCTATATTTCATCATGATGTTATCGTATCCTTACACACATAATGAGTAATTGATTCGCTGGTAATAAACACACACCTGCTCAGTTTCCTTTCTCATTAGCGATAATAATTGCATTTCCATTTTAACAATATCACAATAACTAAAACAAAGATTATGTTAAAAAATATAGACAGGTATAATATTATATACATATAAGCCTAAGGTACAAAACATTATTACTACTTCTACTACCCATATTAAATTAATGTCTCGTATATTTTAATATAGCATACATTGATTGATAAGCTCCAAACGTACCTCTTTTTAAAGGGATACACAGTGGTGCAGAAGAATTATAATTTGCTTCAGGATTTAAGATGAACATTAATAATGGTCAGTTTTGCTGTTTCCACTCACGAAATCACGAAATCAGCCTTATGCCAAATATATTTATTATGACTATTTATAGCAGGGGAGCACACATGAAATATAATGAATTAAATGTGACCTTCTACCCAAAATCAAGGTCAAATGTCAATTAACAACCCACGTTGCAAGGATGTCCACTTAGTGGTAATTTTACAGACTTCAAAAACACTGTTCCATCAAGACTGGGACCAAAAAAAACAATGCTGCCCAATTATTAGTGTAAAATTATTGTCTTAGCCGGCCCTAGACCAGAATATTGTAATCGACGTTTTATTTTAACAACAATTTTCTGAATCCGTATAAGTGTAAAAGTTCATACATGTAATACAATAATGTAATAAAAATGTACAAATCCCAGTTGTTATCAAAATTGAGGGCTCAGCTTCCAACACACCCCTGACGTAACCTTTCCTGAGCTTGTCACACGATCGCTTTCTTTGAATGACACTCTGATTAGTGTATCAAACATCTCTTCGGTCATTAAACCAACCAACCGGTAGTAAGCAATTCACCTTATCACGTGCAAAAATCCCTATGGTGGTATAGCTCACGTTTCACCAATATTGATGATCTAATCAAATGAAAAACGTTGATGCAGCATTGCAGCTACAAAAAAACTTGTATTTTATAGCAAATTTAATGAATTTCATCACCATATTTGGAATTACCATGGCACATGCATCAACATAAGTTCAAACATGCCTAGTATTGGTTCAGTAATTCATGAGATAGACTAAGAAAGTAGGGAAAGATTTCTGACAAATCTGTTTTGTATATGGTAAAACAAAAGTGTTAATTATCTAATCAAATGAAAAGGTAGATGCAGCTACAAAGTCACTTATGATATTTCATAGCAAAGTTAACGTGGCAAATTGTTGGTAATCCTCGACAACTCTTTAAAATGCAACAGATTCCGATCTTTATACTGATTCAAGTTAATGTAAAGATTATGACCAGATTGAATGTAGAAAACCTGTTCCGCACAAACATACGAGCACGGTGTTTTAAATTTAGTTGCACATGGATTTGTTGCTAGGCAACCACTAACGCAAATGTTAACAGTTGAGTCTTTTCCGTCTATTTGAACATGGTCTCGAAGGAAAAAAAATGTGAGACAAATAAAAGAAGCCGACAAGAAGCTCAAAAGAGAAATATGAAGACGTAGTATGGTCCTGGAAACCTGATCTGGTTTCACTGAGCAATATTTTAATGTATATTGTAAATACCGTTGGAAAAAATTGAATCGTAAATCATTCAAGACTGACAATATTCTTTGCACGAAAAACAAAAGAAAACAGACAAAACCCACCTTAATTATAATTAAAAGTATGAGAAACTAATCCCAGATGGATCAATAAAGACTCCTGAAATTCTTCAATTTGTTTCAGATTTCCCTGCTCCCTCCCTGCACAGCACGATCAACAAAATAATATGCGTATAATAGATATTTTACAGAGAGATAGTATAAAAAACCTAAATTTGAAATAACAGTATGAGAAACTAGTCCCAACTGGAACAGTAAAAAAGACACTGACAATTTTTTCGAATTGTTTCAGATTTCCCTGAACAGCCCGATCAAGAATATGCTATAGACGTACAGTATTATATCAAAGATAGTTTAGAGAGAGATAGTAGACGCGAGTTGAGAAAAGGAGATAATTTTATTCAAGCATTTGTGGAGGTGTTAAAATATGAACAATCTTAAAACACGGAAATAAGGCAGAATCGTGTAGATGCCTCTGCCGAGCTGTAGCCTTGGGCTGATGCTGTTGATAAAAAATGCTCTTGTATAACGTAGCTATTTTGAGTGTTTAGTCTTTACTTATATTTTAAATTGATCTCGCCTCAACAAAGCCAGCAAACTAAGGTTCGGACAAACGATATTAGGATGACCACCAGTTGAATTTTTTTTCCCGGTGGTTTCGCTTGTCAAAACCGTGATAATGCTAAAATGCGTTTGTTCTTTTAAAAAAAGTAAACGGTACAAATGCGGTTAACTTATTTTATTTAGTCATTTCATTTGACCAACTTGACATACGTCGTTTAAACCCTCTCTTGAACTATTGTTATTGTATTCTTTAATCTCATTCTTTCTTTAGCAATTATTCGGTCATCCAGACAAAATATTACGCTGAAGGATTCAAATGATGACTTGGAAAAAATCGTAGCATAATAATCTACCATGTATTGTTTCTCCATTGATTAAGCATAAGTTATGATCCCGACCACTACACTATTTGGAAATCAGAAGATATCATAGTGTAAAGAAATAAATCTGATTAATTTTACATGGATTTGTCGACTGAAAATGTAAGACAGTGCAAGTATAAATGTAATCCTCGGATCTATGTAATGCAGACGTGCATCTCCAGGGACGATTGTGAGAAATGAAAACCTCTCGCGAGAATCTCTGGACAAAGAAACTACTTTACGATGTAGTATTTTATCCGGAGATGGATATGATAGTAGTCTTTCTAGAGAATAGTTAAGATATGTGATATTTAACGGTAAAGCCAAATCTAGGGTCTTTGTCCTGTGAGAGATAGCCAGCCATTGATGTTTTTGATTCGTCTGAGATGTTGACAACACTATAAAGTTACTTGGATTGATTTCTGTAATATACGTATCTGCTGCTACGGAAGTTGACAATTTGAAAAGATCCATTCTATACTGGATAATGTGTCTGATTAAAGATACAGGGTGAGTAAAAAAACTGTACTCAAAGTAAAATAAATATTTAAAATATTTCTAACCAGAATATGTAGGCAACCAATGCTTGAATCAATAGCTGCATTTATTTACTGTTATCAGCAAAAAGAATCACAACATTTCATTATTGGTGCCGTTAGCCAGTTGTGATTATTTTGGTAAAGTTACTGCATTTATTAAACCGAACAAAATATTGAGTATTGTATTCAATGAACCATGATATTTATAAATAAGTGGATACATGCATGAGTCACAATAAATAATTAATAAGACAAAACAAACTTGCTCAAATATTATTTTTAAACATTAAATGCAAAATAATGTCGTTAAATTTGTAAATTCAGCAGAGCAAAGATAACATTGGGCTTTTGTCAATGATTGTGATGATAAGAGCGTGCGCCATTATTTAATATTAATAGTGAAATTCAAAAGAACTTATTTATTAGTGAAAAATCACAAATCTTGTTCGGTTTTTAAAATGTACAATTTTATCTAAATTGTCATAAAACACGTTTTCCTCAACCAATCTTACCCAAGTAAAATTTGTTTGAAAGCTGATGACACAGCCTCTCTGCCAAAATAAATAATCTGAGACATTATAGCACAGAATTTTATAAATAAAATCCGAAAGTTAAGTACAGGTTTTTGTACTCACCCTGTAGATAGAACCCACTCTAAGAATGTATCTAAATAAAGGTTTCTAATTAGTAAGATTCACCTCCATAACTGGTTTAGCAGTGAACGGTATTCTTAAATCGTAATGTTATATAAACAGACAACAGAATATCGAGGGCTTAATACCAGACCCACCTATGTCCAAAAATGGCATTTTGAGAAAAACTAGTTATAAAGTCTGATTATAACTATGAACATAAAAACTGTTGACTTTGCTTATGCAACCTCGATTATTCCGTATTGGACATCAATTGAACATCAATACATATATTTTTGCCCAGAATTTTATTAAAAAAATCCGAAAGTTGAGTACAGGTTTTGTACTCACAGAACACACTCTAGGAATATATCTAAATAAAGGTTTCTAAATATTAAGATTCACCTCAATAACTGGTTTGTCAGTGAACGGTATTATTAAATCGTAATTTTATATAAACATACAACAGAATATCGAAGGCTTAATACCAGACCCACCTATCCAAAAATGGTATTTTGAGAAAAACGAGTTTAAAAGTTTGATTTATAGCTGATGAACATAAAAACCTTTAACTTTGCTTGTGCAACCTCGATTATTCCGTATTGGACATCAATTGAACATCCATACATACACGTAGCAATTAGTGAGCTTAACGAATTTTTGCTAAACATTGTAAGGGCGGATCTGGTTTTAAGCCCTCAATAGCAGCGTCTATTCCTTATCAGTTAGTGATCAAGTGGGTGAAATATCGCTATAACGAATCATGATTTACGACAAATGACAATATGATTTATCTAACAAAATTGTAAATAAAACGAGAGGATGTCACCTGCTGGGATAATGCTAAACATTGTGAGGGAATAATTCATTGAACATTTCTCTAAAGTGAAAGAAAATTACGTGTACGCTCAAGGTTGTGATTTCAGCTCTAGAGACACTTTGTTTACAGTGAAAGTACTGGCCATATTCAGCTTGTACATGAAAAATGTACCTATGTTGATGTCAAATAGGCACTTTTTTAATACCCTACTGATAAACAAAAAAATCCTCATACAATTTATACCAGATGAATTCAACGATAGGTAATAACAAACTTAGCCAGATAAACCACCAGCAAGGGGCAGGAGCTGATGACAGATATGTCTGGTCATACAAAGACAGCTAGTGTTTACATTATGACAGGTGATGTTTACATTACCCTAGACCAACCCTGACCATGCTCAGACAATGTTCTGAATTCATGCTTGTCTTTAGTTAGTTCATGTATTATGTGCTGTATAAGCTAACTGTCACTGCGGACAAGAACTAGACCTATTATTTTTGGGGGTGTCCTTGTCGACAGGTATGTCACAATATTTGAGTTATGGTGTTTAGAAATCATAACAAGTAATGATGTCATAACAACTTGGTGAGCCCTCATTACTCAAGTTTGACACAGTGGGAATATTGGCTGGGTAGGCGTACAAGTAAAATGTTCCATTCGTGCAATCACGGGCACTCATGGAACAACGTTTACATAGAATATTTTATAACATTATATATATAGTTCCAAAACCATCATTGTAACTATTGTTTTTTTCCTAGTGCCGTGGGCTATTTTAGTCAAGGCTACATTATTTGTTGAATAAAGTGACTTGTTAATGGAAATGCAATTTATATACACAAAGCGAAGGTGATTCAATAAGTTGTCATCATCCCTCTTATTTCGTGCAAGGGAAACTGACAATTACTTTAAATGATTGCACATCAATTGGAGACGTAGTTTAACCGAACCACATTAGATAAACGTGATATTGAAAACAAAAGGCTTCCGAGTCTATTTTACTATGTGGGACTGAAAACTCAGAACGATTTCATAGGACAGTAGCTAATAACCAGGATTTCTCTGGTGGAGGGGGGGGGGGGGGGGGGGGCAGGACCTCCATTCACCCGAAAGACTTCACAATATTTTGACCGATCTGTTCGTTTAAAACATGCGCGCCTTTAGTTCTCTGAACATGAAATTTGCCATAATTGAGGTACATTTGGTTTTAAACGGACTTTAAAATAATAGCGTAGCGCGCGATATATTTGTTATTGTTAAACTAATTTGGTTTTGATTCCCCGAATGTCGCCTTGAAATTTATTTTGCAAAGCAGTATTAATTCAACAATTTCCAAGTAAGCCGTCGCATCCACACGATTGAGGAATCAATATGGTATGAAAACGTTCTGTTAAATGGCAAAAGCCATATTCATATAAAAGGAAACTTAGAAATCAATATATTAGTTATAAATATGCATGAAAAGGTCATCTGCGTTTACAAAGCTGTAGTTTTTAACCGAATCGTTTGTAATTTTTGAACCATTTGAAATGTATTTTTAAAACACTGGAACACGAATGATATTGTTTACACCGACTCTTGTTCTCGTGCGTTGCAATTAGGAATTCGGACGATATCTATAATTGTATCCTGTTTGGGGACGAGATTCGCAGAGTTTAAAGCAGAACAAAAGTTATGTTTAACACGTCGTTTAAAAGATAAACTCACGTTTAATGTAGACACGAGTTTAGTTAGTCAAGGTTTCAAGCTTAAAACCGCGTTTAGTACAAGAATATACGGGTCCTATATGTTTTTCTGAAACGAATGATAAATATGTTTTGAACGGGTTCATTTGTAATAATATGGTTGTTTTTTATTGACTGTACTGTGATATAATTTAGATTTTCATCGTTCAAATCCAGAAACTTTACTCACGATTGACAGTTTCGTGTGTTATGATCTACACACTTCATCAGAATTACTTCTTTTGACCCGTGCTGCTTCCTGTTGAGGGCGCTGTTACGGTGATCAGTGGGTCGTAGACCTGACTTAGAAAATGGACCCCGTCGTCTATGTTCATAGTGTCGGGTGCTTTCCGTCGAATCCAAATGGCTTCACGGATGTGTCGCTATTGTGGTTTGCTCTCCATGCAAAAGAATTCGGCATTAGTCCAGTCAATAACATGGTTCTTTTGTATAGCATGGTCAGCGATAGCTGACTTGCTATCTCTGACTGTTTCATATTCAGCCGTGTAAAGCTTTTCTTTTCAAAGGTTATTTTCCCCGTCTTATAATTCCTTTCATTAAATATAATTAATTCCTTTCATTAAAAACATATCATAGGTTGCTCTGAATGGAATATCATTCTGTTCATCAGTTCAAAATTACGAAAGTTAAAAATAGCTAGTGTTGGAAACTGCAAATTAACACTTTCCACGCGGCTTTTTGTTTTACCATATTATACAAACATTTTTTTCCCAACTTTCAAAGTCTATCTCAAGATTTACTGAACCAATATTAGGCATTTTTATACTTATTTCAATGCATTTCACACAGTGATTCCACATATGGTAATGAAATTCAACAATTTTGACAATTTTGAAACATTTTGTGAAATTTTGGAACGTCGTTTGCAAACGCCTGCTGCTTGGAAAGTGTTAACAGAAATGACCTATTTGGTATAACATGTCAATTTTTTGAGGACCTGAGCATTTGATCGATATATCAATCAAAGGTCGAATATTGCCATGATAAAGATTGCGTCATGATCGAAAAATCAAGCCCTTAGAAATTTCAATGTTTAAATATTTGAAAAAAGAAAAAAGGACAGATGAATAATATACATATATTAATACCATATGCAGCCTACAAATTTCCAGGCATTCAATTGGGATTTGCTCAAAATTATCAATCTATACTGAAACCATTCCTTAGAGAGGTTATGACCCTAGTCTATCAATGGGTTGGGGTTGTTGTCGCTTAGGGTATTCAACTCCATTTATATACCGGTTTTCTTTGGTAATAATGTAATTGTCAACAAACTCTTTGTAGACATTTTCACGATGCCCTATTTCTAAATCTGGTTTAACTTAAAATTGAATTATTTGAAATATTCATATGATCATTTACTAAAATAAAAAGCGCATTTCCGATTGTAACATCATACATCTATTGTAATCATTACCCATGCATATCATTTTTGGTGTTATATATTTTGCCACACCGTCTAATTAGCAAAGTGCGTATTCCCATTTCATCCTGTCATATGTTGATTAACTGCTTGGCTGCTATGGACACCTGCTCAGTTTCCTTCACTGTTATCCTTCGTTATTATGATAATCAGATGCATGTACATATTTGGTAATAACAAAACAGATATGAGATTGTTATGCTGATAACATGTACTACGGTCGCTGCGCGATCCCAGTCGCTCCTATGACGAGTTATGCGTCATAATCCAGAATACCTTCCTCTGTAGCGACTATCACAGCGACATGCAACGACTTCCCGATACATATTTTATGACGTGCCTTTGGGGAATTACTCAAATGGCGGAGAGGGGACCAAAACAAACAGAATAATTGTAACGGACAAAGCTTCTAAGTTTAACATATATATATGCAAATTATTTATTCCTAACTGAAAGTTCAACTTACTCATATATAATATATAGCACCCAGCATCTTGACTAATCCTTTATTAAAATAACATGAAGCGTACCAATCTTGAGCTTCTGTAAATCAGAAGCTCACCTGTTGAGTAAATTATAACATGGCCTTAATTATTATGAAGTTCTCTCAGCGTGGCGTGTCGATTTGAATTGGTCAATGTTGGTGTCCACGTATTCGGAATTGACCATATTCACGCGGCAGCCATTTTCTAAAATGTGCCACCCAAGCCTCGTTCTCGTTACGTATACCTGCGCCTGCGTGACTTGCGTGAGGATGCGTACGCCGCGCGATTTGGTACCACGCTTCTCGCGCAGTTCTATTGTGCAGCGCGAGGCGCAGATAGACCTAACGGGAACGAGGCTTGGGCGGCATATTTTGTAAAATGGCTGCCGCGTGAATAGAGTCTATTGGATTTCGAAGACTAAATAATAGATATTACGGTAAACAGCATCACAACACATCGATCAAGAGATCGCTTGACTGGAAACGACCGGTCGTAGCCAGTTGACTTCAATTCAACTCGAACGATCGGTCGCTAATGACGTAATGAACACCATAGTGTTTCAACTAATATGGAAATGTTATTTTGCAAGAAAATTAGCATTCATTATGCACAGCCATTATCTAGCATACGGGCTGTGTGTAACATCTTGTCGTCTGCGCGACCAAAAGAAACATAAAATACGTGCAACTACTAGCGATTTGTTAGTAGTTCGACGCGACCTATGGCAAATTACAGTTGCCATGTCGCATCGAACTAATTTACAGCTGCCATAGGTCGCATTGAACTACTTTGAGCTAGCGAGTACTTTTAGTGCTGCAACCAGCGACTAGCTAGTATGTAATTAGAGAATAAAGGTATTGTTTTTAGACCGTACCCGTGTTATATTGTCTGACATAAATGCGGACGATAGTATTATTTTAAGTAGAACAACGACGCCGCAGGCGGAGTTGTTCTACGCAAAAAATAATACTATCATTCTTAAACAATCATACTTTAGACATTTATCAAAGAAATAAGTACATTTTATTGTCCACATTTGACAACTTTTACTCCTGCTAGGATCGAATAACCCACAAACATTCCATCCAATCACATGCGATGAGTAAACCATGCGTAAGCGTCGCGGCGCCGGCATAAACGCAGGAAAAGTGCTAAAGACGCACTGCAGAAGTGCGCGTTATGGAGCAAACCACGCATTGTGAAGGTCGGGCGCACTGTTAAAACGTAAGTCCCACCTCCCCGTGTTCTATTGTCTCATAGAGATGTCGCCGATTTCTCTGAGAACCAATGAGATTGCTTACATTTTCTTAGCTGTTTAAGAATGTGAATTATGCTTAAAATTGCGTACAATGAACATCGTAGAAATATCGTAGACATATATATCGACATCAGACAAGTATTCAATAGAAAAATAATGTTAATGTTAGACAAACTAATAGATCTACTATTGCTTCGTAAGTTTTGACATTATAATATAGCACACGTGGTTTTAATTGGTCAACAGTGCACCTTTGATAGAAAAGTTTAGAGGACTAAATATAAGTTGAACGTTGCACCTCTCCAGGACTTTCTTCGCAAAATGAACCCTGATTCCCTTATAGTTTTTGCCCATCCCTCAGCACGTTGTATGATTTAGTTGTTACATGCTGACATCTGTTTTAGTTCGCCAGTGTGTTTATGATCGTATTATCTGATTTAAAGTGAATCGAAAGTGAAAGAGGAGGTCGAAACTAACGTTTCCCTTTAAATCAAAGAGTCTGATTTCCGATAACCCCGATTCAGGCAATGGATATATAGTACGGATTGGATAGAAAACCTGTTTCGTACAAAACAAACTTGCTACGGTGTTTCCACTTTCGTTGCAAATATATGTGTTGCTCGGCAACCACTAACGCAAATATCAACAGTAATTCGACAGTAGTCGACACATCATTGGAACAGCAAGTCTCGAAGGACAAATATGTGGCAAACACACGACACTCAGCACACAAGAACATACACCGATGTCAAATGTGTCGCCCTTTAATGAAACAACATGGAATTAGTTACATTTTGACACCGCGTTTTAGCTACCAGAAATGGTAAATTGTCCACGGTGACAAAGTGCTATATTACCAAAACAAAAGATCGAGTTAACCTCTTGGAAATACATAAAGGTCCATACATGGGAACTCATAACAATTCGATTCATCACATCGACCATTGACACATCAATAGGCTGAACAAGAGTCTGTGGTGAACAAAACTATTTAGTGGTGAACAAAAATGATGTAGAGAATAAAGGTATTATATTGGTTTATACCATACCCGTGTTATATTGTCTGACATAGATGTGGGCGGTAGTATTATTTTAAAAGGAAAAACGGAGTTGCTTCATTCATCATATACTACTACCGAGCGCATTTATGTCAGACAATATAACACGTGTACGGTCTAAAAACAACCTTTATTCTCATTCTTAAACAGTCATACTTTAGACGGTTTTTTAAATCAAAATTGTAACTTTTTTGTCTACATTTGTCAACTTTTACCCTGTTAGTATCGAATAAGCCTCAAAACAATTCATGCAATCCCGTGCGGTGTGTACACCATGCGTCAGCGTAATGCGCCGCATAAGCACGCAGGAAAATCAAAGTAGACGTTCTGCAGATGTACACGTTATGGAAGAAAACTTTAGTTACCACGTAATGCGCGAGGGTGGTCACGCTAATTAATGTACGCCGTGTCAGATATATATAAATGTCGCCGATTTCTCTGATCAGAATCAATAAGAATTGTCTAAGGGAAGACGTCAAAACTCGACCGCCCGTTGACCGCCGGTTACGGGCGGTTCCGCCCGGTTCTTTCAGGTCAAATGTTTAACTGGTATATGAATATTCGCGCATGCAACACTGAACAACCGCGGTTGACTTAATGCTGTAACCGGACCAATTTACATTATCAATCTGTTACTTTGCGGTCATTATAGCTTAAAACATTCATAGACTTTCGGTATTGATTTTAAAAATTTAATTGAGCTATAAACAGATTGAAAAAGCCAACCCCAGCAAAAATCAATAGCTGTATCGTGTTCACCAGAGTGTAACTATTTGACCTCATTATGTGTGTATATTATAACAGACGACACGTTTTGTGAGAACCGGGCGGAACCGGCCGTAACCGGCGGTTGCCTGGCGGTCGAGTTTTGACGTGATCCCTAAACATTCCGTTAGCTGTTTAAGAAAACGATATAAAACATACGATGCAAGTATATCCTTTCTACAATTATGTGAACTAAAATATAACGTCCTTAATGAAATATCAGATGGCTAATTACTGTTCAGCGATCTCTTTTTTCTTTAACATGTATTTCTTTAATTTTATGTTAAAAAAGAAGAAAAATAATGAGAAAGAGTCCGATGAAACAAATCGCATTACCACAAAGTTAAATATTTTGCAAAAGATGATTATACAATACGCTCCGTGACGATTCTCATTTGCATAGATTTGTAATTTTGACAAGCATTGTATTCATTTTTATCTCTTTCACCACAGTTTACAGAAGACACAGCAAATAAACTTGGATCCAAGCATTTCCGTACCCTGGTTATAGTAGCTGATGGTGTACTAGGGTTGAGTGCAAGCCACTTAGGACTCAGCGATGAATTCATTCTCCAATCCTGCCCGGCCTTCGGAGCTGTCTGCGCCTTAGAAAGGCTTGACGTGCCGCAGTTTCCTACTCCAGAAACTAGAGTAAATCGTGTGAAACTAGACCTGTCAGCATTTGGAAGCGAGTACAGACTACCTGAGTTGAGCCAAGCAGCGTTTGATTTGAAGATTTACGGTACATTTAGACATAGATATCTGGCGTTAACTTGTCAAAAGTGTGAATCAAACTTACTGAGACAACTGAGAATTACTACAGACAAAACGGTAGGAAAGCATGTACAAGTACAACATAAAGCTGATATTCATATGAGATAAAAATAAACTCCTTAATAAAATGAATGTGAATAGATGGACCTGGATAAAGATACAACAACCTTGTACTTATGAATATAGTGTCATTAAAATAATGTTAAACTATATCGCATCATGATGGTAATAAACTGTTATGACATCCATTAACCCAAAACCTTCCTTATAACTATGTGTATAATTAGATTCCTGACTTATAATATCACTACTACGGTATCTGGTTTAAGCTCAGTGGTTTGAGCGCCTGTTGTACTGTTCGGATGGTCACGGGTTCGAGTCGCGCAATGACTTTTTTTAAGTAGGGATATATGTCAAGAATAATTATATTTTTGTAGGTTGTGGAACTTGCTGTCATAAACATGATAAAGACTGATTTATCATAAACGGAATGGAAGACACGTATTTTCAAATGTTGCTTATTGTATGTGTTTGGCGCTATATTGTAATCCGCCCTTATCATGCTTATAGGGTACTATTTCATCAGTACAGATCGATCAATCTCGTCTCATATTTCAAAAGATTGGAGGGAAGGTAACCCTTTGTAAATAACAACATCGAATTGGGTGGTTCTATTATCTTTGTGTACCTTTAGGCGATGAAAAAACACTCTGTTTTACGAGCGGACGGACCTGTCAAGTAGAGTCGGTCGGTCGGGCTTTATTTTTTTTTAAACCTAAAATGTCACCAAAATCTGCACAAATCGGGAATTTTCGACCAATAAACGACTAGTTTTACATGATTTGAGACAAAAAATTCTAAATGTTATGATGCATTTCTTCCAACATTGTGTCCCTTCTTTTTCAGATAATGCCGAATATATTCCAAGAATCCTTCAACACATATCGTACAAAGGGTGAACGTAAGGTGTCAGATATGGAAGCGTTGAATATGAGGAGTACACAGAGACTTGGTGAAATCAAATTGTCAACAAGAAGAGAAAGTATTGTGTATATCCAAGACGAAAATATCATCGTTGTCATTGAGGGAGACGCCGCAAGGAATCTTAATTTCAATTTAGGTGTGTATGAAATTATAGCTTCTCGTGGGATATACATTACTGATATGTTATATGCTAACAACTGGGGACAATGAAAATATATGCCAGATAAATATTTACGATTTACCTGAATCTGGACTAACAACAAAAGAAAAGTACGCTGCTTAACTAGGTTGGGGGTTTCAGCCTCCAAGCTTATCGTTCCATGTTTTCATCTCGCTAAGGGTCCATATCCAAACTCTCAGTGCTTTTAAATCATTTTTCTAGCGATTTAAAAGCGCTTTTCCAACGGTATTTCGTTGGAAAAGCGCTTTTAAATCGCTAGAAAAATGATTTAAAAGCACTGAGAGTTTGGCTATGGACCCTAACGCCATTGTGTTAGCCTGGATATTTAGATTAACTCGACAGGAAAAACGACATTTATAGCAACCAAAACACCTGCGCATATTTCATTTTGGTCGTTGTGATAACGGCCGTTGTGATAACAACAACCAGTTTGCTGATCTATATCCCATTCTATTAACTGACCATTTAAAGAGTGAAATATTATCCGAATACTGGATCTCCCCATTCAGACAAAATGCGCTGGGATTTTAGTCTAATAATTGGAGCTCTGCGCGAAACCTAAAACCACATTTCATATTAGCGATAGAAAACCCACGCATCCAAATATGCAATAAACGTGCGAAGAAAGGTGTTTTATTGCAAGCTCCCATTTGTCATGCTCGTGTTTATCCTCACAGGACATTTTGAAGCAATATTCTTCCTGATAATTAAATTATTCGCTATATATAACAGCATATCATTTACAAAATATCCATTAACTGCTATACTCATGTGTCCTCTTATTTTTGTAGTCAGTTTGCAAAGTGACAAATTTCGTAAATTAAACACCTTGACCATATCCTCCGAATGAATGAGCTGAATCTGATTTTGTAATCCCTTCTAAGGTGTTCCTAAAAAATCGACCCGAATA
The DNA here is from genome assembly GCA_035610835.1 of Ophiura sarsii. Classification (NCBI taxonomy): domain Eukaryota; kingdom Metazoa; phylum Echinodermata; class Ophiuroidea; order Amphilepidida; family Ophiuridae; genus Ophiura; species Ophiura sarsii. Next base: position 60,166,006 of record CM069444.1, read on the forward strand.
CATTCGCTTTCCCCTATCGGTATTGACATAATATAAGGAACATCAGAAAGACCTTACTGTTATCGGTATCTGTGCAAGTATTAGTGCCCGAGAGATGGATTTGTTTAGTTGCAGCAAACTAAATGCAACGAATTATCACCAAATTCGACATACCACGTTTGTATAGTTTTTGAGTTTTTATTCAACGAGAAAGTTTGAAATGCAATTTGCTACAACATTTAGACCCGGTTTAGGAGTAACTTAACCCTCCATGTAAACTAAAAGGCAAAAAACCTTCGGGTAAACCAACATTTAGAACTGGTTTAGGAGTAATTAACCGAAACCCAGATCGGTTGAAGTACTGTTTCCCGGGACTGTCTCTATCAGATGAACTACCCAAAACACAAAAGTTTCTGATCAAGTGCTTTTATCTAAGCTGATTCAAAAATACTAATCTGGACCGACTAATCTGGCGCGGTATACCATACATCTCAATGGAATGGGCTAGTCCAAAAAAATATCTTTCTGAAATAGCCCTATCAAATAAAAAGTAGACTTTGCTACATTTGTTTAAAAGCAGGTGTGGTTTTTAAAACATTGTAACTTTAATACATGAATTTGTTTTTACTGATCTCTGACATTGTAAATTTAAAAAACAAATTCATGAATTTGTTTTTACTGGTACTGCATATCTCTGATTTTCGATACCGATAATAAATTTTGAATTAGCTAACATAAACACACCTGGTCAGGAACTTATTGTGTTATGTGTAAATCTTGAGTGCAGATTCCAAAATAAGTGGACGAGTCATCAATAAAATAATCCTCTTTTTTACGAGTTCAAAAAATATTCTTCTTTTCTCTCGCTACCAATATACTGATAGCGCACTTATTATTGTTATAATAATTCGTACTGTTCTTTTTCTTTAATTTAAGGTTTTGAAGTGAATGTCGGATTCCTTGATCTGGAATTCATGGATACATTTATAGACACGCTCACGGCAGCCGACAATGATGATAAACTTCTAGATGCTTTGAAAGAAAAGTCAAGATGGTCACAAAAAATTAACGAAGATATTGTCAAGTTTAAGATGCAACAGGCGATGACAATGACTAAACCAAAGTTTAAACCCAGTAAAACGAATACTTCCAGTAAGAAATGATGTAGCTGACTAAAAAGATAACTTGAAGACCTGAGCGCAAAGAGAACTTTAATTTAAAATTAATACAATGGCAAAGAGTTGGTACATATATCAAAACTGTACATTATGTAACACACCTATACACCAGAAATATTGAGCTATATTTGTGGAAATCAAAGGTCGTTTGAATTTCAGACAAGATTTTGAACCCAGGTGACGTTTAAATGATCAAACTTGACTGTTCCCAAAACTCAATTTCAAGCTCAGGCATGTGAGGACTTTGTACACATCATTTTCTTATATCCGGTATCAGAGTTCCTCTCGTGCCAGTTCCTCAATAGGCAATGGAAAACGCACAATTAATGGCAAGTTCGGATTAGGTTTTAAGTATATAATTGAAAGGTACAGTGATCATTGTATTTTTTGTTCCTTTCAACCGTATGCCAGACTCACGTCGACTAAAACAGCTCATTTAGGCAGCTTCTAAACTAGTCCGTAAGGTTCACGTGACATACTATTTCCCTACCATTATATGCATTGGTTTTTGTTTAATTATTTGGCGCGAATAGTCACTTACGCACGGGATCAGTGCCATTTATACTCGATACATTTATCGCGAATGTATCGGGGCCCGATACGTTTTGGCTCGATATTTGTTCGGGTGAGACTCCATAAAATAGACATTGGGGCTCGATATAGAGCTCGATGCATGGGCCATTCCAGTAGTCATTAATACCCCCGGTGTACTTTTAGCAAACACATCAGGATAATAATGTTTATGTTAATAATATCCGAATCCCGGTCACGATGTCGCCATCGAGGTTTTTACTGGTTTGCATAGGAGGTGGGTTGGGGGAGATTTTTGTGGTTAATTGTTAGTGGTGGTTAGTGTAACGAGTGATATCAATCGTGTCGTGAGAAGTATATCCATACAAGGCATTGCCTTGATCCATATGATACATTTCATTAACCCTAACCCTAGACACGTGGTATTGGGGATGGAACGAAGAACAGGGGTTAAATAAAAAATTAATAACAATTATGTCAGTCGGCCCCGGGAATTGAACCCCGGTCGCCGGTGTGATGCATGAGTGATTATATTGAGAGATATTGTGATCAATACAAATGAACCTTTGTCTTTCAAACAACACATTTTTAGATTTCAAGTATGAACTATGACGTCATAGCATTAGCTTAAAGTAAATACCCTTTGGACACTGCCTGAATCTATCATATGGTTGGATATAATAGGTTGAAATATGGGTCGAATAATTCATTTTGGGTATATCTCTGCAATGCAAGCATAGAAACAGATAACACTTGGAGCAGAGTTAGAACACAAAATGATCTCTGTTTGACACTCTTTTTTAGATCTGAATTCCTTAGTACAAATAAGAAGGGACCACCTCAAATAAGCTTTTATTAACCCTAACACTCTTTAGTACTACGAATTACTACGATGCGGTGTGCTTGTGTCACCCGGCTCGGCACTTTTTCGATGAAATGATGGCCCCAGGGCCCAGAGTATACATGGCGAAGTATACTGTGGCGAAGTATATGTGGCGAAGTATACTTCGCCATCTATGGTTTCCCCCGTGGCCTAGCGGTAGATCGTCTGCCTCTGAACCCAGAGGTCCGATGTTCGAGCCCCGGGTGCCCTTTCCCCCTCGCTATTAGGCCGCGAAAAGAAATTCTTTGGAAGAGGTGCCTCGGGGGTTAGGTTTAAGCAAAGTCCGCAACAATAAACTATAGAAAACAACAAAAGAACAATAAAGGGATTATAATTGAATAAATTGCTGTGGGATGTAAAGCAATAATAGTGGGGTTTTCAAAAGGAGCAGATCATAAAATGTCCTCAAACCGTTGAAACTATGTGACGATTACTTTAATAATACACATCTAGCTCTATAGAAGTAATAAGAGAGGATGTGGCAGCCATCTTTGACTAATACATTCATGTACACTGAAAAATAATTTGGTGTCATTTTGACACTAAAACAAGTGTCAAAAAATGGGTCCTCAGTTGGCCACCTAAAGGTGTCAAATTGACACCATTATGGGTGTAAAATATGACACCTTTGGGTGTCATATTCATTTTGACACCTAGGGTGGTTACCTGAGGACCCATTTTCGAAAAATGCAATTACACCCCAAATGGGGTGTAATATTGACTCTCTTAAGTGTCATATTGAGTTTGACACCTAGGGTGGTTACCTGAGGACCCATTTTCGCAAAATGTCATTACACCCCAAATGGGGTGTAATATTGACTCTCTTAAGAGTCATATTGAGATAGCACATGTTTAGGAGCCGGTAAGACTGGTAAGTACCGATCTGCTCCATTTCCAGACATTTTTGATAATAATTATGATACAATTAGCGTAATGTAAGACGTCCGTATGAAAAAGACGACCACTGAGCCAGATAAATCGGGCTACATGTATATGTAATGTTGCACATATCATCGTATGCATGCATGACGAACACACACATAGTACTAGTAGGTCCATGCACTGACGCACAGTCCAACAAAATGCTAGTCTCTGACTATGAAATTGTAATTTATTTCATCAGTTAGTTGGCGCAATATTAAACAACATGAACAAGGCTTACATTACGCTAATTGTATCATAATTATTATCAAAAATGTCTGGAAATGGAGCAGATCGGTACTTACCAGTCTTACCGGCTCGTAACATGCAGACAAAATGGCGACGAGAAAACGCATGCGTTGATATGTTGATAGACGCCCAATTTGGTGTCAGAATTACACCAATTGGTGTCAGAATTACACCAATTGGTGTCATGCTGCTTCGACACCTCTAAAAATCGTGAGCTTTCCCGCCAACTATTGACGCCCTTGGAGTTATTTCAATTAATCTGACACCAGTTTTGGTGTAAATCACTAAATGATCACTGAAAGGTAAATTATGTGCAAACCCATATCATTGACGATTACACCAATTTTGGAGTCAAAATAACACCTTTGTAAGTGTCATTTACAGTTGACTCCAAGAAGGTGTCGCTGTGACACCAATTTATTTTTCAGTGTAAAAATAATCATACACATTGATTTAAGCATTTTTCATTGTTTCTGATTAGATTTTGAAGGCACAGTAAGCTTTTATCTTGAACACTTTGGGTTCAGTTCAAATGATCTGCCGCCTGCGCATGCGCACATTTTCTGTAGTTTTCATGTGGGCCCTTTCATGTGAATAATTTCAGACAATTAGTTAACTATCCTATGGAATCTCTCAAACTGGTTAATTTCTTGGATTTTTCCTATTATTTTTTTCCGCAACATTAGTGCTTCGCTGACTGGGCATTTTTCATTGAAAATGGGCTATTTGAAATACTGATATTTGTATACTTTTTATTCAATCGCTTCTCCTTAATTTTTCCTCTATACAAATTACACAGGGATTAAAGTTATTGTCTTAGGTATCATAATTGTGCCAACAAAAATCGGGATTTACATGTTTCTGGTGTCATGTTATGCAATCCTTTTACCACGTGTTTTATACAAACATTTCAAATTTCCCGCCAAAAACATATTTAGCAGTATCAAAAGTCTACATACTTTAAGCTAATGCTATAACGCCATACATGACATAAATTGCCCGCTTGGGAGCGCTAATAATTCGGTCTAGTAAACCTATTGTTATTAATTACTACGAGAGGATTACCTGGTTGTATATTTAAATTCGAGCAGTACTTCTTGCTAACTGCATGGATGAGTTTCCATTATGTTGCAAATTACATCCATGCTCAAGCGTTTAAGCTACTCAATGGGCATTGCAATACAGCCGGTTGGTTGCACACGAGAATTATGTCATTTCATGCATTTATAGCAACCAGCTTTGATGGAAGGCGAATATTTAAATTTGTTGCCGGTTTTTAGGGCAACAATTTATAGCGCTGCTAAGCGGGCCTTGTAGCGTAATGCGTTTATACTTAGAAATCCGAAAGTTATTGTATGAAAGACAAAGATTCATACTTTGTATTGATCACACTATCCCTCAATCAAATCACTTTGCTCCCATACCATGATCAATTACTTATTGACCGACCCTCGTAAATATAATCGTATGATGTCTTTAAACTTATGAGAAATGCCTCGGAAATCGGTACCGTAATTGTAATTTTTACCAACTCTGAATAATAGTTGCGGAGGAATATCCGCCGTTATCTATGCTTGCATTGTATTCCGTTATGTTAATTTATTATGAATGATCTTGGTATATTAAAAACAATCAATTCATGATGATACTGGATTAGCTTTATATGTTTTATGTTCCAAACCAGAGAGGAACGAGTAGTATGGTGCTTGTACTCACGAACATGTATGATGTACTGTATATTTGTATATTTTTGATATTCAAAACAATTATCTGTTATGTCAAATAAAGGTATTTTGTGTTGACTTACGTTTGTATGTACTGTGTTGTTTTATACGGACGCACGAATAATTATGTGTCATCTTTTCACGTTGCCGTTTTTTCCATCATATAGATTTTACCGCTAAAACTGTTGAATTGAAAACATGGTTATTTTGCTCGTTCTACAGAAAGAAAGTAATTATGCTGTGATAAGGCAGAAATGGCAAATGGTATCACAAAGACATCACATGACAATAATATTTCCAATCTTAACAAAAAAATGTTAGGGGATCCTCCCGTCCCTGGAAAAACTATACCATTTGGAGAAAATAAGAAATCACTACATTTGTCTCACCTCATTAATAATTTTAAACCTTTAATCGTAACACAGAAATTCCATATGAAGAGGCCCCTAGCTCCCATGTACGTATGGTGCGTCTGCCACTGGAATTTTCTGATTTTAAGCTCGTCCTTGAGCATCGTGTAATCCAACAGTAAAATGCTTTATATTGAAGTAGTTCCTTTACATGGCAACTTTTGATCTTAACAAATGTTGCGTGGCGTATGTTCTGATTACACCTTGAGTTAGAAATTAACCATGCTCAGATTGAATTGGCAGTTCCTAAGGTTTCATTCATTAAAATACTTTAAATCCGTTCTTGAAATTCCTGAAACGCACTTCCCCTCCCCAACTGTCCTTATGAATACTCTCGTCACGGATCTGATATGAATACTCTCGTCACGGTTCTCGATAAATTAGAAAAAGTAATGCACTTGCGGAAACGTCGATATGCTCACAATATTTATAGCACTCCCCAAAAAGTTCGTGAAAATATGCACACATTAACATCAATGTGTGTGCACTGATTTTGCTAATTTCTCGCGAACCAAAACATACACATTTATCGACTTCGAAGTGACCTCAGATTTTGTGACGTCACCAAATATAATTTTATCTGGAACTGGATCAAGATAGGCCTATAGCATTGTGAGCAACTGAAGTAGTCTATGGTCTGCTGAAATAATACTCGAATCACGAGGTAATTTTACGTCAACTGGCTTCAAATTTATACCGATTAGTATTAAGGTACGATAAATCGGCTCTGCAACATCCTGAGCAAACAAAAATTCAATAAACCGATTGGTTTACATTTCTATAGTCTAGTCAGTTCGAAATTGGCGAGTCATCTTACAGCAGCAAATTAATACAGGAGGAGGAGATGGCGCTCATGGGGCTCGCTTAACTTAACAGGGCATTATGCGTGACATGTGCGTACCAGAAAATTGCGCGCGTACGCTAGGTTATCTTTTTCACATGAAGAGATATAAACCACATCGTTGGCTGAACGCAAGAGGGTCGTAATTGACATCTTGACAATTTTTAAGGAGAACTTATTTTGCGCTATAATTTCTTTTGTTTTGTTTTATTGTTTTTGACGTCTCATTCCGTTCATAAAGATGTAACTACTCCGATTTCAGACCTGCAGCATAGCTGAACACTTTCCACGCGGCTATTAGTTTTACCATATACAAAACAGAATTTTCAGAAACCTTTCTCAATTTTCAAAGTCTATCTCATGGATTACTGAACCAATACTGGACATGTTTCTACTTATGTTAATGCATTTCTCATGGTGATTCCAAATATGGTAATGAAATTCAATAATGTTGACATTTTTGAAACATTTTGTGAAATTTTGGAATGTCGTCTGCAGCCGCCTGCCGCATGGAAAGTGCTAATATGTGTGTATTTACCTGTATATTCAACATTGTTCAATATTAATTGAACACTCAATTTTATCCAAAATCTCACTTAAGACCCTCTTACATTCAGCCGACGACATTTTTCTCATCAATTTGGAACTGACTCTAAGAGATATGCTTGATATAACATGAATGGGTAAGGTGTTCTAAAGACGTGTCGCTGCAATTGCAATGCTCTGTCCCCTCCAAGAGAGTTCGGAATTGTTCTGAATACGCTGAAGACGTGCAATCTGATCTTGAGGAAGGCCAAACAAGAGGGAGTTGGTTTTTTAGTTCACATTTATTTGTGCTATGATTGAGGTACATTTTTGCTTCAAACAAGCTTCTATCCCAAATATATTACGTCTTTGGGACACATGCGCGCGAAAATGATTCCGTCTGTGTACTTTTGACCATCATAATTCCATGATTCTTCTTGTCAAACTAACGGACTATAGGTGTTTCTAAAATGTTCTATTTCGATCACATGCAAACTCAAAACATGGGGGGGGGGGGGGGGGGGCATGTCCCCCTCGTCCATACAGGATTGACCCCCTGCCTGTGGAACTGCGTAATCATGAACAACTGGCGTGGACGAGAAGATACCAACGCAAACATATTCTGGTCTGTTGCTCAAATATGATTGACACCATTTTAGCGCACCGCACTACCACGCAAGCCGATAAAATCGCAAAGTTTATACTAAGCAGAATGTTGTGATCTATCGTGTCAAATTCCGCGCTTAAATCTAAAAGGCTGAGGGCGGTCATATTTCCCTTTTACATGGCAGCCAAAATATAATTTTCAACGCGCAACAGAGCAATCTCGATGCTGTTCTTCGGCCTATATAGGCACTCTGAAAGATTATGTTCCTGTTATAAGCGTACTCAATCGAGCAGATACAACACGCTCAATTGTCTTTCATAAGAATTCTAGGTCGCCACAAGTCTTTAATTTGTAAGGACCTCCTTTTCCAAGCCAGTTTTCTTTAACAAAGGTCTTATGTACGCAGTCTTGAGCATGGTTGGAAAAATACCTTCTGCAAAAGAGTTATTCACAATGTTGGTAATGTAAGGTACACAGTTATCAATACACTCTATGACCAGTAATGTTGGAACGGGTCCAACTCACAAGATTTGCATGGTGATTGGTGATTAATGAATAATATCTCGAACCTCTACTTCACTGGCAGGTTCAAAGCTAGTGAGGTAAACAGTGGTATTTGATTCATTCTCACTTTGCTACGAAATGTTTTACGTATATTCACTATCTTTTTACTGAAAAACTCTGAAAATTTATCAGCAAGGGATTCATCGGACTTACAATGCGGAAGCACAGTTGTTTTTTGTTTTGTTTTGCAACAGATCATTAACAACATTAAACAACCATTTTTGATGACCTGCTTTCTCATTGATTTGCCTTGAGTAGAACTCTATTTTAGTATGTTCAATTAACTTGTTAACAGCATACTACCATCCACCTGCCGCCTCAGATGACAACCGGGATGAAAACAAACAAAATGACACTGATCATCCCAAAGAAAAAAACAGTGCACATGACGAGGAAACTATCCTTGAAGATCAAGACACTGCCCCAGGCACAACGATCAACACAGAAATTGCAACTGGCAATACATACAAAGTTTTAGCGGACTTATAAGAGGAGTCCGAAGCAGATGCGGAGTCGAGAGTGGACTCGGAAGCGGACTCTGAAGAAGAGATTAGAGACAGTGAATCATCGACGGGTGACACGACTGTGCTCGAAACTCCAACGCCAAAAGATACCTCAACCCCAAAACGCGATGACTGTAGACCTTCTAAAGATACTACCATCACAAAATACCTGACTGGCGTCACCTGTACATCTGAAGCTTCTGCATCCCGAACACCAGTCACCCCTGCAACGAAAGAAAAATATAAGAAAAGGCCAAGGGTATCGCCGAAGCAAGGTGGACAAGCAAAGAAGTCTAAGAAAAAAAGTAAATCAAAATAGAACAATGTATTACTTATCTACTTCATGAACAGAAACAATGTTATCTGACAATAGGATCGACTTTTTTACTTTAATGTAAGAGGTTTTTAAACCTCTTACATTAAAACGTTAAAACATTAAAACGTTGATGCAAGACATTGAGTTGCATACAGTTATCATTGGCGGAGATTTTAACACAATAATGGATGCCAAACTAGATAAAAAAAAAGGAGGACGTATCGCAGAAATAAAGTCTGTGAAATCTTTAAAGAAACTAACGAATGGTAAAGGATCAGGGAGACTTATTACATCCTACTTGTATAATGAAAATTACCAAAAAGGTATTACTGACATAATTGATAACTTCGATAACGAGTCCACTGGTTCCCACATTGATAAAAGACTTCTATGGGACCTGATGAAAATTAAGTTCAAAGAATTTTCAATTGGGTTTTCAATTACATGTGCCAAGCAACGAAAACTTGAAGAAAACAATTAAGCTGCAAATCAATTGCAAGAAATTGACAGGAAGTTGGACCAAAATAGGGATGATTCCGATCTAATACTTAAACGAGACGAAGTATCAACGGCTCTAGAAAAATATTATGAATATACTGCAAAGGTTGCACAAATAAGATCTAGAGCAAATTGGATTGAAAAAGGTGAAAAATCGACAAAATACTTTTTAGGTTTAGAAAAAAGTCATGGTGAAAACAATTCTATAGACTGTCTCACAAATGATGATAGACAATTATATAGTAATAAAGAGGTATTAGATAAATGTGTAAGATTTTATGAATCGCTTTACTATTCAAGGAATGTATGTAATAATGCCATAATAGAATATTTTGCTAATGCAAAGATTGACTGTACACTATCTGAAGACGATGCAGCCATGTGCGATAAATCTATAACAATGGACGAACTATTTTCAGCAGCTTAATCTATGAAAAGTAACAAGGCTCCTGGTCCTGATGGACTACCCATTGAAATTGAGACCCATAAGTCTGTTGAATACGGACTATAAGATCATAACAACTGCCTTCTCGAAAAGACTGCAACAAATTCTGCCAATATTGATCAAACCGCTTACATCAAAGGTCGTTATATTGATGAGAACATCAGACTTATTAACGATATTATTGAATATTCTACGGAAAATAACTCTTCAGGCTCTATTATCTTTTTAGACTTCGAAAAGGCATTTGACAGTCTGGAATGGAACTTCATTTTTGAAGCTTTAAAGAAATTTAAATTTGGATCCAATTTTATAACCTATATTAAATCCATTTATAGTAAATGCTCTAGTTGTATAATAAATAAAGGTTGGAAGTCTAGATATTTCAGTCTATCCAGAGGCATTCGGCAAGGATGCTCAGTATCAGCTTTACTCTTTGTTATCTCAGTAGAAGTACTAGCATGTAATATCAGAAATAATCGTAATATTAAAGCCTTTACCAGTACCAGATAACAAAATACCGCACAATTGGCGCTCACAAGAAACTGAAATTCATATAAGCCAGGTAGCTGATGACACGACAGTATTTACGAGAGATCAACAGTAAACTTTTAAAGACTATTGAATGCTTTAGTAAAGTTTCTGGATTGAAATTGAATATGCTTAAATCTGAAGGCATATGGCTTAATAATAATAAACAAATTGCAGCGAACAGTATCGATATAAAATGGTCAATTGGCCCAGTAAAGTCACTTGGGATATACTTTGGTCTTAATTTGGTCCAAATTCAAAAATTGAACTGGGAAAGTAAACTTGATAAGCTCAAAAGACGACTATCAGTATGGAGGAAAAGAGATTTAGGGATCACGTCAAAACTCGACCGCCCGTTGACCGCCGGTTACGGCCGGTTCCGCCCGGTTCTCACAACACGTGTCGTCTGTTATAATATACACACATAATGAGGTCAAATAGTTACACTCTGGTGAACACGACCGGTTGATACTGCCTCGTCACACGCGTGAGCAATAAAGTCTTGAAGTAATGGGTTCTCAAGTCTCAGTTGACAACCAGTACAATACAGCTATTGATTTTCGCTGGGGTTGGCTTTTTCAATCTGCTTATAGCTCAATTAACTTTTTAAAATCAATACCGAAAGTATATGAATGGGTTTTTTTAATAGAACGATTATAGAGAGAGCTATTATGACCGCAAAGTAACAGATTGATAGTGTAAATTGGTCTGGTTACACCATTAAGTCAACCGGTGGTTGTTCAATGTTGCATGCGTGAATATTCATATACCAGTAAATCATTTGACCTGAAAGAACCGGGCGGGACCGACCGTAACCGGCGGTCAATGGGCGGTCGAGTTTTTATGTCTTCTCTTAACAATAATATGGTCGTACTGATATAGTAAAAGCTATTGCCTTGTCCCAACTTATATATACTATGAGTGTGCTAGTTATATTGGAATACATCGTAAATGAAATAGAAACATTAATATATGATTTTGTATGGAAAGGAAAAAGAGATAAAATTAAACGTTTATGTATGATAAATGATTATTCGAACGGTGGAATTAAATTTATTAATGTAAAAATCAAAATAGTTGCCTTGAGGACAACATGGGTTAAAAGGCTATGTGACACAAGCTTTGCCAAATCAGTGGAAGCTTATACCCATATCTTATTTAAAAAAAATTGGAAAAGATCTGTAAATCTTCAAAATGAATTTCGATAGCGAACATCTCTTTCCACCATTAAAGACTCATATTTTACCAGATTTCTATAGACAAATTGCGAAGAGCTGGCATGAGTCAAACGTGTTGTATAACTCACTAAATACTATAGCTGATGTTAAAAATGAAGTTATATGGGGGAATAGATATATTCTATGTAACAACGAAGCCTTATTTATTAAAAAATGGATAGACAGTAATATAGTTTACATTGGAGATATACAGGGTGACCCAGAAAATGTTGAACCCAAAAATCACAAACTTAAAAAAAAAAAAATGAAAATAAATAAATATGGCATTCTGTTCTCAACAGTTATGTAAACAATTTATTCAGCTTTCTGGAGAACTTTAGATCATGTAAATTGGCCGTACCAAACTAAAGATACACTTGATTGTGTGACAGGGGGTGTTTTCGCCCTTTTGTTAAAGTTAAAAAATTGTAACTTGGTTCAGATATGAAACTTATAAAAGGCCCTGTCACACCATAGCGTATGGCCTGAACGTGGCCTGAACGTATGCCGACGTATTCGAAAAATAGCTCGAAAATTGTCAGAGTCCAAAAACGTCCAAGAACGTCCAACTTCCCAACGAATTGCGTCAACATCGGTGATGGAATGGACGTATCCATAGCGTATTAAACGCATACATAGCGTATGACTAACGTATTGATAGCGTATGACTAACTTATAACAATTTTATGACAGCGTATCACAGCGTATGCGATCGGCGAGCGTATGACCAACGTATTCGTAGCGTATGTCTGCCGTGCTCGACGTATCCTCAGCGTATCCTCGGCGTACAACGAACACGTGACTTATGCCGTTGCAGAAATTGAGTTTCGTACACGGCGGGACAAGTGTTGCCAGTTCAAGTAAACGCAGCCTAGATGATAACTATTAAAATATCTAGAAGGGTAAATCTATATGTCCAACCTACAACTTAAGACGATTAACGTACCTCTAACGTATGTCAGCGTATGTCTAACGTATGTCAGCGTTTGTAAACGTATGTCTAACGTACCACGAACCTATCGGGAACTTATGCAGAACGTAAGTTAAGCACACGTTGAGTACGTCGATAAATTTTGAACATGCTCAATAATTTTTCGCGGGCTCGACGTGTTCCAAATTTTCACAACGTATCAAAGCGTGCTCTTAACGTATACGACGTATCCCAAACTTACCCCTAACTTGTATCAGCGTACACCAACGTACGTCAACGTACGCCAACGTATTTTTCGATATTTCGCATACGTTATTATACGTTCAGGCGATACGCCATGGTGTGACAGGGCTACCGTACAGCTAGCGCGCATTCGGCGTTTTGGGAACTTATGGAGGGTTTGAGTATATAAATGGGTCCCTTGAGTATCTCATCCTCACTTCTTCATGGTCTGTCTTGGCCTTCTTGCTTTTTCCTCCTCCTCGGCCCCTGGTTGCTTGCTTCTTCTTGGGAGGCATGTTAACTGCTTGATGACATCGGCGGGAATGATGTAATGTGAGATCGGCGCGGTATTTATACGTGCTACAACGGCATAATAAGCCACGTGTTCGTTGTACGTCGAGGATACGCTGACGATACGTCGAACACGGCAGACATACGCTACGAATACGTTAAGTATACGTTAAGCATACGTTAGTCATACGCTCGCATACGCTGTCATAAGTATGTTATAAGTTAGTGATACGCTATCAATACGTTAGTCATACGCTATGTATACGTTCAATACGCTATGGATACGCTATGGATACGTGACAGGGCCTTACACGATCGCCCGGCATAAGGTGAATACGTGAGAATACGTAGAAACTCGTTGGAAATACGTCAGGCATACGTTAGACATACGGCACATATACGTTATCAACTCGTTATCACTACGTTGGCTGTACGTTTCCCCCAGCCTACGTTCATCAACGTATACCAACTTACGAGTAACGTACGAGTAACGTACCGCTAACGTATGTCAGCGTATGTCAACGTATATTTAACGTACCACAAACTTACCGGGAACTTATGCAGAACGTATTAAGCACACGTTGAGTACGTCGAGAAATTTTGAGCATGCTCAATATTTTTTCGTGGTCCAAATTGTCACAGCGTATCACAGCGTGCTCTTAACGTATACGACGTATCCCCAACGTACCCCTAACTTATATCAGCGTACGCCCACGTACACCAACGTATTTTTCGATATTTCGCGTACGTTGGCATACGTTAAGGCGATACGTTATGGTGTGACAGGGCCTTAAATTCTGTTCTAAGTACGGTGAGTTAAGTAATCTTTTCTTTTGATCAGTATTTATTAAATTTACATTTTCAAATGAAGTAAAGGGGACTTCAGTGTTTGTTTTCAACGTCTGTTATATAATAATAATATTGATTTACATTACAGTCACAACAAAAGATCCCGATAAAAGTAAAAACAAATCGGAAAGAAATGGTTTCAAACAGGCACTTGTTCTGCTCATGTAGCATAAAAACAATTGTTTTGCACTTCACTTACACTACAAAACAACACTTCTTACAAAATAACACGTATTTTAAGTTGTGGCCTATTTTTATGATCTAAAATGTTTCAGAAAGTTAAATGTATGGTGCACATAGCTGGTGAACGAGTTATACAATATTTTGTTATTTTAATGGTAAAAAATATATTGAATTTTGTGATTTTTGGGTTCAACATTTTCTGGGTCACCCTGTAGGCCTATGTACAAAAACCAGTTTCATGTCAGTTCAATCAATAAAAAATAAACTGGGTTCTGTGACGTATCTTCATGATTATAAAATTATACTTGATAGCAGTACCAAAACCATGGCGAACCATTTTGAAGAGTTAAGACCATGAAGACAATGGTAGTTGTAAAAAAGATGGAAATTCATTTCATTGGAATGGAGATCATTACACTCAATACAATCTGAATAAAATAACAAGCAAAATTGTTTATTCGATTATAATAGATAATAAGGGTTCTCAAGCAACTTGCGAAACTTTTTGGAATTGACGTTTCCAGCGTATGAGATTGAATGGAATGATATCTGGCCAAACTAAACAATTAACCTAACAAAGCATTTGAAGTTGGTGGAATTTAATTTCAAACTGTTACACAATATTTTACCATGTGGAACCCACCTACACAAATGGAATATGTCAAATCCAAATCTATGTATCGTATGCAATGTTCAAGATGATTATGAACATGTATTTACTTCATGTCACCTGGTAAATCGTTATTGGACCGATATAGCTGAATTAATCTATTAAACGTTCAATCAAAACATTAATGTAAACTTCGAAACACTCATTCTAGGTTTCAATATAAAGAGAGTACGAGATAACGATAATATACATGCCGTTTGAATGGAATGATATCTGGCCAAACCAAACAAGTCCATTTTGTACTCGGCGGTCAGGTAAAATACTATATTCGCCTAGGCCTAGTAAAATAAATAACATGTTTATCGTCCGAACTTCTAAAAATAAAAATAAAATGGTGAGGAGGCCCTATATTATTTGCTAATTTGTCATATGTGTTGCTATTGTAACTATTCATTTCTGTGTGAAATTCCAATCGCTGAAGCTTTGCCCTCATGTAAAAATGATGAGGCCATCATTACTTTCGTTATTTTCTCATTTCCTAGAGAAATAGTGTGCAATGTGTTTATACTGAAATACTTCTAAGCATGGCAACAATACTTTAATAAAGTTATGAAGCAAATAAGAAAATAACTACCATATTTTAAATTCTCCAACAATGGGTGATTTATATTTTACTTCGCATAATGGATTGATGGCTTAATGTTCTATCTCACCAAAGGTGTTATTTAAAGCACAGAGGACGAGACCGAATAATAGTAGGTATTAGTTCATTCATAATGAAGTGTCGTAAAGCTGGAAAGCCTTCAGAGAGGCTTTAATGGTGATCCGGATGTCTGGCATCATTTCCCATGCAAAAATAATATCGCTATAAGAGGACGACTCCTGTCTTAAACAGCATGCCAACTTCCCAGAATACAAGATGAGTCGAACATGAGACCATTTGTAAATCAACAAATTACTTAGGTTATTTTCGAATAAAAAATCAAGTAATAGGTATAATCGAGGGGGGGGGGGGGGGGGGGGGGGCGGAAGTCAAATGTGAATATACCAATTGATCATTTTGACTCATTTTGTGTGCGTTAATTCCTATTCCAATCTAAAATTATTCCAATCAGAAAACACTTATTTGTATTAATAATCTTTTATTTTCTCATGTGATACCAATGTAGTGCCCATGTGATACCCATCTAGTGCCATGTGATACCCATCTAGTGCCCATGTGATATTCGTGTAATGCACATGTTATACCCGTGTAGTGCCCATGTGATACCCATGTAGTGCCCAACTTGAATGGTTTACCCATCCTTTTGCACTCCTTTTAACAATATAGAAAAAGGAGCGCGCTTTCCTCGCTCTTTCCTCTGGCTTTCGTCTATCTGTAAAAGGGCACGAGCCCTCACTCAAATTGTCATATTTTCACAAGCATGTTTTATAATTAGGTTACATGGACGAACATGTTAAACAAACGCCTATGGATCAGCAGAGGCAATCGAAAAATACTACTGATTTCGTTTTTTCACACACAGTTACTAAAAATTAGTGTTCTGTTACGAGGTTTAATAGGTGCAATAATAATCTGTGTGTTTAGAAACAAAATGACTTCTTGCAGTAATTACGACTAACCCTGTATTTGATAGGTTTTTCTGGAAAAGTGCATTACATCTAATAAGCGTGTTACTATTCTAATGCAAAAGGTGGTTATGGTGGTGTTTGGTGGTGATTAGTGGTGATTGGTGGTGATGTCCTGAATACCACATTATCACCACCTCCATCACCACCAAAATGACCAAGTATGTCTGGGTTATTGGTGGTGATTATAGTGGTTATCTTATAAAGAAACAGACGGCGAATATTTAAGTGGTGATGACATTCCACGCGCCGTATTAAGCTTGCGGTCATTTGCGCGGCATGCGTGAAAACATTTTTCGCGGCGCGGGTTACTGAGATGGGCGAGTAGCGTGACGGTTTCCCTCGATACGCTTGGCTTGCGAGTATTTTGGTGAACTTCCGGCATCACCACCCTTTGCTGTGTCACCACCTTTTGGTGCTGAATAGGAACGCAAAATTAGTGGGTAATGGTAGATGATGGTTATCATGACCATTCACAACCAAAAAAGGTGGCGATTGGTGGTGATGGAATAGAAACATGCCCTAGTGTCTTGGGGAATAGTTAATATAAAACCTGATATTTATTTTCAATTTATGCTCCTTATCCATCATAGCTTGGGTACATTTCATTCCAATTTGGACGTACCCTCGTCTTTAAATTCAACGTTGTCGAATTTGCAAAAACGTTAGGGCCTATACTCGATGAATAAAGATGTTGATGAAGATAAAGTTCAAGATAAAAGATAAGTATCGACAACCTGACTTCTTTTTCGTATACAATATTGTTTCGTGTGTGTTTTCATTACATAGCCTGAACTACAATGAAATTGTCCTAAGTACCTGATACGACTGCTCTAACCGGGGAGTCTCGAGTATTATTATTTTTATCAGATGAAACACTCGATCAATGTGTTCATATCTAGGTATTATACTGTATAAAAAAGTGACAATATTGCTAGCAGCACTTAGGAATGAAGTAGATGGACGCTTCCACAGTGACGTTAAGTACTCAACTAGTCAACAAGTACAGGAAATATGACACCTGCGTGGGACATCAGTGCAATAAACCAGTGCGATAGTTCCTTTACTGTGTAGTTGTCCTGCCAAGTGGAGACCACCTACCCATACTTTAGAGATATTTCACCGGCTTGTTTAGTTGGCAGGTTGAAATTCACTTATACTGCATAGTTGAATTTGAACTAATTTTAACCTTCTTGAACTAAAATGTTGTGATATGCCTATCAGCAAGGACACTCCCAAAATGATAGCTCTTCTGTTTCTGCCATTTAATATAGCTAACACAGCACATAATACCTGACATAACTAAGTAAGACAAGCATGAATCCAGAACATATTCTGTGTTGCCTAACTGGTCTGGTATAATAATATAAACATTAGCTGTCATAATGTAAACTTTAGGGCCCGTATTATCGTACGTAGTTAAAACGGTTTTAAGTTAAACACTCGTCTAACTTTGACTTAAGACACAGCGTTTAACTAAACGCGATTCTCGTACATTTGTTTTACTTAAACACGCGTCTAAACCCGCCGAAATGTGTCTAACTTTAAACATGGGTACGGGGGTAGTTTAGTGCGCGTTTAACTAAACTCGCGCACCAACAGTATGCCTTGAATGATAACTCAACCGTGCCCGGTGCAAGCTGACGTGCGGATCGTGTAGTCTTTAAAATCACTATTTTCACCAATAACAGCTCACAACACGCTTCACTTCCAACCCACTGTGCTTCCAACCAATATAATTTGAAAAAGGCAGTTGAATTTGCTCTGTCAGTTGACCTGACCATTGAACCTTGACCCAATGACCTGATCTGTATTCTAGTATTCGAACCATGCACTTAGATTTTATTTTAAGTATTCAAACAACAAAGATTTGAATACTTTTTTGATTTCATGTAACTAAGATTAGAATACTTAAATTGAGATTAGTATTCCAACTACAAAGATTTGAATACTTAAATTAATTTTAGTAGTCGAACCAATCAGAAATTTGCTTTAATATTGGAGGAATACATTCAACCACAAAAATACCACTAAATAAGTATTCCGAATACAGAATGAATATATTCCGAATACTTATTATTTAGTATTCCAGTTTGGTAAGGGAACATATCACGCGATGGGATATATCATAGACGGTATATCAATTACAACTGTGTTATCTGCTATTAGGACATCCGTGGGCCGGTCAAATATAATGCTCTGATTTTCCAGATACGCCTATATGCGTATTTCACCTTCAATACCTGTGAAACATTCTCACGTGTTTTCCTCTGGTAAAGTCTAGTAGGTACAGTGGCATATCCAGAGGGTGGTTGGGGGAGGGGGGTGGGGTGGGGGTGGGGGCGGGGGCGAGCGGGGCGATCGCTCAATATTGACTGTAGTGTCGGTTGAGACTGGCACTGTCGGTTCATTTGACAAGAGGGTTCATGGAATTATGATGGTCAAAAGTACAAACACGAACAATTTTCGTGCGCTATATTTGTTGATAGAAGCTTGTTGAAAGTAGAAATGTACATCAATTATAGCTAAAATAAATGTAAAATCGACCATTTTCGTCGCTAAATCTTTTCGGTTCATTTGCAATTATTGCCATCCCAATATGAAAACCCTAGTTACGCCACTGGGGAAGGGTGATTCTCCTGTCTAGCAGCAAGGTTTATTGGTATTTTAAATATAAGGCTGTCAATCTTTTGTTGTGGTAATTCCTGACTTCTTAAGAACAACACCACCACAAGAAGTAACCCTTAAACCCCATCACTCTCTATTCCACGAGTCTACTCTAGATTCATAACAAAATGGGGTCAGGTGACGTACACGACATAACCACTAATGCATTGATGTTTAGATGGTTTATCTCACCAAAGGCGTTACTATATAAAAGCAAAGATGATGGGACCGAAAGATTTTATATTGAAGCTTGATAAAGCCTCCAGACAAGCATAATGCTGATCCAAGTGTCGAGCTTTACGTTCATGGAATATTAATGTCACTGTCAGTTATTTATGCTATACGAGCAACGAGGATGATTTAAGCGCTTAAACATGTCAGTTGTGGTGTTTTTGTCCGAACCAGAGACAACAGTCTCACCTCAATTAACAAAGGAATGACTACGTATGTGATTATATTCAAATTAAACAAATCACATCGTTTGTGATACTACACTGTTATTCTCATGTGTAAAAAAACATTGTGTAAAAGATTTTTAAACAACCATGTGTGATTATTAAACAAGGTTGTGTAATCATATCCAATTGTGTTAATACTAGGTTGTGTAAAATGTAATTCGATTATATTAAATTGAATTGTCGCGATAACGGAATTTTACACAACAGTTGTGTAGACTTTGAAGCACGTGATAAGAATTAACCCATCACAGATCCAAAACTACTGGAACAAAATGGCGTGTCAGAGTTGAGTTGAGGAGTGGGGCTTCGGAGAGTTGATTGAAGTATTTGACGGTAAGTACACTGCAAAAAGGTTGCTTAAATATTTACTCAACATTTTACACAACGTTGTTGAAGTATGCAACCGCTTAACAGTTGCGTAAAATTTTCACCAACAGTTGAACAATTCCTGTTACTCAACAGTTACACAATTTTAATTACACAACAGTTGGGTATTATTAATTAACCATTTGTTGGGCATTTTGTGACTGTTGCTTAATTTGTGAATTGTTTTCATTATATATTGAGCATTTTTGTATAGCAACTGTTGCTTAATTGATCAAATATAGCCATATGTTGGGTATTTTATTTGTGTCAAGTTGTTATTATATATTGAGCATTTTTGTATAGCAACACGCGGTAGGCAAAATAATGTGAATTCTGGGCGATGCAGCAGAGCTACATACATCACTTCCTCCCGGTAGTGAACCGGTAACTTGTAATGGGAATTCTAGGCGATGCAGCAGAGCTACATACACTATTCCCGTTCGGTAGTGAATCTATAATTTATTTTAACATGTTATTAAACTATAGGCTTATACATGATATCTGACATCTCTTATCAATGGTGTTATTACTTGCTATCTGGGTATGAAGGTATAAATAGTCCATATTATATAATACATACACATATTTATGTGATTCTTTTGGTGCAAAATAGATCACATGACACGAACTATTCAGTATATGTCCATGTCGTGTATTTTTTGGCTATAAAAATCGACTATTCAATATTCATCGCTAGCGCCGTCGCTATAACACCGTTGAAATGATATTCATAAACAAATAATGTCAAACAAGGATGGCAATTTTAAACTATTTGTCAGTGTATTCCGTTTTGGATGCCAAGACAGAATAAATCTAATTGTGGTCCTGCGCTGCAAAAAGGTTGCTTAAATATTTACTTAACATTTTACACAACGTTGTTCAAGTATGCAACCGCTCAACTGTTAAGTAAAATTTGCCCAACAACGTTAGATAACATATTTTCACCAACAGTTGAACAATTCTAGTTACTCAAAAGTTAGGCAATTATATTCACTCAACAGTTGTTCAAGTATGCAACAGCTCACGAAATTGGCTTTTTTGGACAACACTTGCCTAAAATTCACATGTGCGTAACTTGCATTAACTGTTGCGTGATTGTCCTCAATGCTCATGCAACAGTTGCCAAAGTGGAATATTTTTACGCAACATATTTTAGCAACAGTTTCCACCAACATTTTAAGGACATTGTTTTCGACGAATTGCTCAACGCTGGGGATTTTTTATACAACGCCTAACTTTCTACATATATTGAATGAATTTTAATCAACACGTCAACCAACGGATGATAAAAGTACTTTTAGCAACGTATTTTAAGCAACCTTTTTGCAGTGTATATGAGTCACTTGAAATATTTCTGTACAAAATACGAAGTAGTAAAAAGTATTCAGTGTGTTTGATTCTATTAGTTGGCTTTTTTGGTAAATTAGATTTTGGTAACGATTTCGCGACTGACCAATCAGGAAGCGTGGTTATTTTTGAAAACGCTAGGTACGCACTTCCGGGTTTACGCACGTGTGCATGCACCCCGCAAGCACATACGCACCCATTGTTGGAATTGTCCCAAAGTATGATGACGCTGACTATAGTATGGTGATGGAAAGTGTTACTTTTATTTTGCGCCCATTGAAAAATTCTTACATATAGGTCACTTATACGTATGATTCTGGGTACAATTTTTCAAAAGCCTTCATTTCCTATAAATAACCTTTTAAACTTAACTATCTGATTTGATTAAAAGCATCTTCAGTATTATTTCATCCGTCAGGAAACACTCAATCAATTCTTTTTATGTCCAGGTTACACAATAGTTTAACACTTTAGAAATACTATATCCAATATAATAATTCAAGATAAAGTGACATTATTTTCTAGTAGCGCTTCGAGGAGTTAAAGTAGATGGACGCGTACGACCGTGACGTATATAAGGCAACCAGTCAACAGTACAAGAAATATGATACCGCTTGTCAAGCAAGCACAATCGTTTCATAAATGGTTAATATATGTTTTCGTATTTATTTCTTTATAAAAGTATGATCAATGATCAATGTAGAAAGGGTATTTAAAGTTACACCATAACGAGAAGCGTAACACGTACGACTTGCCAATCAGCGTAACACGTACGACTTGCCAATGTCGTTCTCGAACGGTCTTCGTGATGGCTCGCCACACTACTCTGTCCCTCATGCATGCTTTCATCTCCTCATCATTCTTAAGTCCTGTGTCTTTCGCCAAGGTGTCAAAGTATGTTAAGGCTGGACGGCCGACAGATGTGTGTCCAGGCGCGTGCCCAGGGGGGGGGGGCTTTGGGGTCTCAAGCCCCCGGGTCCCCAGAGGGTAAAAAAAAAGAGGGGAGAGAGGGGAGGGGAGGGGAGAGAGAGGGGAGGAGGGGGAGGGGAGGAGAGGAGGAGAGGAGAGAAGGAGAGGAGGAGGGGAGGGGGAGGAGAGGCCGGGAGCTTTTATTAGTGACTCTCACTTTATCTCTACGTCTCTGAACCATGTGAATGTTTTATAATGAAAGTAAATATTGATAGCAAGGAGAGTTTTAGGTCTTCCAAGCAAGTTAAAACCCAACAGCTCGCCCTCTAAAACACCAGTGGGCGTACCCAGCCCCCCCCCCCCCCCCCCCCCCCCCCCCTCCTTGGCAAAAGAGTAAAAAATTAAAAAAGGAAGATTAAAGAGGAAGGGTAACGAGTACAGACAGTGCAAGCGGGGAATGCCCCCCCCCCCCCCCCCCCCCATTGTCATCATTGTCACGGTGGGGACAATCCCCCCTTCTAAAGAAGCCATTTTTTGCGCGAATTAGTTTCATTGTTTAACATATTTAAGCTTAAAAACATGGTTTCAGGAACGTTTTCTGGACCATTTTAGTGAAAAAAATTAAAATTAATCTTTCTTTCTTCAAGTTATAAAAAGATGGCTTAAGGAACGTTTTTCGGGACCATTTTAGTTGAAAAATCGACAGTTTGTACGCTCAGGAACGTTTTTCTTGAGCTTTTTAGTGTTAAAATAGCCATTTTTTGCGCGCTTCGCTCGAATGTTTATACAAGCTAACAACATGTTTAACTATTTTCTGGACCATTTTAGTGAGAAAAAAATAGATTTTTTTTAGTGTTAAAATAGCCATTTTTTGCGCGCTTCGCGCGAATTAGTTTCATTATTTGTTTATTCAAGCATAAACTAAATGGCTTCATGAACGTTTTTCAGGAACATTTTAGTGTTAAATAACCATTTTTTGCACAAATTATTTTCAATGTTTTATTATTCAACTTGAACAAGATTGCTTCAGGAACGTTTTCAGGACCATTTCAGTGTAAAAATAACGATTTTTTTGCGCGCATACGCGCGAATTAGTTGGAATGTTTTATTATTCAAGCTTAACAAGATGGTTTCAGGA
Source organism: Ophiura sarsii (assembly GCA_035610835.1). Classification (NCBI taxonomy): domain Eukaryota; kingdom Metazoa; phylum Echinodermata; class Ophiuroidea; order Amphilepidida; family Ophiuridae; genus Ophiura; species Ophiura sarsii. Next base: position 60,189,525 of record CM069444.1, read on the forward strand.
ACGGTTTTTTTAACCTTTCTTTTTACAATAGCCTTCTTTTAGAATATTTTGTTATTCAATTTGAACAAGATGGCTTCAGAAACGTTTTCTGGACCTTTTTATAATTAAAATATGAAAAAATGTTCGCGCTACGCGCGTATTAGTTTCACTTATTATTTATTATTCAAGCTTAACAAGATAGCTTCAGGAACGTTTGTCTACTTTTACAATAGCCAATTTGTTCGCGCTGCGCGGGAATTATTTCTTACATAAACGTTTTCTGAAGCTTTTAAGTGTTAAAATAGACATTTTCGCGCGCATTAGTTTCACTGTTTATTTATTATTTAAGCTTAACAAGATAACTTCAAGAACTTTTTTCTAAACCTTTATTTTTACAATAGCAAATTTTTGCGCGCTCCGCGCCAATTAGTGTTATTCGACGTTTTTGGCGCGTTACGCGCAAATTACTTTTTAATTATCAGTGAAGCTCAGTGGCGTAGCCAGATGGGGGGTCGAGGGGGCGACCGCCCCCCCCCCCCCACCCAATATTGACGTCGTGTCGGTTGAGATTGGCACTGTCGGTTCATTTGACCAGAGGAATCATGAAATTATGATGGTCAAAAGTAAACAGATGAAACAATTTCGCGCGCTACGCGCGCATATGTGTCCCCAAAAGGCAATATTCGTTGGTACAAGCTTGTTTAGAGCCAAAATGTATCTCAATCGTGCCAAAAATAGGTGTAAAGTCGAAAAATTTCGCGCGCTACGCGCGCATATTTCACTCATAACAATCTTTTCGTTCATTCTCATTTCTCGCCCCCACAGATGAATAATCTAGCTACATGTACGCCACTGGTCATGCTTATAACATGGCTTCAGGAACGATTTGTTAAACCTTTCTTTTTACAATAGCCAATAATTTCGCGCTACGCGCAAATCCTTTTTTTAATGTATTCGCATTTCAAACCATTTCAAATCCAATTTTGGAAAAAGTGTAATTTAGGTCCCAGATACTGGTATACCAGTATTGGTGGATACTGGTACATGAATTTTGCCAGTATCGCTCGATACTGGAACAATTTACATGTTCCAGTATCGGTCGATACTGGGACATCAAATTGTGTTCCAGTATCGGTCGATACTGGGACATCAAATTGTGTTCCAGTATCGACCGATACTGGAACACTTCATGTGTTCCTGTATCGCCCGATACTGAAACGGTTTCATTCCAGTATCGATCGATACTGGAACAAATTAAATCGTTCCAGTATCGCTCGATACTAGAACATCTGGACGCTAAAGTACACTGTTTCCAAATGTCTAATTCAGGACAAATTAAGTAATTTAAGACAATGTTCACAATAAAAGCAAAAAATGTCAATCGTTGCGCGCGCGTTTTTCACACTATTTCCCCCCCCCCCCCCCCCCCGTTTCACTTCTTAAATGGATATGCTCGTGCATCTACTGGTCAATCATCCCCCTCCCGAGTGTCAACAACACATTTACGCAACTGGAGATGCTGGTTCGCCACGGTCTGTTCTCTGGTGGGTTTTCTGAAACAAAAAAAGTTTTACTTGCTTGTCTTTGCTTTGACGGATAGATTTTTTGGTAATACCTTGGATTTATCACCCAAACTTTGCGGTGACGCTTACCACATCAAGACATGATCATGATGATGAGTTCGTTCTTGTGTCAATTCAATAATAATGATGTTGCGCTGCTTGCTCTGCTTTTATTACCCTTTTGCGGACGTGGCAGAAAAAGTATACACGTCGAAGAGGGCGAACGCAACCAAGCTTACACAACATGGAGCAAATGTGCGTGCTAACAATGGCACCACCGAGAGAAGAGACGAACCTCCCAAAGATTCTCATCGCTTGACACATCACAGGCAGTTTTTAATACCACAAAACGGCTCTTTTCAGAGCCACCCTATTTTCGAGAAAGAGAAAATAACCATACAAGCCAACTTCACCGATATTGTGTTGGGCGATACTGGCACATTTTTAATGTTCTAGTATTGGGCGATACTGGAACATTTTTCATGTACCAGTATCGACCGATACCGATCAGATCAGATCGATCGATACTGGTACATTATTTTGTTCCAGTATCGGGCAATACTGGAAACATTTTAAACGTGCCAGTATCGAGCGATACTGGAACAAAATAATGTACCAGTATCGAACGATACTGGGTGTTCTAGTATTGGTCGATACTAGTACAGTCTAGTATCTGGGAGCTAAAGTACACTTTTTCCCCAATTTTGAATGATATTGATAATAAGCCAATATTGATTGGAAATGAAGTTAAGGCTTTTCAATAGAATATTGGTCAAAATTACACACCAAATCGCACCAAATGGGTTCGAAAATGCAACAAACAAAAAAAATCAAATTCTAAGGGGGGCACATCCCCCCTCAGGCTCCCCTGTTATAGCGGTGCGAGCCAGTGACATTTATTTTTAAGCCCCCCCCCCCCCCCTCCCCCGGGTAAAAAAATCTGCGCACGCCTATGGTGTCCGTGTTTGGTCTCCATAGCAGCAGGTCAGATACAATCTCATTTTCTCTTCTCATGCAATGCCCGGCAAATCTCATCCTTCGATCTGTGATGTTTTCTGATACCTTTTGTAAGTTTCCATACAGGTCTTTGTTTGGTACCTTATCTTTCAACTAATGTTGAGTGCAGTTCTCAGCATTCTAGTGTAGCATCCATCTAGAGATTTCTTCAGTCTGTTGGTGATGGTCCATGTCTCAGCTCCATACAGTAGAACACTTTGAACAGTAGCTTGGAAAAGTCTGATTTTGATTTTTCGACAGAGGCTGGATTTCCACACTTTGTTCAGAGCATTGCAGGCCTTCCAAGCAAGTACTTTACGTACTTTTATGTCATGCTGGCTACTACCTACCCAAGCTCCCAGGTACTTGAAGTCCTCTACGTTGTCTAGGTTACTTCCATCAGAGGTTTTTTAGCTGTACCACTTGTGCTTGGTGGAATACCAAGCATTTGGTTTTCTTGGCATTCATGTGGAGCCCAGTTTGGAGTGCTGCTTCCTCAACATATTTCAGCAACGTCTGTGCCTGCTCCTTATTGTCAGAAAGTAACGCTATGTAATCTGCAAAGTCAAGATCAGTGACGTTCTTTGGCCCTATTCTTCGACTTTGTCTAGGCTTGATGGTGAATCCTAATTCCTCTTCTCTCCCACTGATAGCTATTCTTAAGCAGTAATCAAGGATAATTATGAATAGGTAGGGGGCAGGGTATCTCCTTGGAGTACTCCTGCTAGGATGTCGAACAGTTCCGTGTCGCCATCAGGGGATATGATTTTGGCTCTTGTGTTTCTGTAAGTTTCATCAATTGCATCTGTTATAACCTGTGGGACACCGTATGCTTTGAGTATCTTGATCATTTTCCCACGATGTATGGTGTCGAATGCCTTTTGAAGTCAATGAATGTTATGACTGCAGAGAGATTATTGGAATGTATACCTTCGATGATTCTCCTGAGCCCCAGAATGTGTGAGGTAGTGCCTCTTCCCCTCGCGGAAGCCATTCTGGTTAGTTCGAAGTAATTCATCTAGGTGAGATCTTATTCTGTTGAGAATCATTCTGTTATATGTCTTGGCCACAATAGAGTTCAGACATATGCCTCTGTAGTTTCCTGCTTGACTGAGGTCACCAGATTTTGGGACTGGTATCAGGATTCAATATTGCCCACTGGTCAGGTTTTTGTTTTTCTAGGAGGGCTTTATTACAGATGTCCAGTATTAAATCATCAAGATTGCATCTTGTCAGGAGTTCAGGTGGAATGTTGTCCTCTCCAAAACTTTTCCCCCTCCTTGATAGATTTCTTGGCTTTCTGGTACTCAGTGTTATTGAAGGCAGTACACTTAATTGGTAGTTCTTCGAAAATCTTTGGGATGTCTTCATCTTTATCAGTCACTACCGGTGGATTTCCTAGGAGTTGTTGGAAGTGGCAGTACCAATATTGACACGTTCTTCCTTTGTCTTTCCTTTGAGGATACCATTCCTAGAGGTTTTTCCTTCCACTTACTTCGTTAATGAGCTCCCAAGATAATCTGTGTTGCATGTTTAGGGTTGCCTTTTCCACTTCTTTTAATTTCTTGTCCAGGTATTCAGAATTGACCTCATCATAGGCTTGGTCGAGTTCTCGTTTACCTGCTTCAAAACTCTTGTGCAGACTCTTTACTGTCGTCTGTGACATGTTTTTCATACGTCTGCCTTAGCTTCTTTCTGGCAGTTTCTACTTTTCTACTATAACACAATGCCTTTTGCCTCTTCTTACATATTTTTGGTAGTAGTTTCTCGGCAGTTTCTTGATTTGCTGTGATAAAGTTTCCATATTTCACTGTTGGATTGTCATCACAGGTGTCATTTAGTAGTGTGTATTTGTTTCTTACTTCGACAGAATATTGATCTTGCAGTTCTGAGTCTTGGACAAGCTTATTCCCGTTGTATTTCACTTTCTTCGGCTCGGTTTTGCTGTTTGCTCGTAGGCTTAATCTAATCTTTGAGGTCAATATTCTATGATCGGATCCAATACTTGCAAACGAGTTGTAGGCTTCTGTGTTCAGAATACTATTTTGCCATTTCTTTCTGATCAGAATGTAGTCAAGTTGTGCTCTGAATCCACTTGGTAGAATACAGGTCCATAGTTTTGTTACTTTCTTTTGGAATCTGGTGTTTGTAATAACTAGGTTATTTTCCATTGCAAACTCCTCCAATATTTCCCCCGTTCCTCTTGTTTGTGTTTCATGGTAGGCAAAATGGGCAATGTCGTTACCAATCCGGGCATTAAAGTCCCCAATTACTGTCAGGAAATTATGGGGCGGTTACTGATTTGGTAGTTTCTTTCAGCTCGTCATAGTAGTCTCTTACCTCATCTTCACTTGCCACATTGGTGGGAGAGTATGTAGATATAACAGTAGTTTTTGGATTGCCATTAAAGGTTGCTTGAATGGTTCTGGTGCTTATGTAGCAGACTGAGGATATGGCTCGTTGTGCTGTGGACTTAACAAGATGCCAACTACACCCACTGCAGCTCCTTATCTATTTCTAGTAGCAGATGCTGTGACAAGTTGGTAGCCCTCTATGATATTATCATATCTTATCTGTTCATCTCTATGAACTATTCGATGCTCTTGGATTCCAATAATGTCAATTTTATATTGTTGAGCTAAAGCACACAGCTCAAGTTGTTTGTTTGAGTTCCTAATCGTTCTTGCGTTTAGGGGTTGCAATGTTCATCACTTTCTTGCATTTCAGAAAATGAGGTTTCCCTTTACTTTCACCGTTATCAGTCACCTGCCCTTCCTGGTGTAGTCCCCTGAGGATTTAAGGCACTGACGTCATCATTTTCACTTTGAAGTGAGGAGGTTTCAGCATTTGGGAGCTTATCAGGACTCTAACCCTGGTGTTTTTATTTGATGCCATCATGAAGTCTTTCTACGGACACTACACCTGCACGATTTGGTCTTTGTAGCATAACCGCAGCACAATAAGGCCTAAAAAAAAAGGTTTGATTGGCGTAACATGACCAAAACAAATAGGGTAGGTCGGTCGGGATTTTTTTTTTTTTAATAATTGTTTTTAATTTTAAATCATCTACTTTTGAACACTTAAAAGACAGCAGTACACACAAATGAAGAGACGGCAAAAATTCCCTTTTCTTTAAACATTTTTATTTTTATTTATACAAACCAACAGACTCTATGAGTACACGTACAAGTTTTAAACAATAACAAACGTCAGATTTCAGTTTTTTTTGTTTTTTGGTGTGTTTTTTTGTTTTTTTCCCCCTCAAAATAAATAAAAATATTCAGGGTCGGCGATGTATTTAGGGTCGGTCGGGTTACGCTAATCAAACAATTTTTTTTTTAGGCCTAATAGCATCCGTTGAATATACACTACTTTACAATTCTTATATTTTATTCACCATGTTTCTTCCGATAACATAGCTTAAGGGAAAATCCAACGGAAATTGAAGCGATACTAATAGTATAGCTTGCGGATTGACCTTAGACTCTAACATCCTAATGACCATGATTTATCAGGAGAATTCTATTTAATCGCCAGTCATCCATTGTGGCTGATTGTCACAACACACCTTAACCAGTCTGCTTCGGAACGGCAGCACGTTCGGCTTCTGGGCGTGCTATCGTGTCAGTGGTAATCATGAAGCTGATTGGCAAGTCATTCGTGTTACGCGTCTCGTTATTGTGTAACTATAAATACCCTTTCCACATTGATCGTGTATCGTGGGAGTATCAACTGAAAACATATAAATCATATAGCTCTCTTTTACCGATCCGTATTATTAAACTTGCAGCGTTTTTCGTCATGGATTTATGTAGTAACTACACCTTTAATGGGTGGGTAATGTTCACGATATCCTCTAAATTTCATACCAAAAGACGCGAGATCACTTTCCCCTAGAATACTAAATGCAAAACACATAATACGTTCGGGGTAAACAAGGTAAGATTAAAGACATTAATTAACTTTGAATGAATGAAATTATATAACGCAAAATAAACCATCTCTCAATCATGGATTATCATAATAAAAATATTACATTAAAAGTATACGAATGCGGTAGTGATATTGTTGCAACCTTTTTTATCATTTATTTGATTAAACCTGACTTACAATTCGAATCATCTTGTCACTTACTTGTACACGGTGATATTGTCATGCATCGACAGAAGCTTACGTATGCTCTTCGCATGCAATATGTATATAGTATGCGTGTGATAGATGGACATCGCATAGTCTTGATAGTGACGTCGTGCACTCTTTGAATATTATCGTATGTGCAGAGTATCCTTGCAACTTGTAATATATGAATATTGCAATAAAGATGAAGAAAAGGATTCATTTTACCAAGAGCTGGCTAAAAGTAGTATGATGTACCCAGGGCGGACAGACTGCTGATTCTGGGGGGGGGGGGGGGGGGGGGCTTTAATGCGAGGATTGGCAAGGATCATAATACCTATAAAGGTGTAATTGGTAAATTTGGCAAAGGAACTAATGGTGACCTTCTCTTGAATTTCTGCATGGAAAGAAACTTGTGTGTTACCATACTTTTCTTTCAACCAGAGAAAAATGTCTTCACTTGGATGCACCCTCGGTCAAAGCATCCTTATTTACTTGACTACATTGTGACTCGTAGGACAGATTTTGCTGATGTTTTATTAACAAAAGCAATGAGCGAGCACAATGCTCAACTGACCACTACAGGGTACGTTCCCAAATCGGACTTCGTCTCCTACTGCCAAGGCGAAAAACTTCTAGCAATGCACCCAAGATATTAGATGTCAACAAGTTGAAAGATGAAGAAAACAAAAGGAAACTTGAAACAGCAATGACAAAATCTCTTCAAGACAAAGAAATCACCTCAAATCCAAATAATGTTGAAGAACAGTGGAAACACCTTAGAGAATCCATCTTCTCAACCGCTATCGAAATACTTTTCTATCTACTTTGGATGTATTCTTTTAGGATTAGGTCATCCTAAAAGAGTACAATCCTGACTGGTTCCAAAAACAAGATGACAGAATTCAAGCATCATTTAGGTAGTTGAAGAACATCAAATCCAAAGTTCAAAATAAGATCGGAGTTTTGAAGGACAAATGGTGGAATAAAAAACAGCTGAGCTTGAAGCAATGTCGAGCAGAAATGACATGGGCTCTTCAAAGGTCTAAAAACTATCTATGGACCATGCAAGAAGTAATACAGTGGCCCAGTGAAAACTGCAGATGGGAGCAAGCTGTGCATCATTTTGAATGATATCACTGAGCGTTGGCGGAACACTTCTGTATTCTTTTCTAGCTTTTTTTGTTGCCATTTTACGCTTAAATGGTCAAATTTGGTCTAATACTTACTATGTGGTATGAAAATGTCTAATTAAACCATATTTAGTAAGAAAATATGTGCACAGCTAAATTGATTTTTTTTTGGGGGGGGGGGGGCACGGGGGAAGCATTTTTTGCCCCCCCCCCCCCCCCCCCGGTGCCGACACTGATTACGGTTAACTAACCCCGAAGCACTAACCGAGAGTGTGTGCGCCGTGTGGATCAAGAGTCTTGTGTAGATCCATCGTAATCATGGTAATCATGGCAATGCTAACCGCGAGTGAAATGTATTACCTGTGGTCCGGGTCTTACCGCAAAAGGAAGAGTTGCACGACCTTGTGCTAACCACGAAGCTACCGCAGTAACGTCGCTATTCTCGAGGTTAAGTTTACCATGGTCCAGGAACCCACAATTTGACAGATTTTGCCAAAATTTCGATGAAAACAGCAAAATTATAATAATAATAATTATAAGGATTTTTGACCCATACATTTATCCAAAATGGCTTTAAAAAGGAGTCATCCATTTACCAGAGGGTAAAAAATGGGACCCTATTTGGCGGCACATTCCGTAACCTGATCATATCCACTAAGTACTCCCCCCCCCCCCCCCCCGGAATATTATTCAGCTGACGCTGTTTATATCTTTCATCAGGATTGTAGATTGCTTTGATGATGTGTCTTTGTAATCGCCATTTGTTTATGCAATATGCTTTAATGGAGGACATAATTGTTACTACTATCAATGTTATTATCACAATTTTTCTCGATTTTTCTTGTGTGTACAATTTTCAAATTAATGTGTAATCAAATTAAATTAGCGATTATATGTACGCATATATACATTTACAGAAAGCATTAAAAAAATATAATTTCTTTTACAATAGCGGTAAAAAATTACGCAGTTTACTTGTAAAGGAAACCCGTAATGAATGCTTGCCGGTTATAAACCTATGTAGACATAAGAATCACCATCAGACATCCCTAGAGGCGAGGCTGAAATCAAACCTCTGCATGGGATAAGAGTACCGTTATTCAGTTTTATTATTATCATTGCTTTTAGTAACGTCGACAGAAAGGCGAGATAAGACACATTAAAAAACACATTTACCGATGTATTATTCGGGGGGGGGGGGGGGGGTACTCAGATATTTGTTGGTAGGGATATGCCGCCAGAAAAAGCAAAATTAAACCCAAACATTTACCGATTTTCGGGAGAAAATAGACCCATATGTTTACCAGAAACCATCATTTTTCTATGTTATATATTTTACAGATTTTGCCAATGTTTAGTGTGAAAAACATCAACATTGAGGATTAATGATTTTAGACTCATAAATTTACCAAAAATGGCTTTGAAAAGGGGTCATCCTTATACCGGAGGGTGAAAATGGGACCCTATTCGGCGGCACATCCCCGTAACCTGATATCAACTAAGTACCCACCCCCCCCCCCCCCCCCCCCCCGAGTATTAATCGGCTGACGCTGTTTATAGCTTACATCAGTTTGTAGATTGCATATATTGATGTGTTTTGGTCATCGCCACTCGTTAATGCAATATGATTTCATGGATGACATAATTGTAACTGCTATTATTTTTTTTATCTATTTTTTTCCTTATAATGTGTGTAGAATTTTCAAATTAATGTACCGGGTGGTTCAAAAAAAGGTTGACCCAAGTTCAGAGTAATTTTTCAACCACATTTAAAGTTTCAGAGAATTTGTGTTTTACTTTGTCTAAATCAGCAGTAAGTTATGAAATTATCCTGAAAAGATGGCACATTTAGCTTGTTTGGTTCTTTAAATATGGTTCATTACATATGATTTCATGGAAGACATAATTGTTACTGCTATTATTATTTTTATCAACATTGTTTTCTTAATTTTTCTTTATAATGTGTGTAGAATTTTCAAATTAATGTACAATCAAATAAGAGTAGAGTTTGTATGTATGCATATATCTACAGCAAGCATTACAAAAATACAATTTTTTAGAATATCGATTAGGATTGGAAGTACCAACATCATTTTTGTTGTTGTCAAGGTATGTTAGTTTTCCCTTGCCAAATGCCAACAACAAATCCTATGGTGAATCACACACAGGTGACCTTTAGATTAAAATCGATGTATAAATATTACCAACAAACAATTATATTCATTCCATTCATGAATACATATTATCTCATTTAAAAGTGCATGTTCCGATCACTTTTTAGGGGCTATAATTTTTTGTTCACATTACGATATCAGAAGAATCCCCATATTTTTCTCATTATGTCTGTCAAATCTTAGGGGCCAGAAATGTTCCATTTAGAAATTATAGGCTAAAATGTGGTGAATTACTGCCGCTGGTGTTTAACCACCAGCCAGTTTGTGTACTATCAATGGGCAAGTTTCTAGTAACCTTGTGCTTCTAAAATAAGAACCATTGGAGTTCTGCAACTCAATCTTCGGAATGTGACAATTTTAAGGATGACCTTCAATGTAAAATAGAAAACATCAAGTTGTAAATCGCACCAGCAATCAGAACATCTACCTTTAAGATTTTATATGACTTGACCTAATACTTGTGCGGTGTGCCTTATTATGATTTACCTATATCATAATTGTGGTTTTCAGACATAAACACAAGCATGAGTATGAAGCCGACACTTAAGTTAGGGACCGTTCATTATTTCTACCGGGGGGGGGGGGGGGGGTTACGAAACAGGGGTCATAACTTAAATCAAAAGGGGGTTATAACTTTTTAGGAAATTAAAGGGGGCCATAACATTTTTGTACTAATATTTCAACCAAAATTTTCTTTTGATAAGAATTTTATTATACACCCATGGTCCCTTTAAAGATAAAATTCTGAGAACTGCCAACAGCAGTGTGTTGCCCTTTTAGGCGGCTGCTTGCAGTAGACTTAGCTCATCTTGGAACTCAACAACAAGACAGCATTCCCACGCTGACAGCATACCCATGCTGAGAGCATGTCCACGCTGACAGCATGCACACGCTGACAGCATGCCGACGCTGACAGCATGCCGACGCTGACAGCATGCCCACGCTGACAGCATGCCCACGCTGACAGCATGCCCACGCTGACAGCATGCCCACGCTGACAGCATGCCCACGCTGACAGCATGCCCACGCTGACAGCATGCCCACGCTGACAGCATGCCCACGCTGACAGCATGCCCACGCTGACAGCATGCCCACGCTGACAGCATGCCCACGCTGACAGCATGCCCACGCTGACAGCATGCCCACGCTGACAGCATGCCCACGCTCATTAATGTACGCCGTGTTTAGTTGTCTGATATAAATGTCGCCGATCGACTTATTATTCTCAGCTGTTTAAGAATGTACTATACAGCATATACGTCGCATCGTTCCATTATGTCGCAGATAACACAATATTTCAATAAAATAACCTCCAAAGACATTCACTTCATCAATCAATCTAAATTGACTCCAGAGGGCGCCACCTCGAAGAATTGCTGCAAAATAGTCGTCATAGAATCTATAATAACACACAAATTAAAATTAATTTCATTAAAATGTGATTTGAGAAACGTGTTTTTATACAATACTGCATCCCAGATAACATAACAATATTGGCCCAATATTGGCCCAATATTGATTTTTCATTGGCCCAATATTGGCTTACAATATTGGCATAATATTATTTGGCCATTGGCCCAAGCTTGGCCCAATATTGACAAGAGAGTGCCAATGGCATTGGCACTCAATTGGTCACCAATATTGGTCCAATATTTGTAGCCACATTCACTTCATCAATCAATCTAAATTGACTCCAGAGGGCGCCACCTCGAAGAATTGCTGCAAAATAGTCGTCATAGAATCTATAATAACACACAAATTAAAATTAATTTCATTAAAATGTGATTTGAGAAACGTGTTTTTATACAATAATGCATCCCAGATAACATAACAATATTGGCCCAATATTGGCCCAATATTGGCCCAATATTGATTTTTCATTGGCCCAATATTGGCTTACAATATTGGCATAATATTATTTGGCCATTGGCCCAAGCTTGGCCCAATATTGACAAGAGAGTGCCAATGGCATTGGCACTCAATTAGTCACCAATATTGGTCCAATATTTGTAGCCAACATGATGCCAATTAACGAGCGCCAATGTAAAACCAATATTGGTCCAATATTGGTGACCAAGAGGGTGCCAATGGCATTGGCACTCAATTGGTCACCAATATTGGTCCAATATTGGTTGCCAACATGATGCCAATTAACGAGCGCCAATGTAAAGCCAATATTGGTTCAATATTGGTGACCAATAAAATGCCAATGCCAATATTGCCAATGGGGAACCAATATTGGCCCAATATTGGTCAACAAGATAATGCCAATGCCAATATTGCCAATATTGGGCCAATATTGTGCCAATATATGTATGTTGTCTGGGATGTAGCGCCTATATGCATATCAAGATATATATTGTTAACCAATTTGCATGTATATTATTCTTACTCATTCTATAGATCGCACTTGAAGACAATGAAGAATATGACACCAATGATGACGACGACGACCGTGACGATGACGAAGATTGTGGGTAATGGTGTTGGTCACGGTTGGCGTGGTTGTTGTGGTGGTCGTGGTATGGTTGTGGTGGTTTTGATGGTGTTTTTTGGTGGTTTCGGTGATGGTGATGGTGGTGGTGGTAGTGGTGGTGGTGGTGGTGGTGGTGGTGGTGGTGGTGGTGGTGATGGTGGTGGTGGTGGTGGTGGTGGTGGTGGTGGTGGTGGTGGTGGTGGTGGTGGCGGTGGCGGTGGCGGTGGCGGTGGCGGTGGCGGTGGCGGTGGTGTTGGTGGTGGTGGTTGTGATGGCGGTGGTTTTTGTGGCGGCTGACGTTAATAAGTATTAATCATGGCCTATAATAGAAGGCTATACTTACCCATGAAAGGCAGTTCATATTTAAAATACACAAAAGGGAAGTAGAAGAAGAATCCCGCCAGTATGAAGAGGGCAGCATACAAGAATTCCAACGCTGGATCATTGATGATTGGAGCTACCACAAAATATGCTGCTGCTAAGGAAACGATGATGGGTATTACTATGGGAACCTGTATTAGTGAAATAATAAGATAATTAAAGTATATAACAACACATAAGTATCTTCACCATTTTAACGCGTATTGGATTTTTGGTTTTATCATCAATGTATATAACATAGTACAGCATATTGGTCAATTTGGAAATACGCTACCGCTCAACAATATGATAACACAGAAATATACTATGTGTTCTTATTTAAGTTATGTCAGAGCGTCGAACTGTCCGCTTTTGACTAGCTCTGGTTATCAGAAATCTCTAAATGACTTAAAATAAAATATGTTATCAGCCCAGATCCTCAAAATCTATGTGCCCATCCGCAGAAGGTCCATGCGAAAAAGATGAATGTGCCATTGAGTATCAAATGGAAGCCCACAGAATCACTGGCATTAGTAGAATCATGCGGATACCATGTGCGTGTCTTTGGATGTCATATGGAAGCACACTCAACAACTGACATGCGTATACCATGTGCGTGTCTTTGGATGTCATATGGAAGCACACTGAACAACTGACATGCGTATACCATGTGCGTGTCTTTGGATGTCATATGGAAGCACACTGAACAACTGACATGCGTATACCATGTGCGTGTCTTTGGATGTCATGTGGAAGCACACTGAACAACTGACATGCGGATACCATGTGCGTGTCTTTGGATGTCATATAGAAGCACACTGAATAACTGACATGCGTATACCATGTGCGTGTCTTTGGATGTCATATGGAAGCACACTGAACAACTGACATGCGTATACCATGTGCGTGTCTTTGGATGTCATATGGAAGCACACTGAACAACTGACATGCGTATACCATGTGCGTGTCTTTGGATGTCATATGGAAGCACACTGAACAACTGACATGCGGATACCATGTGCGTGTCTTTGGATGTCATATAGAAGCACACTGAATAACTGACATGCGTATACCATGTGCGTGTCTTTGGATGTCATATGGAAGCACACTCAACAACTGACATGCGTATACCATGTGCGTGTCTTTGGATGTCATATGGAAGCACACTGAACAACTGACATGCGTATACCATGTGCGTGTCTTTGGGTGTCATATGGAAGCACACTGAACAACTGACATGCGGATACCATGTGCGTATCTTTGGGTGTCATATGGAAGCACACTCTGAAACACTGATATCCGCTGAATGTCCATGCGAATAAGATGTGCGTACCGTAGGGGGTCAAATGGTACCCCACAGAATCCGACTGGCATCGTAGAATGTCTATGTGGATACCACGTACGTATTTAGGTGTCAAATGGAACTTGGAAGCACATTGAATCACTGGCATCCGTAATCAGTGTCATTCAGTGTTAACTGGAAGTCACATTGAAACCACCATACGACTACTTCGTAATTAATTTATATCATACCTTTATAGGTCGCTCCCATTCCGGGTGTGTAAATCGGAGTACAATAACAGCAACTACAGCCCCTCCATAGAACATCCATGCGGCAAAGCTAAAGTAGTCGATAAGGGCGTCAATACTTCCCGGAATTATCATGACTAACGTGACAACGCCCTTAAACAACAGAAAATAGCATTACGTTGGTATCGTCTTACTTCATAAAAAAAAAGGGCGAACACTATTATGTTAAAGCTTATGTTCACCAAATAAATCCTCGGTACAAAAGTTAGTGTTTGCACTAACACTTTCCACGCAGCTATTGGTTTTACCATTATGCAAAAAACAGATTTTTAGAAATTTCCCAACTTTCAAGGCCTATATCTCAAGGATTACTGAACCAATACTAGACATGTTTATACTTATTTCATTTGCATTTATCATGGTGATTCTAAATATGGTAACGGAATTCAATAATTTTGACATTGATTTGAAACATATTTACGAAGTTTCGAAATGTCGTTTGCAGACGCCGGCCGCGTTGAAAATGTAAAAGACGAATCTGATCATTCATTTACAATTATCATGATTTGATTGCCAAGACGATTGTTGTGCAGCCCAACATGTTGAGCATTACTTTTGTCAAGTAATTAGCAACTGATGGTAGTCTGACCTTTTAATACATAGTCGGCCGAGTGCACCAAACTGGCGTAACTTACGAGCGATGTATGTATTTTTGAGAGCAAAACTGGAGAATAAGAACGGAATAGTGACTAGCGAGGTATTAGTATCCATCTAAAATAACATCGTCCTTCTTCACAAAATGTTGTCTAACATGTGTACATGTATAGGACATCAATCATAATGACACGTATGGTGTTCCGTATAATTATAAAAAATAATGTGTCGTCAGTCGCTGCGTCAAACGTTAATTTAAATACAATGAATAATGCAACACGTCACACCACGTCCAGTAGAGCAATGAAATCTGTGAAAAATGACGCCATGTTTTGTGTTCGAAAATTTCATAATTTCATAATTATTATACACAAGTTGATAATAAAAAATTGCATGATAAGAATCTCCCATTGATCATCATATCTATGTAATTGTCTATCGGGCAAATAAGAAATTGTCGTTTAGGCCTAAAAGAACGGTGTTTGATTGGCCTAACATGACAAAAACAGTGGGTATGTCGGTCGGGATTTAAAAAAAAAAAAAATCTTCAGCTACTCGCCATTGGTGCACTCGGCCGTATGTGTTATACATAAATCTTGGTTTTAAATGGCAATCTCTTCCTTTTGCTTAGGTCTTGTCATACCAGAGAATAATGTTAGAACTCACCGTAAATATTGCTGCTGTGGCTGGTGTATAGTACCTGACATGTACCATTGATAAAATGTTGATCATGTGACCTTCACGAGCCGCTACATAGGGCAATCTGGTAGAAAAATCAAATTGATCTATAATTCAACCGGGATTTCACCGTATCGACAAGAAGCGACAGACACAAATAGAATCGCAAATAAACTAACACTTCCCCGATAGACAAACACGCATTATAAAAGGTCGCTCATCGAATCGATATAGTATTTTCCCTCAGCGCCTTATACAAATGTGTAAGTTCAAAGCTTAAAATGTCCTCTTTCTCATGGTCAACATTGTACGCGTACTTTAGCCTGGCACAAATGTATTTTGGATTTGCCCTTATTATACCGTATGTCATAAGTGATTACCACCCCCCCCCCCCTATAAATTACAAGTGTAGATGATTATTTAAAAAGGTATAAACGTTCCAATACTTGGCTAAACTTTAGAATACCCTACCATTTTTAAAGCTCCACTTTTTTTTAAATCATCTTCGACGGCGCGAAGCTCAACCTTTTAAAAAATAATGCAACATCGAAAAGGTCTTCCTTTTCAATATCACCTTCGCCAGCGCGAAAGCACCGCTGGTGAACCATCATCATTGACGGCGCGAAGCTCAATTTTCTTTTTCCTACCATTTTTGAAGCTCCTCTTTTTTAAAAATCATCTTCGACGGCGCGAAGCTCAAACTTTTAGAAAATAATGAAACATCGGAAAGATCTTCCTTTTTCAATATCACCTTCGCCAGCGCGAAAGCACCGCTGGTGAACCATCATCATCGACGGCGCGAAGCTCAATCTTTTTTTCAAAACAATCAACATCGGCGAAGCACCGCTGATGAAGCCATCATCATCGACGGCGCGAAGCTCAATCTTTTTTTTCAAAACAATCAACATCGGCGAAGCACTGCTGATGATGCCATCATCATCGACGGCGCGAAGCTCAAGCTTTTTTTCAAAACAATAGTATTTTGTATAATTTTCAAACCTCAATGACATAATACAGTCCTCAAAATAAGTAACTGACCAGGTAATAAATATATTCTAACTCCAAAACTATTAGCTCCTATACGTCTAGTAGGTTGATTATAATAATGTGGTTTTATGATATGCTGTGTGATATTAAATCCTTGATTAAGGATCAATGGCACTGCCGTCCGGCACCCAGACGATGGCGGACACGACGAACGGCCGTAAATTTTGAATTTCCGTTGGTTTCAATGCAATAATGGATTTTGATCATATATCCCCCTATAAAATTCATCACACGTGGGAATTAAATACTTTTATCCTAAAACCACTGGACTTGTATAACCAACTCAAGTGTCAGTCAGTACTTTAGCGTCCCATTAACTATGGGTCGTTCTTTAAAAGCCCCGTCCAAAGATATATTACGGGTCGTTCTTTAATAGTCTTGTCCAAATTGTTAAGGTGTTGGACTGCCCCTTAATATTGCATTGGGACTGAAGTTCAGTATCATGTGACAGGTCGGCTTAAACATGTTAAATAGATTATGGGTCGTTCTTTAAAAGCACTGCCCAAATTGATGAGGTGCTGGACTGTCCCTTAATATTGCATTGTGGGACAGGTTGGCCGAAATAGATTACGGGTCGTTCTTTTTGCATTGGGACATTATGGGTCGTTCTTTACCCCTTGATATTGCACAGGGACCGAATCTCAGTATCACGTGACAGATTTACCAAACTAGATTATGGGTCGTTCTTTAAAAGCCCCGTCCAAAGATATATTGTGGGTCGTTCTTTAATAGTCCCATCCAAATTGTTAAGGTGTTGGACTGCCCCTTAATATTGCATTGGGACTGAAGTTCTCGTAGATTATGGGTCGTTCTTTAAAAGCCCCGCCCAAAGATATATTATGGGTCGTTCTTTAATAGTCCCGTCCAAATTGTTAAGGTGTTGGACTGCCCCTTAATATTGCATTGGGACTGAAGTTCAGTATCATGTGACAGGTCGGCTTAAATAGATTATGGGTCGTTCTTTAAAAGCCCTGCACAAATTGATGAGGTGCTGGACTGTCCCTTAACATATCATGTGGGACAGATTGGCCAAAATAGATTATGGGTCGTTCTTTAATAGTCCCGTCCAAATTGTTAAGGAGTTGGACTGCCCCTTAATTGGGACTGAAGTTCAGTATTATGTGACAGGTCGGCTTAAATAGATTATGGGTCGTTCTTTAAAAGCCCTGCCAAAATTGATGAGGCGCTGGATTGTCCCTTAATATTGCATTGTGGGACAGGTTGGCCAAAATAGATTATGGGCCGTTCTTTTTGCATTGGGACATTATGGGTCGTTCTTTACCCCTTGATATTGCACAGGGACATATTTCGGATTGTAATGAGCCCCGCTGGGCTGTAGAAAAAAGATAGATTATGGGTCGTTCTTTAATAGTCCCGTCCAAATTGTTAAGGAGTTGGACTGCCCCTTAATATTGCATTGGGACTGGGTCGTTCTTTAGTAGTCCCGTCCAAATTGTTAAGGTGTTGGACTGCCCCTTAATATTGCATTGGGACTGAAGTTCACTATCATGTGACAGGTCGGCTTAAATAGATTATGGGTCGTTCTTTAAAAGCCCTGCCCAAATTGATGAGGTGCTGGACTGTCCCTTTAACATATCATGTGGGACAGATTGGCCAAAATAGATTATGGGTCGTTCTTTAAAAGCCCCGTCCAAAGATATATTATGGGTCGTTCTTTAATAGTCCCGTCCAAATTGTTAAGGTGTTGGACTGCTCCTTAATATTGCATTGGGACTGAAGTTCAGTATCATGTGACAGGTCGGCTTAAACATGTTAAATAGATTATGGGTCGTTCTTTAAAAGCACTGCCCGAATTAATGAGGTGCTGGACTGTCCCTTAATATTGCACTGTGGGACAGGTTGGCCAAAATAGATTATGGGTCGTTCTTTTTGCATTGGGACATTATGGGTCGTTCTTTACCCCTTGATATTGCACAGGGACATATTTCGGATTGTAATGAGCCCATATATTATGGGTCGTTCTTTAATAGTCCCGTCCAAATTAGGTGTTGGACTGCTCCTTAATATTGCATTGGGACTGAAGTTCAGTATCATGTGACAGGTCGGCTTAAACATGTTAAATAGATTATGGGTCGTTCTTTAAAAGCACTGCCCAAATTAATGAGGTGCTGGACTGTCCCTTTATATTGCACTGTGGGACAGGTTGGCCAAAATAGATTATGGGTCGTTCTTTTTGCATTGGGACATTATGGGTCGTTCTTTACCCCTTGATATTGCACAGGGACATATTTCGGATTGTAATGAGCCCCGCTGGGCTGTAGAAAAAAGATAGATTATGGATCGTTCTTTAATAGTCCCGTCCAAATTGTTAAGGTGTTGGGCTGCCCCTTAATATTGCATTGGGACTGAAGTTCAGTATCATGTGACAGGTCGGCTTAAATAGATTATGGGTCGTTCTTTAAAAGCCCTGCCCAAATTGATGAGGTGTGGACTGTCCCTTAACATTGCATGTGGGACAGTTTGGCCAAAATAGATTATGGGTCGTTCTTTAAAAGCCCCGTCCAAAGATAGATTATGGGCTGTCCAAATTGTATGTAGAATAACACCGCCCATTCATGAGGCAGCCCCTTAATATTGCATTGTTGGACGCCGCCCCTTATAATTGTTGAGGTGTTGGACTGCCCAAATTGATGAGGTGCTGGACTGTCCCTTACTATTGCATTGTGGGACAGGTTGGCCAAAATATATTATGGGTCGTTCTTTTTGCATTGGAACATTATGGGTCGTTCTTTACCCCTTGATATTGCACAAGGGACCGAATTTCAGTATCTATGACACCCTCCAGAGCTATAATTATATATGTAGCATACCACCGGGATCGGGAGGAGATCTGACAGCCTGGGGGGGGGGGGGGGGGGGGGGGGGTGATGTAGGGGACTTGGGTGAAATAAATACAACAATACGTCGACGACAAACCACAATCATACATGGACACACTGATTAACCATAACATTTATAATTTTATCCACGTAAAATTATTTTCCATAACATTGTAAATTGATTCACTAAAATTAATTGACCCATCATGAACAAACAAAGGTTGATACACTTTGTCCGAAATAAGGAACGCATTGAGCTCTCCCACTAGACAATGTAGATAGGTTGATCCCATGTTATTAAAAGCATAGGTAGGGTCAACACTTATTTACCGGGGAGGGGTAAGAGAAGGGGAGACCTCTGCCATAGCGTTAACATTAAACATGTCCCAAATATTATTTAAATTGCGAGCCCGGACGTTGCGAACAGTGTCCAAAGTATGATGGTAAAACAGTAGGTACTAATTGTTTTGAAAAAAAGATTGAGCTTCGCGCCGTCGATGATGATGGCTTCATCAGCGGTGCTTCGCCGATTGTTTTGAAAAAAGATTGAGCTTCGCGCCGTCGATGATGATGGCATCATCAGCGGTGCTTCGCCGATGTTGATTGTTTTGAAAAAAGATTGAGCTTCGCGCCGTCGATGATGATGGCATCATCAGCGGTGCTTCGCCGATGTTGATTGTTTTGAAAAAAAGATTGAGCTTCGCACCGTCGATGATGATGGCTTCATCAGCGGTGCTTCGCCGATGTTGATCGTTTTGAAAAAAAGATTGAGCTTCGCGCCGTCGATGATGATGGCTTCATCAGCGGTGCTTCGCCGATGTTGATTGTTTTGAAAAAAGATTGAGCTTCGCGCCGTCGATGATGATGGCATCATCAGCGGTGCTTCGCCGATGTTGATAAAAAGATTGAGCTTCGCGCCGTCGATGATGATGGCATCATCAGCGGTGCTTCGCCGATGTTGATTGTTTTGAAAAAAAAGATTGAGCTTCGCGCCGTCGATGATGATGGCTTCATCAGCGGTGCTTCGCCAATGTTGATTGTTTTGAAAAAAGGTTGAGCTTCGCGCCGTCGATGATGATTGTTTCACCAGCGGTGCTTCGCCGATGTTGATTGTTTTGAAAAAAAGATTGAGCTTCGCGCCGTCGATGATGATGGCTTCATCAGCGGTGCTTCGCTGATGTTGATTGTTTTGAAAAAAGGATTGAGCTTCGCGCTGTCGATGATGATTGTTTCACTAGCGGTTATTCTTCCTCGCGATGTAGATTTGTTTAGAAAAAGGTTGAGCTTCGCGCCGTCGAAGATGATGGCTTCAACACCGGGACTTCGCCGATGTTGATTGTTTTGAAAAAAGGTTGAGCTTCGCGCCGTCGATGATGATGGCTTCAACACCGGGACTTCGCCGATGTAGATTTGTTTAGAAAAAGGTTGAGCTTCGCGCCGTCGAAGATGATGGCTTCAATACCGGAGCTTCGACGATGTAGATGTTTTTAGAAAAAAGTTGAGCTTCGCGCCGTCGATGATGATGGTTTCACCACCGGTTCTTCCTCGCGATGTAGATTTATTTAGAAAAAAGGTTGAGCTTATCTATTCTGCCTTGTACTTAGAAAAATCAGCGCGATATTTTCTCTAAGTGTTGTCCCTTAGCTCGTTTGTTGAAGATCATTACGGGATACATCACGATCCGCGGCGTCGAAGAAGATTGTTAAAAAAGGGCAGCTTTGAAATGGTAGGGTATTCTAAAGGTTCTCCCAATACTTTAGTTTTGTGATGAGTCTGAACTAAAGTTATTAGGCATCACATCATCATGATCAAACACTTCTTGCACTCTTTGTACCCAGAGTACGTCGACAAGCACCCTCAATGTCGATTATGGAATATTTTCCATTATCGAAGAACACGGTTTGAAGTTGGTCACGGGTCGTACAGTAGGGAAGGGAGGCTCGTAAAGTGTTTGCAAATGCACGGTATGCTTATGGGTACCATGGTATAGCTAAAAGTCTCTCTTTCCATACATACCAAAACAAGTACAAACATCACATGCATGACGTCACAATGATGTCACTTAACATGGCCGACCTCAAATTCCCGCCGTATTCGCAGTGAGGTACTGTAACAGGTACCTTTAAATGTCACCTCTTCAGTAAGACAGCTATAAAATGCTGAAAGCCCAATCAATTTTGATGGTCTAAACGCTGAGATACATCTAATACATGTGGGCTACCATATTAGATGTGTGGTAGAGCTGTGCACAACATCTTCTCTCCAGAAATGATGATAATCGGCAGTACCGGGGGGGGGGGGGGGTGGGGGGTGAGGGGGGGGGGGGTAATCACTTATGACACACCGTATACTTAATTTACTATACCTAACAGACGTGAATACACTACCGACAGCCGCTCCAAATGTAGAGAATACAACCGACACTGGAATAATCCATGCCATCACGCCCAGGGTTCGATTACCAAATGTCTACGGGAAGAACAGAATACAAAGATGCTTTTAAATTTAATAGGAGATCAACTAACTACCTACAAACGGAAGTACCACGAGAGCGTCGCCTGCTTTTGGCCTAGACTTTATTGAACCTTTAATGAAAATATCTCTTGTTCGATGAGACGACCAAAATGGAGATAATTGAAAATTGTCTGATCTAGGGAAAGTATATTTAGTACTACCTTAGTACCAGTGTCTTAAAAGTATTTCTAATTATTCTTTTTAGCCATATTAAAATTGAATTAATGAAACCTTATAGTTATCTTTCTTTTGTACTCACTACAGCTACGGCATCTGACTGTAAGACTTCTTCGGGTGATAATACAGTGAAATATGCAATATTCGTCAACATATAAACGACGGTTGTTGATGGGATTCCAATAATGATGGCAAGGGGTAGATTTCTAAGGAATAAAAAAAAAATCAATTTACAATTATTCAAAATTATTTAGTCAGCATTATCGAAGACAGGGGAGGCAATGCGGGGAATGAATTGACCTCCACTATATGTGAGCCCATCGGACATTTGTCAGATGAGATTGGTACTGTCGGTAATATTGGAAATTTGACGGCAAAATTAGATAAAAAATGTTTTATTCAAAATTATTTAGTCAGCATTATCGAAGACAGGGGAGGCAATGCGGGGAATGAATTGACCTCCACTATATGTGAGCCCATCGGACATTTGTCAGATGAGATTGGTACTGTCGGTAATATTGGAAATTTGACGGCAAAATTAGATAAAAAATGTTTTTCACGCTACATGTACCCGCCCCCCCCCCCCTAATGTTAGGAGCTCGTTTAAAGCCAAACTAGTAGAAAATAACATATTTCATTTATTTAGTCGGCAAAGACCTTTGGTGTTTTTGTTGATAAATTGGCATGGCAAGTGTCGGCGTCATTTAATTCTTGCTTCCCCACACTCAATATAGCTGATGGATTGGTTTTCTATCTCGCCATGACGACATCTACGTTTGTGAAGTCAACTTGGTGAGATAATATATCTCACCACGATGACATTTTGGTGTTTGTGAAGTCGACTTGGCAAGATAGTATATCTTACCATGACGACTTAATAAGGTTTTTAAGTGGACATGGTAAGATTTATTTTTTTAAATATTATTTTATTCATTTCTCCACCATAACTACAAGATACACGTTTATATTTTCGCATCAAGATCTAATATACATTTTACACACATTAATATGGGTACAAAATACTACACCATAAAAGCATTTAATTGACTCCACCACAAAACCAGAATCTTAATTCAAATGTCAAAGTCGTCACCGCGACTTTGACAAAAATATAAAGTAATCGCTTGAAATAGGCGCTTTGGGTTAAAAGAGCGGTGTTTGTTTAATGTGCATTTCCCCATAACTGCAACGCCTAATAATATACACGGTGAGGGGAGTGGGGTGTGTGTGTGTGTGGTGTATTTTACTTTGCTAGCAATTATAAATGAATGAATATGTTTTTAAAAAATGATATAAAAAGACTGGGCATCTATATTCATTTCACAAGTTGTATTCAGTTAATCTGGTATTGTCTACCAAATTCTTACCAATCAAAAGGCTACAGACTGTAACCAAAACTTAATATGCAATCGTAAAAATATTATTATGTTTTCATTTCATTATTGTTCTGTGGTTTCTTACCCGGTGGAGGGGGGTGTCAGTGAACATACAAAGACAAATTATCTTGCCAAGTCGACTTCACTAGAGTCGATGTCGTCTTGGCGAGATAATACTGATATTATGTCTACTTGTCAAGATATCATCTCGCTATGTCGTCAAGTAGGATAGCACTTAAAACGCTTTCGAAGTTTTTAGCTAAGTTTCCCCCGACCCGAATTTTGCACTGATTAAAAATGCCATTTTACCGTGATGTGTGACCTTGATGTGTGCAAGTTTGATTATTTGTGATAATTTCAACTAAAAATGTTGCACTCCGGGGGTGCACTGTAATGTACTGTAATTTTTTTTAATTTTTAAAACCTTACCTGTTAGGATTGATCAGTTCCTCGGTTACAAAGTTCAGCTGATTCCTGGAAAGTAATGATTGGATATTAGTTATAAATGATTAGATGGGTAGATTCGTGTACCAAAAAATTGACGCCTCCGCGGTATACGTCAAAACATGCTGGACCATGGAAAACATACAACGGGTGGTTATTGAAGGTCATTTTCGCGTTGTTAAAAAAACTATCTTAAATATTAAATATTTTAGATCAAAAGTTAATTGTTTCGTCGCCTTTTTCAAGATTCTACTATTTACTTTTGATTATGGTAATGTTTTGTGTTGTTTATTATATAGTTGGGTGTATGTTTGTTGTGTTGGGGTGTTTGATTGTTTGTTAACTTTGTCAAAAATCGAAAAGTTCTTGTATTTCTACCGTCTACTTTCTTTCTGGCAACAGACCTCTGACCATGCGGTTCAAATGGTCGCGAAAGGTCAAAGTAAAATGTGTTATCACTAAGGACAAAAATGTGTTATCACTATGGACATCTTTCCGACGAATTTCTTGGTATTCACATTTCAGACAAATTGACCTGGAACGAGCATGTGGACTACATCTGTAAGAAAGCCAGAAATCCATCGGCTACACCCACAGGGCTTTCAACAGTGCCTTCCCTAAAACCCACCGGCTTCTTTACTTAGCCTTGGTTGAACCCATTCTTGAGTACGGCAGTATCTCCTGGCACCAACTAAATATCACCCTTACCAATAGGCTTGAATCCACTCTCAGGTTTGCTTGTAGAGTCATTCTTCAATCATGGAAGCTCTCCCGTGAAAACCTCCTCCTCAAAGCCGATCTCCCTAGATTATCAAAGCGCCGTGATATTGCCGAACTGTGTCATCTTTTCAAGATTATCAACCACCTCTGCACAACTCCCAATCCTTTCAAGCCTCATCCTCGGCCAACTCTCCGTAATCTCAATAGCCTTTCTCTCAATCCACCTTTTTGCAGGCTAATTCTTTCACAAAGGTCTTTTTACCCTTATGCTCCCACAGTGCATTATGGTCCTGAGGACATAGTTAACTGTGCCTCTCTGCCTGCTTTTAAAACTGCTCTCCGCCTCCATCTCTATATACATAGCCTGGTGTCTCTGTGTTTCATGTAAGCGGGTGGGGGTGGGTGGGTGGGTGGGGGGGGGGGGGGTGCTTATTATTTTTGTGTGTCTATGTTTCTTTGTTTGTTTAATGTTTAGGCATCCCTTTATTTTAGTGCTTATGTCACTATTGGGTTTGTCCTGGCTGTTTGCCAATTGTTATAAATAAATAAATAACCTCGACACAGTTTGTTTGTTTGTTTGTTTGTTTACACGGTCGGTCCGTTATTTTTTCTATGACAACAACTACATAATATGTAGCTAGTGTTTTTGTGTGTTTCCTGATCAAACATTGTTATTGTCGTCACCCCTGATACCCGGTGATGATAATGCTAACGTTAATTGTCTTTTGGCAATTGACTATGTGTTTTATGAAGTCGTTACTTAAAACACTCTTACCAGCCATCATAAGCCCATAATCCATCGTAAAATGCCAATGCATACGCTAGTGGATTTGACGTCGAACCTTGAAATGATGTTCTGGGATTTATGTATTTGGTATTCCCTGTGAAAACAATAAATTAATGTACACATGTTTGTTAACATACCCTTAACCATAACATAACATAACATAACATAACAATTAATATTTTGTTAGGCACTATTCCATCTTGATCATAGCGCATGTAACACAGAACACGAATTAGCATGGAAAAGGTGAGTCTTAAGATTACAATGAAACTGAGAGATATTGTCCGTTTCTGTTATAGTTCGAGGGAGATTGTACCGGGGATGGTACCATGTTATGTCTATAAGAATCGTTTATTTCCTAGTCCTTAAGGAACAACTTTATATGAAGAAGTGCATTTGCCGGATCAGATATCCTCCAGCGCACCCTCGCCGATGGTCATTAGGAGGCCAATTGGAATTTCCAATACAGTACAGATCGCATTAGAGTAACCGATATCAACGGAGGTCAACATACTTTCATCGGAATATCAACCCAATTACATCCCGTTGTCAGTGCATTGACAGTGTGAAATCAGCGCGCTGATTTCGCAAGATCAACGGAGTCCCTACACGACAATTGGTGCTATGACGATAATGTCAACGAACTATCATCGCGCTGTCAGTGCATTGTCAATGCGATGTCATTGCGTTGTTAATGGATTATCAACTCAAAGTCAATGGACTATCATCGCAGTTGCGTGGTGCACTCTATTGTGAGCTGTACTGTAGGTGTATTAAAAGCATTTTATTCGAGAAATAAAGCCAATCTTCCCTAGCAACGTCTGCGTTATGTGTACTATTGTTTTACTGAATCCCCGCATATAAATAAGCACAATTCAGATGATTTAGGCCTACGTGGGGTTTTTTAAACTTAAAACTGTGAGCAGGAAATCCCGGCTAGCTTTTTGTCATTTTTGTCAAATTCAGCAAACAAATACATATGTGTCTTACCTTTGGCTATCTCAATAAATCCAACAATGATGATGATTGCTAACGCTAACAGTTTGGCCATCGTGAAGAAATTAATAACGAACGACGACAGCCTAACACTTATGATATTAACGGCTATTACCAGCACTGTGTCACAGGAGACAAAACAGATATGGAAATTTGACAAGGGAAAATGGAGAACATTAATTAATACAGATATATATTTTGCATCCTACAGATAACATAATGATGATATATGAACATCGCGTGCATACAGGGTATCATTATGAACGTGACAATGTCTTAGAGTACAAATCAACTTTGAGGAATGTTTGTTCGATGGTTCATGATGAACAATCGAGAAAAGGGTATAATTACGTCCCAGATTCGGGACAGTACTCGTATCGATACAAAGTCAGTGTTCCAGTATCGTCACAGTTAAATTTGGGCGATAATGGAACACAATTATGTATCAGTATCGTTCAATACTGGGACAAATCACTACTGGTAGCATGTGTACCGGTATCGGTCGATACTAGAACACAATTTGTTGTTCCAGTATCATCCGATACTAGTACTGGAGCAGTAAAATCGTGCCTGTCTCGACCGATACTGGCAAATTTTATGTTCCAGTATTGACCGACGATACTGGTATACCGGTATTTGGGACCTAAAGTACACTTTTTCGAACAATCTTACTCTGGCATTCCACATTCACCAGCGTATTGATTTCAAAAGCGTCTCTTTGTTTACGTCTAGTTTTATCAAAATAATTATATTCCATTTTCATATTTGGAATCACCATCAGAAGAAATGCATTAAAATGCACAAACATTCCTAGTATTCGTTCAGTAATTCTTGAGATGTAGGCTTTGAAAGTTGGGACAGGTTTCTAAAAATCATTGTTTTGAAATGGTAACATTAATAGCCGCGGGGAAAGTGTCGAGAGGATTCAAAGCATCAACAACAAACAATAATTGTAATTAATACATTTAAGATATTAGTGATTACAAGTTCCGACCTGATTTGGGGACATGCAGGGTAAATTTGAATATTATTTTATCAGACTGTGAAACGTAAGTAAAATATCGACGGTTTGTGTTCCAATGATACTCAGTATTCGATCTTGGACAAAATTCGTCAAAGAATCGAACGTTTTCTTAAATGACCATTGTAGACAAACTCATAGATACTATTAGTTATCCCCTGCATGTTCACACAATACGGAAAAATACCTATGGCTTGGCATGTCATATCACATGAGGCCGCAGGCCGAATGTGATATGGCACAAACCATGCGCCGCACCTCTGTCCATAGAATCATCGCGAAAAATATGTCTGGTTATGTTATATGCAAATCATTTATTTTTCGGCGTGGATTATACCTTTTCGCGGTCTATTTCGGCCTCAGAATGTAACAGAAATCGAGTCACTTGCGTTTAAATCATCCGCCATTTTATTTGTTTATTATTTACGTCTCATATTTTAAGCAACTCTTCCACAGGCACAAAGCAATCGCTTTACACGGTTAACTGGTAACGCGGTCCTGAGAACGCGGTTAATCGACGATATGGAATATATCGTGTGGTTTGACTTTCTTGTTTACACGATATGGATCAGATTTCATACGTGTTAACCAATGAGATTGAAGTATTTACACTTACTAAACGATAACATAATATACATATGTATAGACTTCAGATTCAATGCAGATGTACTTACACATGAAACATGCCGCGACGAATTTTACAACGAGGGTAGGTGGAGAGCAATCCGTCCCCTCGTATAATGGCGCCACAGCATATTCAGCACACGCTAGTATGATGATAGCTGCAATGGAAGGCTTGAGAACCAAATTTGCCGCCCATGAAAATATGAAAGCCGGCCAATTGCCATATGTAGCAAGGAAGTATGAATACTCTGCTCCCGATTTGGGTATCATTGTTCCAAGCTCGGCATAACATAGAGCCCCTAAAGAAACAATGTGTGATATGAACAGGATGTTATCTCATTATTAGACTTTTAATACTAAGAGTAAAAGCAAGATATACCAACAGGGTGTGGGGAAACAGGTAATAACAAGGGAGAATAACGCGATAAAACAGATAAATAACAAAAAAAAACAAAAAATACAACGGAAATGCACTGGGACAAGCAATGAAAATTGCTGTGCAATAAAACAACAAAGATATATCTGAGACTACACAGGATATATGGTAACAATAAAGACCGACGTTTCAAGTGGATATACCACCCTTCATCAGGGACAAAATATAAAAAACAAAAGTGTTAAGAACTATAAATAAGATAATGAACTAGACAAGTCCGCCACTGTAATTATAGCACAATGCCAGTAATAGATGTTGACTACTAGGCATCCAATTAACACTGAGAAATTTTAGACTTTTAATAGTCCAATTTACCAAGTCTTTGAAGGTTTTCCCACTCACTCACTGGTCTATAGGCTATGTATAAAGATGAATGATAATCATTCATGCTAAGGCTCAAGCAGACTTGTGTCTTTGTTTATTAATGTATTTATAAAAATAGATTTCTCTTTTTAAATAATAAGAAGAAAAAAAGTGGGAACAAATAAATTAAAAGAGGCTAGAAAAACAGAAAAAGAAAGAAAATTACAAATTATATTTTGTGATTTTTTAAAAACAAAACAAAGGGTTAAGAGTTGCCAAGTGTTTTAGGCGCCAAATTGTGCGCCTAACATCAAATTGGGTGATTTTTTGTCATCAATAGGCTTTGTGGAATACCGCTACCTAAAGTTCTGTCAGTTCTAAATTGGCGAACTTGCTTTACAGCGGTGCAATTGATAGAGTGTGAAAGGTATTGACCGAACAGCACAGCATTTCCGGTGTACAGGGTATCTCAAACAAAAATTACAACGCACTTTCAGAGGATCGTGACTTTCTGAATAAGTGTCGGAATGGAACAATTCAAATGACAAAATAAAGGCAAAGAAGTTGGCTATAATTTAAAGAAAACCGGTTTCGATTCAGTTCAGTGATTACGGAGAAATGAGCAAGTATGTAACATTAGTCAGGGAACACGTCCATCCAAGTTTGCTCATATTAAGTGATTCAGACTGCACACACACAAGAAATCAATCAATACTTCTCTCTCAAATATAGGCCTAACATTCATTAACATGATTTTTCTTGTTCTAGTTTCTCTTTAAAACCAAATAATATGCCGGATAAGAACAATGTTTAAATAAAAATGATCATAAAAGTTGTCAAGGTTATTTTCAACATATTTTAAACTTGATAGGCCTATCAGTTGAAATTTACCATCGCCAATTTGCTCGATAACTTCAATATCTTTATTACGATCGAAAACATAATGATAGTAAATCTGAACATTGCCGTTATTAACCAAGTTCAAGATAACTAATAAGATTGCCCATAGCAATTATCAAGCCTTTTTGTGTTTACATTGGCAATGAAAATGACGACTGAAATCATGTTATTATCGGCAATTGTGCGCATGATAGTAACATTATTTATATCGCAATTGAAAACAAAACTAACGTTTGTTTATATTGAAAGAATATGGTTATCTCTCTGTTTACAATGAGATAAATTGTTTTTTGTTTTGTGTTATGATTATTTAATCAGTACTCTAGTCTTAGAACACGAAGAATAGTAATCAACAGTGCTAGCTAATTGAAAAGTTAATGCGTAAATAACCATCCACGCCATCGCCAGTGAACAGTGAAAATCTGTAAATTAGTCAAACTTGGATGGGAGTGTTTCGTGACTACTCTTACGTAATCGCACATTTCTCCGTAACTAACTGAGCCGAGAACTAAACGCGGTTTTCTTTCATTCATAGACAACTAATTTGACTTTACTTTGACGTTTGAATTGTTGAATTCAGATACTTATGTAGGAAGTAATGATCACCTAAAGGTGCGTTGTATTTTTTTAGACACCCTGTATGTGGGTCTGAGTCCGCTTACGACGCGTGTTGTGAACGCGTTCTCATTAAGCGATTCGGTACCACATCGTAGCATCAAGACTACGTTACCTCATTGAGGCGGTCTTGTTGCTGCATCCTAAATATAGTATCGAAACCGCTTATTTATCGTTCCCATTATACTTTGATCCTACATACATCGAGTCAACGTTCTGGTACTAAACAGGCATAGTGGGAACGCGCCCTTTGTCAGTACGCATGAAGCGTCTTGTGAAAATGTCCACTTCATATGTTCGAAGACGTCCATACTTTAGCTATTAACAATGATTAACACACTCAGGTTGCAATTTGGTCGTTTCTAACTTTCTACTTATTAAGGATTCGAGTTGTGAAAGCATTTCTGATTACGTACGTAGTAATTGGTAAGTCAATACCTCGGCAGACATTTTGTATTCCTGGCAACCATCTTAGATTCATCATTATGCCCAAGGATACATGAGCGGTGTGTTACGCAGTTTCTGAATCATTAGGTCTCAAAGATATAGGCCATTTAAAACCGTTATGCAATACAGACCGTAACCAAAAAAATATACAATTGCAGTTTCATTTCTAACCCAATATTAAAATCATGCAATGTCAAAATCTTTTACACTCTATGATAAGTGATGTATTGTCTACCAGACAAATTGTTATTTTACTGCTTTTGCTTAAAAATTATGTACCAATCTGCTATTAATGTCGTCTAGAAATCGGTTTGGGCCACTTTCAGCATAGCACACAATATTGTTAGAAGAAATTAAATGGGTAGGATACCATGCAAGGAACGTTTAAACATGATTAAGAGAACTATTTTCATTATTTCATTTCAATAAATAAATTCATAAAATTAAACAATAAATAAATTATATATTGTTACATTTCTTTGTGTCCATAAATGAAATAGCTCATTATTCCTTCTGACATGGAACCCCGTTCTGAAACCACCATAGACGAGATAATGCCGGGTATAAAGCCATTCTGGTTCAACGGGTATTTTCTATGTGCCAACAACTCAGGTACTACCATGTTATTGATCAGATCAAGGTAGCATTAAGCATTCAATATGTTCTTATCTATGAAGATAGGTCTAATCAAAGTCCCATCACCAAATATTCCTGACCAAGAAGCAGTTTCTGTCTGTTATGTGTGTGGTCATAAGTGAAGTCTTAAGGAGGGTCGGGTTATTCATGTGCGCGTAGTAGCTGATGAGACTTGCGTCTGCGTTCACTCTGCTTCCTAAAAAGGAAAGATTCCTTTGTCTCCAATGAAAACATCACGCATATATTTTCCCTGTGCATATTGGAGTCTCCTTGGAAGCCTTCATCCAGGAGATCCACTTGAAATAAATCCTTGTCTAATAATAGCGCTCTATTCCTATGTTCATGGTTCGATTCTATTCATAATGTTCGTCCCAGTGGTTTAGCTAAAGTGGCCCAGACGATTCCATGATTACTTTACACAATTGATCATAATTCTGCTTCCTGACAACCGATATTCGTCAAACAACGCTTAGACCAACAACAGACCAAAAATTGTTATGTTGTCCTCGACCGCCCGCTCGTCACTTTAGGGCCGCTCCGATTTATTTATTTTTTCAGATTTTTTTTTTTAAAAATCGTATTTTTTTAAATAAAAAAATCGGGTTTTTTTGTGGTTTTTTCAGATTTATTTTTTTCAGTTTTTTTTCTTCAGATTTTTGTTTAACAGTTTAAATGGCATTAATATTAAATTAAGTGTTTATAACATATATGTGCGGCTCTTAGAGTGATTTTAACTTCTTGTTGGTTGAACTTTGAGCTTCTGCTGGTAAAAGAAAATTTTAAAAAAAAAATAAAAAAATAAAAAAAATCGCCCGCCCGCCCCTCCTCTCTGAAAGCTGTCGAGGACAACATAACAAACAAAAATTGTTGGCCTTATACAGAAGCTAAGAAACGATCTTTGCACGACATGAAAAATCGTAACAGAAATGAATTAATTATCTTTTAAAAATTCAAAATTGAACAATTGTAACATTTTTTTTCAAAATTGTATAATTAGTTTTGGTACAGTCTGTAGGTACGTTTGAGTATCCATTCGATTATCATCGGGGTTTGGTTGGACAATTAAATTGAATAGAATTCATATTGAAGGAGTAGGACTCACCTAATGTAGCGACGATTCCACATAATACCCATATGACGAGACTCATCCCAACACTACCCGTTTGTGATAGTATTCCAGAAGGTGAGATGAAAATACCAGATCCTATCATAGAACCAACAACCAAAGCTGTTCCGCTGAATAATCCAAGCTAGAAAAAACAAATATCAGCTATTAAATGTAGTAATGCATTCCATCTACCAATTCAACATTAGTCGGTCAAAAGTTTCGGGTTCGAAAACGGTAGTAATGTTGTACCGTTCAAGATTATTCATCGTAATATGAAAGATTTCGAGAGAGCGAATTTCGACTACCTGTGAGTTTGTTATACTTCCTGCCGTTTGTGAGCTCGTGAACAGGGTGTACCAGAATGAACTGTACCGAGTCAATATGTTTTATTGCGGTATGAATTCGATTGATATTATTCAAATCGTTTTCACATTTATCTTGCGCAAACGCACAGCTTTCATAAGAATTTCTAATTTTGAAAATCGGACATTTCTGATGGAAAATAGAAACTTTCTGGTAAAGATGGTAGATTTCAATTTTGGTTGAAATGAATCAATTTAACAAATCTGTGAAATTACTAACCCTACCTGAGATATTCATCCGTCCATGGACAGGATTTATTTTTGGTCGCCATATCTCAACTTTTCACATCACTTGCATAACTATTTATTAATTGCATACTTTTGTGGGTGAAATTTGGAGTCAAATTTTGGATTTTTAATCCGCAAATAAACCGGGATTTGTTCTGCTTGAGCGGTTTTAACTTTCCTTTTTTTTGGCGGGAGTTTTGAATATTGTTTATGTGGTGTGGGCTACAATGTTTGAAATGTTGGGGTAGATGTCGAGAGGATTGATTGAAATTGAAAACACGTTTTCCAT
The DNA here is from genome assembly GCA_035610835.1 of Ophiura sarsii. Lineage (NCBI taxonomy): Eukaryota > Metazoa > Echinodermata > Ophiuroidea > Amphilepidida > Ophiuridae > Ophiura > Ophiura sarsii. The sequence continues at coordinate 60,223,053 of CM069444.1, forward strand.
TGATTTTCGATGTCTTGCCACACGAGAACAAAAAGAGATATCTCAATGAAATTAAAATATAATATAGGAAACATGTTCACCTTTATATTGCAGGTGTTTATATTAAAAACAATAATCATTTTGTATTTTTATGTATTTTAGAAACTTTTAGTTTTAATTTTAGTACTAGTTTGCATAGCCCGGTTTTGGCTCGTGTAACCCGGCTCACCTGTCGTCTGAGCTGGACTGTTGGCTCCTGCGTACCATGTATACCGGCTTCATCAACTCCTACAGGACCTGCATCTCCATTGCCACGGTTACGTAATTCAAGATCAGACATTATGTCTGCAACAACGGAATAAAATAATGTATTAAGAACACCAGAAAATAGCATGGCCGGGTTTGGTTGACACATTCATACCGAGAATATATATAGAGTGGTTTCGTATGGTAGACCTATTATAGGGTGCTAAAAGGTGCCAAAAACCTATATAATACCCGGGGCAGTCAACTATGCTGTAATCATGCGCCCACTAAAGCCTCATTACGCTACAAGGCCCGCTTAGCAGCGCTATAAATTGTTGCCCTAAAACCGGTACCAAATTTAAATATTCGCCTTCCACCAAAGCCGGGTTGCTAATGACATAATTCTCGTGTGCAACCAACCGGCTGTATTGCAACGCCCATTGAGTAGTTTAAACGCATGAGCGTGGATGTAATTTGCAACATAATGGAAACTCACCCATGCAGTTAGCAAGAAGTACCGCTCGAATTTAAATATACAACCAGGCAATCCTCTCGTAGTAATTGATAACAATATGTTTACCAGACCGAATTAATAGCGCTCCTAAGCGGGCAATTTATGTCATGTGTCCAGACACCTTCTAAACAGGTATGTCCTCTGGAGCCAAAATGCACCATAAAATGAGCATTTTACGTGTTTGCCCACCCAACTTGACCCCCTAAACAAGTAAAATATGTACAGGATATTGAAAAAATACCCTCTTCCTTGAAAATAGTCGATTCAGCAAATTGTGATACCTGTATATGATCTGATGATATGCGTCTACTAAACATACTAGAAGTGGTAATCCCGGGTGGTAATAGTAAAATTTACAATTAACACTATTTTCGAGTTGAATCAAATATAGATATGGGTGTATTAGACTATGCATACAATACCATACTATAAACAATCACATGTATTTGTTTGCTTTGTTCACATGACTACAGGGTTAATCTGAATGATTTGGACCGAGGTTCAGAGGTTCTTTCCCCTTTACAAATAATAATGGTATAAATTAAATAACAGCTTAGGGTTTCCATTGTTAACACTATCCACGCGGCAGGCAGCTGCAGACGACATTCCAAAATGTCACAAAATGTTTCAAAAAATGTCAAATTTATTGAATTGTATTCCCATATTTGGAATCACAACGAGAAATGCATTGCAATAAGTACAAACATGTCTAGTATTGGTTCAGTAATCCTTGAGATAGGCTTTGAAAATTGGGAAATGTTTCTGAATATTCTGTTTTGTACATTATAGCCGCGTGGAAAGTGTTAACTGTGTGAGTCAAACAGAAGTTGTACGGGAATTAATATCTGTTTTCAAAAAGACCAAACAAATTTGACAAACCTATATCTATCTCTTATATCTGCTTTTAAAAATTATTATTCCGTTATTTTTTTATTAAAAAAAAAAAAATTATGTTCAACCCTAAATAAATTAGACAGAGTTTCAAACAGTTATATCTGTATACGATTTCAGTATATATACACTCGTCCAAAGAAGTTCCTTGCCACTTAGTAAAGTCCAAATATTTCAAATTAATATTTAATAGAATATATATATAATTGTATATCAAAATAAGCAGAAAGTAATCCTCTAACAGCTTAACATGGAATTTAGACGTGATCACTCATGCATGGCAGATCCCATTCACTTGACAATGGCAAGGTCTGTGGAAGAAGATTGCAAAAAATTGGATAATCCCCCCATTCAAATGTTAATGTGAATGATTGAACACAATATGAACCTTACCATTGCTTAATGAATGTGCTCAGCCATGCATGAATGCGTACATCTTAATTTCATACAGACATGATAGAGAATTATTGTCTGCTTATTTTGACATGCAATTGTTTAATTTATATCAAATATTTATGTGAAATATTTGAACTTCAATCTTTGAACTTCAATGAGTGGCAAGGAACTTCTTTGGACGAGTGTAGTATGTTTAACAATACAACTGTGGTCAAGAGAGCTTTCCTTTTCTAGCACATATTGTTCAAAATGTTAGCGTTGTTCAAAATTTTCTAGTTATTCATGATATAGTTACTATGAATTACGTATCTGCACTTTGGTATTAATGATATCAATTCGGGTCCATCTTATTCTGTCTTTCCTTGTATAATAAATAAAACACTGATGTATCGTGCAGAGAAAACCGGAATCTGATATACATGTGTTTAAATAACTAAAACAGGCTATGTAAATTTGGAATACTAAATGGCACCGCGACAGCAACAGCAAACAATCATATCTATCGATTTAACTACGTGTTTGTTTGTTTTACTGGTCATTATTGCTTGTGGAAACACATTTGGTGAATCCCAAAGCTCAACCTTGTGTTGGAAACTAGTTGACAATAAAGTAAATGAAATCAAAATATTGTAAACTTAATTCATGGACTTACCTTGCCTGCCTTTCGCTCTTTGAGAATGTAAAAAATCCCCGTGAAACGTGATTTATATCCAACAAGTCCAGGAGTAATGACTACTGTTTGTTTCGATATTGAGTGATCTTTGATAGGGCGTTATCACTTATTTTATCAATTAGTAGCCAATACATACAGATAGTTGATGTTCAGAACATTATGTTGAACCATCGCAGTAAGTTGGGTTTTTTTCCAGAGGTATGTTCCAGATGCACAGGTCGGTACTTGTTCGTTGCTTCAGTAAATGGAACAAGTTCACGCAGTTGTAAAACAATATAGCCGAATTGCTACTTAATAATTAGATCTATATCTTTCTTTATAGCATATTATCTTGATCGTTTAAACAGAGTTCAAAGATTTACAATTATATTCGCACGATGTATCGTATCAAGTCCGTCCGATAATATTATTATCTGTATATTAGTTAGTTGGACTTTGGTCTGATACCAGGACGTAACAGTTACGCAGACGCGATATTAGGCTAAATTGTCTAACCCACTTGTCTAGAGGGCGTAATTCATTACAAGATATTAATCAGACGATGGCGGCCACAACACATCAGGGGGCACTACACTAAATCCTTCCGCGTTTGGTGTAGGGTTCGGAGAAATAGTACCTATATCAATTTGATCATCGTCCCAGGGGAAGCAAATAGAAGTAAATCTTGCTTATTTTTTATGAAAAAGATAGAATAGAACCTCAGCATTGCTAATGTGGTCAAAAATCGTCGGAATCGAATACGCACGGGAGCCTAGGCTGCGGAAGGATATCGTTGCCGGAACCGGTGAGGAAGCGAAAATATCGGTTTAAAATGGTGAGGGCGCTGTTTAGGTGCCCGTAGCGAAAAATTTCATCTAGATGGGTCAAGAAAAATCAAGTTTAAAATAAAATTCAACACATATCTAATACATTCATGCGAAATAAAAACTTCCATCATTGTTACGTGGGGTAAAAATACGGTCTTGAAAAAGGGCCGAAACACGTGTATTTCAATGGGGGACGTATTTAGTGGTGTGCCCCCTTCGAAGACGTGTTGTTTTTGGCCTATTATGGTACCTTTTACTTGAAAAACTCTCATTTTCACTCTATTTTCGCAGTTTTATTTGTCAATAAGTTTCTTAAGATTACTACCATTAGGATAAAAGTACAATACAATATTTTAAATCAAATCTAAACACAATCATACTAGCCTTGGCCACTAAACTTTTAACGAATCATCAAAAGGGGCATTGTACTCTATGTATAACAATTAAGGCGCCTATGGTTAGCGGTGATAGTCTGACGGATGAGCAGAAGATACTGTCAAAACTACAGCATACCTAACCAGAAATGTTTTAGAAATTGAAGTTGGTTCGTATTGGGTGTAAACAAATTGTAGGAACAAGGATGGTTACCACCGGTGTCATCTGCGGTATCCTGGACACAGGGAGGTAATCACCACGCTTCCAAGAGCCGTGTACATCTTACAGAACCACAGACCTGACCTGACATGCATAGAAACGCCATGCCGGGGGAGGGGGGGGGGGGGGGGGGGGGTCCCATAAAGTGTGTCGAGCAGACGTGCGCAGAAGGCGACCACTTGGTGTTAGAATCTTCGACAGACAACAAGAGGAGAATCACATGCCACGGTTTGAAGAATTACAGCGGGTGTTCACCTCCATGTATCACCACATGAATTGAAAGATCACATGAAATATCTCTCAAACAGTCCCTTTTAAACCCAAACAGCTCTTCTTAGAGCTACCATTACTGAAAACTAGAGAATAGTGAATTTGTGTCGGACTTTGTCTGTATGTAATATTATAATCAAATGTTTATTAAATGTTAAGTTAGTTTGTATTACATTATTCACGAAACAATTGATAATGCATACACTATAGTTCGCCAAAATCGATGTCAGCCCAGATGGTGCCGGACCAGATGGTGCCGGACTGGGTGATTTCTTGCTTTTATACACAATTTATGAACATTTGGGACATCATCATTTTTCAGAAAAATGCTCTTATTTGAGAACCACAGATCGCACAGAGGTATGCTTTGGCAGTTTATCTTAGAAATACTTGTTCTTTCGAAATATGTAGAAAAAAGAATGAAAACTCAAAAAAAGTTTTGCTTCTAAGGGGGCACTACACTAAATCCTTCCGCGTTTGGTGTAGGGTTCGGAGAAATAGTACCTATATCAATTTGATCATCGTCCCAGGGGAAGCAAATAGAAGTAAATCTTGCTTATTTTTTATGAAAAAGATAGAATAGAACCTCAGCATTGCTAATGTGGTCAAAAATCGTCGGAATCGAATACGCACGGGAGCCTAGGCTGCGGAAGGATATCGTTGCCGGAACCGGCGAGGAAGCGAAAATATCGGTTTAAAATGGTGAGGGCGCTGTTTAGGTGCCCGTAGCGAAGAATTACAGCGGGTGTTCACCTCCATGTATCACCACATGAATTGAAAGATCACATGAAATATCTCTCAAACAGTCCCTTTTAAACCCAAACAGCTCTTCTTAGAGCTACCATTACTGAAAACTAGAGAATAGTGAATTTGTGTCGGACTTTGTCTGTATGTAATATTATAATCAAATGTTTATTAAATGTTAAGTTAGTTTGTATTACATTATTCACGAAACAATTGATAATGCATACACTATAGTTCGCCAAAATCGATGTCAGCCCAGATGGTGCCGGACCAGATGGTGCCGGACTGGGTGATTTCTTGCTTTTATACACAATTTATGAACATTTGGGACATCATCATTTTTCAGAAAAATGCTCTTATTTGAGAACCACAGATCGCACAGAGGTATGCTTTGGCAGTTTATCTTAGAAATACTTGTTCTTTCGAAATATGTAGAAAAAAGAATGAAAACTCAAAAAAAGTTTTGCTTCTAAGGGGGCACTACACTAAATCCTTCCGCGTTTGGTGTAGGGTTCGGAGAAATAGTACCTATATCAATTTGATCATCGTCCCAGGGGAAGCAAATAGAAGTAAATCTTGCTTATTTTTTATGAAAAAGATAGAATAGAACCTCAGCATTGCTAATGTGGTCAAAAATCGTCGGAATCGAATACGCACGGGAGCCTAGGCTGCGGAAGGATATCGTTGCCGGAACCGGCGAGGAAGCGAAAATATCGGTTTAAAATGGTGAGGGCGCTGTTTAGGTGCCCGTAGCGAAAAATTTCATCTAGATGGGTCAAGAAAAATCAAGTTTAAAATAAAATTCAACACATATCTAATACATTCATGCGAAATAAAAACTTCCATCATTGTTACGTGGGGTAAAAATACGGTCTTGAAAAAGGGCCGAAACACGTGTATTTCAATGGGGGACGTATTTAGTGGTGTGCCCCCATCATAGTGGCTGGACAGACGACGCTGGCCACGCGCCTCGGACGAACAAATATGCTTCAACATCGCTTCAACGCTCACCATCTATCACCCTGCTCGTCCTAACCTGCGTTCAGCATCAGACACCACCCGTCTAACTGTTCATAAAACCACCAAGCTCCTACAGTCTGCTGAACGTAGAACATTTTATTACGCTGCCCCCTCCATCTGGAATGACCTCCCAATTCACATCAGAGAGTCTCCATCTGTAGCCATTTTTAAAAAAGCTCTTAAAACCCATTTGTACAGTAATTAGTTTTGTTTTGTTGAGTATGCTTATTTTTGTTTTGTCATAAAGCGCTACGATCTCGATGTAGCAGCGCTATATAAATACCAATAATGTATGTAAATATGGCAACGGGTGTGCACCATTTTGAAATATTTTAATAACAGTCATCGCCCGGTTAACGATGAAAATAATTTTAAAAATAGCATTTACATTGGAGTTGGTTAGCCAACTCCAACGGTTTTGGAAAATCTTCTAACCTATGATGCTTTTTTTCAAAATAAGATTAACATTCGCGATTACGTGTTATTCCAATACAAATTCAAAATTTAGGTTTCGCGTGGCCACCGTCTTCTGTGGCCGGACCCCTAGCAACACGATATAAAAAAAAACATATTATATTCGCTTCATTGTAATCATAATTATTTCAAATTTTATTTTCTCAAAGAGAAAAAACCCACTTGTATATAGTATAAATCAAAAAACATTGTAATTTGTGACAAAATTTTTTTTACAAAAGAACTTAGTGACCACAGTGAACTTCGAAGTCACGCGTCTACTAACCATTTGTTTAGCAATCTGACGCCATAACCACTGGGCAACGGAGGTAGGTAGCTGTCAATTTCTGGGACGAAGAATTATCAATTAGGCCTACCTATTACTTATTTAACAGTCGCTATTTCCACAATAATCATAAAACTATAATGCCGGAATATCGTCAAGTATTTTAAATTTATTATTGCCTATGACTATCCCTTTTCTACCATTTCGCCTCAAAATTGAGGTGCATAATAAGTTTCGAGCTAAACACGTGCCGCTATATTTAAAATTACCGGACATGTTCAAGAACTGTTATTTATCTTGCGTTATCAACCGAATGCGACGAAATGTCAATGACGGAAAAGAGGATACTTACACTGGAATTGATTTCCAACCCTAGCGTTTTAGGATGAAATCGATTTTAGTTCCAACATGTAGGCCTAATGGCTTTTCTGAAATCATATAGCCTAATCAAATTTTACGGCCATTTGTGTCCACCGTCGTCTGATAATTAATTTCAGATCAGAAATTATCTCGTAAATAATCAGGACTACCACGAACAGTGTTCGAATCTTACATCAAATCCCACATCTGACATAATCTTACGCGATTTATATATTCAACATACCATGTTTTGTTCTTATCAGAAACCTGCCAACATTATTTCATTACCTTATGACCCTCGCTTATTCGATATTTCTTCATTAACCATATCTCCCAAACCACATTGCTTCACCCCGTCCCCACAGTTTACCTCAACCCCCAATGCTTAACTTATTAGCAATCTCCCGTAGCACAGCGTATTTCTCCATTATTTGCCCGCCCGCGCGCGGCGTGTATGCGCGTCTATTTTCAAATGCAGAGGTCGATGGTTCATATAGGACCACTTTTTCGACTGATTTCTCTCCTTTTGCAAAAGTTAGGGTTAGAAATATTCTAAGTCCACAAAGTGTGTAGTTCCTACCTAGACAACCCTGGTAGACAGTCATGTGGGTATTTCCATTGCTGTATACATGTAAATACCGCAAATAACATGGACATCATTAATTTGAGCTTTGTACCAAACATTGTAGATAATAGTATTATAATTTTCAAAATAGGTAATTTTGGTCAAGCTTGGAATGTACCATTTTACAAAAGATTTCATAAGTTGGCAGAAACTTCCGATTTTAAGACTCACAATTCCTATTAAACATTTGCTGAAGTAATTAACGCCTTTTTAACGGATGCAGGTGCCTGGACTTCCACCTTCTAATACATGGTACAGATAGGCATAACAAAAACATATATACATATTGGGCCGTATTCTCGTACTAGACACGGTTTTAGCTTAAAACCGTGTTTAACTAAACGTGAGTTTATCCTTTAAACGACGTGTTTAACAAAACACGATTTTAAACTCTGCAAATCTCGTTCCCAGTGTGGTCCTGCGTTGATTGTATACAGGTATTTAATTCATTGTGGCCCTAATGGGTTACAATAGATATCGACTTAATGCTTTAAATACACGGTTCTTTTAGCTTGCACCAGGCACGCTTGCACCGTGTCCAAAGTCAAACTTAGACGCGTGTTTAGCTTAAAACCGTGTTTAACTACGTACGAGAATACGGGCCATATTATGTGTTATTCAAAAATATATAATATAGGGTCTTTAAGAAAAAACATGAGAGGACTGAATTGAAGTGTAACATCAATTATAATTCTTGCAAAAGTTTGGAATTATTTTATCAGATGTATATTATCTTTCAAAAAATGCGATAAGGGCTCATTGCATCCGAAATATAGGCACCGGATTGGTGGTTTTAGTTTTGATGAGTGTAATTCGACAATGTTAATTAAAGAGGCATTGAGAGATGTATCGATATACTAAATAAGCAAATAACGTAAAGATAATCATCAATAGCCCAAATCCAAAATGTCATACTATTCCGACATTGCCTTCATGCCAAAATAAGCAAATAACGGCATTTCCGTTGCGATTTGCCGCGAAAGTCCGTGAGTAAAACGATGCATAACTTCCGAATTCAGCACTGAGTTTCGATATGATGATATCGAAACTAAGAAAATCATCAAATTTTATATGATGAACGGCGAATGTTTGTAAACTGTTTCAGATGGTAGTTAGTATATGCCTAAGTATTACTTTGATGCCAAAAAACTGATTTCCAGGATAATTGAGGGCGCACTCCCATACGTATCTCTCAATGCCCCTTTAAGGATATGGTAAAAAAATCGCTAGTAATGATTCGTTAGCACCGAAGTATATGTACCTACCTTTTCCTGGCAGGCTATTAAATGACTCGAGACAAACAAGAAACATTGCAGAAGTCGTAATAAATATGCGTGTATGATATATTTCACTTCCACCGGGCCATTATTATTATCATTGATAGCAACAGATCAATTTATTTGACATATATATATATTTGGGCCATTCCCACATTAACATTCCATTTCCTTTCGTTTCGTTACGGTTTTGCAAAATACAGTAAGCCCTTTCATAATATACATTTATTTTGTTTTTTCGTCATACATGACCGGCTAAGAACAACATTATTATATCAAGTAAAAATATAATTTATAGTGGGTTCGTAATCCGTTAGCTCCGGAACAAGAGCCTGTTTCACTTAAGGGCGTTCCAAATTGACGGGTGTGCGCCGGGGTTGACTATTGACAAAAATAGAATAGTTTTCAATCTTGAAATTTACTGTGACGGGAGACCGTTCACTTGAAAAAGTAGTCCTGTTCTCATGCCCGCCCTCTATTGAGATCGAACTTATTCGTAATCACAGTGGAAGAAGAAACCCCGTCACTTGATGCGTCGCTTTGTTAAAATTAATGGCAGTGCGTCACTAAATACGCACGCACTCAAGCCATACGCACTCACGTTCCGAAGCAGACTGGCAATGCATTCATGTGCAGTGTAGGTCAAAACAATTGTACGTTTGCAAAGACGCAACAAAATGTTATATGTAATAAATATTTTGAAACAAGGTTTGTACATTACTTTATTCTTTTGACTCACGGTGTAGGCTACCTTTTAACATCAAGGGATCTGGCTCCACATGCTAATTATAATTAACAGTGCTTAACATGGTAGCAGCATCTTTTTCATTATTACTATTGTTCTTTGATATTATTACGCGGAAGAGGTAGACAAAGATAACTCGCCAATCAGAGTTCATCAAATAGACATACATACACAACACAGCCTTATAAGGAGACGGAAAATACCTCTCTATGATCATGATCATATATAATACTTGGCAAGAAAGGCACAGTAATAAGTACCGCAATACACATGTACCTATATTATACAATAGCATAAAGTATTTACATATTTTAATAAAATATTCTTATGATCAACCACGAGATAAAAATATTGACTCACTATACATACATTTAAAATAGTCCCGCATATTTCTATTAATAAGATAAAATCATGGTATGTTTCAATTCATGTATTATTCAATAAACAGATAAAAATTCACCTCGCTTCAATTTATTTACATTTCAATTCTTTTCGTGTCTATGTGAAACTACACATTTTAATTTTACTTACGAGGTTAATAAACGTTGCGTTATTAACCATATACTGTATAGTAATATAAGCTTATATAATTGTCCCAAGTGTTTACCACAATTTCTCATACCGGCACATCGTCTAAAATATTAGTGATAGGTGTGCGCATGCCTCTGTTTTAATCATTATAATACACCTATCAGTTGTAAGACGCACTATACGACCCCGGGAGTGGTGCGTCACTTTACCGAGGTGCGTCAACTTCTCATGTACCATGACGCAGCCTGTGTCAAAAAAACGACGGACCATTGCCATCCAAATACGCACCCTCAGTCAACTATCAGCCCATTCGCACCCATGTAAAGTGACGGACCTTTACGCACCCTCCGTCATTTTTTTGACGGACCAAAGACTGCCACTGACGTACCCTCCGTCAAGAATTATTGGTAAACGACGCACCTCTCCCGGGGGTCGTATAGTGCGTCTTACAACTGATAGGTGTATAACACTCAGTATATTTTATTATTAATAACTATATAATTTATAGCATGTTGATAAAACTCCCGGGATAAAACTATAATTATAACTTAATTCCTCTCATCATTCTGGCTAAACCTGTGGCAGGAGTTAGCGGACTATACAAGACACTAATAGTTTTGCATATTGCACACAATATATGATATCATTCAAAAGAGCAATAAAATAAACCAGTAATTCGAGTGTATAGCTATTTACATATTGATTTATACCAAGGGCAGCATTTCATATTCAAATGAAAATATCACAATGTATTGCCCTATTTTTAGAGTTTTAAGACTCCTTACTTGTCGGGGTCAACTTAGGCCAAACAAAAATTAAGGTTTTTCTCAAAAATATTTTGCAAGCTAAAAGTGCTGCTTGTGATTTATTTTTTAAAAATCTACCTTTTTCATGTATACGATTTCTCTTTTTCTTTTATTTTGGTTGATCCAAGCTTCCATAGAACTTTTTTCTTTTTAAAAATCCAACAAACAAAAAATCAACAACAAACCCCGCGGGCTTCTGAGACAAACATTCTTTTTTGTTTGGCCTTAATTCACTATGAATATATACATGTGTTTATATCAAACCAAACTCCTCAAACAAAATCAGATTTATTTGTAATCGCCTATATTTGGTATATCTTGTTGATGTTGTTTGAGCATAGGCCTATTGGGAGGTGTAAATCTGAATTTGCCAAATTCATCACTAATTTTTGTGCTCGAAAGTCAGTAGAGCATCACTGTTAAAGTTGTCAATGTAACACTTCATTGAAAACACGACAGAGTTGTTCTTTTGAGCATGAAATCGTGGTGTATTTGGTATACGTTGAATGAGACCTCCCCACATTCTCACGCATGTAGCTATGTACTTACACAGGTGATTGTACGAATGATCTTGGAAAAAAGGGCACATCAGATTATTGATATGAAAACCAATATGATCAGATATGAATATATCACGAAATATCTACACTACACACAAATCGGCGATTGACTACACACAAATCGGCGATTGGAAAAAAATCCGAACTGTTTAAACATTTAAACGTAATGCATCGATACACAACTATTGCACGATTCCATTAATCTCTGTTAGATATACAGTCAATTATTCCCTGTATCATGTACATTAAACTTCAGCTGACGATCAATTGACAAAGTCAATGCAAGATTGTCATAATATTATAAAACATTTATTTATCAAAACACCCTCTTAGTATTCTATTCAAAAACTGCATTAATACATTTTGGCATTTTTGGAATGACATCAATTGCATTGATTTGATTGTTTATAAAGGAAGACTTGATCGAGGGGAAGTCATTCAGATCTATTACTAAAGCATAGTAAATATGTCTCGCAATAACAATAACTAAAGGAATGAAGCATTAAAGGTAGATGTTCCGATTGCTGGCCCGATTTTCAACTTAATGTTTTCTATTTCACATGAAAGGTCATCCTTAAAATTGGCACATTCCAAAGTTTGAGTTGCATAACTCCAATGGTTCTATTTTTAAAACAAAACATTTGCCCATTGAGTCCTACACAAACTGATTGGTGGTTAACCACCTTTGGCAGTAATTCGCCACATTTTAGCCTATCATTTCTAAATGGAACATTTCTGGCCCCTAAGATTTGACAGACATAATGAGAAAAATATGGGGATTCATCTGATATCAAAATATCTTGATGTGAAGAAAAAAAATCATAGCCCCAAAAAAGTGATCGGAACATGCACCTTTAAACACACCATATAAAGTAATGCCAATACAAGCCAGCGCGAAGTCAGTTGGATAGCCAGATAAATAATGATGGGTAAAACTAACTAAAAACACCTTTCATGGTACTTTCTGCAGGTCATTATCCAATTATGTAGATACTATCCTCTTTGTCAGTTTGTTTTTCGTTTTTTGATCATTTTGGGTTTTTTGTTCCCATTATTATATCAATAGTATATGATTTTTGACTTAAAATAGCGGCGTGTCATTTGCATGCGGGACACTCCTATGTTATATAAACGGAATCGAGCAGCATTAGCACGATATCGATATGTCTCTACATTTTACACTAGAGGTCTGTAATTACCTTCGAAAATAAATGCATAGAGATAAAATAGACTGATGCAGTTATTTCATAAAGAGACCTTCCGTGTTTTGGATTAGCAACCCCGGTTAGCAACACGGTTTTGACACACAGAAGATTTTAAAGACACCACCACAATGCATTGCGTTTTTGCAAAAATGCCCTTAATCTGGTCTCCAATTCGTCTCGGTTCCCATATGCACAAAATCATGGCATAATAGTGCAGTCATCGTTGGAGCTCTTATAGTTAACATAAATTATTAAATAAGTTCTCAGTGTTCCTTTTTCTTATTTTTTAAACTACTCCACAAATGCATCATGTGAAAAAAGTCTTAGTTGGCTGGTGCTCCCGCAATGCATTGTGGGATATCCTTAAAATCTTCTTTGGTTTTGACCAACAACCCTCACCATTCAATGAACCATTAATTAATACATGTGATCTTACTTACGCATGCGGATTGCAAAGGCTTTTTCCAAAGAAGATTTGTTGATGTGTCAGCAAGTTTTGCTACACGTAGCATGGGTGGTATTCACCATGTTTAAAGTCATAATATCATGCTATTTGACTCTCATGGTTTTCCTAAACTCTTCGGATATTGCATTAAATCGAATATCTTTGTTAAATGATCTAAATGGGTCTTGGTGGTTAAGTCGCGCCAGACTATCTATAACAGTATTCGTGATGGCATTCCGCTCAAAATGCAATAGAAGTCATATTTATAGTGACGACATTATGCATACCAGTGCAGATCAATATAACACTGATCATTATGTGACGACATTATGCATACTAGTGCAGATCAACACTGATCATTATGTGACGACATTATGCATACCAGTGCAGATCAATATAACACTGATCATTATGTGACGACATTATGCATACTAGTGCAGATCAATACATCATTATGTGACGACATTATGCATACTAGTGCAGATCAATATAACACTGATCATTATGTGACGACATTATGCATACTAGTGCAGATCAATACATCATTATGCACAAGTGCAGATCACTACAGCATTATGTGACGACATTATGCATACTAGTGCAGATCAATACATCATTATGCACAAGTGCAGATCACTACAGCATTATGTGACGACATTATGCATACTAGTGCAGATCAATACATCATTATGCACAAGTGCAGATCACTACAGCATTATGTGACGACATGCATACTAGTGCAGATCAATACATCATTATGCACAAGTGCAGATCACTACAGCATTATGTGACGACATTATGCATACTAGTGCAGATCAATACATCATTATGCACAAGTGCAGATCACTACAGCATTATGTGACGACATTATGCATACTAGTGCAGATCAATACATCATTATGCACAAGTGCAGATCACTACAGCATTATGTGACGACGTACGTTATGCATACTAGTGCAGATCAATACATCATTATGCACAAGTGCAGATCACTACAGCATTATGTGACGACATTATGCATACTAGTGCAGATCAATACATCATTATGCACAAGTGCAGATCACTACAGCATTATGTGACGACGTACGTTATGCATACTAGTGCAGATCAATACATCATTATGCACAAGTGCAGATCACTACAGCATTATGTGACGACGTACGTTATGCATACTAGTGCAGATCAATACATCATTATGCACAAGTGCAGATCACTACAGCATTATGTGACGACGTACGTTATGCATACTACTAGTGCAGATCAATACATCTTCTTTGGATTGAAGTAATACATTATTTACATTATTACATTACATACATTCTTATGTGAAACCATTACTGAAGCACCTTAATATATTCAGCCAAAATGACAAATTCACAAACAGTTCACAGTATTTTTCCAAGAAGAAGTTACTTTTCAGCTAGTCTTAAATTTAAACAGCAGCCCCACAATTGTCAATACCATTAAGTCAAATATTGTGAAAATAGCTATGGGGAGAGAGGTAGAGTATGTAATTTAGGGAATTAAACAGAGGGTGATTTTTAAAATTATGAAAATATATTATATCAAGTTAGGTAATTTACGAGTAAATACAATCATTGATTCTGAGAAGGTGGCAATGGCTATTTGATTGACTGTTGCAATATAGACCGATGAAATAAATAAGTAACGTGTGAACCAAACAAAAAATAAGTTGACGCAATGCATGATTACCAGGCTCAAATATAGGGTAATCGTTTAACATTGTAAAATGTAGGTACGAACAACGAGTTATATACCCAGAATACCTTAGTTATAATGATGCTATACATCGTTAAGTTGATCGTACTTACATATATCTGTGTAAGAGATATCTCATTAATATCCATACCAAATCGCGTTCTGTGTAAGAGATATCTCATTAATATCCATACCGAATCGCGTTCTGTGTAAGAGATATCTCATTATTATCCATACCGAATCGCGTTCTGTGTAAGAGATATCTCATTAATATCCATACCGAATCGCGTTCATCGGAATCGCCAGTGTGGCTTGAGACTAATATAGCCTCACATAAATATTTTGCATTGTGTATGCTAATAAGCCGATTTGAAAATATATATATTTAGTTGACCCTGTTTAGAGTTTGTGCATTGCAATGCATATTCATCAAAATGACATTGTTTTGGTCATTTGCACACTAGGTTGGCGAATTATTACCACACTGTATGCTTGCTATCCATGTGGTTTTTTTTAACTCTTTGCCGGTGAAATCCTTATCCTTCTAAAAGAGACTGTTAAGCCGTCCGTTCGACATCCACGAGCTGACCTCATGATCGTGATACCCATGAGCTGACCTCGTAATACCCATGATCTGGCCTCGTGATACCCATCAGCTGACCTCGTGATACCCATCAGCTGACCTCGTGATACCCATCAGCTGACCTCGAGATATCCATGAGATGACTATGTGAAGACCATGTGATACCCATGTGAATTCCATGTGATACCAATAAGATGATCATGTAACACCATGGAGGTGCCCATATGATACCCATCTCGGTAATTGTAGATAGTGACCAATCATGCCAAAGTATTAAAGTAAATATACTGCCCTCTTTTTAGTGTAGTTTGGATGATCACTCTCCGTGACGTCATATTTAATATATTCATATATTGTTTCACAAGGTCTATCATTAACCATGCCTCATACGTACATGTATATCCTCGTGATTCTTGAAGTCTGCAGGCACATGGTGTCATTAACTTCATTAACACATTGTCTCCATTGTCAATTATTATTTGTTCTATTAACAAATACATCACGGTTTTCATTCATCCGTGTTATAGCCAGCCGGAACTACTTTAAGCAGTTTTTGGAAAAATATAGTAATTTGTTCTGCAAGAAAAAAGGGAATAAATGGCAAGAAATGTTAATTCAAACCATGTTACAAAATTCCAATCTAATTCCTCATTTACTGAATCATTGACTCATTGATAGGGTTGCATTCTTCAGTATTATTGACATTCTCGTACTATTAATTAATTAATTGTCACTTTGACCCCCACTGTGTTACATTATCTCTGTGACTTCCTGTCCTTTGTTCCCCTGTCTATATATATATGTTGTACATGTTGTATTCTGTCATTTTACCTTCGATAAAGATTCTGTTAGAATCGAAACGTCAGGTCCTCTTATATCTATTACTTAAATATGGTTTATGAACGGCAGGGAAATACGGGACATTGTTCATTAATTCTATCGGATCGCATTCATGTATAAAAGGAGATTTTAAAATACATAGTAGCACAGGTGCTAACCAGAAGAGGAAAACAATCAAGTTCATCGCAGAAAGCTGAGAGTGTTTTATCTATCCCACTATTAATAAAGGATTGATAGCAGATACAATTTATCCAAATCTGCAATTTTTTAAACTCCAGTATTGGTACTATTTTTAATTTTTTAAATTTTTACCATCAATAAGTTTGCTTTTAAAACCTACGATTTTTAACCTCGAACGCATCTGTTACCACGCCAACAACTACCTAGCTGCCATCGTGGGACATATCATACACTTATAAAATTAATAGATGTAAAATGAAATACACCTTACCCCCAAAGTGTCTGACCAGGTGCTTAGCTTATGTTACCTCAAATTTCAAAATCAATAATCGGTACCAAATCTGAGATATACGTTAAAGGTAGATGTTTTGATTGCTGGCCTGATTTTCAACTGATGTTTTCTATTTTACATGAAAGGTCACCCTTAAAATTATCACATTTTAAAGTTTGAGTGGCATAACTCCAATAGTTTTTATTTTAGAAGCACAAGGTCACCAGACATTTTCCCATTGAGTAGTATACAAACTGGCGGGTGGTTAACCACCTTAGGCAGTAGTTCACCACATTTTAGCCTTTAATTTCTAAATGGAACATTTCTGGCTTCTAAGATTTTACAGACATAATGAAAAAAATATGGGGATTCTTCTGATATCAAAATATCTTGATGTAAAACAAAATCATAGCCCCAAAAAAGTGATCAGAACATACAACGTTTAGTTAACAAATCACATACACGTAAAATGACGCCTCATGCATAAACCAAATATTGAGGGGATCCGTTTTCACGCTATGATGAATGGCCAGACCAAACGAAAACAAATGTTGTAGCAAATCCATTCTTCTATGTCATATAATTATATAATTGCTTTGTATGGTATAGGCATGTTATGACATGACGTTCGGGGTTGCCGGTTGGTTTCACAGGTATAGAACAAGGTTTCCGATTGGATGATAAGAAGATTGGTCAAGGTAAATAATGGGCTGGGTCAAAGGTCAGAGAAGGACAAGGTGGTGGTTATTAAAAGGCTCCGCCGAAGAACTGGCGTTAACTCTAAGTAACTGTAAATGGATAGTTGAATAAATGATGAAAGGTTAATCAGAAGAACTAACAGGTTTTGTCCTGAAGTGTATAGATTAAAGTAGAAGAAGATTGTGGTAAGCGAGACATGCAGAGTCTCGACATGGTGGCAGCGGTAGGATACGAACCCACGACATCAAAATGGTGACTCAACCACTCGTACTGTGCGCTATATCGGAAGCAACCGAGTATGTATGGATAAATAACTGATTAAAATCATTTATCCACACATGTCCAGCTGCTTCCTCTGTAATTCCATACACACACATCACATCCCTTAGAGAGGAATTATTTTCAAGACGCCCTCGTTTGACTTGCGTGTTGCTTTACTTTTAAAAAAAAAGTGATTCTAAGCGGATTCGAACCAGCAGCAGCACAGCAATCTTTACATTCATAGACAGCGCTCTTATCGATTGAGCTACGGAGGGAACTGCCAGAGGAGCGCAAGATTATAATCTATAGGTATTACATTCTCAAAATCGATTACTGGTGTCACTATAATAGACGATTTAGTTAGCCGATGTTAACGATCTATACACAAAATTGCTGAGAAATCGACGAAGCTCAACGCATGGTAATACATGAAAATTAAATCTGATGAAGACAAATTAGGAAAGTTTAAGCAGCTGCTGTATTTCTTCTGATGAGCAAATCTCCACGAAAATGTTTAGCGTTGAAGTTCAGTATTTTCTTCATCCAATGCGTCAATGATCTAAGATCTATCATTGGTGAACTCTCTAATTTAATGTCACCTTTCATTGTTTTAACACCTGTAGCGACCTATGTTTATAACATGTAGGCCTGTGGTTAGGGGGGGGGGGGGGGGGTGTGGTACCGCGCCATTTTGTCCCGAAGCAATGGTTATGACGTCATATTTGTGTCGATTTTCAGAACTCTTGTATTGGATTTACGTGCAAAAAATATGCCCTTGGCATCATACTTTCCCAGGTGTGCAGTTCATTTTAAATTTCAGATGTTCTAAAATGGATGGTTTTCTAAACAATTCGAAAAAGAAAATCGAACTGCACACCTCAGAATTGCAAAAAAAGCATAAAACAAGTCAATTTTTTTGTGCCTTTGAACAGAGTGGCATGTATGTAGTTACTCCCATTTCGGAGTATCTGCGCCCGTCGCAAAAACTCCAAATTCGGAGGGTCTGCGTATTATGCGCAGAAACTCCCAATTTGGAGTTTCTGCGACGGGTGCACAAATCCGAAATCGGAGGTTCCGCGGACTCTAAAGAAAATACATTCAGAATTCAAACTTTTGAATTTCACAATTGGAGTTTTTGCGACGGGCGCAGACACTCCAGCATTGCAGTTGCGGACTCTAAATATTTTACCTCCAAAAACGGAGGGTCTGCGGACTCTAAATATTTTACCTCCAAAAACGGTGGTTCTGCGGACTCTAAATATTTTAACTCCAAAAACGGAGGGTCTGCGGACTCTAAATATTTTACCTCCAAAAACGGAGGGTCTGCGGACTCTAAATATTTTACCTCCAAAAACGGAGGGTCTGCGGACTCTAAATATTTTACCTCCAAAAACGGTGGTTCTGCGGACTCTAAATATTTTACCTCCAAAAACGGAGGGTCTGCGGACTCTAAATATTTTACCTCCAAAAACGGAGGGTCTGCGGACTCTAAATATTTTACCTCCAAAAACGGAGGGTCTGCGGACTCTAAATATTTTACCTCCAAAAACGGTGGTTCTGCGGACTCTAAATATTTTAACTCCAAAAACGGAGGGTCTGCGGACTCTAAATATTTTACCTCCAAAAACGGAGGGTCTGCGGACTCTAAATATTTTACCTCCAAAAAAGGAGGGTCTGCGGACTCTAAATATTTTACCTCCAAAAAAGGAGGGTCTGCGGACTCTAAATATTTTACCTCCGAAATCGGAGGTTCTGCGGACTCTAAATATTTTACCTCCAAAAACGGTGGTTCTGCGGACTCTAAATATTTTAACTCCAAAAACGGAGGGTGTCTGCGGACTCTAAATATTTGACCTCCAAAAACGGAGGGTCTGCGAACAGACAGGGGCAGGGGAAAAAAATGGCAAAATGGGGACGAAAAAGGCGGAAAATCATGTTAAATCAGCCGTTTTTTAACCTGGTTTCTTTGAAATAGGGACCGTTATGGGGATCTTGCCCCCCCCCCCCCCCCCCCCCGAAAAAATCCTAGCTACGCGCCTGGTCCGTGGATATATTAATAATGACAGGTTATCAATACACATGGATTAGGATTAGGAGGTACTTTGCAAAGATCACAAATGTCAATTTGTTTATTTAAACTTGGATTATTAGTTCGTACTATGAACAGATTATAGACATGACACGCTCCGAAAATTTAGGATATTAATAGGCCTATATGGATTAGGATTAAGAGACACTTTAAATCGCAATGTGTAAATTTGTTTATTTATACTTGGATTATGATTAGTCTGTGAATGTTACAGGCCGAAAAAAGAATCAATGCATGGATTATGATTAAGTTACTGCATTTTGAAACCGAACACAATATTAAATGTTTTACTCAAAAATGCTCGATATTATAATGAACAAGTGGATTCATGTATGGTACACGCTAACTAATAAAGACAAATCAAACATTCGCAGTTATTTTTTAAAACATTAAATGCGAAATAATGACAAAACAATGTCATTTTTACACGAATTACTACTACACATTATCTCATTCATGTTTAGCAAAGCGCCTCTTCTAAAATCCTAATGTGTATTGATAACTTAAATTGTCGGCGCGTGTCAAGTTTATAATCAATTCAAAATACTTAATCTATATTGCAAAATCCCAATCCAAGTCTAATCCTAATACATAAAGTTTATAACCTATTCAAAATACTTAATCTATATTGCGTTTAATCTATTAAAAATACTTAATCTACAGAGCTAAATCCCAATCCAAGTCTAATATGCATTGATAACTTAAATTGTCGGCGCGTGTCAAGTTCACAATCTATTCAAAATACTTAATCTATATATTGCGTTTAATCTATTCAAAATACTTAATCTATATTGCAAAATCCCAATCCAAGTCTAATCCTAATACATAAAGTTTATAACCTATTCAAAATACTTAATCTATATTGCGTTTAATCTATTAAAAATACTTAATCTACAGAGCTAAATCCCAATCCAAGTCTAATATGCATTGATAACTTAAATTGTCGGCGCGTGTCAAGTTCACAATCTATTCAAAATACTTAATCTATATATTGCGTTTAATCTATTCAAAATACTTAATCTATTGCGTTTAATCTATTCAAAATACTTAATCTATAGGCCTATTGCAAAATCCCAATCCAAGTCTAATCCTAATCATGTATTGATAACAAATTGTCGGCTCTTTTTATGTTTATAATCTATTTAATTCAATATTTGTTTTATTTTTCATTTTCAACATACCTTTTAATCCTAATCTCATGCATTTATGATTTATCTCAGGCTCTCAGCGCATCAAATTGTCTTTTAATGTTTGGATTTGAATAAAATAATAGGCCTAGCTATATTTATTATTCATACTGACTAATCAATAGTTTAAATAAAAAGGCCTAGGCCTACTGATGATGAGTTCTTATTTTATTTTTTTTGGTACGGTAATACATTAAACGGCCAATCGTGTTAACTGTAATTTTAAAAATGTTTGCCTTATTACCATTCGTCAATTTAGAGAGATTTTTTTCTTTTAGAACCGCAGTTTTGTTACGGCCGCACAACCCTCCCATTTTGGAATTTTTTGCGTATATGCGCAGAAACTCCATTTTCAGAGGAAAATTTTTCTCTCTATAGAGGGATTTTTTTCTCTTAGAGTCCGCACAACCTCCGTTTTTGGAGTTTTTGCGACGGACGCACAATCCTCCGATTTTGGAAATGTTTGCGTATATGCGCAGAAACTCCATTTTTGGAGGAAAATGTTTCTCTCTATAGAGGGATTTTTTTCTTTTAGAGTCCGCACAACCTCCGTTTTTGGAGTTTTTGCGACGGACGCACAATCCTCCGATTTTGGAAATTTTTGCGTATATGCGCAGAAACTCCATTTTTGGAGGAAATTTTTTCTCTCTATAGAGGGATTTTTTTCTTTTAGAGTCCGCACAACCTCCGTTTTTGGAGTTTTTGCGACGGACGCACAATCCTCCGATTTTGGACATTTTTGCGTATATGCGCAGAAACTCCATTTTTGGAGGAAAATTTTTCTCTCTATAGAGGGATTTTTTTTCTCTTAGAGTCCGCACAACCTCCGATTTTGGAGTTTTTGCGACGGACGCACAATCCTCCGATTTTGGAAATTTTTGCGTATATGCGCAGAAACTCCATTTTTGGAGGAAAATGTTTCTCTCTATAGAGG
Source organism: Ophiura sarsii (assembly GCA_035610835.1). NCBI lineage: Eukaryota > Metazoa > Echinodermata > Ophiuroidea > Amphilepidida > Ophiuridae > Ophiura > Ophiura sarsii. The sequence continues at coordinate 60,245,242 of CM069444.1, forward strand.
GATTTTTTTCTTTTAGAGTCCGCACAACCTCCGTTTTTGGAGTTTTTGCGACGGACGCACAATCCTCCGATTTTGGACATTTTTGCGTATATGCGCAGAAACTCCATTTTTGGAGTTTTTGCGACGGGCGCAGATACTCCGAAATGGGAGTAACTTCATACCTCCGAGTGGCGGCCGGGATTGTAGAATTTAACACAGTGCATTAACCCATGACCCATGATATAAATAAATTATTTGCGTTCAATTTTTTCAATTAGCACGGTTAGTGTAGTGGAAAGAAAGTCGCTTGAGGAGCGAGAGGTTGTGGGTTCGAGTCCTATTAGGAGCACTTTTTGTTTTATATGCTGGATTTGCTTAGCATCATCTGTATGCTTGCCCACGTGGACACCACACTGCTGGCGTTTACCGGAGCAGGGTTACGCCATTTTTTTCTCTCGAAAATGTCAAAAAAATTAACGTTCTTTTAAAATAAGAATTATAATCAAATTACAAACACATTTTGTGCGAGAGCAACACACACATTTGGCAAAAATGGCACAATAAAAATCCGTTCGTTATAAATAAATGGACATGGTTAAATAATAAAACTATCACAATTACAGTCGTAAATCTGTGTGGCGTGCGTAGGTGGCCATGTCGTTGGCAATCGGAAATCACGGGTTCGAATATTCCCATTATTTTTCTATTTTTTAAACTTGATGGTATATTAATGTAACATCATTGTTATGTCAATTTTTATCAATTATAAATGCCGCCCATGCGTTTATAGTTTTCTTTTTATTTATTTATCTATCATAAATGTATCCTTGATTTATTTAACTTTGTCTAAACAATTAAAATGCGTAAACAATTATATTATTGCTCGATATAGAGTGATTTAACTTGAGGTCAGTTTGATAATATGATAGCAAAACTTGTTGTAAAACCATTTTACCAGTGTGTCCAACAATTTCACACTTTGGTAATACATTCAGAGATGTCACTTTTAGCTTGTTATAGCTAGGCTCAATATAAGCAAGTTTGCGACCGGGTTTGTGACCTCTATAATTTTAGGCTGGTAACACAATCCCACAGTGCATTTCGTTAAAACAGTGTACATTATTTTTCCACGATACGTATCACGTGATAACCACGATCGATTTCGCAAAATATTGCAAAATGGCGCGGTACCCCCAGCCCCCCCCCCCCCCCCCCCCCTAGCCTGTGGTCGTATAATTGTCATCCATGAATAACGCCACCCAAGCTTTAACACAGTTGAACTTTTTGTGATAACAAATCAACAGAGGGCGGTTGCTATTATGTCCCAAATTTCAAATGGAACACTAAGCAATGACATTTCATAGAAAATGGATTTGCTCCCACTTTTTCGTTAGATCCGATTAATTAATAACTTTAAAGGTATCCACTCAATTGTTTATGAAAGAGTTGTCAAATTACGGGCGAGAAATGTCAGCCCTTTTATGGCAAAAGGATGTATCTTATATGTACTTTCCTAATGATATACTTTATTTTAACATGGATTGTGTTAACTTGGTTCAATAATCTTCACTTAGGAAAAGGTTGCAACTTGTAAAGACAATAATAGTAATATACTGCCTTTTACCATTACATGATTTATGGAGAAAAAAAGCTAACTTTGATCATATTAAAAGGAAGTAACCTGTTAGAAAACTACATATAAGATACATTCTTTTGCCATAAAAGGTCTGAATTGTGTTCTCATATTGGTACCGATAATTGATTTTGAATTAGCTACCATTATAAGCACCAGGTGAGGGATTGTAACACTTTCCACGCGGCTATTAGTACTTTTACCATACACAAAACAAGATATTTAAGAAACCTTTCCCAACTTTAAAGGTATATCTCAGGGATTACTGAACCAATACTAGGCATGTTTGTACTTATTTCAATGCATTTCTTATTGTAATGAAATTCAATACTTGTGACATTTTTGAAACATTTTGTGCAATTTTGGAAAGTCGTTTGTAAACGCCTGCCGCGTGGTAAGTGTTAAGCACCTGGTGAGGTTTTTCTGGGAAAGAGGTTAGGTGTATATTGTGTAACTCACCCATACAAGGCAATTCATATTTGAAATGCACAAAAGGAAAGTAGAAAATTAACCCAGCTAGGATGAATAAGAATGCATACAGGATCTCTATTGCCGGGTCATCTATGATTGGTGCAATGACGAAATAAATGGATGCTACGATCATAATTATTGGTACAATAATTGGCACCTGGAAAGAGAAATAGTAAAAATATATTGTGATGATTAAATTATATAAGCCGATTTGAAAATATATATATTTCGTTGACCCTGTTTCGAGTTTGTGCATTGCAATGCATATTCATCAAAATTGGCACCAGGAAAGAGAAATAGTAAAAATATATTGTGATGATTAAATTATATAAGCCGATTTGAAAATATATATATTTAGTTGACCCCGTTTCGAGTTTGTGCATTGCAATGCATATTCATCAAAATTGGCACCAGGAAAGAGAAATAGTAAAAATATATTGTGATGATTAAATTACATCCAACAAAATATGTAAGTTCCCCCCTAGCATATATTTCCAAAAATCGTTGCATTGTCTCAAGACCAACAAATTTGGTATCAAAATGTGCCTAACAATTGGGTGTATCTTTCTAGCTGTAAATTATTTAAATCCATCAAATATTTATGGGAATATTTTAGTATATGCTAGGGGAACTTACATATTTTGGTGGGTGTATATAAACGGCATATGTTTGTAATATAGTATCATAAGAGTTATGATATAACTGGTAACTAGCTGCTTTTAATGCGTGTTTCCAAACACGTGTTTTCAGTCTCGTGTTGATAGTACGTACATAGTCAATCGGTCCTTTCGATCAAATATTAATGGTAATACAGCTTAACTTTGATCACAATTTGTCCAAGATCAGCGGTTCATCATATGAATAGATAATTGAAAGAAATGCATATTCTGACGTGTATTTGAATTGTAAACTCTCGTTTGTATTAAGAATTGCACGAGTTGCATCGGATTTAAAAACCTAAAATTATATTTCATCCATCACACTTTTAAAACCACACAAGTGTTACTTTAAATAATAACAACTGCTCCGGCATCTAGTCTACGACTACGAGCTTCCAAAAACAAAAGTTGGATAACTATTCAAACATCTTCTCTAATACATTTAAACAGATACGATGCAAAAAGAGATAAACGCCATCTGTCAACATTGGAACTGAAGATGCATGGCCTGCTCAGTTCAATGTTGATTGACAGATGGCTTTTATTTGATGTTGTTTTTGCAAAGGAAGTCCTCGTACTTTGTTGAATTTGTTGAATTATTTGAACTATTTACCTTAATTGGCCTTTTCCATTCAGGGTGTGTAAATCGTAGAACTATTAATGCTACAAAGGCGCTTCCATAAAACAGCCAGGCAGAAAAGCTAAAATAATTTATCAGTTCATCAATGCTTCCTGGAATTACCATGAGAAGAGCGATACCGCCCTAGAAATTAACGTGAAAGAAAAAATGTAAAACATGAATAATACAATTTCATCAAAAGCATTGCAAAGGTCGTAATGAAACATTATTAGGCATATATTTGTATTATTTTAAAATCGGACATTTCTGACAGAAATGTTGGATTATATTGTAAAAATGGTAGATTTCACTTTTGACCAAAATTACCTCTTTTGAACTCGTGAAATCATTGACCATATTCGCCACAAAGCTCAGTTAAACAATATGTAGGTAATGGGCTGTGTCCAACAACAACAAAATTAATAGATATGAACTTTTTAATGAAGCAATATTTGAATGGTGTGAGGGAATTGTTCTGCTCGAGTGATTTATATTATACTTTCTTTAGTGGCAGTTTTGAAGTTTGGTGTGAGTTTTATCAATTGAAATACGCGGAAAGTGAAAAACCGGTTTTCACCGATTTCCAATAATTCCAGGTGATATCGGATACATATATTGTGATGACATTAACAGAGTAAGAGGAAGTATAGGAAGGAAACATGTTCCCTTATCTTGCTTATTACAGGCATTATACTTGGACTGTAAATGTTATTTTACAAAAACGGTATAAATCATACTGGGACACCTGTCGGGTGAACAAAAGTACTTTTAGAAACGACTACTAATACAATTGCAGATATTTCCTTATTTGTGTTTCATCTAGAAAACAATAATTTGTCACCCGTTCTTATCTGTTTTCGTCGCCGATTTTCTTATCATTGATTATGTTGAACAGAAATAACAACAACATATTTCGGTTCTCCTCAGGGCGGATCTAGGATTTCTCAATGGAGGGCGCCAAAGCGGGGGTCAATGGGGAGGCAGGGGGTTGAAGGGGGCAGAGCCCTCTTCCGATTTGTTTAAGCGTTTCCGAACGTTTTTACTCGTTTTTACACGCTTTAACACGTTTTTTTACACGTTTTTACACGTTTAAACACGTTTTCAAAAACAAACAAAACGGGGGAGGGGGCGCAGGCGCGCCCCCTAAATCCGCCCCTGCTCCATTTTAAGTGAATTAACCCCTTATTCAACGTGTTCAATGTTAAGTTAAAAATTGAGAGTGACCAGTTGATGAACACTCAAACCTGTGAATTCAATCGTGATGGACTGATGAAAGGTGTTGTTACCATGGCATTTATTCTGCAGTCAGCAGAGCACGAAATTCTCGAAGTATTGATCAAACTGAAGTCATTTAAACATAAAAACACAATTCAGTCACGCATGTTACGCAACGCGTGACATATCAAGAGCAATTTGTCCTTTACGTACATATCATGCGTCTATCAGATGATCAGAATCTGGGTGCCAGCCATACCATGGACAGAGTTTGGAAAAGTTGATGGGTGCCATATCAATTATGCATACGACCTTTAATCTGTGCATGATCTGTGGGTTATGACGTTCCCTCGACTGGGTATCATTATGAACGACCAGGCGTAACTCCTGATTCTGAATATTGGCGCTTAAATTTTAATGTGTGTCACCCTCCACCACCACTTAAACTACCATAGGCTCTTAACGTGGATAACAAATGCATGATCGATATGGACATCGAATGACTTACCAGCCAAAATGTAGATGGTATTGGTGTCTTGAATTTGATGTGAGCCATTCCCAAGAGAGAAACCATGTGTCCCTCACGTGCAGCTACATATGGTAACCTGTGTTTTAGTAATAATCAAATATATTTTACTAATCTAGAGTATCGATCACGCACAATTTATAATGTTATAATTAGAGAATACAGGTATTGCTTTAATGTTTTTAGACAGTACCCGCGTGTTATATTGTCTGACATAAATGCGGGTTACGTATGCTGCAAATAAGATTTCTTGATGATGCACCCCAGGATGCTTCACTTTCATCACATGACCACTTATTTCTGTCACCAGTGTCTACTGGTTCCCATCGACATTACAGTGCAAGGAAATGCTTATATATAAAGTTGTTAAACGAGGGTCTTTAAGAAAATCCTGTTGCAAGTAATATGATTGATGTGTCTTTAAATCAGTCCTCTCTTGATTTTCTTAAAGACCCTATATTTTTATTAATACAAGTTTTTGTTGGGATTCAACTTCTTTCATATTTGTGGCCAAGTTTACCCTATCTGCACCATGTATTACTATAGTAAGTAGAGGTCAGACGACCTCCAGCTGTTAATTACTTTAACACATGTGTGCCACGTTTTGTTTTGGTGATAAGCCCGGCTGGTACTGTAGGGGCGGTACTGTAGGGGCGCTAAGCATGATGGGGGTACATCAAGAAATCTTCTTTGCGTATGCTGCTGCAAAATATTGTTTCGGTGACTATCGTATAAGTCTTACGTACAAGTCACTTATACGAACGAGACATACGTACTAGTTTTGCAGTGTGATTTACATACTGTCTTACCTTCCAGATGAATACACGACTCCCATTGAAGCCCCAAATGTGGAAAACACTACAGCCATAGGAATGATCCATGCCATCACACCAAGGGTTCTATCGGCAAATGTCTGAAAGGTTTAGATGTGGAAATGCAATTATTGTACACGAATTCCTTCTGGAATCTAAGGAGCATGGTAGGACATATTCAAAATATAGTATTGTCGATAGCTTCTCGAAAACAAAGCATATTGTCAATTTCACGTGGAAATAAACCAAATCTAACCAAACAAAAACGTTTTCTAATAATTTGATACGGTTCCATTTATTTTTTATATACATTCATATTAATCGGTGGAAAACTATTTCGGTTTCATTGTGTCGACCCACGTAAAGCACTCACTCAATGCAGTCATGAGTGAGTGCTTTCGTTGGTCTTAGTATGACTTACAGCACGAGGCTGCGTAGCTGCCGAGGGCTATAAGGAATTAATAGCACTCATCAACAGTGCTAGTATTAGTGATGATTTATGTGGCAGAACTCTGCTGTACAAACCCCTGCACAGTAGGACATTGATATAAACAATCATCTACTAAACACAAACACACCAAGTTGGGATATAATTTATCAGGTTATTTACGATGTCAAATTTATAGCACTCTGAAGCTGTACGATAAGTGAAATTTGTGGAACTCTGGACTGGCTGTGTATGTGCTATTAAGCAGATTATGAAGCGTATGCTCATAGTGCTACGGAGATACACCGGAAAAGTTTAATCAAATGGCCTCGAAAAATTAACACTTTCGGAATAAATTCGTGAAATTATTACTGATACTATAGCTAAACCACAACCCAAAAATTCAGCGAGGTTGCACAACAAAGGATATCTGACTGTTTCCACCATATTTTTACAGGTATCTCAGGTTTCAGACAACGAATTTGCTCTCATGTGTCATGTATGTACTTTGACTATACATCACAGTTCCACCTTATTTGAAATGATTGATTCATCGGGTACATCCACACGGATAGTATTAGTTTTACCATACAAACAAATTTGTCAGATATCTTTCCCCAACTTTCAAAGTCTTATATCAACAATTATTAAACCAATACTAACAATCAAGGAAAAAAGGTTGGCACACTTTGTCCCAATTAAGGGAAAAAGTGCCCCTCTCCCCCGAGGCAATGTTGATCCGAGCCACATGTCACCAGAAGCCTTGGCAGCTCTCCCAACATTGATTGATGGGGGGGTGGCCGCGCAGTGGATTAAAATTTACGGGGGGCTGACACCCAAAAAAAAATCGTTAAAAGGGCCCCAATTTTTTGTTTGCCGTCAGCTCGTGAAATTCTGCTAAGGGGGGGGGGGGGGGGGGGGGGGGGGGGGGGGGGGGGGGGGGGGGGTGGGGTGGGTAGCGATGTGGTTGTCCCAAAACCGGCAAATCGCAGGATACAAGTGGCAAATGTACCGACGGAACCTACGTATGTCTCTGAAAAAGGTAAAGTGGTACACAAAAAAGGTATATTGTAAAATGTTACGGGGGCGCGTACACAAAAAAGGTATATTGTAAAATTTACGGGGGGCGCCCGCCCCCCCCCCCCCCCCCCCCCTGTATCCGCCACTGGGTGGGGAAGGATGAGAGAGAGGGGGGAGACCTTTGCGTGCTATTAAAGAGTGCTATGTCCCAAGTCGGTTCTCTATATATTGTGAGCACAGGGATGGTATAAAAATGTATCAAGTGTGCCAACTATTATTTTCCTTGATTGTAGGTATGTTTGTACTTATTTTTAATGCATTTCTCATAGTGATTCCAAATATGGTGATGAATTTATTTATTTTTAAATCGACTTTTCTGAAACAATTTTGTGAACTTTTTGAACTATCGTCTGCAGACGGCTGCTGCGTGGGAAAGGGTTTAATAATATTTATGGTTTTAGTGCAAACTATTCCACTCCACTTACTACGGCAACGGCATTTGATGCTAATAGTTCCGCTGGCGACAGGACAGTGAAGTATGCAATATTTGTCAAGATGTAAATCACCGTCACCACTGGTATTCCTAAAGCAATCGCTCTAGGTAAATTCCTATCGAAGAAATATGACAAATACAAAACGTCAAAATCAAATTAAATTAATATGGCATATATATTTCGTGAGAAACGTCCGTCGTCACTGGTCATACTTGCATTATTGCAGAGTTTATGTACGTCGTAATCAAAACAACGAGTAAAATTAAAGAGGTCAACTACAGATGCCTGAAGAACCCGCACCGATGGCAACCAATTTTTACACAGACATGACCCTGAAAGAGCGGATGAAACCTGACAAACGTGCAGAAGACAGTGGCTATCTGTAAGGGTAAATCCTCTGCAGCGCACTCTTTGAGCTTCGTAATAGTCATCAGAGTATCCTGAACAGCAGATGGTCCAACATCAAATCCTAGCCCTCAAAAACTTCACTACATCCCTCGATATAAGAAATGGAAGCGAAAGAAAATCTGAAAAACCCTAATTACTGGAAGATCCTGATGGACAGATGGACGACGAAGGCATTTAGTGTCTTCTCCAGACATTGATGAAAACGTGTCATGACCTACTGCGATGGTGATCGACAAGGGACATATTTCGTAGGTAATGTTTCGGATGAAAGATGGGTCTAAGTATCATATATGACTACATTCATCAAAAAAAAGTAACTATAGGTAATAAATGGGCTTCTAACTCTAAAATATATATCCTACCTAAAAATATTAAATTATAAAGTTGATGAGAAATTTATCTCCTTTAATATGAGATATTGCATACTAGGATCGGGTGATTATTGAGGAAGTGGCACTCCCAAATGTAAGGTGACGTCCGATTTTCATTTTCACATTTTTATTTTCTACACGCGGACCCATCTACGAGTACCCTTATCGATTACCGGTAGTGCAATTGGGGATGCATGCGCAGGTTGGACAGTCGGCCGTATTGTTCCGATGGATCAATACGCACACACACACGCTACATGTCATACTCTCCCCCGTGTTGAAATGTAAAATGTGAAAATGAAATTGTGACTTTACCTTACATTTTGGAATGTCACTTCTTCAATATTCAACCGATTCCTAGCGTGCAATATCTCATATTAAAGAAGATAAATTTTCTCAACAACTATACGATTTAATATTTTTAGGTAGGATATGTTTTTTAGAGTTATAGTCCATTTATTACCTGTATAGTTACCTATTTTGATGACAATATTATGTTCGTACTCACTTCATTGGGTTTTGTAATTCTTCCGTCACGTAATTAAGTTGATTCCTATGTGAATAAAGAAAACATTGCATTTAATTTTTTTTTTTTTTTTATGAATATTAGTTATTTGGGAAAGCAATTATGTTTATTATTGCAAACTAAGACATTATATTCAAACGCTCAATTGTATTTATATCTGGTAAACCAAGTATTCTATTTCTATTCACAACGACTTCTATAAATTAGAGAGTCATAGCCCAACAGCAACGCTAGAACGGGGCTATAACTACGCAGGTGTTGTAATGCTTGAATGAGCACACATTGAATGGAAGAATACCTCATTTCAAAAGTTGCTAAAAGTTCAATATCGTGTGTGCTCATTCAAGCAGTTCCTGTGCGGTGTTCAAGCAAAGACCCTGGTTCAAGCTACTTAACCATCCACATTCAATATATCATTTAGCAACTTTTGAATTGAGGTATTCCCCAATTCAATGAGTGCTCATTCAAGCATTACAATACCTCCGTAGTTATAGCTCCGTTCTAGTGTTGCACGTACATATGTGTGCCAAAAATCGTTTCGATGGACTAACTCATTTTAAAAATATCAGGCATAATCTAAAGGGGAACTTATTTTTGTTGAACTGTTTATAATCACCTGGTCATCAGGAACCTTTTGGGTTTAGGTGTAGGTCTATTTCTTTATTATATGGGAGTACAGGATTCTAGGAAACTCTTTTTCCATGATATGGTCCCCTAATAAAGTACATAGCTAACATGGCTAATACAATCACTCACCAGCCATCGTACGCCCATAGTCCTTGATAGAAAGCAATGCCATATGCAAATACTCTAGGGGACGATCCTTGGAATGACGTGGCAGGATTGACATTTACTGTATCTCCTACAAAATAACAAATAATAATAAATATAATGATGAGGATGCTGGTGTTTTAAAACGTTATGGCGCTGTTTATAATGTTTAATTTGTGTAGTGTGTTATGTTCTAGAATCACTACCAGAATTGTGGCCATTTTGTCGTCCACATAATATGGCGTCCATAAATCCGTGCTCGCACAATATGCAAGTTTATGTACACACGTGTGTTATTAGGTTAATGGCAAGTTAATATCGTGTAATTAATGCAGTGTACGTGTAACTTCATGTCCACTGTATCGTGGGTTGTAATAAAAACGTCAGCACAAACTACGACGGGCAAAAAGCGATGCTGAAAATCAATAAAAAGTGACGATAATCAGAGAATAACAATCAAAATTATGTTAAGCAAATATTGGAAAGTGCATCGGTGTGATAAATTATTGGATCCCTGGATGTTGAATCATGACATAGGGCCTACACTTCAAAGTAACACGATATTACATTGCCATATATAGGCTATAAATCTAACATAATACAACCATTTTTGTATTGACTCAACTCATTCTTAGAATTACAATGGTTAACCCGTCATATATAATCATTTATTGTGATATGAACAGCTGATGTTACTCATGCTCATGCTATATTATTGTCATGAAGTTCAATTCCTACCTATTCAGTAAACATAACAAATATTAAATTT